>CM053146.1:37581430-38781430 GCA_028571685.1 Heterohyrax brucei | reverse complement strand
TCAAAAAGGAGATAGATCATTCCACAATTGTAGTGGGAAACTTCAACACTCTGCTCTCAATATTGGATGGATTTTATAGAGAATTGTTTTATGACCTAACACGTGATCTAATTCTGGAGAATGTTCCATGTACATTGGAGAAGGTGTACTTATCCATCAATGATGAAAAGATCTGTATGTATTGATAAGGCCAAGTTGGTTGATTGTTGCAATAAGATTTCCTGCATCTTTACTGAGCTTTTTTCTGAATGATCTATCCATAACTGAAAGGGGAGTGTTGAAGTCTCCAACTATTATTGTGGAATGATCTATCTCATTTTTCAATGTTGTCAGTATTTGTTCAATGCATTTAGGTGCTCTGGTATTGGGTGCATAAATATTTAATCTTGTTAAGTCCTGCTTGAGTACTGAACTTTTCAGCAATGAATAGTGACCATCCTTGTCCACAACAGTGGATTTTACATTAAAATCTATTTTATCTGAGATTAATATTGCCACACCTGCTCTTCTTTGTATATTGTTAGCTTGGTGTATATTATTCCATCCTTTAATTTTCAATTTGTTCATATCTTTAGGTCCAAGATGTGTTTCTTTTAAGCAACATTTAGACGGGTCATGTCTTTTGATGCAGGATGTCACTCACTGTGTCTTTACTGGAGTGTTCAATCCATTTACATTCAGTGTAATTATTGATAGGGATGTGCTCAGTGTCATCATTTTGATGTAATTACTTTTATGTTGATATTTTCTATATTGCTCTTAATGTTCTATTCTGGGCCGTTCTTTATGGGTTGTTGTTTCAGTGTTGGTTTTGTGTTCACTGAGACTCCTGTATTGGATTTCTTATTTTGATACAATGCATTGTTAATTTGCTTTATGGCTACATGTATTACCCTCCTTAACATACTAAGATTAAACCCAATTTTAACTACTGTGTCACTCTTAAACTTCCTCTGCATCTGAAATGACTATAACTACTGTAGTGTATCTGTCTTTTAATGCGATGGTATTACAGTTGTCATGATATGATCACAGACTTCCTCATTTGAAGACTGTAGCTTTGATTAAGCTTTGTGACTTCCCTAACAGATTACAATTCTAGGTAATATGTCCTGAATTGTCACCTTAAATATACATTTAATGGTTCTGTTTTTCTAAGGGAAGAGTGTCTTTCAATATTTCATGTAATTTTGGTTTAGTTTTTACAAAGTCTCTAAACTTCTTTTTATCTTCAAAAGTCTCAATTTCACCAGTATATTTGATAGACAGTTGTACAGGGTAAATAATTCTTGGATGGAAGTTTTTCCCCTTCAGTGCTTTGAATGTGTCTGTCCACTGTTTTCTAGCCAGCACTGTTTCTGCAGAGAAGTCAGGCAAAAGCCTACAGGGTTTCCCTTGGACTGTTAGCTTTGCTTTGAGCCTTGCTGCCTTCAGAGCATCTGTTTATGTTTCATCTTATTAACGTTGGTTATAATATGTCTCAGTGTCTTTCTTTTGAGGTCTGGTTTTTGTGGTATTCAATAAACATCTTGGATACCTATGCTCTTTTTGCTCATAATCTCAGGAAAGTTTTCTGTCAGCATCTCTACAGCAATACTCTCTATATTGCCATTAATACTCCCTTGTTCAGGAACTCTAATTAAATGTAAATTATTCCTCTTAATGGAGTACTACATGTTTCTTAATGCCTCTTTGTTGTTCTTATTTCTTTTCTCTGATTTCCCGTTATAAATGCTGGTGTCAGTTGCACTGTCCTCAAGGTCACTGAGTCTAACTTGTATCTGTTCAATCGTACTCTTTTGGCTTTGGATTAAATTGTCTAACTCTGTAATTTGTTATTGACCTGATGTATTTCAGATCATTCATGTTCTATAGGTTCAAATAGCTTACTAAAGTTTTCATTTTGTTCTACTGCATTTTGACTAATCTCTAGGAGGGTTCTATATATAATTCTTTAGTACTCAACCTCTGATAGATTCAGAAAGCTTTCTTCATCTGGAAAATTTTTTGAATCTTTATTTTGAGAATTTTCTGTAGCATCTGAAGGCTACTTCTTTAAATGATTAATTATAGTCTGATGACTGCATGCCACCTAGACACTGTTTGATTTCTGTGGTACTGTATCTGAGAGAATTGCTGGGCACCAGCTGTCTCTAATACTCTAGTGAGTTGCGCCAGGTGAACTCTCATAGGTGAAAGCCTCTGCTTATTGGGTGGAAAAGAGGCTGCCATACTTATGGAGAAACTGGGAGCTGTCAGCCAACTCTACAATGTGGGTCAGAGAAAGGTGGAAGGAAAAGTTGCTAGGCTTTCATTTGGAAGAGATCATGCTAAGTGAAATCAATCAGCGCCAAAAGGACACATTTTATATGAGACCCCTGTTATAAGGACTTACCAAGAGAATTATCCACAGAAGAAAATGACTGTGTTGGCTACATGGGTGGGTGGGGGGCTGAGGGTTTATCATTGATGAGATAATTGATAGATGTTAGAAATTTTATTCTTTTACCGTAATTAGTAAAAAAGTAAAATTTAACAAAATAAAATAAAAAACTCTGGATTCCTCAATAAATTTCAAGAGTGTGTTTTTGTTGTTAGTCACTGTACAGTCAACTCTGACTCATAGTGGCAAAACTGTTAAGAATTTTCTGTTAAGTTTAAAAGAATAAAGTATTACCCAGCCCTGCGTCATCTCCATGATCACTGGTATGCTCGAGTACATTGTTTTGGCTATTATGCCATTGTGTCAATCTTTCTCTTTAGGAATTCTCTCATTTTTGTTGGCCCTCATTTTTCCTTTCTAGTCACTGGTCTTTCCTGATGAGGTGTCCTGTGTAAACAAGTCCAATTTAGCTTCTAAGTCTCACCATCCAGTTTCTAAAGAGCACTCTGGTCATATGTCCTCTAAGATTGAATTGTTCATTCTATTGTAGCCTGCATTATATTATAGCAATCCTAAAACCAAACAAGTACAAAAGAAAGACCCTAAGGTAAAGGAAAACCAACGGTTCTGTTCCTCATTCCAGGGAAATCAAGGACTAAGGGAGAATTATTAACAAAACACAGGACAATACAAAAATATGAGTACTACTCAGTTTAAATCATGTAATGGGTGAGTTAAATTATGAAAGAGCTAGACCATCTTTCAGTGTCCCAAAGAACCATGAACACTTGTAATTCAGGTAATTTTTTTCAGAAAAAAATGCAAATCTGTAAGGCAAGACCGCTGTCCTTTTGGACCAGGACAGTCATCATTCTTGGCAAGAAGAGGACAATGAATTCCAGGGAACACAATCTGAAAGTGTCAGCAAGGAAGGAACAGATGGAACATGAAATGAAGTCATGCAAACTCATGAGCAAAAAGAAGCATCTTGAAGAGTAGGAAGACAAAGAGAGGGCACTCAATGCACTAATATTTTGAAGGCACCATTTTGGGTGTAGAATATTCAAATTCCACCCTTGACATGGACCATTTTACAATATTTATGCAATACTAGTACAGACATAGTAACCAAATACCATTCTTCCAGACACGTTCTTCACAAACTCTTCCTGGCATTCATGAGACCACATAAAGATACCATGGTACCTAAATTTTTCTTAACTCCAAGCACAGGACTAGAAAATAAATAGTGTCTATAAATCTTTCATACACTTACGTTTATTTTCTTAAAAATCTGTGAATGATGCAATAGTGCTCAGCTGCCAGCAAAAACGTGTGAAGTTTGGGCCTACCCAGAGGCACTTCGCTAAACAGGTCTGGCAATCTACTTTTGAAAAATCAGCCTATGAAAACCCTATGGATCATAGTTCTGTTCTGACACACACAGTGTCACCGTGATTTGGAGCCAATTTAATGGCACCTAGTTAAACTTTCTAACATCTATAACCTTTTATGAAAATGCTTTGATTTTTTGTTCCCCTAAGATGTATTTTTCCTACATGTTAGGTAGCATTATTTCATTTTCTGCTTGAGGATACATGCAGTCCTGGTGATAGAGTAGTTCAGAGCTTGATTGCTAACCAAAAAGTCCCCAGTGCAAATCTACCAGACACTTCTAGGAAAACTTATGGAGGCAGTTCTATTCTGTCCTATAGGGTCACTACAAGCTGGACTTGACTCAGTGGCAACAGGTATGAGTTTGAGGTTTGTGGGATATATGCAGAAAATACTAAACATGTTAAGGTTATAATGAAAAAAACAGCAAATATACAAAATTCAGAATGAAATGAGGCTTAAGGGAATAGCACCAAAATGAGTACATCTTAGAAGGGGTTGTCTCTGACACATCAAGCCTCTTAGACTCTACTTTTGGAAATTCATGGTTTGGTGCAAATGGAGTGTATTCCTGTGTTTTCTGTATTAGTCAGGGCTTTGAGCTGTTGTCTGCTTGCACTAGTGACTTATAATCATTTAATACAAACATAGATTGCCTTTCTTGAATGAGAGTCCTAATGGCCCACCACTGCTATACTTGTATCTGGGATTGTTTCAGTAATCATGAAGGTGGTTTGCCTGAAGCTCTTATTGCTCTTCCTTTTTGTGCTGCTGATTGCCACCAGCAGGATTGTGTAGCTAGTTGCTAGTGTTTAATGCTATGCCCTCTGGCTATAGTACAAAGCTACCTAAGTGGTCAACGCAGGGATTAGACCTACAAATGAGCCCTTGCTTAATAACCACTTTGGCAGAACTAAAGTACACAGTCAGCATAATCAAAGAACCCCGTGAAAAGTATGTTTGCATCTTAAAACCCAATATCTTTGTTAAACATCTACTTATAGAGGCTGCCGGGCTGCTAATTGTCAACTAATTGAACAGACACTAATAATAGGAGTGGTTTTAGTTAATGTCAACGGTGCCCCTCATTAAACTCCACCTAATCACAGCATCATAATTGCCCTAGGAAAAATTAGAAATTCAAAATTGCTGAAGGGATTCAAAATTTATTCCTTTCTTGTCTAATGATCTGAGGTGTGAATGCATCTGATATCAGAATTTGGGAAGCAGAATCTTTACAGTGATTATATGCAGCAAGTATCTTTTTATGATGATGACGATGATAATTGAGTGAAAATGTACATTCTTGCATAAATTTGCATGCCCACCTACATGCAACCCTGACTGCTCTCCCTGCCTGGTGACAGCGCACTCTTCCTCTCTGCTCCATACATGTCTTATCCTCCCAACAATCCCTTATCCACTCCTCTCCACCCACTCCCCCACCTCCAGTAAGAGGTCAGCCGGATGACATCCCATGGATGCATAGAACCATAAATTGCATACATGATGTGGTCATTCTGTGTCACCAAGTATCACCAAGACCAACCCATGCCTGTCCAAAGAGTTGACCTCCATTATGATTTATGGACAGGGCAGCATCAGGGACAGGGGCCATGATCCCAGGAGAACTCTAAGGCCCCCAGACTAATAGTCATGATCTTTTAGTGGAGGTCTCAGGGTGTACCCCGTTATATTCTTGTGTTGTCAGTGAGACTCAACTTTGTGAACTTCACTGTGGCTATCACTGGAGGTGGCCAGGCATCATCCACTTCTTCCGGTCACAAGTCAATGTAGTCACCCACTCACATGGGTCTCAATGCCTTCTGGGTTCTCTTTCCCCCATGTCATTTTGGTCCTTGGTGATCATCCATTCCTGCTGAGCTGCAACCATTTGCTGTACCCACAGATGGCAGCTTGGCAGCTTTTAAGATCCCAGACGTCACTCATCAATGTAGAGTGCATAAAGCTCTCTTACCAAAATGCTAGTTGTGCCAGTCCGCCTCTATTTCCCCTGAGAGCATGGTCCCTGGCCCCCCACCTCAGCTACTCTGTCCTTTCAATATTGGGTTAGGATGGGTGGAGTAACCATGTTACACTGAAGTCCAGTTAATATTGATCTTCTTTCTAATGTGTGCTGTCACTGATTTCACCCAACCAAATTTCTATCAACTATCTAATCTAACCGCCCCTCACCTTCCTTCCTTCCCCACTCTTGCAGCTCTAAAAGAGTCTTTTCTTCTATGTGTGAGTCTGATTTTAAATTCTTGTTGGAGAGATCTCATACAATATTTGTCCTTTTGTCGCTGACTAATTTCACGCAACATGACATCCTCCAGTTGAAACCAGGTTATGTTTCCTAAAATCATCATTGTTCTTTATCAGTGCACAGTGTTCCATTGAGTATATACACTATAGTTTACCTATCTAGTCTTCTGTTGTTGGGAGTCTGGGTTGATTCCATCTTTTTGCTATTGTGGACTGTGCTGCGATGAACATTCATGTGTATGTATCAGTTGGTGCGAATGGCCTTGATTCTGTAGGATATATTCCAAGCAGTGGAATTACTGGACTAAATGTTATATCTATATCCATTATTTTAAGGTAGCACCAGATTGCTTTCCAAGCAGGTTGCACCATTTTGCAATCCCAGCAAGAGTGTAGGTTAGTTCCAATCAGTCCACAGCCTCGCCAGTATTTAGTGTATTGAGTTTTTGGGTCATGGCCAATCTTGTTGCAGTGAGGTGGTATCTCACTGTAGTTTTGATTTGAATTTCTTTTATAGCTAATGATTATTAGCATGTTCACACGTGTTTTTTTTTGGCTGCCTGGATCTCCTCTCTAGAGAAGTGTCTGTCCATCTCCTTTGCCCATCACTTAATTGGAAAATATCTTTGTTATAATTGTGAAGGAAAATTTCCTGAGTCAAGGGGAAAAAGTTTATTAATATCTATATTTGAAGTCTTGGACATTCATTTATGCAAGCTTTCCTCATTGAGTCCTAAGCCCACTTTGTTGCTTTATCATGATCAGAGATCACTTAAATTTTTTCCTTTTGTTTCCATTAAGATTCCTCCATTTTCTAAGTTTAGCAAAATCGTCCCCAAACATAATGCTCTGAAGCTCAATTTCACTGCACATGGCAAGAAGAACACATGTTTTAGAACCTTGTCAATTACCCCAACAGTACACAATTTCATCTCTCTTCATTTGCTGTTTAGCTGCATATTTTTTTTTTCCTTCTTTCAAGAATAAGAGGGAAAAGAAACGTCACAGGTGGGAAATACATCCTATTACAAAAAGAGAAACCCTGATGGTGTAGTGAATGAGTGCTATGTCTGCTAACAAAGAGGTCAGCAGTTCGAGTCCACCAGGCATACCCTGGAAACTGTGGGGCAGTTTTACTAGGTCCTATAGGGTTGCTTTGAGTTGTAATCAACTCCATGGCGACAGATATTGTTTTTTCGTTTGTATTACAAACATATGCATTATTCTAGTAATTTAGCAATGGGTTCATTAGTTGGTGAACGGAAGAATATAATCAAGGTCTCTTAGGTTATTAAACTACATTCCATCCCCTGCCCCAATTATCACCCCAAATTGGATTAAGAGACCTGCATTCTTGTTCTTGTCTTTGGAGTAGGAAGTCAATTACTTGAAAGACCCCAGAGAGATAATGATATTTTGGAAAGTTTACACTGTGGGATAAGACGTAACAGACTCTTGTGACTCCCCATTATTGTTCCGTGACAATATTTAGATGCTAGTCCCTTTGAAATCTGGCTATAAAAACTACTGAAAATGTAACCCAAGCAGGACAGTTTTTTTGGGGGGAGAAACTATTCTCACTACTTTCCCAGATTTGCCAGCTTGCCTGCTAACAAAGCATTCCTTGAACTCTTCATCATCTCTGAGTTTTTGGTTATAGTGACAGGTAGAACAAACTTGCTTTAGTTCGACAGCACATTTACTGAACCACCAATTCTTACTATCAATGAATCATTCAGCAAGAATTTAAAAAATTCCTATAGGCATGATGGCCCTGGCCATTGTAGGAAATTCTACATTAAATCTGTCTCACTTCTTCCAGAAACTTGCTAGGTATTATGTGGAGAAAAAAAAAATTAACATCTTATAATATTTTGGGCATACTAAGTAATCGTATTTTTAGGCTTTTATGCATATTTTCCACCATTTTTTTTTTCCTTCCACTCAAACCTGACCTCCACTGAAACAGCTGGGAAAAATATAAAACTTTCATACAATTTGAACAACTTGAACAATTAGAAGAAAACTTCACAGTAAAAGTAAGCCCTCTCTGCTCCTATTCATCTAGATTAGAAAAGAATCCCAAGAACTAGAATGGGAAAGAAGGCACTGAAGGAAACTTACATGGGCACAAGTATTGTAACCTATGTGAAAAAATAACAAAATTTTAGGAAGATTTGTGGGGTCAAACAATAAGAGACCTGTAGGTCTCTTTTCTCAAATAAAGGCGTGTGGAGGCAGCAGGCCACCCTCCTATATAAAAGGACAAAGCAAGAGTCACTGGTAGCTACTGCACATAGATAGACATGGCCTCAAGCAGCCTCATGGGAATTTCATTTTTGTGTTTCCAGATCAAGAGCACAAAGTGATGACAATATGCCCAAGGATGACATGGAAGCAGCAGAGAGAGTTGCAGCCCTATAAGGGCTATATGGACATATAGAGAGTCTCCTAAACAGACGAGTGATCAAGGTCTTGATAGGGCAATGGATATTTGTTGGACACTAGTTTTGACACATTGAGGTCCTGGTGCCCCTACATCTACAGAAGCTTTTCCCAAGGCCCTGGAGTCAAGTGCCCTGGAGTCCTCTGGATGATACTAGGTGGAAGGAGACTGCACAAATCTTCAGTAGGATTATATGTCAACTACCCATATGAAAAGCAGTGGTCAAGACGAGAACTCGTTTACTGTAAGAGATTTTAAAATTTCACCTTTCCCATATCCGAATATGTGGACTGATGTTTACAGACAGGACTACTGAGTGAAGGGCTCCCACTGGCCAAATGTTAAGAGTTTGGCTGCCAACTGAAAATGTTGAAACCCATCAGCCACTTAAAGTGAGAAAGATATGGCAGTCTGTTTCCCTAAAGATTACAGCTTCGGAAACCCTATGGGACAGTTAAACGCTGTCCTGTAGGGTCCCTGTGAACAGGAATCAACTTGACAGCAAAAGGTTTAATGTTTTGTGAAATCAGTTGGGTGTAATCAAGTCTAAAGTGCAGTCAGAGTTCTGGGATTTCACCCTGAAGGCTTGCTATGTACAAACATGCGGTTAGGATTGAACATGAATCACTGTCAGAGAGTAATTCAGGGGAATTTCAAAAGGAAAATAAACTAAGTGCTAGAAGACAGGTAATGTGTAGGTAAAGTGGCTACCCAGAAAGGAAACTGAGGTGAAAGGAACAAAAACAGCAAAAAGGGAGAGCAATTATGATCAACAATATACATCACAGAGTAGGAAAAAATGCTCTGCTAGAATGAGAACATACGTGATGTAGAATAAAATGAAACAATTTGATTAGGATTAGTGAGGTCAAAAACCTTGAACAGCACTGTGCTTTTCATAACGATGCAAGACTGACAGCCTAAAACCTCAGTCTATGCTAAAAACCATTGCCATCAAGTAGACTGCAATTCATGGTGACCCCGTGGGTTTCAGGTTTTCAACGTCTGTGATCTTTCAGAATTGGACTATCAGGCCTTTCTAACAAGCTGTCTCGGAGTGGACTTGAACTGCCAAACTTTTGGTTAACAGCCAAGAATTTAACCACTTGCCCCACCCGGGGACTCATCAGTCTGCTAGTAATGTTTTTAAATATGACAATTTTCAACACTTCTAAACTCTGGTGATAAACTACAGAGAAAAACAGCTTAATAGGCACAGAGGGAGACTTGGGAGAAGGATCTTTCATTACTAGAACTAAAAGAGAATGGCATTTACATGAAATGGATTTTCAGTGGTGAGCTTATGCTTGAGATGGTCCACTGTAAATATTGACAGCATTAAGAGGTATGTGTAAAAGACAGGCACTAAAATGTCACCAGAATAAGGCTGACCAGAATTTATGCTAACTTCTTCCAATTGTGTCCCTTTTTACATGAGTAGTGATGTCTCGTGAAACAAACTATATAACTCCCTAGAGCTATGAAGTGGAAGAAAATGAATGCGCCTACGTTTCTCTGCCCGGGAGGAGGACACCCACTGCGTCTCATCACAACGACATGGGTTTTGTGGTTTGTCCTTCTTTATTTGAGGATTTTCACATAGGAAAGTTTAGGTCTTTCTTATACTGAGCACAGAGGATGAACGGAGGAAATAAATCACCATACAAATCAAGGACTCTGACACATTAATGGATTTCCGGATTGAGTACAGAGTGATAGGATTTTGCCATTTATGCTTAGTAACATGTTTATCTAGTTAACGAGAAATTAGATTTGGCAGCTTGATAGTGATGGAAGGGGGAAAAAAAATCAAATCCTGCTGCTTCTCTATTAGTTGTAAAACAGGCTAAAAGGTACAAGCTGAGGATGTTCACTCAGCTGAATTTCTGGAAGCCCTGAGTTCAGTCCTTTATCATCTTCTGTCTCGACATCTAGCGGTTTCACTGTGGACTGTCGTTAGCCTGTGCACTGTCTAATTCAAGAAAATAAAGGCTGCAGTCTCTTGAGCTCCCATATATTTTTTAGAATTATGTGTAATTATTTTGAAAGAAGAACTGGAAGAATTGTCCCAGAACTCATTTTAAGAATATTAGTACTTGCATAGTACATTTATTAAGTAATTTAAAGTAAAATATTTTACTGGCTTACTAATTATATTTTGAGCTTGTGTTAAAATATCCTTGGAGTGAATCATAATTCTAGGATTAATAGACTTATGGGTTTTGAAAAAAGGGAAAGGTTGTCTTTGAAATATTGCAATTAGTGCTCTGCACTGCTGCAGAATAAAACTTTCTCCAGTTATTCTGAGGAATGTAATTTAGAGTACTTTGTGCAGAATTCTATTACAACTTTGAATTTTGACAATGACATTTTAAATCAAAAGACAAACTTGTTGAGAAATAGCAAATGCAGTAATTCCGAGGCTGATATGGAAAGTTAAATACTTTCTGCAATGATCAGTAACAAGTATCTATATAGAAGCACAGATGTCATCTCACTAAAACACCTATGGATTTAAGTAAGAATCACAGTTACCACCTATTTGGGGTCAGCCAAGTAATAAAGCTACTTGTCTAGTTGAGTATTAGTGCCAAAATGATGGTAGAGGTTACTAAAATAGACCGATTGGTGGAAAAATTAGCGTTCTCTTCAAAGGCCCTCTGAAAATCTTGAGCTATGAAAGTTTTCCATGTTCATTTCTTGGGCACCTTTTGGACTGTAACTTTCTAACCCAAAGATGGTAAATCACATCCATGAAAGCCAGTAGGGTAAATTCTCACCTCATGAAGTGAAGTATCTTGATTTGATCAAGGGTGCCTGGGACACAACTGAGTTTTGGGCATAAGCCTCCTAACTCTAGTACATGTTATGATTCTTCTGGTTTGTTTGTTTGTTTTTGTTTGATTTGGCTTTTAAGACACTAAATCATGGTTTATTTGTTTATTAGCCAGGATTGCAGGCTGGGAGTGGCACATGCTGGCTGCTTCTTGAGGAAGAGGTTGTGAGCACAGGTTAGGAATTCAGTCTAATTTCACAGAAAGAGCTTAAGCTGGAGTCAAAAACACCCAAGGTTTAAGACCCGACTAAAGGGCTGTTTTAAGGACTACCTGAAAGCAAGGAAGGAAACCCTGATGGCATAATGGGTCAGTGCTGCGACTGCGAACCGAAAGGGCAGCTGTTCAAATCCCCCAGGTGCTCCTTAGAACCTCTGTGGGGCGGTTCTACTCTGTTCTATAGGGCCACTATGAATCAGAATTGACATAATGGCAAGAGGTTTGGTTTTGAGTTTCGAAAGCAATGAATAGTGTGGAACTGTAAAAAGTAGACTAGAATGGACGTAGAGATACAAGGGTTTTAACTGCAAAAGTGAATCCAAATGACTAGATGCCTTTGGGCAAACACTTTAATCCCTAGATTTTGAACCTGTAGGATAAAGAAGGTGGACAACAAGTGCTATATATTATAAAACATGCTTTGTCAGTGTTTTTATTTGTATTTTTTTTAAGTGGCTAACATTTCTTCATTTTTTAAAATCAGTTAAATACTTTGGATGTTTTGATTCAGTCTAATCAATGTATTACGCCTAGTAAAAATAAACTCAACATTTTCTCAATTCATAAAGTTGTTCTTGTCTTGTGTAAATGAAAGATCTCATAGCATGTGGCACTGTAAAAATGGTATGGTAGAAGCATTTGACCTCCTGTAATTTCCCAAGGGGATGAGAGACTCACTATCAATGTTAGCCCACGGCTGATTGCTATGAAGCGGTTATCAGACCCCCTTTTGCAAATTCTGATGCTGGCCATCCCCCCCGTGGCACTCGCTACTTCTCTGCTGGGTTTGATTACTCATTGTAATGCCCACACTTAACTTATAAAGAGTGATTATGGGGTTTATTAAGGAAGTCACAGTTTACGATTCAGGATTGGGAATGACTCAGGATGCAGTTCTCTAGTCAAGACAGCTTCCCAGCCGGGCCCACAAACAGTCCCTTTCTGATCCTTGGCCTCTTGGCTTTGCATCCCTCAAGCCTCTGGGGCCCTGCTTAGGTGTTACAAAGCTCTTGAACCCCACTGACACGTGCTCAGGGGCTCCCCAGTCTGCCAGTCAACCTCATTCCAGAAATGCTCAGCTTTCTCGCTCTGTGCGTTAGTAAGCCTCCACCTACCAACTGGCTAAAGACACCCTACTCTACCATCAAGCTTTCTGCTTCAAGGCACTCACATTTCTCACTCCATGGACCGAGAAGCCCACTACCCCAAGTCCTGCCAGTCTCCTGGTTTTGCTGCTGCCAGTTCTCTGCTGCACTTGCCACCACTTCTTGGCTTCTTGCACCATCTCCAGTGTTGTGGCTCTCTGTCCCCTGGGTCTAAGAGGTTCTCAGTACAAGGACCCCGGGTTCAGAGAACGCACTCTCCTTCCATCGCTTCTTGGTTGTAGTGAGATCCCTCCTTTCTACCTCTAGAATGGCTTACTGTAAGTTTAGTAGAACAGCCAGACTGACTGATGTCCTTATTAGGGTTCCATACATCTTATTTGCATAATCCCATCCCCATAACTGTGTCATATACTTGTCATATATTTGTATTATTAGCAAGCACCTTATTGAAAAGTGTCACCCAATCATTTGGTGGGAATTTCAAGACCATGGCAAGAAAAGCCATATAAAAGTGATCCAGTTCGCCGCAGTATCATTTTTTAATTAATAATATAGTCAAGAGGAAACAAACTGATTAGTTATGCTCAGCACTGTTTCCTTATGACTACATCTTCCAGGTCTGTCTGAATATAGATTAGATACACAATAAATGCCGTAAACAGTTTGTGCCCTGTTACTAACCTAAAGGCTAGTGATTCAAATTCACCCAGAGGTGCCACCAGGAAAGAAAGGTATGACAATCTGCTTCCATACTAATTACATTTTTAGAAAATTAAGGAGCAATTTTACGTCCTCCTTTTTTTTTTTAAGGTGGGTGCAGTATACTTTATTGACGGTACATGATACAGTTAAACTAACCCCACCCCACTTCTTAAGGGGCTATAGATAGCAACCACAGAGGGTAGGAGATTCTCAGTGTGTTCAATTCAGTTGGGGCAATAGCTCCCCAGCAGCTGAGAGGGCCTCCCTTTTCCTCTAGAGCTATTGCTGGGGCTGGTAGTCCACAGGGTTCTTACTGCTTGGAGGCCATGTGGACCATAAGGTCTACCACCTTGTTACTGTAGGCAAATCCATTGTCATACCGAAAGATGAGCTTGACAATGTGGCCATTGAGGGCAAGGCCAGCACCAGCATCAAAGGTAGAAAAGTATCATTGTTAAAGTTTCAGGAGACAACCTAGTCCTCAGTGTAGCCCAGGATGCCCTTTAGGGGACCCACTAATGCCTGCTTCACCACCTCCTTGATGTCATCGTATTGGCAGCTCTCTCTAGATGGCAGGTCAGATCCACCACTGACACTGGGGGTAGGGACATGGAAGACCATGCCAGTGAGCGTCCTATTCAGTTCAGGGATGATCTTATCCACAGCCTTGGCAGCACCAGTAGATGCAGCAATGATGTTCTGGGCAACTCCACGGCCGTCACCCCACAGTTTCCCAGAGGGGTCACCCACAGTCTTCTGGGTGGCAGTGATGGCATGGACTGTGGTCGTGAGTCCCTCCTCGATGCCAAAGTTGTCATGGATGACCTTGGCCAGGGGAGCCAAGCAGTTGGTAGTGCAGGAGGCTTTGCTGACAACCCTAAAGGACTTGTCATACTTCTCACGGTTCACACTCATCACAAACATGGGGGCATTGGCAGAAGGAGCAGAGATGATCACCTTCTCGGCGCCACCCTTCAAGTGAGCCCTATGGTTGTAAGACACCAGTAGACTCCACAACACACTCAGCACCAGCATCACCCCACTTGATGTTGGCAGGATCTCGCTCCAGGAACAGTGATATGCTTCTCATTGATGACAAGCTTTCTGTTCTAAGCCTTGACGGTGCCGTGGAACTTGCCACGAGTGGAATCATACGAACACGTAGCCCACGTAGTGGAGGTCAATGAAGGGGTCATTGCTGGCAACAACGTCCACTTTGCTGGAGTTAAAAGTAGCTCTGGTGACCAGGTGTCCAATACAGCCAAACTCATTCACTCAGAACCGTCCCTTTGTGTCTCAGGAATGCGGCTGACACTGTATGGAGAGCTGCGGCTATCTGCAGGATGCCGAGGAGCCGAGTCAGCAGTTTTACCTTCTAACACATAAGGTTGCCATAAGGCAGAGCCAATTCCATGGCAATGGATTTTTTGGTGTGTGAGTGTCCGTGTGCGTGTGCGTGCTTGTGTGTGTTGGCTTATATCTATTCTTCCAAAACTCCATTCAGTCTTGCACTTTCTCTTGCCGTCTACTTTGAACAAGATTGTGTTCTGGGGCTCCTAGATGTATGATCATTGGTAACGGTCAGTGGCCCTCAGACCCTATCGGCTTCTGAAAGGCAGCATTTGCATCCTTAAACAATTAGCTGTAGATGAACACGTATGAGAAGGAGGCGATGGATGCGATCGCTGAAAAATTCATCAGATGCAATCCCTAAACAACCGGCATAGAAAAGCCAAACATTTGATGACTAATTGCCTTGGCCACTTCAGTTACTAAACCATACTGCTGGAAACTGTCCCACCATGGCTGTAAAATTAACGTAAATGTAACTGAGTTGAGTGCACTCATCCTTAACATGTGGCAATGACAGAATGGTCCACTTGATCATGGTCAGAGTGTTCCATCTGATTTCGGGTGCTGGGACAGCTCCTGAGCTCCAGGACTCAAACTTGACAAGAATTCAGAGGAGAGAAAAATCACTTCGGGCTGGGAAAAATCATCTAGAATCTACCATTCTGCTAGAGTTCCTGATAAGAGACAAGACCCGCTCCCTGCATCCTCCCCATCTCCCAGGTCAGCAGGGAACACCAGGACACCAGGAAGCTGCTGCATTAGTTTTCTAAAGCTACTTCAACAAATTGGGTGACTTAATAACAGATATTTATTCTGTTGCACTTCTGAAAGCTAAAAGTCAAAATTCTAAGTATCAACAGGGCCACTACCCTCTGAAGCCTCTAGTGGAGCATCTTTTGTCTTGATCAGCTTCTGGCAGCCACAGGCACTCCTTAGCTACATCACTCTGATCTCTGAGTCTATCTTCATACAACTGTCTTCCCTCTGTGACTGTGTCTTCAAATGCCTTTCTTCCTTCTGTAAATCTTTTTCTCTTCTTATAAGGACATTACTTAAATTGGGTAAGGGTCTACTCTACCCCATAATGACCTCGTGTTAATTTAACAAATGACATCTGACATTTCCAAATATGTTCGCATCTATAGGTACACGAGGTTAGAACTGGAGTATGTCATTTTAGGGGATGCAATTCAGTCCATAACACTCAAGATTAAATACGGAAACTTTGAGAGGAGAATAGAGGAACAATGAAGATATTCTTCTCATTTTGTATTTTTCCAAGGAGCCAAGCTCTTTAAATTAGTGTATAATTTTTATCATTAAATCAGAACTCAAAAGTAGTAACATGGAGACAGGGCATGAGATTTGCATACAACTGATTGAGGCTTAAATTTGTAGGAAAATGTCAAGTCACTTATTACCTACCTTATTTGCCTTTTTTTTACATATAAAGTTTAAACTGATTTCCAAAAGAGTGTCAGGTTTCCATCACATCATAGATCACTGGACACACATTAAGAAATCCGTGACTTCAGATCCTCGGGGGAAGTCGAGGTTCATTCCCCGCCCCCCGACCCCAGTTATTCCTCCAACACGTTTTAAAATCTTGACTCATCAGTGCTTTAAATGGACATGTGAAAGATATATGAAGGAATTTTAGCATTAGTGCTGTGTCAGCAGGCATGTGATTGGAACCCAACTGCCCAACATTTGTGCTATTTATCAAGTGACAAACACTTATAAACCTAATGATTTTAAGCAGCTTCATCTAAAGTGGTGGAGCTTTTACCCAATCACTACCAACAACTCATTTGGGAGAGAAGGGAGCATCTCTACTTGATTAAGGACAAAGCATTAAAGTATTCCCACTTGCAGCTGAGCTAAGAAATACAGTAATGTGAAGGAAAGCACCACACTGGCTGTTATGGTTTGAATTTTGTCCCCAAATTTATGTTCAAGTCCTAACCCCTGGTGTCTGTAAACTTGACCTTGTTTGCCAAGACAGTTATGAAAGTCGGGTTTTTTAAGAGGTTATCAATTAACAAGAAGTTATAATGGATTAGAACAAGTCCTAATCCAATCTGAATTGTGTCCTATAAAAGACAGACAGGAGGAAGACAGCCACACGATGAGGGAGTCACGCTGCTGCTGCTGCTGCAAGCCAAGAACACCTGAGGCTACCAAAAGTTGAGAAAGACAAGGAAAAAAATCTTCCTCTAAAGCCTTTGAAGAGAATGCACTGTTCCTAGCATTCTAGCATCCAAATCTGTGAGACAATGCATTTCTGTTTTTATAGCTACACAATATGTGTATTTTATTGTGGCAGCCTCACTGGAGCTGTGGTGGTACAGAGATTAAAAGCTCATGCTGCTAACTAAAAGATTGGCAGTTGACATCTGCTAGCCACTCCTTGGACTTCTTACCGAGCAGTTCTTCTCTGTCCTATAGTTTCACTATGAGTTGGACTTGACACTAATGAGTTTATATGTGGTGCTTTGTTACGGCAACCGTAGGAAACTAATCCAGAAACCCTGGTGACACAGTAGTTAAGTGCTACAGATGCTCACCGAAACATGGGCAGTTCAAACTGCCAGGAACTCCTTGCAAACTCTGTGAAGCAGTTCGCTCTGTTCTACAGGGTTGCTATGAGTCAGAATCAACACCAATGACAAGGGGTTTTGTTTGTTTGTGTTTGTTTGTTTCTTTGTTTGTTTTAGAGAACTAACAGGCAGGCCAGATGGTTACAAGGTCTTGAAGGGATGACACGTAGCCAGGTGTTCTTTGAGATATGTAGTGGCCAGATCTGAAGGATCGTTTGGAACACGATGGGCCTGGGAAACAGGTGTGACCATCAGGAAGTTGAGGGAGGGAAAAGGAAGAAAGACAGCAGAGAAAACAGGGGGTAAGGGAAGCAGAGAGAAGGAGAGGCAATGGGAGAAAGGTCAACAGAGCAGAAGGACGGGGTGGATTTACAACTAGCAGCACGCTCTTACAGCTCTCAGGTGTGAGCATCTTCCAAGTCCCTTCCAGTATCCCTGCACTGTCTGCAAAGCATAAACTATTTTTCTACTTGTCATCTCTTTCCTTTATTATTTTAAAGGCCTAAAAAAATGAAAACTACAGGGTGAGAACAGAGATTCTTAATACAGTTATTTAATGGATATTAACAATTAGCCACACATCCCCTCAACATTGATCTTGCACTCTAACTCATTTCAAGTCATTTCAAAACGCATTCGTCCCAAGTTGCTCTGTGAGCAACCCAGAATACCTAAAGCAAGCATACGTGTGGCATGTCTGCGATCTAAAGAGCCCCATGACCTCTGTTCACCGTGGATGCCCTTTGATGTTTATGCTCACCTTCTCTCACTGTATCTTCTCTCAAGTAGCACGGATTGTTTAGAAAGTTGGACATGACCTTAAAAATCAACTAGTCTATAGACCTAATATTCCACCTGAAGAAACTGAGTCCTAACACCATTAAATGAGTTTGCCTAGGTCACAAACAACTCCAGTGATGAAAATAAGACAATATCCAACTGTACGGTATGAAGGACAAACATATCAATTTCTGAAGGTCAGTGAACTACCATTTTCTCTCTTAATCACACAAAGAAAAAGCTTTTGAAAAAAGTACATTTTCTGTTTCCGACACCTGGCCCATTTCATCTCCTAAAACTGACTTAAAGGGGATAAAGAGCTTAGAGTTTAGAAACAAGTCTTAGGAAATGTGATTTCTTTTATCTTTATGGTCTTATAATGCAATGTGTAGTAGGATGTAATTGCCATTAGTCTTTAATTGATGACTCAATGAAGAAATCATGTTTATAACTCTTTCATTCTTCTTAATCAGCTGGTTGTACCTTTTAGAGATTTCTTAAGTAAAAACAAAAATGACCAAAATTAAGAGTTTGAAAACATGTTTAAAACACTGCAAATAGTAATCTATTATTTGGTGAGGTATGCTTTCATTATAATGAACTACTGTAAACTATAATAATAATACTTATTTCACAATACTTCAGTGAAACTGTATTCCACCTCCAAAGACTGAAATGGGAACCTAAAAGAGTAGTACAAGCTAAAAGTATGACATCAGGATGCCATATGGATATGAAAAAAGAGGAGGGTGTGGAGAAGTGGAGACATTCGTGAAGACGAAAGGATAGGACAAAATATAGCCTTTAGTTCTGAGACTGATGAGAAAAATAAAACTTCTCTTCTGTGTAGTTCTGTCATATTTCAAGGGGGAAAAAAAAAAAAAAAAAGCCTAATTCTCTGTCTGAAGAATTTCCACTGATGAAACGTATAATCCGGAAAAAAATTTGTTAAGAAAAATTTAAAGCGTGGGAACTTACTGCCCTCTTGTGGAGGGTTATAGCAGTTACATCCTGATTGCTTTTTTCCCCCGAATTACCCTTCGATGTCATTTTGTTACTGTGAATTACAAAAAGATTCAGTGTTCCCCAGCACCTAAGTAAAACTACCCATCTACCAAACAAGATAAAATACAACTCATGTATTTTGCATTACAGAGTTTTGTTTTTTGTTTTTTGCTTTTTAATTTGTGTGGTCAAGAATTTGGCTATTTTCTTTACCACCTGTTTCCCTGTTTTCGTCCTCTGTACGTGGACTTGGCATTTAACTTGGTACAGTAGGAGTCAGCACGGCAGAGAAGTTAGAGGAGTGTTAACTGGCAAAGAATAGAACAAAGAGCACACATTAGTCTGGGAAGTTTAGAGCGGTACAGTAATCGAGAGCAAATTGTACGATAGGTGCTTACTGCAAACATTTGACCCCAGGATTGACGTTATTTGGGAGCTTATTAGAAATGCCTAGCTGGCTATTAGAAATGCAGAAATCAGAGCTCCAAAATCAGAACCAGCTTTTCTACAAGATCCCCAGTTGATTCACATGTACAGTAAAACTGGAGAAGCAAGACAACAGAGCACCGTATTCCACTCTACTTTTTATGGAAACACTGGTAAGTGCGGCATCTGCTAAAAAGGTTAGCAGTTCAAATTCACCAGGCCCTCCTCGGAAATGATGGGGCAGTCATTCTCTGACGACAGGCTTACTGTGAGTCAGAATCAACTTCACAGCAGCGGGTTTGGTTTGTGATTTTACCTTTATTAGAGAAGAATGCACGTATATACATGATTGCTTTGAGTTGAGTAAAGGGAGGAAAAAGTCAAGATTCAAGACACCCGGATTCAAGTCCACATTTTTTTTTAATTTTGTGTGTCTTATTTCAAACCCAAGTAGTTTAACATATCTGAACTGGAGTGTTTCATCTGTAACATGGAGGAAGTTTTGACAAGATGGTTCTAATAAATCTTCTCGTTCTAAAATTCATCAATTTATTATTTATACATCAGTTGTTCATTGCATTACCTACTTGTGCCTCACTGATTCACACCACCAAATTCACTGATTGTCTCAATAATTCTGATCCCAACCTAATGATTCTGTTTTAAATTCAAAGTTTGGAAACTGGTAGCCAGACAGACCATGTTGCATCTTGTAACCAAGAAATTACTTTTTTTTCAATCTGAAATTATTTAGCAACACTGACAAGATTTCACATCAAACCTATGGATTCCCTGCTTCTCTGATAAATCAAACCTATTGATCCTAGGCTCACATATCCACATGGAAACAATTACCTAGGGCTAAACATCAGGTTGTCCCAGTTCCCAGCCAGTGCTATGTATTTCCACTATTATCTATTCCCTAGAGGGCCTTAGGGACCATCATCTCTGGCCTAAATGATCTTATCAACCAAGCCTTTCAGTGTGTCCAAAAGCTGTAACAGCGTGTATTCCTCAACAAGCTCTAATCTCAACTACTAAATGATGGAATTTTTTTTTGAAGTATTTATATCCTTTTAATGTAATACTGTGCTTTTTCATATCTATTATATAATTCCAGCATTAGGTTGAGAACTGGCACATCTGTACAACTTAACTGTTAGTCTACTTGTAAGAAAACGTGTCCACATATATTTATAAGCACAGAGAATTCCAATGGCTTCCTATTCAAAGGTATCCAAAAGTAATCACTAAGTGAACACAAGCAAGCGGGAGCCACATTGTTGCCTTTTCTAAAGACAAAAATGAAAGTCTTTAGTAGTAGGTAAAAGCTTTTTCATGAAACAAGTGTTTATCGGACACCGTACAGGGTGATGGGAGTAATTTTGCACAAGACAGACACAGTCCCTGACGTCTTATGATCTTACAAGGGACGCATGCAACCAAATCAGTAATTCCAATGATGTGTGACGGTGACTATGAAGTAAATCACATAGCTTATAATAGAGAGTATAACCTCATGTAGTGAGCTGGAGGGGTTCAAGGGAGCCTGACAGCCTTTAGACTGAGACGTAAGGTACAACAACCACCATTCAGTGAAAAAAGAAGGACGAGGAAATAGCATGTGCAGAGCCTAAGGGAAGAGGGAGCAAGGCAAGAAATTAACTGGAAGATAAACAACATGGCTGGGCTAAACAGAAAAAAGAGGGATCCTGACCCAACAGCTCTTGAGTCAGCTCCAACTCACGGTAACCCCATCTGTGTCAAAGTAAAACTGCTCCATAGAGTTTTCAATGGCTGATGTTTTACAAGTAGGCTACCAAGTCCTTCTTCCAAGGTAACTTTGGGTAGACTCAAACCTGCAATCCTTCAGTTAGCAAATGAGTACATTAAGCACAGCACCCACGCACTCCAAGCTTGACATGAAATGAAAGTAAACAAAGAAACAGCAGTTTTAGATGATAAAAAATTCTCCTAGTAGAATGAGAGGCCGCTGGAGAGACTTACGTGAAATATCCAATCTGTAAGAAGACACAGCCCCATGTAAATACAGAGAATTCAAATGGCTTCATGTTTAAGGTATCCAGAGGTAAACATGAAGCGAATGCAAGGAAGTTGGGCTTTTAAACTGTCACTGTGACTTAAGCCTGCATCTAAGAGCTTGGATCATCAACAAAATTATAAGCACCACACAAATAAAAAAAAAAAATACACCACCATCCAATACTTGAATTACATCTACATGTCCACTGCAGCTGCACCTGTGGTCAAAACACAAGCCCTGTCCTACTTTCACTTTTGAAGGTCTCCAGGGCTTGAAACAATCAAGAAATGCTTAAACATGGTTGTCTGAAAACAAGAAAATTGTGTCATATTTGAAGCATTTGCATTTAACAAATTAATGCTTACAACCACAAAAACACGAAGGCATGCTATTGGCTCTACCCAGTGTATTTTGCAAATTGATTAAACATGCAGGGTTGCCATGCTGCAGAAGCACTGTGTCATGGTAATGAGACATATGTTCCACAGTTTGCAACATACTGTGTTTTTTTTTTTTTTCCAATCCTGTTATGTATTTCTGTGATGGTATGCATAACCTCCTTCAGGGATGAGGCTAAAAGTCTAAATCTAAGCCTGTTGATAGTGAAGGAGGCCTAGCTGAATGGCCTCCTGGCCCCTCTGAAATAGACTCTAGCCATGTGGATGAGCCAGGGTTACAGTCAGCAACATTTATTCATGGATGCACATGAGGTTGAATACATTATCCCTCAACCTGCAGGCTGAAAGCCAGACTTGTCTGGCAGATCCTGCTGTTTCTAAGCAGTCCGCAGCTGGGTAACTCATTTAGGATGGCACTTCAGCATTTTTAAAGTATTCCTTCTGTTCAACCTACTTATTTTTATCCCTCTTAGTGTGATATCCAAGACAAGTTGGGCATTCTGCTATTGGACATTGTCTGTGCATATCTGCCTGAGCAGAATTCGGCTGTGGGGACAATGCTTTAATATCAGTGCCTCGTGATTAGCTGCTAGTGATATTATCTTGGAAAGTGGCAGGTGTGGCACAACATCTAAGACATGGCATAAGTCATAGAATTGTGAAATTATGTTTTTGAGAGATTCAGCTCAAATGTGTCATTCAAAAAAATGAAAACCTGGGCTGAGAGAAGTCATATGTCTTTCTTATCAACACAGCCAGTAAGCAGCAAAGCTGAAACTAGAACTCTGCTCTCTAGATCTCCAAAGTATGGCTTTCTGTACTCTTAAGGTCTTATTTCTTCCCTGGAGTTAAAACCAACAAGAGCTAAGCAAATATTCCTAAGGTTGAGCATATCCAGTATACTCTCAGAAACAGTAAAAACAAGCCCACTATCATCGAGTCAATTCCAACTCATAGCGACCTTATAAGACAGAACAGAACTGCCCCAGAGAGTTCCCAAGGAGCACCTGGTGGATTCAAACTGCTAATCTTTTGGTTTGCAGCTGTAGCTCTTAACCACCATGCCATATCCTAGTTAAGTATAATTCTAGCAAAGTACTAAATTCCAACAATGTAATTCTACGAAATGATAGTTCACGGCCAAACCTGGTTCACCACCTACTATTGTAAATAAAGGTGTATTGGAACACCACAGTTACTGTCACTCATTTGAGTATTATCTACGGCTGCTTTTGCATAACGTTGGCAGAGTTGAATAGTTGCAACAGAACCCATACAGTCCCCAGTGTCTAAAACACTATCTGGCTCTCAGCAGAAAATGTTTGCTGGTCACTAACCTAAAATGAGTCATATTGAGTTGGAAGTATGATTGTAACTTATTTACTTTTACTGATTTGTATTATTTAGCTTATTTTAGAACATGTTGCAAAACAATAAGAAATGGCAAAGGCAAGTATGTCGAATAGAAGAAAAAGCTGAGGTTGGGATTTTACAAATTAATGTGAATGATCCACAGAGGAAATGTTTCACCTGATAATTACTGAAGTGGAACTAAAGCTCCACCAAAAAAAAAAAAAAAAACCTGGTCACTGAGTTGATTCCAACTCACAGTGACCGTACAGGACAGAGTAAACTGTCCCATAAAATTTCCAAGGCAGTAACTCTTTACAGAAGCAGACTGCATGTCTATCTCCAGTGAAGTAGCTGCTAGGTTCAAACCACTGACCTTGTGGGTTATTGCTTGAGCACTTTAACCACTGTACTACTAGGGTTTCTTATCACCTTAAATCCAAAGACAGACAACAAAAGTTCGTATTTAGACCTAAAGCCCAGAACGAAACCAACTGCCACTGAGTCGATTCTGACTCATAGCAACCCGATAGGTCAGAATAAAACCACCCCATGGAGTTTCCAGGGAGCACCTGGAAGATTTGAACTGTTTACTTTTTGGTTAGAAGATGTAGCAATTAATCCACTACACCACCAAGGTTTCCTAACTACCTAAAGCCATTAATTTAGTCTTTAGAACAAGCTATGCACTATGCTAAGCACTATATGCATATCATCCCATTTAATCCCTACAAGAAGACTGCCAGATGAGTAGTGTTATCCTGTTATGGATTGAATTGTGTTCTCCAAAATAATATGCTGAAGTCTTTACTCTTGATATCTATGAATGTGACCTTGCTTGGAAGTAGGGTCTTTGAAAATGTTATCAGTTAGGTTAGCGTGATACTCTGTAATGCTGCAGTGAAGTCCAAGTCCTTTATGACTGGTGTTCTTATAAAAGAAGAGAATATACACAGAGACAGGGAGACAAAAGAACAGAGGAAGGATACCATGTGACACTGCAATCACACAAGAAATGCCTAGAACTACCAGAAGGTAAGAGAGACATTGAAGGTTCTCTTTCAGAGCCCTCAAAAGAAATTAACCTGACTGATAACCTGATTTGGACTTCCAACCTCCAAAACTGTGAGATTATAGCTTTCTGTCATAATCCACCCAATCTATGGTATTTTGTTAAGACAGTCCTAG
This sequence comes from Heterohyrax brucei, assembly GCA_028571685.1. Taxonomy (NCBI): domain Eukaryota; kingdom Metazoa; phylum Chordata; class Mammalia; order Hyracoidea; family Procaviidae; genus Heterohyrax; species Heterohyrax brucei. The sequence goes on along the minus strand of CM053146.1, from coordinate 38,756,933 downwards.
AAAGCTAAGACATATCCCCGTTTCTTACTATAAGAAAATTATGACTCAGAGAATTCAAGTAATCTGCCCAAATACATCAGTGAAGCCAAGATCTGAACTAGTCTGAGCAAGCTCTGAGGTTTGGTTTCCCAAACACCATTATTTCTTAAAGCAAATCTTGACTAGGTATCTACCTTACCTGAGGTGCCCAGGCACTACCACGTATGGTGGCACGCTGTAGGAAGTCTTTTCTGGTCAAATAAGAGCCCAGGGGATTTCTATTAATGTTCTACCTCTTCTTACCACTCCTAACTTGGGAACCCAGGTAACTAGGCCTGGGCTGGTGCCTAATACAGGTTTCAGGGAGAAGGCGTTAGGATGCTCCCAACAACATACAATACACAATATAATCTACAAAGATAAACGAATCAGCGTATGAGACTCCTTCTTGTCCACTTCCACCATCAAGTCACTGCAGCCGGCTCCTTCCTAAACTCAATCCAGCTGGATGCCATGGTCTCTGACATTTGCTTTAACTAGATTTTTACCTCACAGGAAAGTTGGGCTCAGGCAGGCCCAGAGGCTTTACTGCAGGCCCTGCACGTCTCACTGTTGTTGCTGTTAGTGTCCATTGCGGCAGCCAGCAACTCATGGCAACCCTATGACAAAGAACAAGTATTGCCCAGTCCTCTGCCAACCCCATGATCTGTTGAGGATGGAAGGTTATGACACACAGGATTTTCACTGGATAATTTTTGAAGGCAAATTTCCAGGCCTTTCTTCTCAGTACAGTTTAGTCTAGAAGGTGTGCAAAAACATGGTCAGCATATGGCACCATGCAGGCTTCTACTGGCAGATGGGTGATAGCTGGGCATGAGGTGCATTGACTGGAATAGAACCTGGATCCCCAGCATGGAAGGTGAGAACGCTGCTACTGAATCACCCATGCCTCATATACCAGCCTCTAGGAAACCAAAGCTAAGCCAAACCCACTGCGATGGAGTACATTCTGACTCATAGCGACCCTATATAACAAATTAGAACTGCTCCACAGAGTTTCCAAGGAGCTCCTGGTGGATTTGAACTGCCACCCTTTTGGTTAGCAGCCATAGCATGTAACCACTACACCACTGGGGTAAGAGGCAGCCTTTATTGACATACAAACTAGCCACCAAGCAAATGTAGTTAGTGAATTGCCACATAGGATTTGTGTCTCTTCCCTCTGGAATATTAAAGTTTAGCCAAATGTCGTGTATTATGTTATAAATGATTACAAATAATTAGAGAAATGTAAACAGTATCAGAAACAATTTTCATTCACTTATTTTTAAAAAAAGGCTGTAGAAATTTTGTCCTTTTTTTCCTCCAAAATATTCAATACTGACTTTACAGCCCCTTTAAAGTGGACTAGTTAGTTCCTTTTGTCTGTCCAATTTAGTACTTATGTGGTAGCAGCTTTCATGCCAGTTACCTGTGTAAGACCCTTACCCCAGTCAACATGTGAAAGGGACATTACTTCAGCAATTACCGAAGTATTTTCCTCTGTTTTTAGCTGGATTCAGCTGAGCCAGAAACATCAGCCTTAAGTGATGAAAGCATGATGTACAAATCACCTGTCCGGGTACCTGTGGAGAGATTTCACATCTCAGGTAAACAACTCTTCAGGTTCCCTGGTCAGGACCTATCAGCCCATGCCCCTTCCAGGCAGGTAGCAGTTGAGATGGTGGCAAAAGCAGCTGTGTGCAGAGTAGCTTCAAAAGGCAGACAGATAACTAGACAGATCTACCTCGAGGCAGGTCGTGGACAAGAGACAGTCTAGCAGACAGGAAACAATTCTTGTCTGACTAGAAAATAAGCTGAGAGCCACAGGTAGGCAATTTTTCAGTCAGGAAACTCTCTCAACATGTCCTAGAAGGCAGGTCAGTGGGAGCAAGTAGAGCCACTGGGCTTGCAACTACGGCAGGCCACCGTTATGCGCCTTTCACCATTCTGACTTTCAGTGTCAAGATGTTTCTAGAAGGAAAATAATTTCTTTTAATGAAGTACTGGCTTAGACTCTGGGGAGATGCTGATGGATCTTCCTCCAATAAGACAAAGGGAAGAGTGTGGATGCCGGTGTGTATTGCGTGAGGTATAAATGTAGCTGATTTATTTCTGTGCATGTTCTATTTAGATGCACAGTTGTATTGCCTATGCACAACCCAGTTAATGATTCTTATCATCTTCTCTTGATTTCACAACCTATGATTTCAGGAGAATATCTTTTTAAGCAGAGCATGTCAGTTAAGTGAGAGAAAGTGAAACATATGGCCGGCAGATTATCTAAAACAGCCTCAACAGTAACAACTTGCATATTTCTGAATTTCCACAGGTGAAACGGATCAGAGATAAAAATGATTAGGAGAGGCCAAAATCTGCCTTGTACACCGCACTTGGGATGCTCATTGGTTGGCTTTTCCTGTGAAGTCACTGTAGTCACTGAGAAGATGAAAATAAATAATGAAAGAATAAATCAGATAATTGTAACTCATTTCGTGTCTAATGAGATGGACACACCAGAGACTAAAGCAGTGGTTTGGTGCCATGTTGTTCTAAATCTCATGTCTTTAAAACAAACTGAGAATGTAAATTATGCTTCTCTAAGTAGTGTGTTTTATAAGAGTTTTTGGCTACTCAGACTTCTCTGAGCCAGTAGAATCCAAACCCCCTAAATATTGCTAATGCTCCAGACAGGGCCTGTCCCCTCCTCCACTGAAGGCAACAACCTTTGCTAAGAGCTTGTCTATTGCTATCAAGAGGTGACTTTTAGTAGAGACAAAAAGGAGAAAGGTCACAGAAGCCACGAACTCCGTAAATCTGGATAAAAGTCCTGAGCAGATCTAGGAAGGCTTTCCTCCTCAAGCCTGTGAGCAGGACACTTGAACACATATGAGAAGAGTCACATATTAGAAGTCACATATGAGAAGAGAAAAGCATAAAAAGGGCAATACCAATGGCAAATGCACTCCCAGCCTAACTGGACTTACAGTAACCTCTCCTAGTGTATGTAATAATGTGTATCCCGCATTACAATTGAGTGGCATTAATTATGGTTGTCAGGTTCAGCCACCGCCCTTAACTGTTTTCAGTTTTTCCCATCTGCTTTAACAAAAAGCTCGGTGGCCGCTGAGTACTTTGACTTCTTTGTATTTTTTTTCAGGGTGTGTAATTGGAAAGCATAGGAGTGTGTGAAGCAAGAGACTGTGGAGTGGCAGGATCTGACATTTGTTCTTAAAACATTATCTAATCTCTTGTACAGCAAGAATGAAAACTGAGAGCCGGTCAGGAATCAATTGGATCAGAACAAAAGAAGAGATGCTAGTGGACCAGAATAAAGGAGCGGGTGATGAGAAGGAATCAGATTTGGATTATAACTTTAGCCACTCAGGAGCTAGAAAAACTGTCAGAACGAAAGCAATTCATAACTGCTTTACAAATGATCTCAACACAGACTTAAATTCCATCAAGTGACTTCAGTGCTTCAATGTAGCATCTAGCCTCCTGCTGTTTCCCAAACTTGTCTGACGGCAAAAACCGCTAGGAACTTAGTAAGTACACTCGCCCCCGCTCCAGCCTGTCTGACTCCTCTGACTTTACTGGGGGCCAGAAATATATTTTGCAAACATTCTAAAGAGTTTTAACAATAGGTCAGCTAGGGAACACTGGTTTAATGATGGAGCTGCTTCATTCTCCACGTGACATAAAGACAGCTTCATCTCCAATGAAAAATCTGGTTCCTGTGACTAAGAGTATTGCTCAGAGTGTTGCCAGTCTTTCCTTCTAATTCTCAGTGCAGTTAAGAATCATACAATCATCTCGATAAAAATGCATTTTAATCAACAGATCACAGGTGGGTGCTAGAGTCTCACCACTCCTGCCGGTTTTTTGTCTTCCTGCTTGTGTCTGTACTGGTCCAGATTCTTTTTATTTGTACTTATTTTTGTTATTTTTCCATACTATCAATACCTCTGTTGCCAGATCAATCTTCACTGTTCCCTGCACTGAAAATGCTTCTTTGCCTAGAAACTTTCTCTGGATCACATTTCCTCGCAATTCCAAAAGCTCCAGCAGGACGTACCAAACCTGCTCTTAATGAGTTCTTGCATACCTATGTAGTCATCCTTGTTTCTATTACCCTAAAAGTCCTCTTGTTAAATACCTCACATATTCTGTTGTTTTTTTTGTTTCTTTCATTTTATTTTTTTGTCATGCCATGCTTTCCGTCTTTCTAGCATTCTGCCTGGTAAGAACTCACTCTTCCTTCAAGGCCAAGCTTCAGACACTGTACACTGACCATCTCTACCAGTGTGACTCCTCCTGTATCTCAACCCCATGGAATGACTGTACAGGCCACTTACATGACTTCTAAATTTCTATACTGTGGCCCTACTCAATTTCTGTTGCTCACTGATAGCAAGTTTTTGTTTGTTGTTTGGTTCCAGCAGGGTCTGCCATATCTAATATGCATTCATCTGTATCACCCAGTTTGCTTTAGAAATCAGGCATTGAGTTCTCTGCATCATTATCAAAAGCCGAGAGGAGCTGTCTAAACCAAAGACCTAGCACCTTTGAGCAGCACCCTGTCCATCCTCCTACACTTGACCATAAGGCACATCAGGACTTGAAGTCTGTCACCTTCTGCAGTTTAACTGTTTCCACTCATCTGTTCCTGCTTGATACCCAAGCAAAATCAAACTACATTTGTTTCCCTAACACATCACACTGATTTTTTTTTTATCCACATCTGTACTTGTGCAGTCTTTTTCATGGAATTTCCTTTACCTTTTTGTTTGTTTGTTTTTAGCCTGATATCCCTTTCTTGAGGAGCTCAAGAGACACAATGGTTAAAATCCTGGCTGTTAAAATCCTCAGCAGTTCGAATCTACCATGTAACATACAGGAAACACACAGGGCAGTACTACTTTGTCCTATAGGGTTACTACAAGTTGGAATCAACTCAGCAGCAATCAGTTGGGATATATATATATATTTTATCATTTTCTTGAGGAGTCCTGGTGGTGCAATGGGTAAGAACTTGGCTGCTAACCAAAAGGTCAGCAGTCTGAATCCACCCCACCCTAGTCCTTGGAACCCTTATGGGACAGTTCTACTCTATCCTATAGGGTCACTATAACTCATAATTGACTCAATATCAATGGGCTTTGGGATCCCCTTTTTAGAATCCCTGGGTGGGAAAAGCACTTGACTACCAACTGGAAGGTCAGCCATTCTAGCCCATCCGGAGGTGTATCAATAAAGAAGCCTTGATGAACTCCTTCCAAAAAATCAGTGAGGGAAACCCTGCAGAGCTCAGTTCCATTCTGACATACACAGGGTTACTATGAGTCAGAATCTACTTGGGGTTATTGGTTTCACCCCCTTAATGTCCTGTAGTATTCAGTTCAGTACACATTTCATCCAGTTGGCCTCCCTCGCACCACCCCACCCCTCCTTAAAGGGCTTCCGTCTCAAATAATTTGAGAAGAACTCAGGTACAGAAATTATATATTAATCTCCCTCTCTATAAACTCTAAGCTTCTTAAAGGTAGGAAATCTGTCCCATTTTCCTATTTCTAGTGTCTTACAAAAACTACACTCTCAGCAAAATGACTATGTCGCTGTATAAATATGTATGTAGTCAATGAAATACATGAACACAAAAGACTGAACATATTAACCATTCCTGAGTTTGCTGACACACTTGCTGTTCCACAAGTGATTCAAAGTGTAGCCAAAGTTGAAATACATCATCATAGACCATGGGTAATTGGCACTAAGTAAAAATCAATTGAGTTCTCTGCCCTGAACAAAGCAGACCACCAATTCTAATAAAAGCAAAGAAATCTCTAAACCTTAAAGTTCAGTCAAAACTAAAGTTTAAAATTGACTCAAATTTCTTCATAATTCAGAGAAATGATACCTTGTAAAATATAGCTGTCTCTCTTGAACTGCTCTAAGTTTTCTACACATAGACCTAATTCACTGAAAAAATCAATCATATCTTCACTTCTTTTGGCCTCAGTGGGACATAGCAACACTGATATTAGTCTCAACTGATAGAGTGATAAAACCTCATCTTTATTCAACATGAAGCAGCTGCCAAAAGAAATGGCCTGTGAGAGAGGTAATATATTCCTGAATATCACCTATGCCACGCAAAACAATATTTGATTTTTTCAAAAGTTTAACCCGATAGGAAAGGACATACGAATTAAGGATCTATCTTGTGGGTGAAAAGTTTTGCTGCAGGCTGATGGAGTGTGCCACCAACATGATCCATTTCAGGCATCACCTGCCTGTGACACCAGGGAATCACCAAGCCAATGGAACAGGGGAAATTATGATCTGCTGGTCAGAATGCATTTGTAACACAGGAAGGCCTCACTAATATCCTTCATTCTCATCTTGCAGAATAAGGCTTCAGGAAAATAAAAAAATTCCAAAGCAGAGCTTCTCTCTACACATGAACATAGTCTACATAAAGTCAAGGTACACCAGAAATTCTTTATAGGAAACTACTCTTAAGGGAAAACACAATGTGCCTTATAACTACCCACTGCTACTGAGTCAATTCTGACTCATAGTGACACTATAGGATGGACTAGAACTGCTCCATAGAGTTTCCGATGAGCACCTTGTAGACTCGAACTGCCGACCTCTTGGTTAGCAGACAGAGCACTTAACCAGTATGCCACTAGGGTTTCCATGTTGCTTATAGACTACTAATATAATGATTAGTATACCACATATACATATTTTTCAAATTATCAATAATTACTCAGTAATTATTTTCAAAATATTATAAATTTACCCCTTCCTGTCCTGTTTGCTTCAAGAGTATCTTGTTTTATCCCTGATAAAACCCCTGTACTGTGCCCTGTATTGAGAGAACCTTCTTTAGGTTCTCTCAGCCCTTGCCTGTCAAAGAGCTGGCATATGTTCAGCTGAACAGAATTGCTACAGGGAGAAGGCAAGCAGTCTTAAGAATCTGGAAGTCATTCTTCTAGACACATCAAAATTTTACCTCTTTAATAAAAGATAGTGGTCGCTTTAAGGTGATGATACATAGGAAATAATGATTTAAACATTTATTTATTTTACCTGTAAAAACAAGTGGAATAAAAATAGCAAACACTGACAATGTCTTCATTACATGCTGGGGTTTGTTTTTACAAGTAATTTGCATATGTCTCTAATTACTTTTAACAACCTCAGCATGTATTGAGAATGTAACCCTGGTGGCACAGGGATTAAGTGTTACAGCAGCTAAACAAAGGCTTGGCAGTTCAAATCTACCAGGCACTCCTTGGAAACTCCATGGGAGCAGTTCTACTCTATTCTACAGGGTTGCTGTGAGTCAGAATAGACTCAACAGCAGCGGGTTTTGTTGTTGTTGTTTTCTTTCTAATTTACTTTTTGTAACAACCCTATAATATTGTTTAAAAATCCCATTTTATAGACAAGGAAAATGAGAAACAGGAAAGATGACAAAGCTGGCAGAGCCAGGACTTGAAATCAAGCAGTCTGACTTTGTAAACTTTAATCTTTAGACTATATTCTGCTAAATATCTCCAAGAGAGATTTCGCTTAGGCAATGTGAGGACTCAGAGCCTCAGAAATGCCTGCAGAGGTTTCAAGTTTAGATGGTAACTTTTCTAATACAAAAAAATCTAAACAAAATAGTATACAGTTATCCTTCTGGGCTAATCATAATGTAGTGCATCCTATTCATGAAATGTAGTCAACTCGTGAGTGTAATACATTTTCATGTTCATAATTGCTCCATTAATTTATTCTCTAAAATCTACTGTATTAAAACAAAAAATTACTCCCCAGACTTGGCACACATTCTCCTATGCATATATACCTTGGCCATTAGAAATAAAGGTATGGAAACTGTCTTAGTTATCTAATGCTGCTATAACAGAAGTAATATAATAGGTGGCTTTAATAAGCAGAATTTTATTTTCTCACAGTTTAGGAGCCTTGAGGATCAAATTCAGGTTTCTGGCTCTAAGGGAAGTCTTCCTCGCTCTGCTGGCTCCGGGTCTTTTCTTGGCCTTGGTCTTTCCAGTTTCTGTTCCTTGGCCCCTTCGTGATCTTCATGTATAATTGCATCTGTCTTCCTCCATCTCTGCTTGCTTGTTTAATCTCTTTTATATCTCAAGAGATGATTTAAGACATATCTACACTAACATCATCTCATTAATGTAACAAAGAAAATCCATTCCCACATCAGACTATAACCATAAACAAAAAGACCCCATTATCGTCAAACGGACTCCAACTCACAGTGACACACCAACGGACAGTGTAGAACTGCCCTATAGGGTTTCCAAGGAGCAGATGGTAGATTTTTAACTGGTGACCTCTTTGGTTAGCAGTTGAGCTCTTAAAAACCCCCAGGACTCCAACCACAGGTATGCGGTTAGCATTTTCTACATGTTTTAAGGGAACACAGTTCAATTCATAATATTCCACCTTTTGACCACCCCCAAAAGTCACATCCTTTTCACATGCAAAACGCATTCACTCCATCACATCACCCCAAAATCCTTAACTCTAAGTCCAAAATCTCATCTTCTAAATCACCTGAGGAAACTCCGGTAGCATTGTGGGTTGCGTGCTACATCTTCTAACCAAAAGGTCAGCAACTCAAATCCTCCAGGTTCTCTTTGAAATCTCTATAGGGCAGTTCTACCCTGGGCTATAGGGTCACTATGGGTCAGACCCAACTTGATGGCAGTGGGTTTTTGGTTTTGGGAAATCATCTGAATTAAATAAGGGTGAGAATTCCGTGCTGGGACAAAATTCCTCTTCATCTGTGCACCTGTGACATCTAGAATATATATTACCTGCTTCCAAAGTACAAGGGTCAAACAAGCCAAACATACACATCTCCATTACAAATGGGAAAAACTGAAAGGAAAGAAAGGATAACAGGCATCAAGGAAATGCAAAACCCAGGAGAAAAAAATCACATTTATTCTCAAGCCTTGAAAATACTCCTCTACTCTCTGAGAGTGTCTGGGCAATGGCCTTACCCTTCATGCTCCAAGTGCTGCCCATGCCTATTGGATACTGGATGGAATCTCTCAGCCCTGGACTTCAGACCTGCCTTACAGGCCAGCTGGGTTGGTAACTCAGTCACTTGACTTTAGGGACCCCCTTTCCCATAGCCCATCTGAGTGGACCTCACTCCTTTATGTCCAGCAGGCTGCATTCTCCTGCCTCTTGAACACGGCAGCCTCATCCCCACAGCTTTGTCACAGACTTATCGTCTTGTCTGTTGGGTACAGCAGCCTCACACTGTAGAACATAATTAGTACAGAGTTAACTCTGAAACCTAGGGCATCATCGCTCTACCATTTGAAACCTACACAGCCCTGCTTCTTGTGCTCCTTCCAACTGTTCTCTGATCTACTACAGCAATGGTCCTTTTCTTTTCTTGATGGACCACAGATGCAGCTTCTTTGGCCTATTTCCTCCCTGTAGGATTCCAAGAGTCAGACAGTTTTCCTGACACTGTCAGCCTACTAACTAAAGGGCTTTCTGATGTGGTAGTTGGTTGTATCCATTGGCCAAAGGCTTAATTTCTTTACTAGAGACTGTGGAGCCATTGTTAATGAGAAATTAGTTTTATCTGTAGACTTTCATCTGAAGTACAATTTTGAAATTAAATTTAGAAAAATAGATGATGGAAAGAAACAAATACCTATGTGTGCCAGGAAGGGGCAGAATAACAAGCAAGCAAAGTATGCACAGGCTTATTTATGTTTCTTTTAGTTCATTTTAAAAAAAGAGAGAGAGAGAAAGACTATAGCCACATTCTTGGTAAATATTCTAGAACATGTGTCTTGACTTTATACCATACAATTTTCCAAATATTTAAGTTCTGTTTCTATTTTGCACAGTTCATTATTTAGTCCATATCTTTCCTCTCATATCTTAGTATAAGCAAAGAAACCATGTGGCCCATTTAAAGCCTTCATTTGTCCTACATTGTCCAATCACATGATCATTATTTCCTTTTAAAGTCTCATCAGAAGTACATTTAACATCACCGTTCTAGCAGTATTCTGTCAACGGTGCCATATGTATTCTCTAAGATGATAAAGACTTTCTCTATAGCTTTCCACACTTTCCTCTGAACCTTCAACAGAACTGGCTTATGTCCAGAATTCTAGCAACAATCTCTTCCAGGCGATCTAGGCTCTTACCATCAGGACCCTTAGAACTCTCACAGTCTCTAGTCATTGCACAATTCCAGAACCACTTCCACATTTTAGATATTTGTTAAAGCAGTATTCCCACTTCCCAGCACCAAATTCTATTTTAGTTACCTACTGCACTGTAACAGAAATAACCACAAGTGATGGCTTTAACAAACAGAAATTTACTTTCTCACAGTTTAGGAGGTTGGAAGTCCAAACCCAGGATACTGACTCTAGGTGAAAGCTTTGTCTGTTCCCTCATAGTAAAATTTTGTCTCTTTAGTTTCTATTCCTTGGCTCTTTTTGATTTTCATATGGCATGGCATCTTATCTTCCCCCATATGTTTTTGTTGATTTTTGTATCTCTAAAGGGATTGACTTAAGACACATCTTACACTCATAGTATCTCATTAATGAAATAAAGAAAATTCATTCCCGAATGGGACTGTAACCACAGGTATAGGAGTGAGACCTGGTGATACAGTGGTTAAAGCACTTGGGTGCCAACCAAGAAACTGGCAATTCAAACCTACCAGCCACTCTGTGGAAGAAAGGTACAACAGTCTGCTTCCAAAAGGATTTACAACCTCAGAAACCCAATAAGGCAATTCTGCTCTGTCCTATCGAGGTGCTAATACTCAGAATCGACTCAGCAGCAGTGGGTTTGCTTTATGTTTGGTTGTTTGTTTTGGTTTTCTTGGTTTATAGGGGCAAGTATTTACTTTTGGCACAGGAACACAGACCAATCCATTACAAAGAACAAGTTTAAGTTTATTCTCACTGGTGCTAGAAAGACAACTCAAAGTATGTGTTTGTACCATGTCATTTAGAATAACTGTGTAAGATACATGTGCATAGCTATCTTAGCAGGTGCCAACAGAAATAAGAAAAGACAACTCAACCAACATGAGTTTGGTAAGGCACGGGACCAAGAGTAAATACACTGAGGGATTTAAAAAAATTACCATCAAGTCAATTCCAACTCATAGAAACCACAGAGGATGGAGTAGAACTTCCCCATAGGATTTCTAAGGAGTGGCTGGTGGATGAAAAATGCTGACCTTTTAGTTAGCAACTGAGCTCTTAACCACTGGACCAAAGCATGAGCTAATAATAAAGTAGATTGCGGGCTGTGGGCAGAAATCAGCATATGTGGAAGGACTAAACATCCTTCCTGGACTCATCTCTAATACCAGGGGAAGAAACCTAGAAGGTGGGAAGACAAATTGAAATGGAGCCATTTGGTATTGTTAATAAAGCGGTCCTTGCTAGGTAATCCATGACCTGGAGGTCAGAAATCAAAGGGAGCAAGTTAAGAGTAATGAAAAAGGAGGTGACTACGAGGAGCTCAATGCTTTACTCTATGAAATGACTGCGTGGTCGCTCCTGTAGGTCAGGGCAACAACACGCTGAGCCTCATCTATCCTGAGACCCGAAGAACCAGGGAGGGCCTGGCTACCACTACCAGCTGTTCTGATCAGTGCCACGATACGTGGACACAGACAGAATGGGAGAAAATATAGAACAGAACTCTTGTTCTTAAAAAATCAAGACTGACCGGACCAAGTGAGAGTGGATGCCTCCCTCACTCTATCTTCCTTTAAATCTTGAACCACAACTACCCCTTGAAGTCACCCTTTAGTGAAATAATAGAGTAGCATATAAAATAAAGCTTATAACCCATGAGTACAGGGGTCTATTAAAAAGCTATCTATTGAAGACCAAAATGTCAGCAATTACTCTAAAACAAAGAAGAAGACAAGAGGGGCAGCGAATCTAGAGTGCTGGAAATGGAGCAACCAGAATACAATTACTGAGAATGTCGACACACTGTGAAAAATGTAGTTAATGTCACTACACAGCTTGCGAGAAAATTGTAAAATAGGAAATGAATTTGCTGGGCAAGCTGTCACGGAAAACTCAATAAAATATTTTTTAATAAAATTAAATTAGAATTTAACAACATTAAGATATCTAGAAAATACAAAAATATATGGGAAGTCAATGACCCTTTTTAAAATAATCTATAAATACAAGAAAAAACAAAATTAGAAATTACTCCAAATTGAAGACATGAAAACACGAAAGATAAAATGGATGAGATAGCACTAACACAGTTCTTAGAATAAAATCTACAGCTTTAAATAAAGATAAGTAGAGAGAGTTAAAATCAATCATTTAAAATTTTCAACTTAAGAAGCTAGAAAAAATAAAGTCCCAGCTTAGGAGTGAAAAAGAAAATACCAAATGTGGTTGTTAGACGCCATCAGGTAAGTTCCAATTTACCTATTCCCATGTGACAGAGTAGAACAGTCCCATGAGGTCTTGTGAGCTGAAGTCTTTCTGGGAGCAGATCTTCAGGTCCTTCTCTTGGAGAACCTCCTAGATGGTTTGAACTGCCAGCTTCTCAGTTAGCAGCTCAACACTTAACATTTGTACAACCAAGGCCCCTAAATAACTAACACATAAGCAGAAGTTAACAGAGAAAAAGGTAAAGAGAAAAGTAAAAAAACAAAATAAAAAATGGTTTTTTAAAAAATTGGCATGTATCTAGCTAAAAAGATGAAAAGGTAGGGGGAACACAATTACTAATACAAGGAATAAAAAACTGTACATCACCATATATGCTAGAAACTTTAGAAAGTAATGAGTTCTTATAAAAAATATGATGCTGATAAGTTTGAAACTTAGATTGAAAGGATAAATTTGCTGTAAAGTACACTTTCTAAAGCTGACACAAAAGGAAAAAGTCAGAGTAGTCACATGTCATCTAAAGAAATTAAATCAGAATAAATACTTCCCCACAAAGAAAACTCAGAATTTAAGTAACATCAATAATAAATTCCATCAAAAACTTAAGAAACACATAATGCTAATCTTATACAAACACTGTAAGAAAAAGAGGAACAAGTAATACTTCCCAGTTCATTTCATAAAGGTAGAATAAACCTGACAAGGAAATAATGACAAATAATAATTACAGACCAACATCATTCATTAATCAAAAATCTTTAAACTTGATATTAATAATATCCAGCAATATATAAAGGGGATAATACATTAAGACCAAGTGGTATTTACCAAAAGATACAAGGTTATTTTACCATTCAAAAATTAATCATTCTGATTATCTAAGTTAACCACAAATTTGATAAAGGCCAAGTTATTTAATAAATGCCAAAAAATATCAGTCTTCAAAAAGCTTTCACAGTAAAATATTTTAGTGAATTAGTTATGAGAAAATCTTTAATCTATTAAAAGGTATCTATGAAAACTCTACAGCTAATATGATATTTAATGTTGAAACACTGAAATCTTTTTTCCCTTGAAAAAGGCGAGAACAGCTATTCTCACCATTTCTTGTCACCATTATACAAAAGCAATAATACAAGGAGAAAAAAGGGTTGTAGGAACAAAATTAGAAGGAAGAAATAAAACATAGTTTGTTTCCTATGCACAAATCCTAAATTATCTGCAAAACAAATTACTAGAACTAGTAAATGAAATTATAAAGTCATGGGCTAAACAACAAAAATCATTTTTATTTTTGTATATTAATAATGAAAAAGCTGGGAAAAAGTTTAAGTCTCATTTACATTTGCACAAAAATCATAAAATATGATTTACATGGTTGCTGTTGTTAGGCGTGGCCAAGTAAGTTTTGACTCATAGGGTCCTTACTTGGTCTTATGCCATCCTTACAATCATATTTACATTATTTACAGTAGGATCATATGATTATTACAGTTTCAACAAAGATTATTTTAATAAAAATCCACAAGACCTTTAGACTAAAACTACAAGAGTGTCAGCAGAAATTAAAGACCTAAATAATCAGAAATTCTCGGTATTGTTCAGATTTTATCGGTCCCTATGTTGAGAATCTTACAGCACTTGCAGATGAAGACAAAAGCCTGCAGCCTTTGGTATGGATTACACTTCAACATAAAGAAAACAAGAATCCGCACAACTGGATCAATAAGGAAGATTATGTCAAATGGAAAAAAAGATTGATACTGTTGAAGATTTCATTTTACCCAAGTCCACAATCAGCACCCATGGAAGCAGCAGTCTGCAAATCAACAGATGCATTGTATTAGGCCAGCCAAGTAGCCAAGGGCTGTGGAGCCAGTATGTTGCAAAAGATCTCTCTAAAGTGTTAAAAAGCAAATGTGTCACTTTGAGGACTAAGACGCGCCTGACCTAAGCCCGTGTTTTTTTCAGTTGCCTCATACGCACTGCAAAAGCTGGACAATTAATAAGAAAATCAAAGAACTGATGCACTAGAATTACAACGTTGGGAAAGAATACTGAATATACCACTGATTACCAGAAGAACAAACCAATACGTCTTTGAAGAAGTACAACCAGAATGTTCCTTAAAGGTGGGAATAGCGAGACTTCATCTCAGTAGTTCCATTGTCCTCTTAGGAGGAATCAGTCCTACAGAAGGACATCATGCTTGGTCAAGTAGGGGGTCATTAAAAAATAAGATCCTTAATGAGATGACTGACACAGTGGCTACAGTAGCCCACTGCCATCGAGTCAGGTCCAACTCATAGTGAGTGACCCTAGAGGTCAGAGTAGAACTGCCTCATATCCTCGTAGAGTTTCCACCTGGCAGATTTGAACTACTGACCTTTTGGTTAGCAGATGTAGCTACAATAAGCTCAGTCATAAACTACAATAGGCTCAGTAACAAAAACGACTGTGACAGCGGTGCAGGTCTGGGCAGTGTTTCATTCTGTTGTATACAGGGTCACTGTGAGTGGGAATTGACTTCACAGCACTTAACAATATGAAGAAATCCACAAATTTGCAGGACATGTAGTGTGGTAATCTTCACTTAAGACACAACTATGATGGAAAGCATTCTGAGCCTAGCGGAGTTCTAGGCTCTCAGGGAAAGCAATCAACAGAAGGCATGAGGAACATCTCTGCTCTCAAGTAGTTTACAATTTAGTGGCACAAGATAGACAATTAAAAAAAAAGTAAAATGTATTCTACTTCAAATGGCGAGGAAGACAGGGTGGAAACTCAAATAGGGCAGGGGTTAGAGAGGGATGTCAGGCTGTTGTGTGGTTTTTAATGGCATTACTGAGAAATAGCTCACTGAGAAAGTGACACCAACAAAAAGAAATAAGGAATCAGATCTTGAGATTCTCTGGAGGAAGACTATTCCAGCTGGTAAGAACACAGGATCATGCCTGGAATGTCCTGAAATATTTTAGAAACTGCAAGGAGGTAAGAATGATTATCAGGGAGTAAGGGAGAGGGAACATAATAGCAAAAGAGATTTGAAGACAAATGACTACAAATTGGGAACAAGGGTTTTTTATTGGGCATCCTTTTCTAAACTTTAAGATGATATCTCCTCATTGCTCTTTATGAGAAGTGACACTAGACTACTAGCTAAAAAGTTAGAAGTTAGAATATACTTCCTCAGAAGGCAAGCCTGGCCATCTCTTTCAAGGTCTCTGTCTTGTAAATACTATGGAGCAGTTCCACTCTGCACACATGGGTAGTCATGAATTAGATCAACTCAGTGGCAACTGGTTTGGTGTGGTTAAACTGTAAGGGGCTTGTGAATTCAGTTTAAATCTATTTTCTGTGTGCTAACTTCTGTGATGGTGACCCTCTTTTGAGCTGGGCTTGATATGCTGCCTTATCCACTCCCATGGGCCCAGGGTGCACCGTGAAACTAATTATATTCCCAATGTGAACTCCAAAAAGTCTCTCCTGCAGGCCTATGAAACTGAAGAATGATGCCAGTTACATGAAAAATCTAGAGCTTTGAACTAATTTGTTCCTTTTCAAACCACTGCTGAGAATTTACATGTTAATAAGCTCTCTGAGTGATTCTTATGTATAACCTCCCATTTCCAGGAAGTTGTACTTAAGAGTCACCTGGAGATCTTGTTAGAATGTGCATTCTAATTCTGTAGATCTGAGGTGGAAATGCAAATTCTCAGCAGGGAACTTGTTAAAAATGTAAATTTAAAGCCCTAGTAAAATCATGGTATAATGTTCAAGTTGAAATTTTGCTAAAACTTTTTTACAGCCCTAATTTTTCAGACACTTAGATTTCTGACATTAATTCTATGTTGACACTGTACTTTCTGTTTATGCAATAAATAATAACGGTGCAAAGGATAAAATAAGCAGTTTAATTCAACAATTTTAGCTAACTTTTTGACTTGAGCATGACATTGCCCACATTCAGCACTTGCAAATATACCTAACAAAATTTGAATAAGTAGAATATTGAAATATATTGTTTTGTCCAATTCTCGGTATTTCTAGTCTGCCTTCTAAAATCCTTTCTCTGCTGAGCCATTCAGCATCATCCGTGTTAGATTATAAACGCCTTCTAATCGGAGAGAGACTATGCTTATCTAAACCTCTCTGTAGCAGCATTAGTTAGATGTCATAGTTATCAAAAGTTATCTCTGTGTATACAGAAAACCATGTCATTTCATCAGCTCAATAGACCACAGAGCCTTCCACAAATAACTCTGAGCCCCAAGGCCAGCCTGCTATTGGTTAATGCAAATAAGCATAGCAAATGTTTCTGCTTTGCCTCAGTAACTTCAATCCTATTTGAACGGAGTTATGTATTATGACATTACTAGGCAGACCCCTTCAAGCAAGACGAGGATCTGCATGCATTTACAGAATGTTCACATTGGGCTCTCTTTAAACAGAGGTCGGTTTGGGTTTGTTGAACAGATCAATTAGAGTGTTTCTCCCCAGTTCATTCTCAGAATGGGAGAATTGGCTTTCCAAGGCACTGAAGAATCAACAAAGACCTCCCACAAAAGGTCTAGAGCATTTAGAAACACACACCTTGGAAAACAAGCTGGAATCCATTTGTATAAAGAATGCTGTCATGCAACTTGATCTATCTCTTTCTCTAAGTTTTAATCAACTTAAGTGGAGTCTGTGGTTGGTGCAAATGATTAAATGTGCTTGACTGCTACTGAAAAAGTGGATGTTCAAGTCCACCCACAGATGCCTTGGAAGAAAGGACTGGAGATCTACTTTCAAAAAATCAGCCATTGAAAACCCTATGGGGGACAATCCTGCTTGCCATGAGTTGGAGTAGATTCAGTAGCAAACAGTTTACTAAAGCTTGCCAGGGCACTTCTCCTCATTCACTGAATTGGCACCTCTATTAGTGGGTCCCGTACGCATGGGTATGGTTTACAGTTCCTTCAGTTTATCACATATGCACCCAAACTTGAGGACAACTGAATGAGTGATAATAACAATACAAAAAGAAAATATAGAGGAAATAATATTCTAACCCTGAGATCACCAGGCCTCCTACCCTTCAGCAAAGACACATTTAATGTATTACTCTGAGCACCTGGAAGCCCAGCAAACTCATGAAAAAGCCACTTTGCCCTTTACCTTTCAGGGCCTCACTATTACAAAAGTTAGGGCAGGGGGAGCTTTGCTACTGCAAGGGCCTCTGTGGTTCCTAACTTGGTCCAATGACCAGTTTCTTGATCAGGGCTGCGTAGGGCTGTTGTCTTGGTGTGCTGTACTGATTGCAGTACCAGAGAGAGTATATGGCAGAGAGGTTAGCAGAGAAGAGATGCCAATTTTCACACCCTGCCCGTAAAATGAAAGGCTCTTGCCTCACCTTTAAGAAACAAGGAAGCGTGTGACGAACTGTTTTTATATATGACTTCACTGTTTAAAGTTAGGTGAATTGGGATTATTATCCCACCGTGCCACTTTTAGCTGAGGAAGAAAATATAAAATATCAATGCTACCTCTTCTAATCTTGAAGAAGCTGGACTATCTGGACAACATATTTATTCTTTTCAGAGTGTTTTTCCTCATTTTTCTAGATGTCAATATTTTTGGAAGTTTTACTGGGACAGTGGGTGACTTGTGAGTGGTAAAAAGCGTGGTGGAAATCAATAACAACAACCTAAGCAAACTATTTTATTTCATCTGAACTACGAGAATCGTTTTCATTGAAAGGTACTTTGGAAAACAAATTCTCTGCACATAAAAATTTGAAAGCAGTGCTTTTCATCCTAAGGTGACATTTTTAGATTTCTACCACATTTTGAAAGACAGTGTTGATGACAGTTTGGTTAACAGTGTCTTAAGTGCTGCTATTTTCATAATAAAACAACGTATATTTATAGTGCTTACTTTTCAAAGTAATTTATTTGCCCCAACATTTAATCTTCTAAGGTTTTATTTTTCTAGAAATGTATTTACATAAAGCAGTGTAACAGAGAACTGTGAAAGCTAGAACTTCTTGAAACTGCCTTCTTTTCTAGGTTAGTCACATTTTCTCTTTTTGTTAGGGTGAAATACTTTTCTGTCATTGTCTATCGTGTTGTTGTTAGGTGCTGTCATATCTGTTCCAGCTCATAAAGACCCTGTGTACAAAAAGGCAAAACCCTACCTGGCCCGGCTCCGTTCTCACAATCACTGCTGCACTGGAGCTTATTGTTGCAGCCACTGTGTCGCTCCATCTCATCAAAGGTCTTTCTCTCTTTCAGTGATCATCTGCTTTCCCAAATATCATGTCCTTTTCTTGGAATCACCCCTCCTGATAGCTTGTTCAAAGTATGTCAGATGAAGTCTCACCATCCTCACTTCTAAAGAACATTCTGCGTGTACTTCTTCCAAGACAGATCTATTCATTCTGATAATCCATGGTATATTCTTCACTGACACCATAATTCAAAGACACCAATTCTTTGTCAATCTTCCTTATTCATTGCCCAGCTCTCATACATGAGTGAGGTGATGGAAAACCTCACGGTTACGGTCAGGTACATTTAGTCCTCATTGTGACATCTTTGTTGCTTAACACTTTAAAGAGGTATTTTGCAGCAGAGTTGCTCAGTGCAATACATCATTTGACTTCCTAACTGCTGTTTCCATGGGCATTGATTGTGAACCCAAGTAAAATGAAATCTTTGACAACTTCAGTGTTTTCTCCATTTATTATGGTGTTGCTGATTGGTCCAGTTGTTGGAATATTTTTTTCATTATGTTGAGGCGCAATACATACTGAAAGCTATAGTTTGATCTTGACCTGTAAGTGCTTCAAGTCTTTTCTTTCAACAAGCAAAATTATGTCATCTGCCCACTGCAGGTTGTTAATGAGTCTTCCTCTAATCCTCATTCTTCTTCATATAGTCCATCTTCTCAAATTCTTTGCTAGACATACAGAATGAATGAGTATGGTGAAAAGATATGACCCTGACACACACCTTTCCTGATTTTAAACCACGCAGTATTTCCTCACTCTGTTCAAACAATTGCCTCTTTGTCTGCGTACAGGCTCCTCACGAGCACAATTAAGTGTTCCGGAATTCCCATTCTTTGAAAAGCTATCCATCATTTGTTACAACCCACAAAGTCAAATGTTTTCACATAGTCAATAAAACAGGTAGACATCTTTCTGGTATTCTCTGCTTTCAGCCAAAATCCATCTGACATCAGCAGTGATATCCCTCATTCTGTGCCTGTTTCTGAAACCAGCTTGAATTTCTAGCAGTTCCCTGATGATGTACTGCTGCAGCTGATTTAAAGGACCTTTAGCAAAATTTTACTTATGTGTGATATTGGTGATATTTTTATAAGTTGAAAATCTATTTTATTCCTTTTAAAGCTTATTATTGATAATTTCTGCATTCTGTTGTATCACTTTTCTTTGGAATGGGCACAAATATGGCTCTTTTCCAATCAGTTGGCTACCACAGAACAAATAGATAACTATCTATTTGTGGAAAATATTGAAGTTTCCTTCTCTGACAGGCTTCCACCTTACACAGGTCTTGGCTTTCACAGGCTTTACTGTGTGTCTGTTTATTACCCATCCGTTCCCAGGTTATATAAATACAGGTGTTATATTTCAATTATATTATTTTCAATTTTTTTATTCATTTAACTTGCTGCGCATTTGTTCACCTTTCTCTTTTTAGTATTTATATGATTCAATACTCCAGTTATCTTTTGCTTTCATTATTTTTCACTCTTTCTTTCTCATTTTTGCTCTTTTTAACTGTGACTTTCTCTTCCTTTTGATTTTCCCAGAATCTTGGATAACACTTCCCTGCTCCTTCTGGTTAAATGGATATGGTCTCTCCCACCCTAGAAACAATATATATTCAAATATTTTTCATGGTCTCACTATTTGTTTCAGGTCTGTGTCCTATAGCTTATTAAAAATATTTTACCCTATGCATCCATTAATTTCCAATCTGTGAGTAAAGACCTTAGAGAAGAGCTCTTGCATAATATTTCTCTGCTTACCCTTTTTAGATTCAATTTCTTTTTTGTCTTATCTGTTTTAATGTATGGATTTATGAATAGATTTGCTGAAGAAGCAGGATAAATTCAGGGAAGGAACACAGTGTAAGAGGGGAATAATAGATCTTCTATGATAATCTAACACAAAAACAGTAAGCTACAAAGAAATTCTGTAGCAATCACACCATTTCCTCCGAGGTCTGTTTTGTGAGAATTCTGGTGGTTAATTTTGTCCTGATGTGTCACAGGGTGATAAATTTCCTGCTAACACTCTGGCCCAGCTCTCTGTCGTGTAAGTCAGTTCAAAGGAACCATATGCTCAGCTGACAGGGAACCAGATGAGACTGTTACATAAGTAAGTCGTTACCAGAAACTGAAGATCCGTTTTATTCCATTTATACTTCCAGAACCCTGACATTCCTTTAGGCCCGTTCAGTGAAGACTCGTTGCTATGCGCCCAACACAGACATAAGCAATACTTGCCTCCGTTTCTCCATGGGGGTGCCAAGACTGAGAGATTAGATCAGCCTTAGGCACAAGGGGAAAATGTCACAAAACAGGAGACACAGTCAAAACCGAAGAGCGCAGCAAGAGAGAAGGTGTAACAGAGAAAATCAGCAGAGGTTAGCACAGGTAAAAACAAGATTTCCCTTTTTAGCCCATTTTCCCTTTTTATCTTTTCTTTTTAATGATGTTTTATGTTACTGAAAATGTTATATATATGCATGTAACTAAAAATGCATGTCAGTATCACAGAAGGTCATAAGAAAATTAAGTATGCCCCAACTCCACCATCCTACCATAAGTATCACTGCCCCTGTGTACTTACATAATTAAAAAAAAAAAAAGACCCATTGCCATCAAGTTGATTCCAACTCATAGAGACCCCACAGAAAAGAGTGGAACTGCAGAGACCCCACAGAAAAGAGTTTCCAAAGAGCGACTGTTCGATTCGAGCAGCCAACTTTTAGTTAGCAGCCTAGCTTTTAACCATTGTACCATCAAGGTTCCTACTGTTTTAGATCAAAACCAAAACCAAACCCACTGCCACTGAGTTGACTGTGACTCCTAGCAACCATACAGGGCAGAGTAGAACTGCCCCATAGAGTTTCTGAGAAGCACCTTGTAGGTATGGACTGCTGACCTTCTCATTAGTAGTTGTAGCGGTTAACCACTGTGTCCACCAAGGTGCCCGTGTATATTTACACAGTGCTCACTAAATGCCACAGACATCTGTTAACTAATCGAATCTTCATCACAGCTCTGTGAGGTAAGAACTCCTTATTATCCTTAATTGAGAGACTAAACACTGCTGTATAAGTTTTTAATGCACCACTAAAAACACAGAGAGTTCATTTAATATCTTTGTACCTCAGTAAGTGATAGAATTGGAAGTACATTCAGGCAGGCTGATTCTGGGGTCTTTGTTCTTAACCAAGGTACAATCCTGTCATCCAGTGTTATGGTTCATTACATGTATATTTCACACTGTCAAAAATTAGACTAGCCCAAATTTCTAGTGAATGAAACTTCTAACTGTGTAAATGAGGAGGATATAACCTTATAGGCATGCAAAAACTAACAGAGAATAAGGAAGACCAAAGAAAAATTGACGCCTTTGCATTGTGGTGTTGACGAAGAATACTGAATACACTACGGACTGCCAGAAGAACAAGCTAATTTGTCTCAAAAGAAGTGTAGTCAATGAGCTCCTTGGAAGCCAGGATAGCAAAACGTCATCTCACATACTTTGGACACATTATCAGGAGGGCCCAGTTCCTAGAGAAGGACATCATGCTTGGCAAAGTAGAGAGACAGTGAAAGACAGGAACACCCTCAACCAGATGGACTGACACAATGTCTGCTACAGTGGTTCCAGGCACAGCAACAACCGGCAGGATGGCACAGGACCAGGCAAAATTTCATTCTGTTGTGTGTAAGGCTGCTAAAAGTGGGAGGCAACTCAGCAGCACCTCATACCAGCAACAAGGTAATTACAAACAGAGCCTGGGTGGTTAAAAAAAAAAAAAAAAAACAACAGTTTGCACTTGGCTGGTAAACAAAAGATTGGCAGTTTTAACCCCATCTCCTTCTCCCCACCCCCCAAAGCAACACTACAAAATAAAGGCCTGGTGATCTGTTCCCCTCAACATTACAGTCAAGAAAATCCTCTGGAGCAGTTCCACTCTGCAAAGCAAGGGGTCACCATGAGTCAGGCAGCTGACAACAACACAGTGACAAAGAGACTGTTTGCAAACTTGTGGGGATGAGGGACTACAAGGAGCAGCACTGTAACTGGTGGCCTAGTAGCAACTGAGCTCTTACCACTAGTTTTAGGGAGAGAAGAGACCAGTTGCAGAAGTCGAGAGGGAGAGGGAGTTGTAAAGTGAGCCACCATGGGGGTCAAGCTGGTGCTGAGAGAGGGAACCAGGGAAATTACCACTCTGTTCTTTTTCCAGTCTTCTTCTGGTGATTCTCCATTGATCAAACCCAACTCAGTGTCAGACAGGCTACAGGAATCCGCTGACAAGACCCGTGAAGATTAAACCAGCCAAATCCAGGAGCAGAAGGAAAAGGGTGAAAGGACTCCGGAGGCGGGGGGCGGGGGGTGGAGATAGTGATTTGGCTGAAGCCCAAATGTTACCAAACAATAAGCATGTAGGTAACTCGCATGCGCACTACTTTCTGAATCCCTGGAATCCGAAACATTGACCTTTAGGAGAAGGCAAATTAAAGTCTGTGATTGGAGAACAGTATGGATACTCTCCCTGCCAAGCAATTAAGGAGACTCTGTCTATTACACACAAAGTTTAATTTAAATTTTCTTCTTGATCATAAATGAATTCCCACTTGTTTAGCAAGACATGGAACACACACTCAGGACTCACTTCTGCTCCAAGTTTGTCCTCATGACAGCTGGTTTTTCCTGAAGTTGAAGTGTGTGCTCAGAAGCAAATCACCAAGCATTCAAGCCACAGAGAATCAAGAAAGCACCTTATTCTCACTCTCCCACTTCAGCCCCTCACATGCCGACACTGCACACAGGCCCTGCGTTTCCCATTAGCTCTGTGGCAAGTGCCCAATGTTAAAATCCAGACTCCAGTGCTCATTAGCCTTTTCAGGAGCTTGGAGACAGGAGTTGGAAAGGTATCTCTCAGAGAAATAATTCTCAGTGAGCAAGTAGCAACTGGCCAAGTAGACAAAAAAACTAAAGAAGAGGGAGGGGAACCCAGACAAAGTGGGTTGAGTTAATGAACCAAAATCTGAGCCTATGACAGTAAAGGAAAAATGAAAAAAAAAAGAAAAGAAAAAGGCAAAGCACTCCCACCACAGGAACTTGCTGCAAAATATAAAAAAGGATGCAATTTATAGGGCTCTGTGAGGTTTAAATTCTCTACTGTGTAGCACCTATGTCTAAAGAGTAAGGTCCAAGTGCCTGGGACATGAACCAGTGGCACTTTACCAGGTGAAGAGGAGGGCAGATCACAGGAGCTCAAATATCCACCTGCTCTCCGTGTTAAGAGAGGGCCAGGTCCTCAGCCCAGTGTCACAGCCTCTGCCTGTACTGGGGAGAAATGCCTCCAGTTTAAAAGATATGACAGCACTCATTCAGTTCTCTGTTGAAAACCAGTCTGTGTCTTCAGCCTCACCCAACAAGCAAGCATATAAGCACGAATGTTCCCTGGAACACACAGAAACATCCACAACTATATCCCCACTTTCTCAGGCTTGCACTGACTTAAAAATTTACATACTAACCTAAATCAAAAACAAAATTATGTTGTGTAGAGTAGAGAACAATCAAGTTCACCCAGATCATTTGTTGGTACCTGCTTGATATGGACTGAGGAAACTTGAGAGGAGTTTTCCCAGTTGTCTACAAAGCAAGAAATGACACTTTAAAGGCAGAACTGTTGATAAAAGGACCTACCACCCCAAGTTTCCCAATTTGTCTAAGGAAAGTAAACATTGCTACAAGAGTAAACTTTGTAGGGCTGTCAGTATGAAGAGTCTATATTATAATGCTTTGAAAATAAGACTCACCCCACTACCGGAGTGGTAACTTGTTGTTGTGTGCCCTCAAGTCAGTTCTGATTCAAAGCAATCCTGTATGACAGAGTAGAACAGCTCCATATGGCTTACGAGGCTGTGACCTTTGCAGGAGCAAATCCTCAGGTCTTTGCTCTTGCAGAGTTGCTGGTGTGTTCAAGCCGCTGACCTTTTAGTTAGCAGCCAGGCTCTTAACCATTGCACCACCAGGGCTCCTTCCATCTCTATAAATAAAAACCAGCTTCAGGAGAAGGCTTTCTCTGTTGACTCTGAGGGAAGGTCTTTGTCATCTGTCTTCCCCAGTCAAAGAGCTTCTCAGCACGGGGACCCTGGGTCTAAAAAATACACTATCCTTTCGGCTCTTATTTCTTGGTGGTATGAGGTCTCTATGTCTCTCAGAGGCTTTCTTCTCTCTTATATATCTCAGAAGAGATTGACTTAAGACACAACCTAATCTTGCACACTGAGTCCTGACTCATTAATGTAGCTACCACTAATCCTACCTCATTAAAATCACACAGTAAGATATACAACATGAAGGAAAATCACATCAGATGACAAAATAGTGGACAATACTGGAAATCACAGATGAGCCAAGTTAGCACACACCGGGAGGGGCAGAAGCAGGAGGGACACAATTCAGTCTATAACACTGTTACAGACTACAGGTCTCTCACCGTCAACATGTCACCCATTCTGGAGCACATGTGCCGTTTGATACACACACAGAGCTCATCAAGAACTAGGAATATGGCCCCAGGCCCTCTCTGGACACTTCTTTCTGGCAATTTTGCTCTCCATTTCGTTAATCTCAACAACCTGACAGAATAGAAGCTGTCTGTGAGGAACACCAGCCTTGATGTTTTCAGACTGGCCCTAAATTTAGTGTTCATTTTACTTTATCTCTACATGAGGAATTTTTCCCAGTGTGGGAGCCAGAGCACTCAGGTGCAAATTCCCTCCCTTCTCACTCATCTCCACAAGTCTTCTACTAGTACAGAAAATCCTATGACCTCCCTTTTATTAATAAAGAAATGGGTACTTCATTATATCCATCTTCATCTTCTCTTGTGTTCTATGACTTATATAAAAATCTCTATTATCCGAGACAGGCAGACTTCATTCCTGCTAGACAAAGGATACTTTTGTAATTTAGAAAACCCTATTTGCTTTCTAGAAAGGCTTACTTTGAAGACATTGTCTCACTGGTATATATTTCAAACTCAAGTTGAGCAATCACCTCTTTGTTTCAGAATCCCCTGAAGCAAATAAATCAATTTCCTTTTATTGCTTTTTTTTTTTTTTTTTGGTTTTGAGTCCATGTCACAGGATAATTAGGTGCTAGAGACAATTTAAGAGCCCTGGTGGCACAGGGCCACCAAACAAAAAGCCAGTTCAAAACCACCAGTTACTCCCTGGGTTGCCATGAATCTGAATTGATTTGAGAGCAAAGAGTGTTTTGGTTTTGTTTTTGAGACAATTTAAAATAAAAATGCATATATGTAATATCACAATACTATCATCCTATTTACTTTCCAATATTTTAATTGTTATATAAGTTATAAAGATGCTAAGCAGAGGGAGTGGAGCCAGTATGGCACACTAGACACATGTCTCCTCAATTCTGTCTGAGAACTAAGGCCTAGATTGATAACTGAATGGAGCAGCGTGGACTTCCAGGGAGCCCTAAGATCTGGAATAAGGTTGTCAGATTGGACTACCCACCAGTGTACAGTAAACTACCTCTCTCTAACATGAGATAGTACATACTGAATCCTGCTTCAGCTAACTCACCATCTGGGAGGACTGCAGATAATGATGTCATCTTTGTTATCCAGAAGACAGGGACTGGGCATGAACCAGCTAATATGCTGAACTTCAGTGCTTAAGTAAACAGCATATAGCACAGCAGAGAAACTGTGTATGAATGAGTCACATATTGAGAGCCTGGCTGCTGAATGGGGGCACCACTGCCACTGTACCCTCTTGTTTCTGAGCTGCACCATAGATTCTGTTGTTTCACAGCAGGAAGGGCAGCTTGGGTGGGACACCATCTTGGTCAATTGGGAGGTGGAGTCACCTAACCAGAGGACTTAACTAGGGCTAACATTCACTCCAAGAAGCAGGGCTGGGTTTATGACAGTGAAGCATCTAGAATTACGGGTAGGACCTAGCAGAGGACAAGAGCAAGGCCATAACCTCTCCCTACTTTAAACATCATACCATCTTGGGACAGCCTATGAGGTGCTTTCACTGTTAGCCAGCAGACAGGCCACACCTGATGACCTGACTGATTTCAGCAGCTGCTGGACAGATCTTCCCTTACCTCTTTAAAATAAGATCACCTGGAGAACTGACAGCTGAGTGGCCACAGCATGTTCTTCACCCTTCACTGATCCACAACTTAGCATCAGCTGATGGCACCCTGTGACCCCAAAAGTCATAAGCCATCTTTGCCAACTTGGAGACAGAGTCTGCCATCCCAGAAAGCCCAACTGAAGTTGATCACTAGAATACACAGAGACAGCTCGTGACCAACTTCCCACTTAAAACTATGCCTCATTTCCTGCTGAAGAAAAATGAGACAAATCAAACAGCTTCTAGAAGTCATGAAGAAAACAACCCATAGCTAACTGTTTAAAGAAACTGTCCACTATGGCTCCAACAAACTCCCAAAATAAAGACTCAAAAAACTTCCCAGATAAAAAAGCCTTTCTGAAACTATCGGAGGTTGAGTACAAAAGAAATATATAGAAAGCCCTCCTAGAGATTAAACAAAATACAACAGAACAAAATGGAAAATTGAGTAAGCTATTTGAACCGATGGAACATCAACAATCTGAAATCCAGCACATCAATAACAAAATTACAGAATTAGAAAATTCAATCCAAAGCAAAAAGAACAGAATGGAGTTGATGGAAGTCAGACTTGGTGACCATGAGGACAGAGCAACTGACACCAGCATTTATGAGAAGAAATCAAAGAAATAAGAAAAATGAAGAATCATTAAGAAAAATGTAGGACTCTATTAAGAGGAATAATCTATGAATAATTGGAGTTCCTGAACAGGGAAGGATTGCTGAAAATGCACAGAGTATTGTTGTAGAGTTGCTGACATACAACATCCTTGAAATTATGAAAGAAGAGAACATAGATGTCCAAAATGCATATTGAACACCACAAAAAAAAAAATAGACACCCAAAGAAAGACACAGAGACACATTATAATCAACCTGAGTCTACAGCAAGGAGGGAATAAAATGAAACATAAAAAGAAGCTGATATTCAGAGAGAAGTCCTGCAAGCCTTCTTCTGACTTCTCAGTAGAAACAATGCTGGCCAAGAGACAGCAGGAGGACATATTCAAAACCTTGAAGGAGAAAACCTTCCAACCAAAAATTACATATTCTATAAAATTGTCTCTCAAACATGAAGAGGAAATTAAGACACTTGCAAATAAATAGAAGCTTAGAGACTTTGCAAAAACCAAACCAAAACTACATGAAATACTGAAAGAAGCACTTTGCTTAACAAAATGAAAGCATTAAGTGTATAATTAAGGAGGTAATGCATGACACAACATCCAGAATCCTACTCAGTTAGAAAAGTTACAAGGCTCAAACAAAGCTACGATATTAAAAGAAGGGAACCAGTGATCATGAAAACTATGACATCATCACACCAAAAAGAGGGCTATATTGCAGTAGTTATAACCCTTTCCTGTGGACAAGAATTTAAAAAGGGTATGCAGAAGTTAAAGTCTGGTCTGAAATTAGAATAGTAAGGGAAATTATAGGGGTAGCCACAAGGCAAAATAACAATGCAACATATCAAAACAAGAAAGACAGTACAGAAGTCTCATTGAACAAAAAACCAACACTAAAAATGATGAAAAGTCAACCCATAAAGACAAATGACCCAAAACAAAATATTAACAGCAATAGAGAAAATATCAACAACACAAAAATAAATACATCAAAATGACACTACTAAACACATACCTACCAATAATTACACTGAATGTAAGTGGACTAAACATTCCAATAAAGAGACAGCAAGTGACATCCTGTATCAAAAGACATGACCCATCCATCTGTAGCTTACAAGAAAAACACCTTAGACTCAAACACATGAACAAACTGAAAATTAATGGATGAAAAAATATATACTAAGCCAACAAAATATATTCTGTGGGGCTGTTCTACTCTGACCTCTAGGGTCGCTATGAATCAGACTTGATGGCATTGCATTGCAACAACATACAGAGAAGAGCACAATTGGCAATACTAATCTCAGATAAAATAAACTTTAATGTAAAATCCACCATTGTGGACAAAGATGGTCACTATCTAACACTGAAATGTTCAATACATAAGCAGGACATAGCAATATTAAATATATATGTACTCAATGCCAGAGCATGAAAATACATTGAACAAACATAAGCAGAGCATAACAATAACAAATATGTATGCACCCAATGCCAGAGCACCTAAATATGTCAAACAAACACTGATAATATTGAAAAATGAAAAACTATTACTCTACAGTAATAGTTGGAGCCTTCATCACTCCACTTTCAGTAATGGATAGATCATCTAGAAAAAAGCTGAGTAAAGATACAGAAAATCTTACTATAACAATTAACCAACTAGACCTCATCAACCTACACAGAATCTTTTATCTATCAGCAAATAAGTGCACCTTCTTCTCCAGAGTACATGGAACATTCTCTAGAATAGACCATGTGTTAAGACATAAAGCAAATCTCAACAAAATCCAAACTATTGAATTATTGCAAAGCATCTTCTCAGACCACAAAGCCATAAAAGTTGAAATCAATAGCAGAAAACAAATAGGCAGAAGTTTGAGCTCATGGAAACTGAGCAACACCTTGCTCAATAACCCATGTGTTACGGAAGAAATCAAGGACAGACTCAAGAAATTTATGGACTCAAGTGAGAATGGAAACACATCTTGTCAGAACCTGTAGGATACAGCCAAAGCAGTGCTCAGAGGTCAATTTATCTTTATAAATGCACACATCCAGAAAGAAGAAAGGCCCCAAACCAAAGAAATTACCCTACAACTTGACCAAGCAGAAAAAAAGCAGAAGAGGAATCCCTCAGGTACCAGAAGAAAACAGGTAATAAAGATTAGAACACAGCTAAATGAATTAGAGAACAGAATAACAACTGAAAAAATGAAAAAAACAAAAAGCTGGTTTCTTGAAAAGATCAACAAAATTGATAAACGTTCGTTAAACCTACAAAAGAAAAACAGGAGAAGAAACAAATTACCCGAATAAGAGATGACATGAGAGATACCACAATAGACACATCTGCAATCAAAAGTATCATAACAGAATACTACAAGAGATTGTACTCTAACAAATTTCAAAAACATAGAGGAAATGGACAAATTCCTAGATTCGTATCACCTACCATACTTATCATAAGGAGTAGTAGAACATCTTAATAAACTCATCAAAAAAGAAGAGACTGAAAAAGTCATCAAAAAACTACCAACCAAAAAAAAGCCTGACCCAGAGAACTTCACAGGAGAATCTAGCAAACTATTAGAGGGAAGTTAATTCCAATACTGCTGAAGCTATTTCACAACATAGAAAAGGAAGGAACACACTCAAGGTCATTCTATGAAGCCAGCATAACCCCAGTACCAAAGCCAGAGAAAGATCCCACAACAAAAGAAAATTACAGAACAATATCACTTATGAACCTAGAAGCAAAAATCTTCAACAAAATCCTTGCTAATAGAATTAAATAATATATTAAAAAAAAAAATCATCATGACCAAGTTGGATTCATACCAGGGATGCAAGTCTTGTTCAGCATCAGAAGAACAATTAATGTAATCAACCGCATAAATAACACAAAGAATAAGAATTGTCTGATTTTGTCAACTGATGCAGAAAAGGCATTTGACAGAGTCCAATATCTATTCATGCTAAAGACTGACTGCTAAATAGGAATAGAGGGGAAATTCCTCAGTACAATAAGGGTCATAAATACAAAGCCAACTACCTACATCATCCTGAATGGAGAGAGATTAAAAGAATTCCCCTTAAAAATGGGAACAAGACAAGGATATTTGTTCTCACCATGTTTAATCAAGTTGTACTAGAGGTTCTAGCCAGAGCAATTAGACAAGACAAAGAAATAACGGGCACCTGCATCAGCAAAGAAGTAAAACACTCCCTAATTGCAGATGATATGATTGTACATGCTGAGAACCCTAAAGAATCCGTATGTAAACTACAGAAACTAATAGAAGAATTCAACAAAGTACCAGGATACAAGATAAACACAACTAAATCAGCGGGATTCCTTTATACCAAAAAAGAGATCATCAAAGATGAAATCACCAAGTCAATATCATTTACTATAGCCCCCAAGAAGATGAAATACCTAGGAATAAATCTGACTAGCAAAATAAGAGACCTATACAAATAGAACTACAAGACCTTACTACAAGAAACAAAAAGAGGCTTACATAAATAGAGAAACTTGCCCTGCTCAGGATAGAAAGACTTAACATTGTGAAAATATCTATTTTACCCAAAGCAATCTACATACCCAGTGCAATCCTAATGCAAATTCCAGTGTCATTTTTTAATGAGATAGAGAAACAAATCACCAACTTGGTTTGGAAAGGAAAGAAATCCCAGATAAGTAAAGCACTACTGAAGAAGAGCAACACGGTGGGAAGCCTCACACTACCCAACTTTAGAACTTATTACACTGCTGCAGTACTCAAACAGCTTCGTATTGGCACAAAAAGAGGTATACAGAATAATGGGACATAACTGAGAGCCCAGAGATGTCACCATCTACTTTTGAACAGTCGATATTCAACAGAGGCCCTAAGACTGTAAAGTGGGGTTGAAAACAGTCTCTTTAATGAATGGTGCTGGCAAAATTGGATATCCACCTGCAAAAAACTGAAACAAGACCCATATCTCACACCATATACAAAAACAAACTCAAATTGGATAAAAGAGCTAAATATCAAACCTAAAATGATAAAGATCATGCAAGAAAAAATAAGATCAATGATGAAAGTTCTAACACACAGCTTAGACAGTCTTCAAAATCTGACAATGTACAATCAACAGAACAGAAAATTGATAAATGGGAACTAGTAACAATAAAACAGTTTTGTTCATCCAAAGACTTCACCAAAAGAGTTAAAAGACCACCTACAGAATGGGAAAAAAATATTTAGGAGCTACATGCTGGACAGATGTCTGATCTCCATAATCTACAGGATACTGCGGAATACCACCAAGCAAAAGGTAAGTAGCTCAATTAAGCAATGGACAAAGGAGATGGACAGACATTTCACTAAGGAGAACATTCAGGCAGCCAAAAGACGCTTGAAGAAATGCTCGCAATCAATTAGCTATGGAAGAAATTCAAATCAAAACTACAATGAGATACCATCGCACCCCAGCAAGTTTGGCCATGATCCAAAGAACGCACAACTACAAATGCTGGGGAAGCTGCTCTTGGGATTGCAAAATGGTACAACCTCTTTGGAGAGTATTCTGGAATTACTTTAAAAAGCTGGAAATAGATATACCTTTAGTGTGGGAAGCCGCGACTTCCTGAATCAAGGCCAGAATATGGTCAAGTTCACTCTTGTACTAACAAGATCTAAATTAAGCACATTCCAAGTATTGTACACCCAGCATTGTCCTCAGAATAAGCAGAGGTCAGCATGCCCCCGATCTGGTTTCAATATGACTAGCAAAAGAATGCTTGGGAAAAGGAAACAAGGAAATGTGTAGAATATATATGTAACTGAAAAATCAAGTTCAGTGTCTCAGCTTGACTTAGTTCCCCCTGATGTGATTGTTTTGGTTTTATTCAGCTCCCGCGCTTTCCCTCAGCTCTGTTCATCTGACGGCTGGTACCATCACTTTAGATCCAGTAATCCCACTGCACAGAATTTATCCTACAGAAACAAAGGCTGTCACACAGACACATGCACATGAATGTTTATTGCAGCACAGTCCACAATAGCAAAAACATAGAATCAACCCAGATGCCCATCAACAGACGAGTAATGAACAAACCATGGTACATATACTCAATGGAACACTATGCAATGATAAAGAACAATAATGATTTTCAGGAAACATCTCATAACCTGGTTTTAACTGCAAGACATTATGCTGAGTGAAATCAGTCTTCAGCAAAAGGACAAATATTGTATGAGACCTCTACTATAAGGACTTACAAATAAACTTACGTACAGAAGACAAGGCTCTGATGGCTACAAGGGAGGGGAGGGAGGCAGAGGATTGAGCATAAGTTAGAGAGTTGATAGAAATTTGGTTAGGTGAAAGCAGTGACAGCACACCATAGAAAGTAGATCAAGTTAATTGGACTTCACCTTAAACTGAAAATTCTTTAATCTCAACCCAATACTACAAGGATAGAGTAGCAGGGGCAGGGTCTGGAGGCCATGTTCTTGAGGAGCATCAAGGTCAATTGGCGTAACTACCCTATTGTTAAAAGATTCTTCTGCACTCCGTATTGGTGAGTGGCATCTGGGGTCTTAAAAGCTAGTAAGCTGACATCTGAGGTACACCAAATGGTCCCAACTTATCCAGAACGGATGATCACTGAGAACAACAAAGACACACAGAAAAAACAGCCCAGGAGACAAAATGACCCATGTGAATGTGATGCTGTATCAACATATGACTGGAAGAGCCAGATGATGCCTGACCACCACCGAAGACAGCTGTGATAGGGCACGCAATATTGAGTCCCTGTGGCAACTCAAGATAAAGAAGAGTGTAGCTCAAGAACTCTACCAAAGGATGGTCTGATGGCCTGGGGGCTATCCTGGGAGCATGGCCCTTAGATCTGCTCCTGCCTGTGTCTAGAAAGCACTACCAAGGTCAACTTTTTGTACAAAAATGAACTAGACTTGGGGACACAATGTGACCATATGGTGTCTGTACTTTACAGTTCTATGCATTTGTAGGGGGCTGTGATACTGTCTCTTTCTAGATGAGAGAGGGCGGAGAGAAGGGGACAAGAGATGGGTGGGAGGATATGACAAGTATAAAATGAAAAGAAGGAGTATGCTCTCACTGGCGAAGGATGGCAGAAGATGGGCTAGCAAAATTCATTTGGACTGTATACTTTCATTAATCACAATTAAAAAAAAATGATATGTAGAAGTGGAGTTATGAGTTCTTATACCCATAGACTTAGAATTGAAAGAGATCACAAGACTGGACAGTTGACTAAACATGTATCTAATAAGAATTGCATTAGGCTGCCTGTTGCAGAGGTTAGTGATTACAAAGGCTATGAAAGATAAAAGATTGCTTTCTTTTCAGGTTAAAGCCACAAGGAGAGAGGTAGCCTGGGCTGATAAGGCTCTCAGGGGCTGAGGCTACTTCTACCTTTCTATTCCACTATACTGAGTGTATCTTTTCGTTCTTAAAGTCATGTCATTATCCAAAATACAGCTGGAGCTTCAACCAGCACATCTGCACTGCAGGCAAGAAGCCGAAAGAAAGGCGAAAGGCAACAACAACAACAACAAAAAGAGAGTGTGCCAGAAACTCCATCCAGTGATTGCCCCTGCATCCTTGTCGCACTTAACTACAAGGGAAGCTTCAGGAGGGTGGTCACCTTTTGGACTAAATTAATCATCTCAGGTATTATTAGCAAGGAAGAAGAAAATGGATACTTGTTGGCCTGAGAGCTGCCGTACCTCATAGAGCTTCTGCCAGAGTATATCCAATGACAGTGAATTTGCTACCAGCAAAAACAAGCCAATTCTATAGCACGTTAGCTGTTTCCTACATTTAGCTACCTAAAACCCAATTTCATGAGGCTTCTACCTTAACACTAGTTCAGTCCAATGGCATTGATCAGAACAAATGGAATTCTTCTTCCACATTAGATCTTCAGATACTTGAAGGCAAACACATTTCCCAAGACTTCTCTTTGTTATTTGGCTTTATTTGTTCTACTAAGCTTTACCTGAAACAGTCTGGATAAATCTTGTTATGGTTTCCCCACCCTTTGTAAATGTTTACCCTAATTCAGGGACCCAGGACTGAACAGGATACTCCATTTGTTGTACCAGATCTAAAGAAATGCCTCAATCACTTTTCTTAGTGAGCTAGCATATTGAACTGCTTTTAACTAGCTCTTATGGAGACAAAGGCATAAATACAGAGGAGTTTCTGTAAACTGTGAGTTTTGTGGGCATAGTATATTGTCTGTGCCATTGCATTTTCAGATAAGCTATGCCACATAGTCATTTAATCTACCTAAATGCAGAGCTAGGTACAAATGCACAGGCATACATAAACAAATATATAATGCTCCATAGCTACAGCACAGTACAGGAAAGAAACTTCTATAGCTTAGGATGAGAATATGAACAGCAAGACCAGAAAAATATCTCAGTCAGATGACACTACTCCCTCCCACTTTGCCCTGGTCTTCCCTTTGCTGAGCTTGGATCAGACTCTCGTTTGGCCATATGCTTCCTGGAATTTGAGCAGCGTGCTTCTTTCTATCTGACATGGAACAGCACTCAAGAAGAACTAAGTGTCTTTGACTTAAATGGCTGAGTGAGAATTTGGAGGAAAAAGTTCCCAAAGTGCAGATGGAAAAGGCAAACTCACGCAGCTCAGCTATAATTGCTGGAAGGTTAGTTTTGCTGAGGATGGAGATGCTGACAATAAATTCCCACTTTAAGTCCAGGAGTGCTGAAGCGACTGGTCTCTAGATCCTACTGAAGAGGTGAAGTGGCATAACGTTCCCTGTCATGCAGTAGTATTGGTCTCTATCCTTCAGAAGAACCCAGTCACTTCCACAAACCCAAGTTACCAGAGAGAACAGCAGCCTCATTGGTTTCAGGTCCCCAGCTAAGAAAAGTGAGGTGTTCAGGCCACTCTGAGACACTTAAGGATGACTTGTCTACTGGGAAATCAGTCACAATTCAGCATGTTCAGGACCCCTACAAATCAGTATCCTCCCAAATGCCCAGAGGCATCTGAGTATGCGACACAGTGATTAAGAGTTCCTCTGCTAATCAAAAGATTCAAATCCACCAGCCAGCCTTTTGAAACACTACAGGGTAGTTTTGTTTGTTTGCTCATTTTTTGTTTTGTAATTGAGCAGTATGTATTTATTGAATAATTTAACAGGAGAAAGTAACTGATGAATCTATATGACAGAGTCATCACTTAGGATCTGTTCTTCAGTGGGGTAGTAATCCTTTTTATTTTTTATTTTATTTTATTTTTTATTGTTATTAAGTGAAAGTATACCACCCAAATGAAATTGGCACGCCTGCCTATCTGCAGCTCCTTCTGGTCTCCTTGCCCGGTACAGCACACTCTTCCTTTTCACTCTACGTGTCTTATAGTCTCTTAACACTTTCCTGTCCTCTCCTCTCTACCCTCTCCTCCCCCTTCTAGTAAGAGGCCAGTAGGGCAGCATCCTAAAGATTCATAGAACCATAAATTACATGGTTACATTGTGTCCCCAAGTCCAGTCCATTCCTGTCTGAAGAGTTGACCTCAGTAATGTTTTCTGATGAAGGGCAGTGGCAGTTCTAAGACCCATGCTCCCAGTGGAACCCCCAAGTCACCAGACCGTCAATTGTGGTAGTTTAGTGGAGTTCTTGTGGTGTACCCTCTTTTTCTCGTGTTGACACTAGGACTCAACACTATGTGCCCCATCATGGCTGTCTTTGGTGGTGGCAGGACACCATCTGGTTCCTTTTTGCTATTCTTTCCTCCCCCCCCCAAGTGTGTTTTCAGTGAAAGTTTACAATTCCAGTCAGTTTCTCATACAAAAACTTGAACACACTTTGCCACGTGACCTTAGCTGTTCTCCCAACACTGTGACAACACACTCCTCTCTTCAGCCCTGTATTTCCCAGGTCCATTTAACCAGCTGCTGTCCCACTCCATCGTCTCATTTCATCTCTGGACAGGGACTGCCCAGTTATCACCTATATTTACCCAAGCATACTCTTCACGAGTATCACTTTATGTCTTATATATCAGTTCAACCTTTGTCTGAGAAATTGACTTTCAAAACAGTTTCAGTTCTAGGCTAACAGAGAGTCCAGGGACCGTGTCTTCCAGGGACCCTGCAGTCTGCCAGATCATCAAATCTTATTTTTTCTCCAGAGTTGAGTTCTGCTCAAACTTTCATTTCTTGTGCACCATCAGGGACTGTTGGTTGTATTCCCCGTAAGGGCAGTCTTTCTCTGGTGGTAGTCAGGCACCATCTACTTCTGCAGATCTCATGTTGATGGTGTTTCTGGCACATGCAGCCCTTTCTGTCTATTGGGCTCACACTTTCCTTGTGTCTTTGATGCTCTTCTTTTTCCTTTGCTCCACATGGGTTGAGATCAATTGATACTTCTTAGACTGGCACTTGCAAGCTTTTAAGACCCAGATATCACTCACAAAAGGGGGACATGCAGAACTTTTTATTATTATTTATTATGATTGCATGAAAATGTACATTCCCCTATATTTGCATGCCCACTTATATGCAGCTTACACTGCTCTTCCTACCTGGTGACAGCACACTATTCCTCTCTGCTCCATACATGTCTCATCCTCCTAACAGTCTCCTTTCCCCTCCTCTCCACCCACTACCCTTACTCCAGCCAGAGGCCAGCAGGATGATATCCTACAGATGCATAGAACAATAAATGCACCCAATATATGGTCACTCTGTGTCACCAAGTCCAATCCATTCCTGTGCGAAGAGTGGACCTTCATTATGATTTATGGACAAGGGCAGTATCAGGGCCGGGGCCATGGGCCCAGGGAAACTCCGAGGTCCTGGGACCATCAATTGCAGTATTTTAGTGGAGATCTCAGGGTGCACCCCTTTTGATCTTGTGTTGCCAGTGAGATTTAACTTTGTGTGCTCCGTCATGGCTATCACTGGTGGTGGCTGGGCACCATCTGGTTCTTCCATTCCCGAGTCAAAGTAGACATCCATTCATGTGGGTTTCTCTGTCTTCTGGGTTGTCTTTCCCTCACGTCATTTTGGTCCTCGGTGATCATCCATTCCTGCTGAGTTGGGACCATTTGCTGTGCCCTCAGATGGCAGCTTGTCAGCTTTTAGGACCCCAGACACCACTCACCAATGTGGGGTGCAGAGGGCCCTCTTAGCAAAATGCTAGTTGTGCCAATTGGCCTCTATCCGCCTAAGAGCATGGTCCCCGGCCCCTCGTTCCAGCTACTGTGTCCTTGCAATATTGGGTTAAGATGGGAGGAGTACTCAAGTTATGTTGAAGTCCAGTTAATATTGACTTTCTTTCTAAAGTGTGCTGTCACCGATTTCACCCAACTAATTTTCTATCAACTATCTAATCTAAACCTTCCCCCCTTGCCGTCCCTCCCTCCCCTCCCTTGCAGCCATCAAAAAGTCTTTTCTTCTATGAATAAGTCTGTTTTGGAGTTCTTACAGTAGGGGTCTCATACAATATTTGTCCTTTTGTCACTGACTATTTTCACTCAACATAATGTCTTCCAGCTGAAACCAGGTTATGAGAAGTTTCCTGGAATCATCATTGTTCTTTATCATTGCATAGTGCTCCATTGAGTATATACACCATAGTTTACCTATCCATTCCTCTGTTGTTGGGCATCTGGGTTGATTCTATCTTGGACTGTGCTTCGATAAACATTCGTGTTCATGTTGGTGTGAGTGGCCTTGATTCTGTAGCATATGTTCCAAGCAGTGGAATTACTGGGTCAAGTGGTATATCTATATCCATTTTTTAAGGAAGTGCCAGATTGCTTTCCAAAGAGGCTGGACCATTTTGCAACCCCATCAACAGTGTAGGAGACTGCCACTTTCTCCACAGCCTCTCCAGCATTTGTTGTTTTGCGTTTTTCAGATCATGGACAATCTTGCTGGGGTGAGATTGTATCTCATTGTCATTTTGATTTGAATTTCTTTAATAACTAAATATTGTGAACATGTCTGCATGTGTTTTTTGGCTACCTGGATCTCCTCTTTAGAGAAATGTCTGTCCATCTCCTTTGCCCATCACTTAATTGGATGATTTATCTTCTTCTTATTGATATTTTTTAGTACCTTATAGATTATGGAGATCAGGCATCAGTCTGACATATAGCTGCCAAATATTTTTTCCCATTCTGTAGGTGGCCTTTTAATTCTATTAACAAAGACTTTGGATAAGCAAAAGTGTTTGATTCTTAATAGTTCCCATTTAGCTGTTTTCTGTTGATTGTGATTTGTCTGACAGATTTTTAAGTCTGTCTATGTTGTGTATTAAAACTTCCATTGTTGTTCCTGTTTTTCTTGGATGAGCTTTATCATTTTAGGTTTGATATTTAGGTCTTTTATCCAGTTTGAGTTGGTTTTTGTATTAGGTGTAAGACATGGATCTTGTTTCAATTTATTGGCAATTGATATCCAATTTTGCCAGCACCATTTGTTGAAGAGATTGTTTTTACCCCAGTTTTGTGTCTTAGGGCCTTTGTCAAATATCAACTTGACAGTGTCGTCTCTGGGGTCTCAATTCCATCCCATTGATCGATCTGTCTGTTCTTGTACCAATAGCAGGCTGTTTTGACTACTCTCACAGTAGAATAGGTTCTGAAGTTGGGTAATGAGAGGCCTCCCAGTGTGTTCTTCTTCTTTAGTAGTACTTTACTTACCTGGGACTTCTTCCCTTTCCAAACAAAACTGGTGATGTGTTTCTCCCTCTCATTAAAAAATGATGTTGAAACTTGTATTGGGATTGCATTATATAAGTAAATATTTTCATGATATTAAGTCTTCCTATCCATGAGCAGGATAGGTTTCTCCATTTATCTAAGTCTCTCTTAGTTTCCTGTGGTAAAGACTTATAGTTCTCTTTGTAAAGATCTGTTATTTCTCTGGTTAGATTAATTCCTAGGTACTTTATCTTCTTAGGGGCCATAATAAATGATATTGATTTAATGATTTCTTCATTAATAGTCTCATTGTTGGCATAAAGGAATCCTACTGATTTTCTTATGTTTAGCTTGTATCCTGAGACTTTGCTGCACGCTTCAATCAGTTTGAGTAGTTTCCTTATAGATTCTTTGGGATTCTCTGCACATACAATCACATCATCAGCAGATAAGGAGATTTTGACTTCTTCTTTGCCAATGCAGATGTCCTTTATTTCTTGGTCTTGTCTAATTGCTCTGGCTACAACTTCTAGTACAATGTTGAATAGGAGAGGTGAGAGTGGGCATCCTTGTCTAATTCCTGTTCTCAAAGGAAACTGCTTCAGTCTCTCCCCATTGAGGATGATGTAGGCAGTTGGCTTTGTATAAATGGCCCTTATTGGACATGCAGAACATTTTAAGAAACTTTCGACTCGACGGCACTTGGCCTGGCTTGGCATTATGCCAACTGGCCTACATGTCCCTATAGGGCAGCTTTAATCTGTCCTATGTGGTTACTGTGAATTAGAATCAACTCAATGACAACAGGCTTTTCGGTTTTGGTATGTAGGAAATGTAGTCCCTGGGTAGGGCAAGCAGTTAATGCCCTCCATTGCTAACCATCCAGACATGCCTTGGAAAGTCTGCTTCCCAAAATTTAGTCATCAAAAACTCTGTGGAGCATCATTCCACTTTGACTCACACAAGGGTGCTATGAGTCAGAGGTGACTCAACAGCAACTAGTGGTGAAAGTGGTAGATCTAGGACATGTGCTTGTTGAGGCAACAATGGTTAATCTAAGTTTTCATTGGTTTGCTGAAAATTTTGCCCACACGAAGTCCAACAATTAAGTCTGCAAACTTAGTTGTTCTAAGTGCTACACACCTCATTGCTGAATATCACTATGGTCACCTTTGGAGTACTCCCCTTAGGAAGCTATGCACAGATGCCTAGTCTACCTTTCAAATCACTTTTGTAACTCTTTCTGGAACAGCTATTGTGCATGGTGGCATGGTGGTGAGTGCTCAGTCTTAATTGTACATTTGTCTGTGAGGGAGTTTTTAGCCAGTAAACAAATAACTGTATTGGTTCACCCTCCCTACACACCTGATCTGGCCCCTAATGACTTTTTTCATGACCTGAAGATAAAGGAAATATTGAAAGGAAGACATTGGACAATGTACAAAGAACACAGAAGAATTGATGCCTTTGAATTTTGGTGTTGGAGGAGAATGTTGACTGCAACCTGGACTGCCAAGAGAACAAACAGATCTGTTCTGGAAGAAGTACAACCAGAGTGCTCCTTAGAAACAAACATGGCAAGATTTTGGACATGTTGTGAGGAAAGACCACTCCCTGGAGAAAGACATCATGCTTGACAGAGTGGAGGGTCAGTGAAAAATAGGAAAACCCTCAACAAGATGGACTGACACAATGGCTGCAAAAATGGACTTAAGCATAAAAACAATTGTGGACATGGCACAAGAATGGGCAGTGCTTCGTTCTGTTGTTTATAGGGTCACTATGAGTTGCAACCAGCTCAATGGCACCTAACAACAACAACAAAGGAAATATTGAAGCAAAGACATTTTGATGAAATTCTGGGCATCGAGGGTAGTTACACAATAGCTCTAATGGCCATTGCAGAAAAAGAGTCCCAAAGTTGCTTTGAAGGGTGGACTAGGCACTGGTGTTAGTGCATAGAATTTCAAGGGGAGTACTTCAAAGGTGACCATAGTGATATTCAGCAATGAGGTACATAACACTTTTTCTAGGATGAGTACACAAACTTAGTTGTCAGATCTCATATTATACCTGAGTACTTTCTTCATTTTATTGGTCCCAACTCTTTGAAGCAGTACAAAGAGCATGCTAGAGTATGCATTAAGCACTCAGGAAGTAAAAATAAAAAAAGTCTTTATTTAGCTGGGGTTTCTTCCCTTTCCAAACCAAGTTGGTGATTTGTTTCTCCATCTCATTAAAAAATGACACTGGAATTTGTATTGGGATTACATTGTTTAAGCAGATCACTTCAGATAAAATAGGTCTTCCTATCCTGCTCATGTAAGTCTTTTTTGGGTTCTTGCAGAAAGTCCCTGTAGTTCTTTCTGTATAAGTCTCATTTCTCTGGCTAGATTTATTCCTAGGTATTTTATCTTCTTGGGGGCTATAGTAAATGGTATTGATTTGGTGATTTCTTCTTCGATTATCTCTTTGTTGATATAAAGGAATCTTACTGATTTAGTTATATTTCTCTTTATCCTGAGACTTTGCTGAACTCCTCTATTAGTTCCAGAAGTTTACTTATGGACTCCTTAGGATTCTCTGTATATACAATCATATCATCTGAGAATAGAGAGATTTTTCTTCTTCACTCCCAGTACAAATGCCCTTTATTTCTTTGTCTTGTCTAATTACCCTGGCTAGAACTTCTAGTACAATGTTGAATATGAGAAAAAAAAATGAAAAAGACACAGTTCCTGCTCTAGGAAAACTAACAATCTAGTATCAGTGACAAGAAAACAAAATTTAAATATGATGATGTTTCAGTTGATGATTTAAATGCTTTATTCTCATCCAAAGGAGACCCCACCACAGCTTGAGGTTTATATAGATTTTAGTGTTCTCAGCCTTTCAAGACGAGAATTTTCCTTGACGAATACATCCAACAAATCTCCTAGGAAAGTGTTTTCACTAGTCAGCTTAGTTTGCATGCACTGATCAGCTCTCACAGGAGGTGAGGGTTGGGAACCCTGCTCTACCTTAACTATATGGTCCAAGAGTGGAAAAAACAACCCAAACCAAACCATCAAGTCAATGCTGACTCTTAGCAACCCTGTAACGCAAAGTAGAACTGTTCCACATAGTTTACAAGGAGTGCCTGGCAGATTTGAACTGCCTGTCTTTTTGTTAGCAAATGTAGTACTTAACCACTAACCACCAGGAAAGGAGTCTTTAATGGAGAAGAACCTTTCCAATACTAGAAGAAGAAACAGGCAACTGGACAGACCTATACAGTGCATGATCCTCACACATAAAATAAGTTACGTGAGATGTAAATGCGTTCAGGACATTCAGCTGCCAACAAAAAAGTTGTAGGTCTGAGTCTACCCAGACATGCCTCAGAAGAAAGGCCTGATGATCTATTCCACAAAAATCAGCCACTGAAAACTCTGCAGAGCAGAGTTCTACTCAATACACATGGAGTAGCCATAAGTCTGAATTGACTCAAAGGCAAGTGGTTGTTATTATGGGGAAAAACTAGATGATAGAATATTTCAGTCTGGAACCAGTAAGGCTGGATTCATAGTACCAGTGTTGTGATCTTAGAAACATTATGTAAACTGTTTGAGCTCCAGTTTCTTCTGGGGTAAAAAGAAGATGAAAATCCTGTCTAAATTATAGCATGGTTTGACTTTTGAATTAGGCAGTCCATATAAAATGCTTAGCTCACAGCCGACACAGAGCAAGGTCTCAATAAATTTCTGTTGTCAACCTCTTCATCATTGTCATTATGTTACTGCCATTACTATAAGAGAGAGGAAGAACAAAGAGAATCAGAAAAAGAGATATAGCCTTACCATTTTGTGTTGATTACCATTAGCCTGAGACTTAATAGACTGAGACCAGGACTTGATTTTGTATTAGAATAAGAGAGCAATTGGACTCACTGCATGAGTTGCTTTGATAATTCAGAGGACAATGAGATGCTCACCTTGCAAGCAGGGCATCACAATACCGAGACTTTGCCATAGGACAAAAGGTAGGAGACTATGGCTTAGTAGCTGCCGGTACCGGGTAGTACCCAGCCCATCTGTTGACTTTCCTCTCATAACCTTCACATTTGACCTGAGCAGGCTTTACGTTGCTCCATAAATTAATTACCTGCCATTCATCTCTGTCATAACTGACACTACATTCTTTGGCTTAGTGGACACTGTGGGATATTCTTTTCTTTTTCTATGTGACTCTTTCTGGCTTTGGTGAGTGTGATGGATTAAATTTTGTTCCCTCGACCTCCCCAAAAATATGTGTTGCAACATTAATCTTTCTCACTATGGATGTAATTCTGCAGGAGAGTAGTGTTTTCTTTGTTGTATTAACAAGGCTATATTGAAAGGACCCCCAAGCGGGGAGACCCCTCCTCAAGTCACAGGTGACGGCGTAACCCCAATCCGTCATGATGTCTGCAGCTTGATGCAACAGAAAGAGGTTTTTATTCCAGCGCGCTGGGGCTCAATCCACACTCTTGTCAGAGTAGAGGGAATGGGCCCCGAACAAGAAAAGTACAGAGTATAGAAAGGCAGGGTCTTACTTTCTTGGGGGAGGTGGGGTTGGGAAAGGTTCCGCATGGGGTTGGTTTGTATTAGCTCAGGGCTAGGGCGGATATTTCGGGTGCATTTACTTCC
This sequence comes from Heterohyrax brucei, assembly GCA_028571685.1. Taxonomy (NCBI): domain Eukaryota; kingdom Metazoa; phylum Chordata; class Mammalia; order Hyracoidea; family Procaviidae; genus Heterohyrax; species Heterohyrax brucei. The sequence continues at coordinate 38,712,971 of CM053146.1, read as the reverse complement.
TGGTATTTCTGAAACTAGCCTTTTTGGGTAAATTCCTTCTTGTTATTCCCGAAACCAGCCTTTTGGGGTAAGTTCCTTGAACTCTGAAGGGGGTTTGGTTCTATATTGTCCTGTTGTTTCCAAAACTAGTTCTTGTGGTTAGGGAAGTGGCCCTTCTCGTTTTCGTTCAACAGTCAGGAATGTATGGGCTGAGTGTTCTGGGGGGTAACTAGAGGAAAGTTGTAAAAAGATCTTTTTCCTTACAACAAATTTTTCCCTAACATTCCCTCCTTTTCCTTTTGTGAGAATGTTCTGGGGCCCAATCTTGGGACCCTTAAGGTGTGGCTATTTCTCTAGTTTCTACCTGCTGGTACTGTTGTCTGAGGACTATAATTTGTACAGCACTTATTCTTTCTCTTACAAAGGTTATTAGTTTGTTAATTAAGCAAGGTCCGATAGTTAATAAGAGGAGGAGAAGGAGTAGGGGGTCTAGAAGGGTGGACATTAGGGTGGTCAGCCATGGAGACCAGGAGAACAGAGACTCAACTGATCCTAATGTGGTCCCTATTTTCCCTGATCCAGGGTGCATTGGTTTCACAGCCCCATGTATAACAGAAATAATCATTTGTTCCTCCACATGATCCATAGACATTAGCCCCGGGACAGATGTAAAATTGTTTCTTAGCCAGTTGTTGCATGAGGCAGTTAGTAGCCCCACCCATCAGCATGTATACATCCCCCAGTATTTGAGAGTTCGTGTGCACAAACCGGGTATGGGTCTTTCTTAAGCTGTGAGCCTATAGAACCCCCCACAAGGTCACATGAATCAAGGTGAAAAACTGGTGAAGTCACCTCGGGAGGGCCGAGGTTTCTTGGAGTCGCCTCAGGGCCACTATGTTGTCGCACCCTCCATTGAAGGTAGATGGGAGTGATAGACCCAGGGCCAGATCCTGTCAACCTCGATGGCAGTGGGAGTTGCCAGGATTACTGTGTGGGGTCCTTTCCAATGGTGCTCCAGAGTCTCCTTTGGGTGTCTCAGGACCCAGACTAGACCCCTGGCTGAAACTGATGTGGCTTTACAGGAGGGAGATCGTGGAGGCGTCTCGACAAGGGGAAAAGCAGATCTTGAGTTTTCTGCAGGGCCTGGAGGGACTCAAGCAGGTCATGATTAGAAATTTCAGCAAGTATGTCATCCCTTGGTTTAGGGCAGAGGGGTGTGGCCTCCCGAAAACAATTTCATAGGGCATAAGGCCTTGCGGGTAGGGAGAATTACACACATGCATTAAGGCAAAGGGAAGCAGGGCCGTCTAGTCACCGCCAGTTTCTAGGGTCAATTTGGTTAAGGTCTCCTCAAGGGTCTGGTTCATCCTCTCTACCTGTCCTGAACTCTGGGGGTGATAGGCATAATGTAGTTTCCAGTTAACCCCCAGAACAGATGTTACTCCCTGAGAGACTATGGCCATAGAGGCAGGGCCATTGTCTGATCCTAGCATCAACAGAACCCCAAACCTAGGTATGAGTTCTTCCAGGAGTTTTTTTATTTATTTATTTTTTTCAAACTACTTGTGCTGTCTCTCTCTTAGTGGGAAATGCCTCAGTCCAACCAGAGAATGTGTCTACGAAAACTAAAAGGTACTTATATCCATATCTGCCGTGCTTAATTTCAGTGAAGTCCAGTTCTCAATGTACTGCCAGCCTAGTACGTCTTTCTCTCTTACCTTGGTGGGCCTTACCAGAGCTGCCTGCATTAGTGGCTTGGCAGGCTTGGCAGGTATGTGTTATTCGTTCATCAAGCCGGGATAGTTTGGGTATATAGTACCTTTGAGACAGAAGTTCCTGGATTTTTGTTGCTCCCAGATGGGTGGTCTGGTGGATCTGGCGGACGAGCTTCTCTCCCAATTTTTGAGGGAGAATGGGGAGCCCTCCCGAAGTATAGTGTCATCCTTTCTTCTCTTCTAGGTGGGCTCTTCGGGAAGGGTTGGCTCGGGGAGCTGGATAGAACTGATCTCCAGGAGGCTGAGGGCAACTTCCTTAGCTGCTCGGTCGGCTAAGTTATTGCCTCAGGCTTCTATTGTTTCAGCCCGATGATGTGGAAGGCATCTCGTAGCCACTGGTCATGGGCATTGTGCGTCTGGGGCACGGTGAGGGCTGGCGATTCAGGGGACAGGCTGGTGTCAGGAGGCTCCTCGTCATCTGAGAGGCTGGATCTGGTGGGTAGGAGCTGTCAGAGTGCAGGGACAAGGACAGATCCTGGCACAGGCTCAGGTCTTGGCACAGGTGCTTGTAGTCCTGGATTGACTCATACAGACCTCACAGCTGGCATAGCAGCGACATGTCCAGTTGTCGCAGTCCCACCTGTAGGCAACATCTCCTTGTACAGCACCGCTAATGTAGTGTCAAGGTTGACTGGGCAGCGTGGAACGGCGAGGCCGGCGACGGGGCCTGTGTTGGCAGTGCCAGTGCTGTGGCGGGGTCTGTGTGGCTCAGCCCGTCACGGATGCAGCTGTGCTGGCTGTAGACGTGCTCCAGCTCCTGCCACGAGCCCCCGCTGGCGTTGAGAAGGCTGCTGAGGCCGCACAGCAGCCCGGCCAGGGAGCAGCCCGCACCGCCTGGCGCCTTGGCTGAGGGCAGCCCGTTGCTCTGATGTTCCAGATGGTAGGGCTCGTGACCAGAGGACCCGATCTCCGGCTACCACCGCTGCCCCTGTGTACCTGGTGTCGTCCCTGATAAAACTGCTCCCGTCAGTGAACAGAGTGAGATCAGGGTCCTGCAAGGGAACGTCCACAAGATCTCAGTGAAGGCCGTGCTGTTTGCTAAGCACCTCAGTGCAGTCTTGCGGTTCGACCTCCAGGTCCAGATCAGGCAGCAGTGTGGCTGGGTTGAGGGCTGAGCTAGAAGCAAACACAACTCGGGGCTGATCTAGTAATAAAGACTGGTAGTGGGTCAGCCGGGCATTGAAAATCCACTTATGAGGCGGGCTACGCAGGACTCCCTCGATGGCATGGGGGGTAGTGATGGTCAGGGGCTGTCCCATAGTCAGTTGAGCAGTGGCCGCAACAATTCTAAGACACCTTGGCCATCCTGAGGCCACTGGTCTAGCTGTTTAGACAGACAGGTCACTGGCCTTTTCCATGGGCTGAGTGTCTAAGTAAGGACTCCCTTGGCTATTCTTTTATTTTCATCAGTGTATAGTTGGAAAGGCTTTTCCAGGTTGGGTAATGCTAATGCTAGTGTCTCCAGGAGTGACTTTTTTATAGTCTGGAAAGCCTGTTCTGTTTCTTTAGTCCATATAAAATTCTTTTCCCTTCCTCAGGTCAGAAGCTCAAGTAAGTCGCCTCCTAGACATAGACCTGTGTCTTTTTAGCAGAGACTCGATATCCCAATTTCTCCAAGAGAGTTAACAGGGACTTGGTGTCCTTTAAGCAAGTGTCTTCATCAGGTGCCCCGAGTAGTAAGTCATCTACATATTGTAGAAGGGAAATGTGAGGCCATTGATGCCTGTACTCACGTAAGTCCCGATGAAGGGTCTCATCAAAGATGGTGGGAGAGTTCTTGAACCCTTGTGGCAGGCAGTCCAGGTCAGCTGCCCGCTGAAGCCTTCTTCTGAGTCCTGCCATTCGAAGGCGAAGAGTGGCTGACTCTGCAGGCTCAGGGGTATACTGAAGAATGCATCCTTTAAATCCAGCACTGAATACACCTGGTGTCCTGGTAACAGAGAGCTCAGGAGAGTGTACGGGTTAGGACTGGTCTGGAGTCCAGCCCTCCTGCCTTCCTCACCGGCAGGAGGGGAGTATTCCAGGGTGACTGGCAGGGCACCAGTATTCTATGTTTTCTGAGTCTTTGAATGTGGGCCCTGATCCCTCTCTTTGCTTCTGGCACAATGGAGTACTGTTGCACCTGAATCGGGCTGGCAGACGGTTTTAAAGTCACTATAACCAGTGGTGGGTGTTTCGCCAGTCCTGGGGAGTTGTTTTCAGTCCAAACCTGGGGAATCTCTTTGATCAATTGATCCACTGATATCACGAGGATAGAGCAGGGGCCCCTGTCAGAACCATCATAAAATCTGTATTCTTCCTCTAAAGGGGCTATCACATTGACTTGGGGTCTCAGGTAAGCATGATCCCCAGTAAAGTGGATAGTCGCCTGCATTTTTGATAACAAGTCTCTTACAAGTAAAGATAACGGGCATTCAGACATTACTATAAACGAGAGGGAGACAGTCTTAATTCCCAGATCTACCTTTCGTTCATCAGTCCATGAGTAGGCATTAATCCCAGTAGCTCCTCATGCTAGGGTTCTGGTTTCAGTTATGGGTCCTAGGGGTTCAATTAGAACCAAGTTGCTAGCCCTGGTGTCGACCATGATTTCTACTGGCTGTCCCCCTATTTTTAAGGTTACCCTGGGCTCTGGGGCGGGGCCGGTGAGCCCTGACACCCTCAGATCTCCAGGTTAAGAACCTTTGGAGGGGGCTTTCTTTTGGGGCACTCATCCTTCCAATGTCCAATTTCCTTGTAGTAGGCACACTGGTTTCTCTGCAGGGGAGGCTTTCTTGGCTTCCTTGTCTGACCGGTTTCTTCTCCCAAGGGCGCAGCGGCGCGTGGCCCCGGGCTTCTGCCAGGAGGATTCTGCTTACCTTTTTGGCTTGTTTGTCTTCTGGTGGTTATTGAAGGTTTTCATAGCAATTTCCATCGGCTCAGATAGATTCTTTCCCTCGAATCCTTCTATTTTTTGTATTTTTCTATCAGTTGTTCCAGAAAGGCTGCTGGGGATTCTGAGGGTTCCTGAATTACCTGTGTTACTTTAGACAAATTTCTGGGGGGCCCAGCGGCGGCCCGGAGACCCCTCATAAGAATCTGGTGGTAGACAGTTAGGCGCTGCTTACCTGCAGTGGTGTTTGGGTCCCAATTTGGGTGGGTCAGGGGAAAAGCGTGGTTAATCTCATCTAAATCACTCGTAAAGTTTCTGTCATCTCCCGGCACCTGTTTTCTGACTAGGGAAACAATCTTAGTCCTCCCCTCAGTGATAAAGAGGGCTTGGAGAAGTTGCTGTATGTGGTTTCTAAGAGGGGTATCAAGGTAAAAGGAGTATAGACCAAGGAGGGGGTCCCAGCCTCAGTCACGTGCCCTACAGCTCGCAAGGGGAAAATTTGCAGCCACGCAGGTGGCCGCCTGAGGAGGTCTTGCCAAGCAACAAGGTATGGTATTTGATTAGGGTGACCCAGATCACCAGAGATGACCTGAAAAACAGAATGGGTTTGTTTAATGTCTAGGGATCTCGTGGGTGGCCATCCAGTACCAAAGGCCAGCCATTCCAGATTACAAAGTGTGTGGAGTTTTCTGACCACACCTTGCCAAAGTCTCGTGCTCGTTTCTGGAAATCAAAAGTGGTTAAGGAATAGGTCTAAGGGTGTTACAGAGTGAGAAGAAGATTGCCCCATGGTGGCAAAAGTAACAATCAGGACAAACAACGCAATCAAACAGACACAGACCGGTCACAGAAGAAACGAAACAAAAACCAGCAAAGGAGCCCTCTGGTGGCCATCCAACGCCTAGCGCAGGCCACTCAGAGGCGCAGAATGTTTGCCACAGGCGTTTCTTCACCTCTATTGATAAGTCATGAGAGCGAGTTTTAACATCCAGCCAATGAGCTAGAGTAAGATTAAGAGGAGAGGACGACGTCTGTCCCATGATTTCGAACCAAACAAACAGGGATAAGAACAAGAATAGGATAGGACAGGACAGAATTAACAGCCAACGAACGGGTTTAGTTTTCCACAAGAGGACAAGGGAGTCAGACGGGCGGTAATCGGGATTCCACATCCAAAAACCGAACCCAAATCAGCAAACAACAGCCAGGCTTATTTTTCCACCAAAGGAAGAGGGAGTCAGACGGGCGGTAATCGGGATTCCACATCCAAAAACCGAACCATATCCTCATCCTTCTTATAGGAGGCAACCAGGCGTCCCTGGTCCCTCTCTCTCCCTGGGGCGTCCCCCAGGGTGCAGTTTGAGACCCTTCAGGCATGTCTACCAGCCTCCGTTTGTTCACCCTTACAGTGAATTCAAACAACTGCAAACCCAAAACCTAAGCCAGAAGTCTAAGTGGTCGTTGAAAAATGAAACTAAAATAACAACACAGACAAAAGGAGCTGGACAGACAGACAAAGCTAGCTTGGTACTTTACCTCCAAGAGCGACTTCGAGACTGAGGGGGTGGTCGTCCATCCCGGATGAGCCCCCAAATGAAAGGACCCCCAACAGGGGAGACCTCTCCTCAAGTCACAGGTGATGGCGTAACCCCAATCAGTCACGAAGTCTGCAGCTTGATGCAACAGCAAGAGGTTTTTATTCCAGTGCACTGGGGCTCAATCCATACTCTTGTCAGAGTAGAGGGAATGGGCCCCGAACAAGAAAAGTACAGAGTATATAAAGGCAGGGTCTTACATTCTTGGGGGAGGTGGGGTTGGGAAAGGTTCCGCATGGGGTTGGTTTGTATTAGCTCAGGGCTAGGGCGGATATTTCGGGTGCATTTACTTCCTGGTATTTCTGAAACTAGCCTTTTTGGGTAAGTTCCTTCTTGTTATTCCCGAAACCAGCCTTTTTGTGTAAGTTCCTTGAACTCTGAAGGGGGGTTGGTTCTATATTGTCCTGTTGTTTCCAAAACTAGTTCTTGTGGTTAGGGAAGTGGCCCTTCCCGTTTTCGTTCAACAGTCAGGAATGTATGGGCTGAGTGCTCGGGGGGTAACTAGAGGAAAGTTGTAAAAAGATCTTTTCCTTACAACAAATTTTTCCCTAACAATATGAGTTGAAGTTACATCCCAGTTGTAAAAAGAGAGATTAGACAGAAAGGAAAGCACAAATGAGTAAAAGAGATAGTAACTGAGATATAAAAGGCAAATGAATCTACAAATCCATAAATCCAAGGATTGCTGGCTGCTAGGAGCTAAAGTAGACAAAGAAAGACCTCTTCTTAGAGCCACACTCCGAATTTGGACTTCCAGCCTCCTGGAGCATGAGAAAATAAATTCTGTACTTTAAACCCACCCACTTGTAATATTTCTGTTACAGCATCACGTGGTAACTAAAGCAGAATTTCAGCTTTTTCTTCCTACTGCTGGCATCTGCCACTCCTCGCAGTACTGACTCTGGCTGGTGAAACTGCTCTGTTCTTCTAACAGAAAGTAGAATTGGTTCAGGAATTTCGGACTTCCAGGGGAAGCCTTAGATAAGGATGAATGACAACTTTCAGGATTCATTTACATTCCAGAGATCCCCTGCAGAGTCAGGCTAAAGGCAAACTTCTCAGGACTTCCACTTGAAATAAGACCCTTGCTTCCTGCCGTCTTCCTTGCCCTACTCCCCTACCAGTTCTCCCTTAATAAATCAGAATCTGCTTCAGGGAACTCAGCCTAAGAAAATTGCCAAAAATCCTGTATCTGGGTAACAGCCAGCAATTTGGACAGCTGTATGTCTCTGCCTTCTGCAGCAGGGTTTCTTAAGCTCCCATAACCAAGTATTTATGGAATACTATAAATTCTTCCCAGAATTAAAAAAATATATTGCACAAAACATTCTGTATTATTTCAAATGGTTCCTGCATCCTGTGAGACACATTTATGGGCCCCCAAACCATTGACCCTAACTAAGACAGGAAACAAAATACAATATACCAAAACGGAAAAGAGAAAAGAAAACACACTTTTACTCTTCTCAAGACCTCATTCATTTTACATTCTATCTCCTATTCTACTTTAGTTTTACTTAATTTCCTCAAGTTGCAGTCACGCTAGATACATTCAATATGTTCTCGTGGTCATGGTTCTCTACCTGCTCTGTGCTCCCTTAGCTGACCACTTGGGCTGCGTCAGCAGAGTCCCTTGCCCTCTTGCACGCAGCTGAGTTTGGCCAAGGGGACTAACTGGAGAAGAGAGGAAAAAGAGGTCTGAGATCGAGTTTCACTGCTCCCTGCTGCAGGGTTAGCCTGGGTGAGCACTGTCCTCTCACTGAAGGTCATAGCTTCTGTCAGCAGCTCCTCCTGCTCCCGAGTCTGAAGGCTGCTTCCTCCTTGGCCCCGTTAAGGAGAAGACAGTAAGCACTAATTTTAACTTCTAGGGTAACGCACTAGCACCAGTGATTTTCCTACACCTTGCTCATTTTGAAAATAGAACTTCTACGTTAGCTCTCCTGTACCCTGTTTGTGTACTCTTCCCTAATAATGCTCAAACTGATGCATAGGAATTCACCAAAATGCACGGAGCACTTTTCAGTTACATGAAAGGAAGCAGGGGTAAGGACTGGGTTACATTAAGATTATGGTTAGAAATGGGGAGATAGTAACTATAAAGATTTGACCCTTGGTTCTCTTTTTTTAGTTAGAAAGTTTATGTTCTGATATGAATTTAGATGAATTTTGTCAATTCTTTAACCAGCTCCCTCTGATACAGTAGGTACCTGACCCACGAAGCTATTAAGCATTTGCATGTGGTTAGTGCTTTGCTGTATCTGTAAAACACCCACTGGATTTTGACAACCTAATTTGAAAGCCTGGAAACCCAGGTGGCATAGTTTTTAAGTGCTACCTCAGTAGTTCAAATCTGCCACATGCTCCTTGGAAACTTCATGGGGCAGTTCTGCTCTGTGTACAGGTTCCCTACGAGTTGGAATTGACTAGATGGCAGTGAGTTTAATATGAAAGCAAAAGAATGTAAATGTAAAGTAGCTCAATAATTTTTACATAGAATTTAATTTTGAAATATTTGGGCCATATTAAGTTAAATAAAATATCTAAAATCTAGTTCGCTTGTTTACTTTTTACTACTTTTTATCACAGATATAAGAAAATTAACGTACGTAGCTTGCATTATATCTCTACTTAAAGTTGCCTTGGCTAACAGTACCACTCAACTGTATTTGCTGTATTTGTCTCTCTTTTAGAGTAGAGTAAACTTCAGTCTCTTATGTTTAGTAGCTTTTCCTGATACTCTTGTTGCAGGAAAAAGATAAGTTTGGCCCACAGAGCAGAAAACATCTCAAACACCGTTTTGTCTTTAAGAGGAAGGGGCTTTCTTGCCAGCGGCACTGTGCTCAGGCTCAAGTCCGAAAAATAGCCGCCCACCCCGTTCCATTACCAAATGTAACCTATTTATACGTTTTCTCAAAGAAGCAAACAAGGGCATTTTCATACATTCTCCCAACTGGCAACTACAGGTTTACAGATTTTCACATTGTAATTTCATTGGCACTGCATGTTTTAAAGAGGCACTAGATAAGCAATTGGCATTAGGGTACATGGGAAAAAGCCCCCAGATTCCCAGAAGCTAGGCCCATCTCAAGGAATCCCGTGAGAGGAGAGGGGAGCGTCCTTGGGCTGACTCAGAGAGAAGCAGACTCAGAGGGAAGCAGACTCAGAGGGGAGCAGACTGAGAAGCAGCTCGGCTTCTCTGAATCTTAGAGTGAAATCTTCTTAAAAAGTTTTCTCCTCTCTCACTCTGCAAAATTCCCTTGTGTGTTATTCACCGTTCCACAGGATCTCCTGAATTTCTTCGGTCAGTCTCTTAATGTCAATTGTTTTCATTCACTTTTGCCCTGGTCCACTGTGAGCCCAGAAAACCAAAATAGTAATGACACCCAGAGTTCAATCATTGCTGCCACTAAAACATGCTCTGCCCTCTAATTTCCATTGCTTCACATCCTCTTGTACCGTCCAGAAAGTGAGAAATGCCAATCCATGTAAAATACACGCGAACATTCAAAGCCATGAGAAGTTTGCATGGCAGTGCTCTGAAGGAGGTGCATCTGAGCAACAGGGCTGCACTCACAAGTTGCTTTCAGATAAAGGAGAAAAAACAATTAGTGATTTCACCTTTTGTACTATGAGAATTCTACTCACTGTGTCTTGAAAATAAAACCAAACAAGTAGTTGTTACCCTTGTATGACAGCCTTCTTAGTGCTATGAATATTAAATCTAACCCTCAATTCTGTTAAAACTGCTCAATCAGATCAAACTTGAACTTCTAAGTATAGGGTCCTTCATCCTTCAGGGCCAAAATCTTCAACTGAGTCCCCAGAGAGTGGAAACAGTTAACACCTCAGCTGCTAACCAAAAGGGGTGCTTCAGAAGAAAGGCCTGGTGGTTTGCTTCAGAAAGTTCAGCTATTGAAAACTCTGTGCAGCACAGTTCTACTCTGACACACATGGAATCACTGAGTCACAGTTGCCTTGACAATAGCCATTACTGGTCAATCTGGAACCATCACAGTGCTAAGCAGGATAAATCTGCTGCTTTTATCATGGTGAAAGCTATAACACACAATAGGTTCTTTCTCATGGGAACTGGAGGCCATTTTCTTGACATAGGTGAATTATACAGAGCTCTTCCAATGCAAGTAACAGAAACCCAACTCAAAGAAGTATCATCAAAAAGGGAGTTTATTGCCTTATACTGAAAAGATGTTCAAACCAAGTCATGTAAAATCTGTTTCTTTCTACCTCTCAGTTCTTTCACTGATGTTAGTTGATTTTTCGGAAAATCTTCATGTGTTGACAGAGGTGACAACAAGCCAACCCAGGCATACAAACTACCACCTCCACAACCCTATCACAAAGGAATCTCCTTTTTCCTGATGATTCAAGAAGAAATCCCAGGTCAGATTCTCACTGGGCAAAGAGCCCAGACCCTCACCCTAACCAGCCACTGGGGCTCTGGTTGGCTGGGCCTGGGTCATGATCTCATCTCTGGAGTAAAGGGGCAGAAATAATTAGTCATGAGAATAAGGCAGATATATATACCAAAAGGAAAAGGAGGGCTCTCTTCTCAGGGAAAGAACAACGGGCACGCCACATTTACACAATGAGTACTGTGATAGGGAAGTAAGCAAACAATAAAGTGAAAAAAAATAAAGTTCTTCTTCCTTCTAATTTAAGTTGTTTATACTATATCATGGGTCAAATTCTTTCACTCTTATCTAGAAAGAGAAAGAGAAGACACACATACAGATATACAGAATTTTACGTATATATATGTGTACGTATATTTATGTACATATATATGTGTACATAGGTTCATTACATGACATCACATATGGACAGAAACAGAAAGACACAGAGAAAACAGAGAGACACAGGGAGAGAGAAGTCTTATCAGTGAAAGCTTGAGAGAGGCTGATCTTTCCCTGACCTTTAAGCCAAGATTAAATTCTGAATAAAATATGAGAAAATAAAGAAGTAAAACTGTGATGATATGTTCTCAATATGAATGCATCATGAGAAATTACGATGAGGAAGAGTAGAGATATTTAACTCTGGTCAAAGCCAAAATTTTAGATTCCACCCAGTTCTGTTACTCAACTTGATTTATATTTGATACTTGACTAGATTAGTGATCTATCTCTGTCCAGTAGCATGTAAGCAGTTGGATTAAGGATGCTGTTTATGTTTAGATTACTGCCAAATCAACAAATAGCTCTTTAACATTTGCTATAGGAACTGAACTATGGTAAATGCTCTAGGAGATGGCTTGAAAGGTCTTAGGCATGATCTTGATTTTTAAATAATTCACCATTAAGTTGTAGAAATAAAGCATGAAATAAAACAACACAGTATTGAGCAACAGCAAAATGTCTAAGAGATAAACGTGTCAACTGTAGTCCAATGCTACGGAAACTCAGCTGAGGAAAGTCACCGGTGAGAGTGAAGGACACATCACTTTCTGCACAGGCAGCCTAAATCAGAACAAAGTAAATAAAGAAGAAAGGTTAAAGTAATTCTGACCTCATGTCATATAGGCACTTTATAATTGTCTATCAGAAAAGGATAAACATGCTTTAATACTCTCTCTGTTGTTAGATTACTTCTAAAGAGAAACTTAAAACCTGGAAGACATTTGTCAATGCAAGATAATGGAAATTTTTGGAGAAATAAAGGACCAAATATATATATATATATAAACTCGCTTAGAATGCAGTAATTATATAAGCATCCACTATGCTTTTAGTTTCACAGTCAAATTGTTTTTCCTAAAAAGAAAAATCTCTTGTAACTGCTGGTATAAGCAAAGATTGGGTAATTAGTATGTATCTGCTATACTTAAAAAGTAAGTACAGTCATTCTATAATGAATTGTTAAATTGTTAAATTCATTACTCTGGTTAGAATTTGCTACAGATTTTCACATGTCATTTCACTTACTTGCTAAAGGACAAGTTTCATTATAGCTGCTCCAGGTCAGGCTGTGTATCTCTGGTCTCTGGGCCTGCAGAACTCTGTCCTCAATAATTCCTGGAGATCTTGACTGTAACTGATAGGTGTACTAAGCTTATATTCTGTCCAGTGAATGGTATCTGGAAATTCTAGGATGATATAAATAGTATACAAAGCTTGAAATGTCATTTGCTAACCTTATGCTTTAGTTTTCTGTGCTACTGTAACAGTAATACCACAAGTGGGTGGTTTCAAAGAGCAGAAATTTATTTTCTCACAATTTAGGAAGATAGATGTCCAAATTCAGGGCTTCAGCTGTAGGTCAAGGCTCTTCCGCTGCTGCCTTGGGGGATAACCTTGTCTCAGCTTCTGTACCCCTCATTCCTCAGTTCTTGTTGATTTCTATACCACATCGAGAAACCCTGGTGGCATAGTGGTTAAGTGCTGTAGCTGCTAACCCAAAAGTCAGCTGTTCAAATCTACTGTGTGCTCCTTGGAAGCTATAGGGCAGTTATACTCTGCCCTATAGGGTCACCATGAGTCAGAATCAATTTGATTGCAAAATTTTTAATGTGGCATCTATTTCTACCACCACCACCCCTTTTATTCTGTGCTTCCTACTTTTACGTCTATGCTGTGTACTGTTCCTTATATCTCAAGAGTGATTAAATCCACTGTCGTGCAGTCGATTCCTACTCACAGTGACCCTATAGGACAGAGTAGAACTGCTCCATAGTGTTTCCAGGGAGTGCCTGGCAAATTCTAACTGCTCACTTTTTGGTTAGCAGATATAACACTTCACCACTATACCACCAGGCTTCACCACTATACCACCAGGGTTTCCTCAGACGTAATTAAACTCAAACACCCAACTCACTGCTGTCAAGTCAATCCTGACTCATAGCAATCCTACAGGTCAGAGTAGAACTGCCCCATACGGTTCCCAAGGAGGAACTGGTAGATTTGAACTGCTGACTTTTCATTTAGCAGACGTGGCACTTAACTACTACATTGCCAGGGTTTTCTAGAAGGGATTAGATTTAGGAAACACCCTAAATTGATAGAGCCTTTTTAATATAACAAAAGTCCCTATTCCCAAACCATGTTACATTCATAGCTATAGGATTATAATGCCAACATACGTTTTTAGGGGACACAATTCAATCCATAAAAAAATTTAAAAAATCCCTTGCCTTAGAGATGATTCCCATTCATAGTAACTCTACAGGATGAAGTAGAACTGCCCGCTAGGGATTCCAAGGAGCAGCTGGTAGATTCAAACTGCTGACCTTTTGGTTAGCAGCTGTAGCTCTCAACCAATGTGCCACCAGGGTTTCTAATTCAATCCATCAACCTTAGTCAAACAGTATTATTTCCTGTAAGAGTCAATTGTAAAAACTACTACAAGGGCTACATTTTGCCCTGAACTAGAATTTTATGGCTACTGACTTCATGAAAATCCTGGTGGAATATCGTTTAAATGCTACAACTGCTAACCAAACAAAGGTTGGCAGTTTGAATCCACCAAGGGCTCCTTGGAAACTACGTTGCAGTGCTACTCTGTCCCATAGCATTGCTAGGAGCCAGAGTTGACTGAGCAGCAGTGGTGTCTGTTTTTTTGGGGGGGGTGGTATGGATATTTATTGACTTGACAGTTGTAGATAATAAAGATTCTTGGAAGATGCTTGCAAATATGTCCTTATTTTAATATAATTATTCTGTTAAAAAGGAAACCTTGGCGACATAGAGGTCAAGAGCTATGTCTTCTAACCCAAAGTTGAGCAGTTTGAATCCTTGGAAACTTTATAGAGCAGTTCTACACTGTCCTATAATGCCACTATGAGTCGGAATTGACTTGACAGCAGTGGGTATTCTGTTATTATTATTATTTTTTAATTTTTACAAACCAATTGTCAAATGCATTTATTCAGATTTTTGTTTCAGATTTTAAACAGAAATATGATTCTTTAATTCTTCTGAAATTCTTGGGTAACATAAATGGTTAATGCATTCGGCAATTTGTCCCAAGTTTGCAGGTAAAGTCTATCCACAGGCACCTTGAGGGAGAGGCCTGGAAATCAGTTGCCGAATATTCAGTCATTGGAAAACCTTACAGAGCACAGTTCTTCTTTGACACACATGGGGTCACTATAGTTGGAATCAACTTGACAGAAACTGGTAGTCTAACATTCTTTTAATTTTAACCTTTATTGGAACTTTTAAAAAGTCCTTTTCTATTTTATTTTATCGATTATAAATAAATATTTTTCAAGGTTAAAACAATTTTATGCTGAAGGAAATGAGATAATGCATTTTACTTAATATAGAACCCAACAGTATACGGTATGACAGCTTGCATTTATTTCTATTTAGAGCAACAGTAAGTGACTAGTAATACTATATGATTTATAGTTTCATGTACATAGTGGAAAACCTACAATTTTATGTATGTAAGGTTTAATTATGGGTTACAGACTAAAGATATTCTCTGTTGAAAATCATATTGTATTACTAGAATAAACATTACTATTTTATTCTTAGTTTAAAGATGCAGATTAGTTTTTAATCTGATCTCTTGCCCACAAATTCAGTGTAGTTTCATGTTTATTTAACAAGCAGTTTCTTTAAGAAATCCATCATCATGTTTTAGGCCTTTGCTCTATTCTAAGAAACAGACTTAAGCTTTGAGTATCACTTAACCAAGTTCATTACCTTCATTTACCCTCTATTTGCGCCTCCCTACCAAAAAAAAAAAAAAGCATAAAGAAATATTTTGTTCGTCTTACAAATCTCATCCTCCAATACTCAGGATAAAGAATGAAGTTTCTTATTTATAGGTCTCACCTACCTTTTGTGTAAAAAAAATCAAACCTATTGCCTTTGAGTCAATTCCAATTTATGCCAGCCCTATAGGTCAGAACAGAACTGCCCAGTAGTATCGAAGGAGCAGCTGGTAGATTTGAATTGCCAGCTGTTTGGTTGGCAGTCATAGCTCTTAACCACTGTATCACCAGAGCTCTTTCTGCATGCCAGTGGATACCAAACACTTTTCGACATAGCCAACTTAAAGGGGTCAAATAGTAACTGGCCTGATGATACCACTTATTTTCTCACTCTAATGGCAAAGAACTAGAGAACACAGTTAGACATTATTTATTGTTTGATTTCAAGATAAGACGGGAACCTACAGTTTGCAGGCCAAATCCAGATTACCCCCTGTTTTTTGTAAATAAAGTTTGTTTAGATCACAGCCACGACCATTCATTTACATGTGATCCATGGCTGCTGTTGTGCTACAAGAAAGTTAAATAGTTGGCAGAGAAGGTTGTATAGTTTGCAAAGTTTAAGATTTTTGTATATTTTTCATCCAGCCCTTTACCAAAAAAAAAAGAAAGCCTAAACCTGGTTTAAAGGAAGAACAGTAGTATATACACTGATCGCATATGACTAAGAGCTTACCAAAAGGCTGGCAGTATAAACCCACCAGCAGTTCCTTAGAACCCCTGAGATCCTTTCTGCTTTGTCCTGTAGGACCGTTGTAAGTTGGACACAATCTGATGTCAATGTGTTTTTTTATGCACTTAAAATTAACTGAAAAATTTTGTGAATTACCTCACAGTATACTGCAAGCCAGTTCACAGTGGCTTGCTAACAGACTGTCACAGTAAAAAACAAATTATAAGAGCATTGTGAATATGTCAACTTTAGAAATCTATGTACAGGAGAACAGCAGTAAATACATCTTAAAATTTAGTTAATAGAAAAATATATGCACATAGTATACCCTTAAAGATGAACTATACAGAAGCTAAATGGTGAGAGGATAATGATAATTTGTAACTGCAAAGCAAGAATAGCTACAGAAAACCATTACCTGGCTAAGAACACTGATGTGGTCACATACCTAGGAGACTACTCTGCTTTCTGCATATGTGCCTGTACCCCAAAACTTCACAACCAGGCTTCACAGCAGAGTCCTAAATTCTGGGCCTCATTATGTACTAGTAATGCACAAGGTTGACATTGTTAGATGTTGGCAAACTAAACCAAATCCAGTGCCATCAAGTTGATTCTGACTCATAGTAACTCTATAGGACAGAGTAGAACTGCTTCATGGAGTTTCCAAGGAGCACCTGGCAGATTCAAACTGATGACCTTTTGCTTAACAGATGTGTCACTTAAACACTGCACATCCCTTAATAATATACTGGTTTTACTACCGGTTCCTCAACCAAAATAAAAATAAAGATTGCCATTGAGTCAATTTCAACTCATAGCAACCCTGTAAAACAGAGTGGAACTGCCTCATAGAGTTTCCAAGGAGCTCTGAGAGATTCGAACTGTCAACACTTTCGTTAGCAGCTATAGCACTTACTTTGTCATCTATGAAGGCAGAAGACTTTACAATTATGAATTAGTTGCTTCTAAAGACTTCAAAAGAACAAGTCCGTGATCTATAACTGGTAAGTGATACACCAGTATTTCAATTTACGCAGTCTGACTTAAGTATTACTGTCAGCACGGTATTTGGCGGAGGAGCCCATTAGCTCACCCACGACACAGAGGAGAGGAACTATTCTTGATTTCTCTATTACTTCTCTTGATTTCTCTATTACTTCCAGTCATCTCCTGTCTAGCAATTCAGGAATTAAGAAAAGCAACACTTCAGAATATTTTCTTTTATCCAGTCTCTTCTTAACTTGAACTTTGAAAAGGTAAGACTGCCACAAGACCACAATGGAAGCTACAAAAGCTGTAAGGTTGTTTGATCCTGCTCCCATATTTTCCAGATGAGATACCTATAGCCAGAGAAGAACTCCAAGACCACTATTCTTTCTGGTTTAGATTGTTCAGAATATGAGGAGCAGTACTAGCTCTGAGTTACAGCCCCAAAGTCTTTTATTACTATCCCCATAGTTTTCCCTTCCGCATCTCATTAAATCTGAACTGTTCTAAAGTCTTTAACCAACTTGAGGATGTTGACAAGGCTTCCTCTCACTTGCTTTGAATGCATGATCAGAAAAGACCAATCACTAGGGAGGAATGTCATATTTGGGCCAACAAAAACGAGAGAAACTCTGAAATATTTGGAAAGATGCAATAATCAAATAATGAACACAAACATACCAACACACATGAAGATGACACCAAGCCAGACAATGTTCTCTTCTGCTATATTAAGGTAACATAAGTCAGAGCTGACTCTGGGGGAACTAACAATGGCTGTAATCATCTATTATATACAGATATTGTGGGGTTTTTATTTTATCTCTGAACTAAACTTACACGTATTCCTGGATTCACTTTTTTTTCAAACTCTCTTGAAGAAGCTGTTAAAAATGTCATGTTTTTTTGTTTTGTTCCCTGCTTGTTTTTTATTTTCAGTTCTTCTAGGGAACAAATTCTTATTCCTAAATCCTTTTATTGAACAGTCCCATGGCAAAGGGTCTTTGTAAAATGTTGCACATTATCAAAATGAAGGTTATTTGAAACTGGCTCTATGCACATCACTGCCTACAAATGAAGAGCTGCAGACAGAGGAGGGTTCACAGGGTGAGGACAGAAATGAGAAGCTGGATCACACTGTGTACTTCATTAGTATTTTGTAGAAAGATTATGGTTCAGTGAGTTGAGAATATCGCATACCTCTATTTTCCTAAACGGTGAATAAATTCAAAGTCTGTGCTTAAACCCACTTCCATTTTAAAGACATCATTCGAAAGCCTTCAGTGTGCATGTGGCTGCGTGTACATGACTGCCCTGGACTGGATTCATAACATCAGAACTTATTTGGGAGAGGCAGCCCAGGGTCATTGAACACTAGCCTCATCCACAGAAAAGCAGAACTCTAAACTATGTCTGCCACCGACTGGCTTTGTGATCCTTAGCAAGTCACTGGACTCACCTTGGACTCAGAGTTCCCACCTTTTAAATGAGGTCTTTGAGGAATGACAGCTGCGGTGGGCTCTTTGCAGCTCTAACATTAAGAGCAAATTAACCAAAAGTCTTTGCCCTGAAAGAAATTCAGTGGGATCAAGACAAAACCTGGCAATGCTTACTACTAACATTCCCAGAAGTGATAAAAAGGTACCAGAGCATCTAAGAAGGTAACAAAATGTGTGCAGGCAAGTGTTAGTGAATTTACGCTGTTGGGTAGATTACTATAATTGAGCAGTTACCTCAAGAGCACAGGTAGCTCATCTAACACCAAAGTCATGTAACTGAGGGAAAATCACTTTGATCAAAGCTTCTATTGAAAAAAGTACATCCCTAAGAAATCAGAAAAACATTTTGGTAACATGTTCTCCTGGCTTTCTATTATAACCTTAAGAATGCTGGTACATTGTTAAAAGTCTGGGTATGTTCTCTGAGCGCCTCACTTAATGTCAATTTCCGAAACACTGCTGGCTCAGAAATAGTGGCTAGTTATAGCCATAGCTAAATAGTAGACACCCTATTAACACCTGTTGATGGGCAGATTGATAGCAGTGTTTCAGAATTATTGCTAAAATTATCAAGGCTTTGATCCACATCTTTTAGTTTACATTCTTATTATTCCAATATGAAATGCCAATAAGCTCTAGTGTTGGTTTCGGTGTTTTGAAAGAATCAGGCTAAGGTGAATCCACTCATTTATTCATTCATTACTCAAAGTACAACATTGAAATATGTCAGTCAATGTATCTGACGGGACAAGTAGAAAAGTATTTTCGT
The DNA here is from genome assembly GCA_028571685.1 of Heterohyrax brucei. Lineage (NCBI taxonomy): Eukaryota > Metazoa > Chordata > Mammalia > Hyracoidea > Procaviidae > Heterohyrax > Heterohyrax brucei. The sequence continues at coordinate 38,694,082 of CM053146.1, read as the reverse complement.
AGGGAAAATAGACACATCATTAAATAACAGCAATTTTATGAGTGCTATAACAAAACTATGCAAGACGCTGGCATGTCACTGAGGAGGATGCATTTGATTGTTCTTGGAGTGGTCAGGTAGACTTCACGGAGGAGGTGACACTTGAGTCATAGAAGAGGAAAAGTATTCTACACAGAGAAAACAGTGTTTACCAAGATAGGTGGGAGTTACAGTGAGTAAAGCACCTTTGGAGAGCTGTACTACATTTAGCATAGCTGGTGTACTGGGGACAAGGATGGGGCCGGGAGGGGGCAGCAGTGAGAGTGTAGGTTTATGTTGTTATTAGTTACTATCAAGTTGGCTCAGACTCATGGCAAGCCTTTGTACAACAGAACAAACCACTGCTAGGTTTTGTGCCAAGATCACTGGCATGTCTGAGTCCAGACAGACAATATTCTGTTGTGAACTACAGAGTTTTCATTCAATTTCTAAAAGTACATTATCAGACCTTTCTTCTAGTCTCTCTCAGTCTGGGAGCTCTGCTAAAACCTGTCCACTCTGTGTGATCATTTGGGCATTGGGAATGCTAGTGACACGGCTTCCAACATCACAGGATCATTCAAGCTGACAGATGGGTGATGGGAACAGGCGCCCAGCCAGTACTAGTGAATCTGGACTCCACCTACCAGGAAGTAAGGATCACATAATTCAAATATGTATTTTAGAAAGAACGTGCAGGAAATAATTAGAATCCCTGCAAGAGAGAATCACATTTTTTATAAAACCAAAAGCAACTGATTTTCTTCCCCTGTCACATAATGACTGTTAAAGGAATAGTCTTTAGCACTCAATTCTTCCTCAACGAAATAATTGTAAACACAAGATTGGTTGAGGCCTACTCAGTTTTAATAATAATGTCAACTTTGTGATACTGGAAAACAGTGATAATTAAGGAAATCTCACTTTTTTGTGTTTATAAAAATGACTTGCTACAATGAACTGCATTTCCCATATAACTTAAATTCCTGAGACTCACTGTGATGGCTATTGTTATATGTCAACTTGGCTAAGCTATGATTCTCAGTGGTTTGGCGGTTACCAGACTAAGCACCTGTTTTAGTCAGCTAGTGCCGCTCCAACAGAAATACCACAGAGTAGATGGCTTCAACAAAGGAAGGTTTATTCTTACACAGTCCGGTAGGTTGCAAGTCCATATGCAGGGTGTCCATTCCAGGGGAAGGCTTTTCCCTTGTCAACTCTAGAGGAAAGTCCGGTATTGCATCAATCTTTGTCCAGGGAGTGTCTTGGCGCAGGAACCTCAGGTCTCAAGGACGTGCTCTTCTCCCAGTGCACATTTCTTGATGGTGTGAGGCTCCTAATTCTCTTTGTTTCCCTTTCCTTTTATCCCTTGCAAGCTGAAAGCATTAAGGGTGGGGCAAGTCACACTCCGGGGAAACTCCCCCTACTGCAGAGCAAGGAAGTAATTCTATGCAAGAATTTACAGCCCCTTTAACATACAGTTTAGCGAAACCACACAATGGAGGACAGTCCCAAGATACTGGGAATCATGTCCCAGTCACAAGACTGCACATATTTTGGGGGGGACACAATTCAACCCATGACAGCACCTTTTCGTATGTTCAAGTGACATAATCACCTTCCATGTGTGATCTGATGTGAGAAGGGAATCAGTTAAAAGGAGTAATTCCTTGGGCCTGTGGCTTGCCTTCAGTAAATAAAAGGATATTCTGGTAAAGTGCTCTCTCTCTCTCTCTCTTTCTACTGACCTTGCACTCTTCTAATAGCATGAGCTCTGGTTAATGGCACCTAAGCCTGCAAAGGTCTCCAGCCTGCTGCCTGACCTGCAGATCCTATATTTGCCAGCTCCTGCAACCCCATGAGCTATGAGAGGTCTACAGCCTTCTGTTAGACTCCAGAATTTGGACCTTACCAGCTCCCAGAATCACATGAGTCATGTCCTTGAAATAAATGTCTCTAAGGACAGTTGTTAAGATCTGTGGCTGCTAACCAAAAGGCTGGTAATTTCAATCTACTAAGTCCCCCTTAGAAACTTTGTGGGGCAGTTCTGCTCTGTTCTGTAGGGTCACTGTGAGTTGGAATCAACTCACTGTTGATGGGTAAGTGTATCTAGACATGCTTTTCACTGGTTTTACTCTTCTAAAGAACCCAGACTAAAACATTCAAAAATTCATCCTTGCTCACCTGTGATAAGGCCAGAAAAAAATCCTCTAAAATTCTCATTCTATGTCTCATAAAGAAGTAACTAAATGGCTTGCCCCCACTGATCTACCAGAAACAAAATATTTGTTACCCAAACGTTAGTTAAGCATCTCTCTTCCCCCAAGTCCCTGAACTTTGGCCTAGCTTCAACTTGAGCCAACTTTTTTCAGGACCCTTCCCAGAGTTCCTGAGTGATACAAAGGATTGATGCAGTCAGATGCTACCAAGTTTAGAGGTTCTGAGGTTCTGGTCTATCCAGAGGCATCTCAGAAGAAAGGCCAGGCAATCTACTCCAAAAACATCAGCCATTGAAAACCCTACGGAGCACAATTCTACTCTGACATACATGGGCATCACCAACCTGGTGGCAAATGGTTATATGACCTGGATTGGCTGTTCTCAGTGTAAAACATTCTGATATACTATCCAAAGATATCACTTTTTCATCTCAATTTCACACACCTCAATTTTTTTCTCTCTCTGTTTCCTCTTATCTCCATAAAAAGAGGCTTTTTCCCTAATTTTTGAGATGTTTCTCTTTTTAAAAAATATTTGATTTGCTTTAAGTAAAAGTTTACAATTTAAGTCCGTTTGTCATACAAAAAGTTACACACACAATTCTAATGTAATCGTAGTTGCTCTCCCCACACTGTGATAGCACACTCCTCCTCTCTGCCCTGTATTTCCTGTGTCCATTCACCTATTTCCTACCATGTCTGCCTTCACGTCTTACTTCCAGACAGTAGCTACTCAATGAGTCTCATGTTCCTACCTAAGCCAAGAAGCACACTCTTCATCAGTATCAGTTTATGTCTAATGGTCCAGTCCAATCTGTGTCTTAAGAGTTAGCCTCAGGAATCATTTCAGTTCCGGGCTAACAGATAGCTGAGGGTCCATGTTTTCCAAGAACCCTCCAGTCTGTCAGATCATCAAGCCTGGTCTTTAGTTTGACTTCTGGATCCCATTTTTATCCAACTACATAAGGAACTCAGTTGTGTTCCCTATCAGGTTCGTCACTGGTGGTAGGTAGACACCACCTGGTTCTTCTGGTTCATGTTGATGTAGTTTCTGGTTTATGTGATCTTTTTTTCTCTTTGATTCATATTTTCCTTCCATCTTTGATGTTCTTCGTTGTGATTGGCTCCAGGTAGGAAACCTGGTGGTATAGTGCTTGAGTGCTACATCCGCTAACCAAAAGGTTGGCAATTAATATCCACAGGTGCTCCTCTGAAACTCTATGAAGCAGTTCTACTCTGTCCTATAGGGTCACAATGAGTGGAAATCAGCTTGACAGCACTGGGTTTACTTTTTGTTTTTTGTTTAGGATGGGGCCACTTGATACTTCTTGGATGATTGCCTGCTACTTTGAAGACTACAGATACCACTTAACAAAGTGGGGTGCAGAAAGTTTTTTTCAGTTCAGTGAAAGTTTACACTGCAAGTCAGTTTTCCATATAAAACTCCATACACTGTACATACATCTGTGTGCATCTCTAGCTGTTCTCTCAACCCTGTGACAGCACATTTCTTCTTTCCACCCTGTATGTCCTGTATTCATTCAACCAACACCTGTTCCCTCCTCACCACCTTCCCATCTCGTTTCTATAGAGGAGCTGCTCCAGCAGCCTCAAATGTGATAGTCCAGTCCAGTTTTTGTCTGAAAGAGTTGTCTTTGGTACTGGTTTCAGCTCCTAGGTAGCAGCAAGTCTAGGGGCCATGTTCTTGAGGGACCCTTCTGGATGCTGGACTATCAAGTGTGGTATTTTAACAGAATTCTAGATCTGCATCCCATTTTTCTCCAGCTAAATCAAGAATCTACACTGTGTTCACCATTGAGACAGGCATTGGTGGTGGCTTAGCATCACCTATTTCGTCTGGCCTCATGTTGACATAGTCTTTGGATCATATAGCACCTTCTGTCTCCTTGGCTCGTATTTTCATCCTGTCTCTGATGTCCTCCATTCTCCCCTGCTCCAGGTGGTTTGGGACCAACTGATACTCCTTAGATGGCAGCTTGCTAGCTTTTAAGACCCCAGGCACCACTCACCAAAATAAGATGCAGAATATTTTCTTCAAAACAGATTAAGTAATGTCAATTGACCTAGATATCTCCTGCATGTTCCGCAGACCACTGCCACTACTACTTAGACCTTCAAAAGCTCTTAGTTCTTAGTATAGTCCAGCAGTGTTGATCTTCCTTCTACTGCATACTGTCGCTTCTTTCACTTAGCTTAATTTCTTTCTACTATCTGTGCATACCCATCTGCCTCCCTCCCCTCCCTGGTAACCATCAAAGATTGTTGTCTTCGGTGTCTAACCCTTTATGGGAGTCATCCTCATAGTGGTCTCATAGAGTGTTTGTCCTTTTGCCACTGACTAATTTCACTCAGCATAACGTCTTCCCGATGAGTTCATGTTATCCAGTGTTTCCCAAGATCATCACTGTTCTTTATCATTACATAGTATTCCATTGTGTGAATATACCATAGTTTGTTTGTCTATTCATCTATTGATAGGCTTTTAGGTTTTGCTATTGTGGACAGTGCTGCAATAAACATCGGCGTGCATGTGTGACAGGTCTTATTTCTCTAGGATATGTTCCAGGAAGTGGGACTTCTGGATCATATAGTATTTCTATTTCTAGATTTTTAAGAAAGTGCCAATTCCATTTCCAAAGTAGTTGTACTATTTTGTAGTCCCACCGGCAGTCTTCTCACAACCTCTCCAACATTTATTGTTTTGCATTTTTTTGGATTAATGCAACCCCTGCTGAGGTGAGATGGTATCTCATTGTAGTTTTGATTTGGATTTCTCTGACTAGTGATCATGAGTATTTCTTCATGTGTCTCTTAACTGTCTGTACATTTTCTTTGATGATGTGCCTGTTCACATCTTTTCTCATTTTTTAATTGGGTTGATACCCTAATCTTGTGGTCAGAGTGTCCTACCTATTACACCAGACCTCACCCCTCTCTGTAATAGATCACCTTCTCTTTTCCTTTCTGAATAAAGCTTCTTTTTTCAAAGTCTAGACTTGTTTGTTTGTTATTTAACACTGTTGACACTACTCTTATAAGAATATTTTCCAAGCTGGAATGGATTAAATATACAGGTTACTTTCCAGAGCCCATTCAGCAGCAGCTGCCCTTCTTTCCTCCTCCAAAGCATGTGAAGAAGAAGAAAGGCTATTATAATCCCTCCTGATGGTCATCGAATGGTGGGGAGACAGCTTGAAAATATAGCTAAAAACGACATTAGGTTCAGCTTGTACAATTATCTCTGTCTCCATTACAATAAGCACATTTTGTCTTTGACTATAAGAACAAATTTTTCTGCATTTAAAGATTTATCTTTTGATTTTTTCAGTAGACCTGTGAACGCAGAAGTAGATTCTCATTTGTAATAGCATACAATTTGGAGTGAATTTTGACTTGGGGAAAATATAAGGGAGAAACAACACTGCTTTTGGTGAGTTTATACCTAAGAAGTCCCTTGGCAATACAAATGGTTTTTACTTTACCACCACCAACCTAAAGATTAGTGGTTCAGACTCACCCAGTGGCATGTCAGGAGAAAAGCTTGGTCGTATGGTTCTGTGAAGATTAAAGCTAAGAAAATCCTACGGAGCAGTTTCACTCTGTAACACACAGTGTCGTTGTGAATTAGAATTCACTCTATGGAAAAACTTTTTGTTGTTGATACTGTTTATTTTTTGTTTATTTGCTTTTATGCAGGGAATGCATAATACTAGTTGATGTTGTTAGTGGGTAATGAGTCAGTTCCTACTCATGTCAACCCCACATGTTGCAGAACAGAACTGGCCCATAAGGTTTACAGAAGCAGATCACCAGGCCAATCTCACATATTACTGATTGGGTTCAAATCATCTTGCCTTTAGGTTAGCAGTCAAGAGCAAACTGTTTGTGCCACCTAAGGTTCTTATACTAGTCATTAAGGTGGATAAAAGAGAGAAGGGGAGAAAATGTCAGAAGAAACACAACGTACCCCAGTAGAACCAAACTCATTGTTGTCGAGTCAATTCCAACTCGTAGCAACCCCATAGGACAGAGTAGAACTGCCCCATATGGTTTCCAAGGTGCTTCTGATGGATTTGAACTGTCAACCTTTTGGTTAACAGGCTTACCTCTTGAGCACTGCACCACCTTGGCTCCCTCCAGTAGAAAGACTCTGAAATTCTTACCAGAAGAACAGTGCTGCAGCTGCACTGCCCACTTTGTTCCCTTACATATCTATTTGGTCCCAGGCAAGTGATTACTTTCCTGCGTCTCATTTTCCTGTTGTGTAAACTTGGGTTAGATTTTATTCTACCAGAGCATTACTAGATATTCTGAAAAAAACAAAAGCCTCTTCCCACGTTTTATATTGTTATTGTTGTTGGTGTGTTCATATGTATGACTTCTGATATCTCTTTCATTATATTATTCTGATATCTTATTCTTAAATCAAGGGCAATAATCTTAAACTCTCAATAATACATGTAATTTAACTGTCCACTTAGACATGGACTAAAATGCTGCTTTCACATGTGACTTGAAGAAGCACATGTACTGTGATTCAATTCAAACTGCACTAACATTATTTAAGAATTTACCGTAAGTCAAACATGAGATTGATTCGTGGAAATTCAAAGGTAAAGAAGAGAATATAGAATCTGCAATATAATTTAGTCTCTAAAAGTTAAAAAAAAAAATCTACTGTCACTTGTACTGTATAAACATCTTTCATATTTTCAAGTCTTGGAAAGAAAACCACTATGAAGACTTATAGATGTATGCAGAAAAACATTTATAAGCAATTGCAATTGATTTCACATTTTTAATTCTGTATGGTTGTATTGATTCAGATATTTTTAAGCATTTGTAGCTTTTTTTAAAAAAGAGATATTTGTACATCAAAACCAGTTGTGTATGCTTTTTCTCTCCCAAGAATATGCAAAGTCCTATGGCTTCTCTATGTTTACTTATGTGTGAATGTATTCTATGAAATTAAATAATTTTTTAAGCTTGAGTTCAGTGTAATGAATGTTTATGTCCATTACTACATTTATGCGAGATTTTTTTTTTCCAAATACAATATGGGAGGACAGATTTCTTTCTGGAAGTCTACTTAAAAATCATCCAACAGGAGTATAAAATCTAATGCCCCACAAGAAGAACAATTTGTCTATGACCAAATCCACTTTTTTTTTACAAATCCTTTTATAAACAACACCCAGACTTGGTGATGTTTATCTTTTACAGCTAAGGAAATCATTCTTCAACTTGGGAGTTCTCCTTAAACACCCATTACTAGGAAATGCCTTTCTAGTAGCCTGGGAAAGGATATAGAAAGGTGGTATTTTATTACTTCTGGTAGTCTTCATCCATCTGGCCTTCTTCTTCAGCCCAGGTGACACTTTTGGTAAGACTTTTTTTCGACCTGTGATAGTAGACTTCTTCTGAAGGCCAAATATTCAATATTTCTTGCACTTCTTGGCACTCATATATTCTTATAATTTTATTTCATTTCTCTATGTCTTTTTTCCTCAGTTAGACTAGAAATTTCATCTTGTTTTTCACCTCTATTTTGCTTTTGTGGAACACAATGGGCACTTGCTTTTTTTCTCAATGGTTCTTTCATGTTAAGAGGCACAAAATGAAAGGCAAAAGGGTAGAAAAATGTAAAGAATGACTAACAGAATTTGTAATATACACCCAGTAATTCATTGCATCGATATTTATTGACCATTACTTTTTTTGAGGTGACAGACACAGCTTGAGGCACTAGAAATACATCAGTAAACAAAACTGACAAAGTCTATAAAGTCTATACTCTCATGAGTTCACATTTTAATGGGACAACAAATATACCCATTGCCACTGAGTAGATTCTGAATGGCAGTTACTGTCATGGATTGAATTGTGTTCCCCAAACTACGTGTGCATCATTTTGGGTGGGCCCATGATGCCAGTATCATGTGATTGTCCGCCATTTGATGAGATTTTGTGTGTGTTATAAATTCTATCATTACGAGTTAATAAGATTGATTAGCAGCAGTTATACTGCTGATACTTACAAGATCAGATAGTGTCTTAAGCCAATCCCTTTTGAGATATAGAAGACAGAAACAAGCAGGGAGATGTGGGGACCTCATATCATCAAGAAAACAACTCCAGGAGCACAGCTCATTCGTTGGACCTGAGGTTTCTGTGCCAAGATACTCCTAAACCAAGAGAAAGACTGATGCAGCCCAAAGATCTTCCCCTAGAGCATACAAAGAGAGAAAGCCTTCTTCTGGAGCTGATACCTTGAATCTGACCTTGTAGCCTGCTAGACTGAGAGAGAATAAATTTATCTCTGTTGAAGCCATCCACTCACAGCATTTCTATCATAGCGGAAGTAAATGATTAAGATGGTGACTGTATATGACAGAGCATAACTGCCCTATAAAGTTTCCGAGGAGTACCTGGTAGATTCAAACTGCCAAGCTTTTGGTTGGCAGCCGTAGCACTTAGTTACTGCACCACCAGAGCTTACGAGAAAACTATATTTGTAAAACATTGTTGGGCACTGCTATTCTATATAAGACTTTTAAGAGACTAAACTGCATGCGGCAAGACGAGAACTGAGAAGACAATCTAGGAGGCTACTGCTACAGAACACTAACATCCAACAAGATGTGTCATACTAGAATATTAGAGATATTGAGAAGGGGTTATTTTTGTGTAAGTATTTTGAACATAATGTCAACAGCTTTTACTGACTGGATGTGGGATGTGAGGAAAGCAAAGAAGTCAAGGTAGCATACGATTTTTGGCCTAAACAACTAGAAGAATGGAATTTCACTTGCTGAAATGGTAAACTCTATGGAAGGAACTTGTTTGGGAAAGCAAAATTGAATTTCTGAAAACATCAACTCTAGTGATGTACTTAAATTCAGAGGGTAAACAGATTTTGATGTCTGATTCAGTCATTCACATATGCTTGTCTATATGCACAGGGACACCTCCGTCTGCATCATGCCAAAGGAAGGACAAGAAGAAATGGAAGCATCCTCTTGCCAAGGTGTTGTCCTCCTTGGACAACTCGTGTTTTCTCCTTTCACTTCCCATTAGCTGGCCTTGATATCTTAATCATTAAGTTGGTAGTAATACGCCTTTTGCTTTTGCTGGGGAAGTGGTCAGCTCTCTCCTCCCATGTAGGCTGCCAAAGTAAAGGTCTTGAGCCAGAACATTCTTTGATAAGGAGACTGGGAACTGGATCAGTCTCTCTGTCCCAGTTCGTTCTCCTTGTCAGACAAGGCTTCTTCCTAGTTTGAGCAGACACTGATTTTCCGTCTTCTGTACATGCGCGGGTACCATATGGAACTTGGCCCATCCCACTTGTACATCTGTCCCCAGTAGGGAGGGACAGGGTGTCTCACACTGCAGAACAAGAGGGGTGAGCACAGAACATCTGTCCTGTACCAGCCACGTGCCACACGTACATTTGCCTGCTGGCTCTAGGAGACCAGGGTCCAATAGTGAAGCTGATCTTGCTCTATTTCTCCTCTATGTGAATAAAGCATTTCCCATGCACTGATACAGAGTGTGTGTGTGTGTGTGTGTGTGTGTGTGTGTGTGTGTGTGTGTGTGTGTGTGTGTGTGTGTGTGTGTGTGCGTGTGTGTGTGTCTGGGCACACGCATGCACATGCATGCACATGTGGTCTTTGGCTGGTGATGGGGATCTTCCCTTGACAATTTTCACAATGTATAATTTTACAATGGTATCACACTTTCTCTCCCATTACAGTCTTTCTGATAGTTTTCAGACAAAGTCTAAATAATCAGTACCGGACACCAGTACAAACACTTCGTGAGCTTCTAAATTCCTGATTATATGTCAGTGCTATCACTTGCCCATTGCATTCTTCAGCTATCACCTGGTAAATGCAGACACACAAACATACAGGCAGAGAAACATACCTGCTGCTGTTCTTTTCTCTCACCTGTCACAGCTCATATTGGTGCCAATCTTCCTGGCTCAGAAAAGGAGAATAAATTCAGAATTTTATGAGGAAGTTAAGGATAAAGATAGGTGATGGGAGATGGGAGACGGAGGAGAGTCTTAATTTTCCATCAAGATTATTCAGCTGTCTGCCTCGCTTGACTGGCGCAGACCTGGTATAAAGAGTAGAGCTGTTTTTTAGCAGCCCCATCAAGACCATACTGCAGTTTGGAGCATTTCCTAGCAAAGAAGCAACAACTTCATCCCATGTGCTTTTTACAGTATTGTATTGCAGGGGGTGCTTAATTGTCTTAGTGAAATATTACAAAATGATTTTATGCCATGATTAAAATATTTTCAGAACTGTCGGCTGGGGAACAGTGGAAATAGATTTTTTAGTGTGATCAACTGGATAACCCTGAAGTGTAATGATGTGTCCCTGGCTTAAAGCAGGACAGCATGAAATTTAATTTACACTAATCTGACTCAGACCAATGGAGGACAAACTAACCTCGATCTGGAATTTACCCAGCTTCCGGCACACCATAACTCAAGGATGACATCTCTAGAAAGCTGCCTTCCTCTGCAAGGAGACAGGAGGGGTTATGTTTCCACATAAGAAATCAAGCACTAAACCTGTCCACACTTTCTTTGGGATAACTCTCCCATTCATGGCTTGCCTTTTCCACTACTATTACCCCACTTTAATTTGGGGTAGCAAAACAGTCTGTGTGTTGATCTACCTTTCTCCACAGTTTCATGTATGCTGCTTATTGCTGTCAGATCCTCAAAAAGCAGCAATTTTCATCTAGAAATTTCCTATTGATATGCATTCAGAAGTATTCAACCTAGTTACACACAAACTACTATGTGTAACAATATTTTGAAGACAATTGCTACCTAACTCCACCCTTTCTACACTTTATCTCATTATCTCAGTGAGTCATATATTTAGTTACTCTACTGTATTCTAAATGTCATACTTACAAAATGAAAAAACACATGGAATTTAATTGTTTCTATGGTCTTTCTTCCCATCTCAGATGTATCTCAGATGCCCTTTGCTTCCTATCCTTACTTCACTATTGGATAAGATTCCACCTTCCCTTTAATTGTCTTCTAACCTTAACCTTGGACAAAAGTAAATTCTTCCTGACTTCTTGGCACTTACTTTCAAATCTATTTTGTAAGCATTCAAGTTAGAGTGAGACACATCTTCTACTATGTTGAATGTAAAAAATAAGGGATCAGACTTTGAAACCCAGAAAATCAACTGTAAGTTTGTTTTCTGAAGTGAGAAAAATTAATAACAAAGATCAGAGATGCTATGCTAAAAGGCTTACATTAATATTGTTACACTGAAGCTTGAGACCCTAACGAGACTCTCCAGGAGCCAATCTTTGTCTTCCATACAAGAGATTGAAGAACCTTCTTTTGCAAATCTGACCAGAAAAAATCTAGAAATTTTTGATGCCAGTTAAATCAATCTATAGCAAAGACCACAGTTTAAATGCCACACACACATGCACACAAAGCCTTCGGCTTTTTACAACTCTCTTTAAATATAATCAGACGGTTGTGCTGGATTTCAGGAAACCTCTAATATTAAAGCCCAGCACAGCACCATCGAGTCAGATCTGACTCACCGTCTAAATCAAATGGAGAAGGGATAAGCCAGAGAAAACAGAGACTATGTAATCAGAATAAAGCTTTAGGTACAAGTTATTATTATTACTAGAAGAAATAGTAGTGCTGTTATCTTCAGAGAAAAGAATAACAATCATAAAAAAAGGAAAGGACATTAAAAATAAATATTTGGAGAACAAAATGGAGGTTTTGGAGATTAACAAAATTAAATAGAAGAAATTAAAAAAAAAAAACAAGAAGAAGATTTGGGAGATAAACTTGAGTAATTGTCCCACAAAATAGAACAAAAAAAAATAAAATAAAATAAGAGAGAAAAGGAAAATTAAATAAGAAAGACAGATTTCCAGGCCTCAGGAGCTGATATCTGAACCATCAGAATCCCAAAAAGAATGAACAAATCCATCCAGAAAATAACTTGAGTCAATTTCCCAGACTTGAAAGACACAGGTGTAAGGAAAGGAAAGGACCACTGTACAAGGCACACAATGCAAGGAATAAAAATAATTTCACTATGGTGTATTGTGATGAACTTTGAGAATATGGAAGCCAAAAAAAGATCCTAAAATCTTGTAGAGAAAAACAAATGTGTTGTGTATAAAGAATTCAGCAACACTGGAAACTGTGATACAATGGAGCAGTGTCTTTGTAATCTTGAGAGAAAATAATTTCTAACCTAGAATTCTACACTAGGCAAAACAATTAATTAAATGTGAGGGGACTGAAAAGGATGTTTTTGGATATACAAGATCTTAAAATCTGTTTGCCAACCATGCTTTCTCAGGATGCTACTACAAGAGAAATACAAGAAATAGGAGCACGTGGGATTCAAGAAACCGAGGACCCAAAAAGGAGAGAGAAAAAGGGAATCCAGTCTGAGGATGAAGAGAAGTCTGAGAAGCAGGACAAATAGACCAGATTGGAGAAGGTAAGATGGCTCAAAGTACAAAACTTTACAGTGTGAAAATGACAGAATATTCATCATGATATCAAAAATGTGAGCCAATCTGGGAGCGATTCTGTGGTTAAATTAATCTACAAAAATAAGAGACTGGATAACTAAAGAGCCCAAGAAAATTATTACTCTGTAGAAACAAAAGTTGCTCTGGAAAGAAAGCCTTGGTCTACCACAGAGCTCAGCTATGACTACTATTTACCTAGTCATAAAAATGTAAAGTCTATATAGCATTATTAGATGACTAAGACAGAATGTGGTGCTTAGAATAGGGTGCTACTCCAACAGATACCTAAAATGTGGAAGCAGTTTTGGAACTGTGAATGGATAAAAGACTCAGGAGGAAATGAAAAGAACTATTAACACTGGATATGGTGCAAATGGTGAAAACCAGTAGCGGAGAACCAGTAGCAACCGAACCAGGAGACCAGTGCTAAACAGTGCTGGAACTGATCCGTGGTGTGAGAGAGCTGAACTCCTTTTCACAGGAGCCTCTGGGCACTTAAATAGTGAGCTAGGCTTGCCATCTCCCACAACAAGAGATCTGAGCACCTTCTAGCTGAAGTTTACTGGCAGAGTAGGGTGTGAACCCACACTCATGACTGGAGCTACTGAACTTTGGAACACTTGCCTCAGCAGGGCAGACCCAGGTGGTGAGGCCAGAGGACGGAAGAGTCTAAGAAACCAGGAAGCAGAAGGAGAAGAGACAAGGAATGCAGGAAGTTGAGCTATGTCAGTCTCAAAGGTTATGTGCATGATCTCTGGGGTCTCAAAGGGTGGAGCCAGGTCTCTGGAGTTTCTGAGAGTGTAGAACAAATTTGAGTTTACTACTGTGATGTAAGCATTGGCCTACACTTTTATTCCAATATAGTTTCTTGAGTGGATGAGAAATATGTAAAATTATAGTAGTAATGACAAAATATTGGCTTCAACTATAATTTGCCAACACTGCTACTTGTAAGTAGTGTAAACTTCGTTTGTGGTGTGTATTTCATCAAAATATTAAAAAAAAAAAAATTAGTCCGACAGACACAATTAAATGCATCAGTATATAAACCTAGACTTAGTGGCTGCTAATGACAGAAACTCTATTGAAGTCAGATCAAATGGAAAAAGAATAGTACCTCACGACTTTCAGAAACTAAGAAGTGACAATGTCCGGCATAGTTGAATCTCTGGAGTATAAAATGACTATCCGTATCTGTCAACCCTGGTGGTGTAGTAATTAAGTGCGATGTCTACCAACCAAAAGATCAGCAGCTTGAATCTGCCTGGTGCTCCTTGGAAGCTCTGTGGGGCAGTACTACTCTATCCTATTGGGCTGCTATGAGTTGGAATCAACTTCAGAGCAGTGGGTATATCGATCAATGTCAGATCCAAATGTTGATATTATTCTTTCCTGTATGAGACATTTTCTTCCCAGCAGCTACTGTTAACAGTAGTCAGATAATGCAGGCTTTCCTTGTTTCAATTTAGCAACAAAACCAGGAGAGGAAATTTTTTTTTTCTTGTATGAATTTAAGGAAAGAAATCTAATGGATCTGCTTGGTTTTCATGTGTACTACTTGGACCAATCACTCTTTCCTGAGAGACAAGTTAAAATGTTTCACTGAGTTTGAATCACATACCCGTTCTTACGGTCTACTAAGATTGGCTTTCCCACCAAAGTGTTTCTCTAAAGAAATGGACCTTAAAAACAAACTTGTTGCCTTCAAGTCAGTTCCGACTCATAACAACCAAACTAAGTTATATGATTTCTGAAGCTTAATCCAAAAGAAGCAGACTGCCACATCTTTGTTCCATGGAGTAGTTAGCAGTTGAGCGCGTAACCACACACGCCACCAGGGCTCCTTGAATGGATCTTAACTCAAACCGAAATCAAACCCATTGTTGTCAAGTCAATTCTGAATAGACCTTAACACTTCCTAAATTCTATCGCCCATCCCCTTCATCGGTGGATGCCTATTACCCAGTTTAAGATTGTGATCTCTTTTAAAATATAAATGTCAAAGACAGAAGAATCAGTTTAAGGTCTTAGTCAAGTAAAACTCTCTGAGACAGAAACAAGACTTCAAGACCAAAAAAGTTGAGTTGCATAATCCTGTCTAAGCTGAATTTACTGGAAAATTTAACACGAAGCAGCTTTTGAGGACATTTTATTTTCTTTCTTTGATTTATCACCAACAAAACTAATAAAATCAAAAATTTTATTCAAGATGGAGAAGTGTGACATGACTGATATATTTTCATATTCTACTGTTGGAAGTATAAGTCAGTATAACCCCTTTGATAAACCAATGAATATAAAACATATTAGAAACTACAAAACAATCAAACTCATGCTGTTAAGTCAATTCTGACTAGTGACTTTACAGGACAGAGTACAACTGCTCCATAAGGTTTCCAAGGAACAGCTAATGGGTTTGAGCTGCTGGCCTTTTGGTTAGCAGCCAATCTCTTAACCAATGTGCCATCAGGGCTCATTAAAAGATATTGGTTAATTAAAATGCTAATACTCTTTGTCACAGTAACTTCTGCTTTGGAGCATCTATCCCTAGCATGTTACTTCAAATGAGTATGAAGACAGAAGGCAAATGCATTGGTAAAAAAAAAAAAAAAAAATGTTATTGAAAAATTATTTATAATACCAAAAATTTTGGAACAATTTAGCTGTCCAACTTTAATGTCTAAAGATAATAATAATTTTGGTACAACCACCAGTAGACTTGTATATAATCATTTAAAGATATACATATAAATAATTTGGAAACCCTGACAGCGAGTGATTAAGTACTATGGCTGCTAACTAAAAGGTTGGCTGTTCAAATCCACCAAGTGTTCCTTGGAAACTCTGTGGGACAATTCTACTCTTTCTGACAGGATCGCTAAGACTTGGAGTCAACTCGATGGCTCTAGGTTTCGTTTTTATTCTGGTATATAAATAATTTATAATATGAAAATATTTATGCTTTACTGACAATGAAAACACAATACACAGCCAAGCCAAGTGCCATCGAGTCGGATCCGTATATAAATATGTATATGTAAAAAGCCCAGGTGGTGAAACGGTTAATTGCCTGGCTATTAACCAAAAAGCAGGCAGTTCAAACTCACCAGTCACTCCACAGGATAAAGATGTGCTGCCTGCTTCCACAAACATTGCAGCCTTGAAAATTCTATGGGGTTGTTCTGTGTTGTCCTGTGTAATCTATAAGGGTAAGATTCACCTCAACAGCAACAGATTTATTACACATGTGTATACACACGTCACATGTATGTGTGACTGTTTCCATTCCCTCCCCCAGCATAGCTTTTCAGTTACATTAAATACTTGCAGTATAAACAACAAAGTACTAGGAATGTTTGGAGAGCCAGATGACAGCACTATGGATAAAAATATTTTTCCCATCATTTTTGTTTTTAATTCTCAAAGTTATATAATGACTTTATTACTTATTTTTCTTCAAATAAAAAATGTGTGGCCTTTTGCCCTCACAAACATCCTCAGATTATCATGTATTCAAATAACCTCTAGGCAACTACCACATGAGCAAGTGAAGAGCAGTCACTTTCTCCAAACACTTTACCAGGAAAAAAAATCCAAACAAAGTCATCAGATCAATGAACCCA
Source organism: Heterohyrax brucei (assembly GCA_028571685.1). Lineage (NCBI taxonomy): Eukaryota > Metazoa > Chordata > Mammalia > Hyracoidea > Procaviidae > Heterohyrax > Heterohyrax brucei. The sequence goes on along the minus strand of CM053146.1, from coordinate 38,677,647 downwards.
AAGACGAGTAGTCTTTCCTTCCACAGTCAGGCTTAAACTAAAGCGTGGCTCTCTAATTAGTGAAGCATGAAGTTATTGAACAGAAACTCCAGGCAGCTATAAAAGTTCAAAGGCCCTGAGGAATGGGAGACAGATGGACTTTAAATCATTCAAACACATTTTATGGGCTGACAGCAAATCATAAATGATTCTAGAGTCTGAAATGTGTGCTGATTTATAGACCTTAACTATAATTTGGACAGAATTTAGATAAGTCTCTCCTGAAAGTGCAGACTCTAAAATGTTTATGAACATATTTCAGTTCAATTCAAGGAACACTTACTACTGTGAGAATATTTTGTAAATTTGAAGTGCTAAAAGGAAGTGAAAACACCATTGTAAGCCCACACTGTGGATACACTTCAGCACCAGAAACCAGAGTAGAGCAGAGGTCATCCAAAGAATCAGGTGTATTCTTTAATAGTGAGTGTCACTGAAAGCCCTATAACCCTGATGAACTGACAGAGAAGGTAGAAGTGTTTTCTGAATGAGAAACCACGAAAACCAAACCCACTGCCGTCAAGTTGATTCTAACTCATAGTGACCCAATAGGATAGAGTAGAACTGCTCCACAGAGCTTCCAAAGGGCACTTGGCAGATTCAAACTGTTGATCTTTTGGTTAGCAGATATAGCACTTAGCCACTAGGCCACTAAGGTTTCTGAAAGACAATGGTGTTTATCCATATTATCCCCTGCCCAAAGTGCTGTTTTGTGTTTAAGAAAAGAAATAGAGACTTAATCTCATATTTTGACAGCATGCATAAAAGCTTTTTCTCTGGCACCTTAAAATGAAGAAAAACTAGACTTTCTGATGAAAAACCCTGAGTTAAGAAATATTCCAGAGGTGGGACTAAGATGGCAGAGCAGTCAGATGCTTTCTGTGACCCCTCTAACAAGAAAGCTTAAAAAAAAAAAGTTTAGATTATATATGGCATTCTAGGAGCTCTGAACATCAAAGGGAAAGTTGAAAAGTAAGACTGAGCAAAAGAGAAGGAAGAGTAGATTCAGAAGTATCCAAGACTGACCAGATCTGATGCAGTGAGAATCTGCACTCCTGCAAGAGGATCAGCAGTGGCCGATGTGGTGAGTGAAGTGGTGACACTGAGAGAGCGTCTTCCTCAGTAGGACAGACTAAGCACTAGAGAGCTCACTCACACCTCCAGAATCAGTGAAAAGTGGCATTCAATCATCTAAGCTAAGTGGCTGGTATTTAAACTGCTGCATGAGAATCTAAAATTTTCCTTTGTGCTAAACTTTTCTTCCTTTTCCCAGTGCTTTCCCCTCCTTTCTCTGCACTGCACCAGGTTCTCTATTCTAACACAGAACCTGGACCAGAAGTAGGACCCCTTACCACAGTCCCTGAGACATTCCAACAGACTTGGAGAGGGAAGGCTATAACAGATGGGTTAAATAAATAAATAAATAAATAAAAATCTGCCAGCTCTGGTAAGTCAAAAACTCAGGGCAGATACAGGCCCTTTGCCTAATATCAGTCATAATGGTTCCACATTACTTGAAAGCCTTTCAGTACAGTATTCAGCTTCCAAAATGCTATCTAGTTACTCTCTTTAAGGAACAAGGCTTCCTCACATACGCTCTGACAGCTGTCAGCCCCCTGACTTTCTCAGTGTGCACAGCCAGTTACCTGTGCCTACACCAATCACCCCTGCCCACCTAAGACTTTAGAGAAGAGACTGCCACGCGCACTTGTTGATTGACTACCTGGGCATGTCGGGTGAGTACATACTAGAAAGTCAAACAGACGCCTGGGCCATCATGCCTGGTAATAGCTTTAATCACCTGGTGACAGGATGTTACAAACTCTAAAACACCAGTAATCAAGCTAGCCCACACAACCAACCTTTGTAGACATTTCAAACCAAAGAAGCAGCGACAACAACAAAAAGAATATAGTAAGCAAACATAAATAAATACAACAACTTACTGATAGCTCAGAGACAAAGATCAATATCAAATCATTTAGAGGTAGGACATAGCAGCTTCAGAAAGCTCTCAAAGCAAAGAATCAAGAAATTTTTCAGATGAAATAAACTTCCTAAATTTTCAGAGGTAAAACACAAAATGAGATGAAGAAGATCATGCAAAAAACAGCAAAAATAATGATAAATTGAATAGAGTGCAAGAAATCCTTGGGAGACTGTAATCAGAAATTCAGCAGGTAAATAATAAAATTACAAAATTAGACAATTCAATAGAAAGTTAAAGTAGCAAAATTGAGGCAATGGAATCCAGCATTTGTGAGACTAAGGATAAATCAATTGACAGCAACACATTTGAGAAAAAATAAAGGAATTCCAAAAAAAATGGAAAAAAAAAACAACTAAAAGTTACATGAGACTCTATCAAGAGAAATAATGATTTCCTTATTGCCACTCCTGCTCCCTTTTGAATATTATTTGCTTGATATTTTTCTTTTTCCATCCTTTGAGATTTAGTTTGTGTCTTCAAGTCCAAGGTGTGTCTCTTGCAGGCAGCATATAGGTAGATCTTTTATTATTATTATTATTATTATTATTATTCATTCTGCCACTATATGTCTGTATTAGTGCATTTAATTAGTTTAGTTTAGATTCAGCATAATTAGTGATAGGCATAAATTCAGTGCTGTCATTTTGATGCCATTCTTGTCTCCACTAAAAGGGGGGGAACAGAAAATACAGACAGAATTGTTGAAAATTTTTTGACGAAAAATTTATTTGATGTCATGAAACATGAGAAGGATCTCTATAAGATGCTCATTGAACTTCACACAAGGTAAATCCCAAAAAGAAAACATCAAGACATACTATAAACAATCTTGCCAAACTAAAGATAAGCCAGCCAAGCTAAGTGCTGTCGAGTTGGGTCCCACTCAGGGAGTTTTAAAAGCAGGTAGGGATAAATGAAAAATAATCTATAAAAAAAAGCAAAAAGACTAAGCTTGTAATGAAGCCAGCTTGTACTACTCAGCAGAAATCATGCATATAAGAAGGCAATGGGATGACATGTACAAAACATTGAAGGGAAAAAAATTGCCAACCAAAAATTAAATATCAAAAAAAACTGTCTCTCAAATAGGGTAACAAAATTAAGACATCATCAGGTAAACAGAATTTTAGAGAATTTGCAAACCCAAAGCCATAATTACAAGAAACCCTGAAGGGAGTCCTTTGGTTAGAAAATCAATTGTAGCAGTTAATAACCCAAGACTAGAACACAAGCCAAGCCAAGCCAAGTGCCGTCGAGTCAGATCACAACAAGGGAAAGCAAACAAATATCAACCACAACAGGGAAATTACCAGAATAAAGTGAAACTATTGAAAACAGGGAAACACAGATGTCAATACATAAACAATGACATTATGACAAAAAAAGAGGCACCAAAAAAAAAAAAATGTGGTTATGCTTCTTTCCTATAGGGAAGTCAAAGTGACACAAAAATATTAAAGACCAGTTTAAATATAGAAAAATAAGGGTAAATATTAAGGTAATGACAAAATAACAAACAAGAAAAACACGAAATATCAGCAAATATAAAACTGACAACAATAAAAGAGATGAAAAGGAAACACATTTATAAAAAAAGACTCAACACAGAAAACCAAGTAGAACAAAAACACATCAAAAATGTACAACAAAGACATCAAAATGACAGCACTGAATTTATACCTATCAATAATTATGCTGAATCTAAATTAATTAAATGCACCATTACAGCCATACAGTGGCAGAATGAATAATAATAATAATAATAATAAAAGGTCCACCTATATGCTGCCTACAAGAGACACACCTTGGACTTGAAGACACAAACTAAATCTCAAACTAAATATATCAAGCAAATAACATTCAAAAAAGAGCAGGAGTGGCAGAACTAATTTCTAATAAAATAGACCTAGTCCACAGTGTACAAGGAAGGAAACTGTATAATGATCAAACGGTCAATACATCATGAGGACATAACCATATTATTTACAAATCCAATAATAGGGATCCTAAGTACATCATACAAATGCTAACAACACTGAAAAGAGAAATAGACAGCTCCACAATAATTTTAGGAAATTTCAACACAGTCCTTTCAGTGAAGGATGGAACATCCAAACACAATAAACACATGGGAGATCTAAAAGCTACAAAAAACGTGACCACACAGACATATACAGAACATTGGAGGCGACAGTAGCCGAGTGTAACTTTTTTTCCATTCCACATGGAACATCCTCCAGAATAGATAACATATTAGGCCACACTGAACAAGACCTTGCTCAAAAACTACAGAGTTATAGAACACGTCAAAGACAGAACAAAGAAATGTACAGAAACAACTGAGACTGAAGGCACATCCTACTGAAACCTCTGGGACACAGCAAACGTGATGCTTAGCGATCAGTTTATTTTAACTAATGCATACATTCAGAAGAAGAAAGGGTCCAAATCAAATCATTAAACCTAAAATTCAAACAAGTTAAAAGAGAGCAGCAAAAGAACCCATTGGGCACCAGAAGAAAGCAAATAATAAGAATTAGAACAGAACTAAATGCATCAGAGAATAGAAAAACAATTGAAGGAGTTGCTAACACTTAGTTGTAAAATATATAGGAACAAATCTAACCCTAGATGCAAAAGACCTCCACACAGAAAACTACACGACACTGCTGCAAGAAGCCAAAAGAGATCTAAAGAAGTGTTAAGACTAAAAGCTGGTTCCTTCAAAAAATCAACAAAACCAAAAAAACCACTGACCGAATTGACAAAAAAAAAAAAAAAAGAGTGAAAGCAAATAACCCACATAAGAAATTAAATTTTAGACCCAAATTGGAGAACAGGGGAGGAACGCACCGTCACAGTATAGGGAGAGCAGTTAGGGTCACATAGCCAGTATATGCAAGTTTTTGTGTGAGAAACTGACCAGATTTTGTGTGAAAAACTAGAATTTCGCTTAAAATACAATGAAAAAAATAAAATGTTTTAATTTTCTTTTTAAAGAGATATTCAAGGTCTAACGACAGGCATTTAATTGCTGTACCTATAAACAGTTGAGTTTTTGTTGAAGTGACTGTATCTTCAGTGGCCATCGTCCATAGAGGACAGAGTCATATCACTGCTTCCCTGTATATGTTCTTACAGGATGGGGGTGAGGCCACTGAGACTACCTCAGGACTGCCTATGTAGTTTATGGGGCAGAGTACAAATCACAATGTTGCACCCTTTTTTTAAAAAAGAAGTGTTAAGACTTTCAAGACAGCAAAGTATTAAAACAAGCACTGGTCCCCTCTCAGCATCTTCTGAGAGATAACACAGGTGGTATGGCCCTGAAGCCAATCCTCATGACACCTGTCCTTGTATGGTGGCACAGCAGAGCTCAGTTGCTAACGAAAAGGCACTTTGGATTCACCAGCTACTCCTTGGAAACTGTGTGGGGCACTTCTACTCTGTCCTGTAGGGTCACTAAGTCAGAATCAACATGACAGCACTGGGTTTCCACAGACTTGGGTTCCATGTTGCTTCCCCTTTGAATTATTTGCTCACAATCCATAGCCACACTGTAGCCGATGCTCAGAAAATTTATAATTAAGTGACTTTCTCTGACAATCTCTATCTCCACTTCTCTTCTTGCCCTTCTTAAACCCTTGCTCAAGACTTCCAGATGATGATTGTTTTCTGCTGTTACCTGACAACTCAAAATCGTCCTTCATGACACTCCATACAGGCCAGACCTTCCAGAGATCTGTATTTAGATGTCACCTCCTTATGTAAAAATGTGATCAGATCGAATGCCACTTTTTCAAATTAAAAAAGTGTTTTCTAACTATAAAACCCCAAACTATAAAAATCATAGAGGAAAAAATATGATCAATGCTAAAGGCACTAACATACAGCATAACAACATACAAGCCATAACAAATAACACACTGATTCAAGAAGATAAACTAGATGAGTGGGATCATCTAAAAATTAAACACTTATGTTCATCCAAAGGAAAAAAAAAAAAAAAAAGACTTCACCAAAAGAATAAAAAGACAACCTACCAACTGGGAAAAAAAATAATTGACTATTACAAATCCGACAGCAGTCTAATCTCTAAAATTTGCACAAAAGTTCAACACCTCTGCAAAACAAAAAGACAAATAATCCAACTACAAAATGGGCAAAGGAAATGAGCAGACACTTCATGAAAGAAGATATTTAAGTGACTAAGAGACACATGAAGAAATCCTCAAGATCACTAGCCATTAGACAAATGCAAATCAAAACCAGAACAAGATACCATCTCACCTCAGCATCATTGGCACATATCAAAACTAAATCAATAAAACAGAAAATAACTGGTGGAGAAGCTGAGGGGAAGTTGGAAGTCTTATTCTCTGCTGGTGGGAATGCAAATTCATAGAACACTTTTGGAAAACGATATGATGCTTCTTCCTTAGAAAGCTAGAAATAGAAATACCATATGATCCAGCAATCCCACTCTTAGGAATATATCCTAGAAAAATAAGAGCCATCACATGGTACATGAGTCAACTAGTGCTGCTTTAATAGAAATACCAAAAGTGGATGGCTTTAAAAAGGGAAATTTTATTTTGTTTCAGTCCAGTAGGCTAAAAGTCTAAATTGAGAGTGTCAGCTCCTGGGGAAGGCTTTCTCTGCTGACTCTTTGTTGTCAGTCTTCCCCGAAACTGGAAGCTTCTGAGGCACGGGGACCCTAGTCCTTTCTAAAGGATGCCTTCAGCTCCCAGCAGTGTTTCTTGGTGGTATGAAGTCCCCAAATCTCTCTGCTAGCTTTTTTTTTTTTTTTTTTTTTTAATGTATCAAGAGATTGCCTTAGGCACAAAACAGTCTTACACAGTGAGTCCTGCCTCACCAGCATGGCTGCTGCCCATCTTCCCATATTAACATTACAGGACCAGGGTTTCAAACATCAAGGAACATCATACAACACTGGGAATCACAGCCCAGCCAAACAGCTGCACCCATTTTTTTCAGAAACACAATTCAATCCATGACACGTAGATAGAAATATGCACACCCATATTCATTGTAGCATTGTTCACAACAACAAAGAGTTAGAAACAACCTAGATGTTGATCAGCACATAAATAGGTAAACTATGGTACACGCACACAATGGGGTACTATTCAGTGATAAGAACAATAATGACTCTGCAAATAACCTTACTATATGAATGAAGCTGGAGGTCACTGTGCTAACTGTGATAAGTCAATCACAAAAGGACAAATACTCAATGAGACTACTACTATAAAAACTCATGAAAAGGTTTTTACACAAAAAAGAAATCATCTTTGATGGTGATGAGGGAATTGAAGAGTTGGGATTGAAAAATACTAAATACACAATAGGTACGTAGGTACTTTGGTGACAGGTCAGAGTACACAATACTGGTGAAGCAACAGAACTTGTATAAACCAAGGTTATGGAAGCTGCACAGACCCATCCAAACTCCATGAGGGACTGAATTACTGGGTCAAGGGCAGAGGCCCATGGTCTAAGGCAACATCTAGCTCAAGTGGCATAACATAGTTTATAGAGGATATGTTCTACATTCTACCTTAATAAGTAGTGTTTAGGGTCTTAAAAGCTTGTGGGCAGATTATCTAAAATACTCTACTGGTCTTGCCCTGTCTGGAGCAAATAAAGAAACCAGCAACCAAAGGGCCAGTGGACCCCACGCACCACAGCCTCTGCCAGACTGAGTCCAGTACGATTAGACTATGTCTGGCTACTGCCGCTGTCTGCTCCGACAGGACCACAATAGTGGGTCCCAGACAGAGCTGGAGAAAACTGTGCAACAAAATCATAACGCAGAAAAAAAGACCAAACTTACTGGTCTAACAGAGCCTGGAGAAATAGCAAGAGTATGGCTCCCAAATACCATTTTAGCTCAGTAATAAAGTCACTCCTGAGATTTATCCTTCAGCCAAAGATTAAACAGGCCCATGAAGTAAAACAAGACTAAAGGGGCGCATTAGCCCAGGAGCAAGTACTAGAAGGCAAGAGGGAATAGGAAAGCTCCAGAAGCTGCGCTCTTTGCTTACCCCTACCCCGGGACTTTGTCTCACCCCAGAGCTCCTTTGCCCAACAGATGTCCTGCCAGTGCCTAGGAAGGAAGGTGGGTACTGATGCCGTCTGAGGTGTCCAGAGAAGTGCTTGGACTCAGAGACGTAACGGGGAACCCAAGGTTGGGAAGGGAAAGTGTTGACATGTCATGGCGTTGGTAACTAATGTCACAGAACAATTTGGGTACTGATTGTTTAATGAGGAGCTAGTTTGCTCTGTAAATCTTCATTTAAAGTGCAATAATAAAACAAAAAGGTGTTATAATGCCAACACATATGTCTTCCTGAATTCATGCACATATCTCAAATGATAGAATGATCAAAATTTAAGAGGATAGGCATAGATGACAGAATTGCCAGTTCTCCCAAAAGAAGACTCTCAGTAATAAAGGATATTTGATCACACCAAACAGTTACCCTTGTTATCCCTGTTACAGCCATGGATGACTGTGTAACCATGTCACTACAGCCCTTTTATTTTAGGTGATCCTCAGCAAAAGGCACAGACTAAGGGAGATCAGCAAGAGAGGTGATTTAGTTGTCATCAGCAACAAATACGATGAGACTCTTTGGTAAAGATGATTTCGAGAAAACTGAGACATCCTTTCAATAAATATTCATTGAGCACCTACACCATGAGTGGAAAGACGAGTAAGGTCTCCATGAGCTGGAGTTAGTTAAACAGCAACCGCCTACCTCTTCTATCTAGTATTGCCTAGATCAGCTGATAATTTAGAGTCTGTAGCTAGACTGCCTGGATTACAATCTAGGCTCTGACACTTTCCAGATGTGTGAACATGGGCATAATAAATAAAGGCATAGGAAAAGTATGCCTGTTCCTTGTAAGACTGTATAGGCATTGTATAAGTTGGTATTCATAAAGTTTTTAGATCTAGGGTCTTAAAAGCTTTTGAGTGTCCTTCTAAGATACTCCAGTGGTTCTACCCTCTCTGGAGCAAGGGAAAATGAAGAAAATCAAAGACACAAAGGCAAGATTAGTCCAAAGCACTAATGGAGCACAACAAATACAGCCTTCACCAGACTGAGTCCAGTACGACTAATGGTACCCAGGTGCTACCACTCACTGTTCTGACAGGGATCAAAACAGCACACCCCAGACAGTGGTAGAGAAAAACACAGAAAAAAATTTAAATTAAAAAGAAGGCCAGACTTACTGGTCTGACAGAGACTAGAGGAAGTCTCAGAGCATGGGACCCAGTCACTGTTTTAACTCAGTACTGAAGCCATTCTTGAGGTTCACCCTTCAGCCAAAGATTGGACAGCCCCATAAGCAAACAATAATACATGTAGTTCAACCCTGTATATGAGATTAAATGGGCATACCAGCCCAGGGGCAAGGACAAGAAAGGCAAGAAGGGATAGGAAAGCTTTATGAATGGAAATGGGTGACCCAAGGCCAAGAAGAGGAGAGTATGGACATATTGCAGGGTTGGCAACCAGTGTCACAAAATAATTCCTGATTAATTATTTAATAAGAAATTAATTTGCTCCGTTCATCTAAAGCACAATAAAATAAATAAGAAGAGGGCCTGGCACATGTTCAGCTCTACAGCTAGGCAGCATGGTTTTTCCACACCCATTTTCTCAGAATCTGTGAAGATTCTGAGATGGAGTTGAGCAGCCAAGCTCTTTACCAGAGAGTGCCCAAGAGATCCCATCTATTAGAACAGAGGAGATGGAAGCAGGATTGGCAGACAGAGAAAACAAGCTGCAATTCAGGCCAAAAGATAATCCTGACCACTATCTTAGAGAGCTCTGGAACTAGCCTGCCTTCTCCAAATGGCCCAAGTAGAAGCAAAAGGAAAGGATCAGGCAGCTAAACACCAGCGTCTATCAGTCATTGTACGTCGTCATTCTAGGAAGATAAAAAGCTCTTTTCAGCTGAAGAAGTCCCTGAAGGGTCTTCCAGTTGTGTCCACCACACTGGTTTTTAAAGTATTAAGATGCTGGTGCACTGCCCGGATGCCCAGACCATGAAAGTTCCTTGGGACCTAGGAATAATCCAGTCCTGTAACCGATGTCTGTTCTGGTTGGTTGGTGCTCGTGCTCTACAAGTTTAAACATTTTGAATATCGTTTCTGAGTATAAGGACCAGTAAAGGTATCAGTTTAAATGGAGAGAGAAGGCCAAGATCAGGGATGCTAAGATCTGTAAGTAGGGCTAGCTCACATAGTCTTGAATACTGAGCTAGGGTCTTAAATTTGATCTGATTGCCTGTGAGGAGATGGAAGGTTCTACATAAAAAGAGTAGGAAAGGTAAAACTTACTAGAATTTGATATTCTGAATAAATTAGACCAAGAGAATCTGAGTGACAGCTGAGAAAATATACAGTACCAAAGGAAGTGAGCAGCTGTAGGAAAAAAAAAAAAATCTAAATCTAAGAGTGAAATTGTGGGGAATCCAAGTTTATCATTTCAATTTTAGATAATGACCTTCAAACGTAATTACACCTTTTCAGTTACAATCTCTTGATTAGTTGAAGTGCTATGCATTTCTGTATTAATTAGAAAGGCTGCTTAATTTCATTTGGACCCACTGACCAAAGACTCATGATGGGTATTTAATCTCACAAGGCACAGTGACAATCAGGTTACTTCTTTTTTCTCTCTCCTAAAGTATTCAAGGAGAATTCATTAAAAAGCATTCAAAACATTTCATTAAATGAGAATTTCTGAATCACAACTAATTCTAAAATTTACATAAAATATCATTAGATTATTTGCAAGATCAAATTTACATTTCATAATTAACTCTAGTACTAAAGTGAAAAACTGGATGTCACTATAAAGTTTCTTTACTCCTATGAAAGGACCATTTAGGAAGAAGAGCAAGCCTGGGATGAACCAGGACCAAAAGACTTAAGCAATTTTTCTCTCATTGTCCCATCTGCCACCAGCACTGCCTGTTGAACTCTTCAGTCATTCTCATATTCAATAGACACCTTATGTAAGTAACAGCTAAATATTACAGAGGGCAGCACACCTGTAGGGTTTTATTTTTAATGGTACCCCAGTGAACCACAGGAATTACATGAGACACTCTGGGTGGTTTCAGAGGGGCAAAAAATGCCAAAGAGGGCAGTTTTTCAGGCCATTCCGTTACTTCAGATGAAGCTCACGTGTCTTTATGTTTTTATATAGAGACTCTATAAAAACTATTCAAATTTAATTAAATGAAGATGATTTCATAGTTGGAAAAAAGGATAGGGAGGGAGACAAGAAGGGAGAAAAGGAGAAGGGGAGGGAGAGAGAAAGGGGGGAAGAAGGAAAGAGGGAGGAAGGAAGGAAGGGAAGGAGAAAAGAAATATCAAGACTACTACCACACAGTGGCCCAGATTTTCACTGGGAAAATGGTAAGTATGAGTACTTGTAAAATACAGGTAAGACAATTAAATTTGGGAACTCATCCTAGAAAAGTGTTACATACTTCATTGCTGAACATCAGTCACTACAACCACCTTCCAGGTACTCCCCTTGGGAAACTATGCTCCGATGCCAGCACCTAGTCCACCCTTCAAAGCAATTTTGGAGCTTTTTCCCTAATGGCCATCAGAGCTGTCATTGTATTACCCTTGATGTCCTAAATGTCATCAAAATGTCTTCCTTTCAATATTCCCTTTATCTTTGGATTAAGAAAAATGTCACTGGGGGCCAAATTAGGTGAGTAGAAGGGTGTTCCAATACAGATATTTGTTTACTGGCTAAAAACTCCCCTGTAGACAGTTGTACAATTAAGTTGCGAACTTGCTACCATCCCACAGTGCACAATGGTCACTCCAGAAAGAGTTCCAAAATAGCTTCGAACGGTGGATTAGGCACCGGTGCTGGTGCATAGCTTCCCAAGGGGAATACATACAAGGTGGCCCTAGTGATATTCAACAACGAGATATGTCGTACTTAAAAAAATTAGTTTTGCATACTTAATTGTCAGATTGCATACTTTATTTAAGTAAATTGTGTATATAGACAGCAGCAGGTTGTTGGATGAACTGAGACTTCATAAATTGATAATCTATGGTAATTTAGATCTCAGTTATAGTACACTGACCTTTTCACTATGTGCGTGTGGCAAGGGGGGAGCAGCAAGGAAAAGAACAAGAGTATTCTTAAAGATATTACCCACTTTCCTTTTTAATTGTAACTGAGTGAAAGTTTATAATACAATTCAAATTGATGCCTGCCTACCTGCAGCTCCCTCTGCTCTCCTTGCCCGGTGACAGCACACTCCTCATTTCTGTTCCATATATGTCATAAGCTCTTAACAATCTCCTGTCCCCTCCTCTCTACCCTCTCCATTACCCTCTGTGCATCTAGTAAGATGCACAGAACCACAAAGTGCACACACAATATGATCACTCTGTGTCCTCAAGTCTGTTCCATCCCTGTCTGAAGAGTTGACCTCAGTAGTGATCTACAATCAGGAACAGCATCAGGACTAGGGTCCATGCTCCCAGGGAAACTCCCAGGCCTTTGACCATCAATTGTGGTCTTTTAATGAAGATCTTAGGGTGTACCCTTTGCTTTCTTGTGTTGCTGTTGGGATTTGACATTGTGAGCCCCATCAAGGATGAAAATATGACCCACTTTAAAGCTAACTTTGCATATACCTACAAGTGATTCTGATTAAAATAAGTGATATGAGCCACTACTTGTTGCTACTAAAACTCCACGTTTGTATAAATGAGATTATTATGCAAAATTCAGCAACGTGTCAATAATGTTTAAGAGTTTTTTCATTGTTATTGTTGATGACAGTATTAGCATGAATCTTGTGACTTAACAATGCTTACATGAACTCATTGTTCAATGATAACAGAATTAACTCTACCTTAGATGATAATATTCACATTAATGCCACAGTATATGTACCATATTAATTTAAACCCTGCAAAGTGTCAAAAAGATTAATGTCAACTCACGATTTGATGGTGATGATAATGTAACTAACCCAGTCTCTCTACAAAATACCAACACAAATTCTCTAACGTGTCAACATGAACACTAACTTACTATGAGATGATAAGGTTATAGCTTACCTCACCTTTGATGATAATATTAAAATTCAACTACAAAGGAAAAAACTGATTAACATTAACTTTTGAGTGACAATATAAGAACTAAACACATTTTGGACAATAGTGTTAGCTTTAATTTATGGAGACTTTCTTTCAATTTAATCTAAAATAGTCATTACTACGCATGGGCTGGAAACTCTAGTAACATAGTGGTTAAATGCTACAGCTGCTAACCAAAAAGCTGAAAGTTTGAATCCACTAGCTGCTCCTTGGAAACTCCATAGGACAGTTCTACTCTGTCCTATAGGGTCACTATGAGTTGAAATAGACTCGATAGCAATGGGTTTGGAGGTTTTAAACATGGGCTAAATACAGGATTGCTATGAGCTGAAATCGACTCAGTGGCAATGGGTTTGTTTATTTGGTTCAATGGGCAAATCAGGTGATAAAAAAAATTACATCCCAGTTCCCCAGTATCCACTGAGTTAAATTTCAGCTTATGGCAACCTCATATATCTCAGAGAATAACTATGATTCATAGGATTTTCAATGACTGATTTTTTGAAAGTTCATCACCAGGCCTTTTTCCAAGATGCCCCTGGGTAGACTGGAAGTTACCTTTGGGGTTAGCAGCAGAGCCCATTAGCTGTTTGCACCACCCAGGCTCCAGAAAAAATGTTAAGGGTGGCACAAATGGTTAGCACTAGACTATTAAGACAAGAAAAGAAAAGAAAAAGCGATTCATGGTTCAGAGGCACCTTGAAAGTCCTGGTGATCTGCTTCTAAATGATCACAATGATGAAACCCTACAGATCTCAGCTCTGCTCTACACACATGGGGTTGCCATGAATTAGAACTGACTCAACAGGCACTAGCAACAATTACAGTAAAACCATAAGGAAAATATCAGAACATCCTGAAACACTGGTGCCATGGTGGCTGATTGCTACAGCTGCTAGCCAAAAGCTCAGCAGTCTCAAATCCACCAGGCACACCTGGAAACACTATGGGGCAATTTTCCTCTGTCTCATAGGGTCGCTATGAATCAGAATCAACTCAATGGCATTGGGTTTAGTTTTCTTGGTTGTTTGCTGTTAGTGACCAAACGGAGCCAAGAATACCCAAACTAAGGACTAGAAAAAGAGTACTTGAAGATAACGAAGTTTGCTTTTTTTAGAAAACAGCTATTGAGCATGGCATCGAATAAAATTCAACCCAATGACAATAGTAAGCGTATTTTTTTAACTGCTTAACAAATGAGATGGTTACCTTTTCCTTCAAAATACATTTCTTCAGCATTGAGTTAAGTTGATGTTATCCGTAGATATTTTATATAGAAAAAAATAATGACTAAACTTAACATTTGACATCTATATGGAATAATTCCACTTCCTTAAAGACAATAGTCATTTAATTTAAGCCTAAACTGAATGAGATTTCAGACCTAATAGGGAGCTTGCAAGGTACTGAAGATACAGAGAAACATATTTTATGTGTCTTGCGTTGAATTGTGTCTCCCCAGAAATCTGTGTAGTAATTTGCCTGGGCCAGAATTCCCTGTATTCTGTGACTGCCCCCCACAGAGTGGATTGTGTTAGAGAGCTTCTATGTAAAGGGAGTTTCCCTGGAGTGTGGTTTGCACCACCTTTTATCCTTCCATCCTACAGAGATAAAAGGAAAAGGAGCAGGCAGAGAATTGGGAACCTCATACCATCAAGAAAGCCGCACTGGGAGAAGAGTGCATCCTTCAGACCTGAGGATCCTGCACCGGTGAGATATTCCCCTACTGAAGAATGATACAGCATGAGGACTTTCTTTCAGAGCTGACAGAAAGAAAGCCTTCTCCTGGAGCAGATACCCAGAATTTAGCCTGTAGTCTACTGGACTGTGTAGGAATAAACTTTCCTCTGTTTAAGCCATTCACTTTGTGGTATTTCTGTTAGAAAAATAGATGACTAAAACACCATGACACCACAGACATGCAGACTGTAAACTGCAGAATGTGAGAAACTCTAGTGAACCTGGATTTTCACCAAATAGATGCAAGGAAAAACAAAGAAGGGTGGAGGTCCTATAGATTAAAAGGGACTCAAGAGACCTAGCAATGAATTATTCTGCACATATCTTGTTTGGATCCTCATCCTCCCGAAAACTGGACAAAATTTATACAATGGGAAAATTAAAATACTCTTTATGCTTTAGAGATACATACAAAAATATTTTTTAAATGGTAAGATTTCGTAAATTTACTTCCAAGTAATCCTGGGAAAAGAATGAGTATTGTTATATGTGAAACAAGATTGACCAAGAATTACTAATTGAGGGATGAGTGCATGGAGGTTTATTATACTGTTGCTCTACTTTTGTGTTTATTTGAAATTTTCCATAACACAAAGGTAAAAATAAAATGCAACAATAAGGTAAAATATTGTTGGTACATTTATCTATGTAAACAAAATTATTGAAATTGATATGTACCAGCAGAATTTTAGGTATTCTCAGGTAGTGCAAAAGCTTGAGCGCTCAACCACTAGCTGCAAGACTGACACTAAGGACCCACCCAAAGGCACCTAATCGGTTTCCAAAAGGTTATAGCCTTGAAAACCCCGTGCAGGACTTCTACTCTGAATGTATAGATTCTGCCTGAGTTAGAATCAACTCAGCACAACTAACAACAGTAGAAGAACTTTCTCTGTTTCATGAGCAGGGAAACCAATCTTTGCCTCAATGAAATAAACAGTCAACACTGTGTTGCAGCTGAACATACACTGTCTCCTGAGACTTCAGTGAACTGGCTTGCCAAGGGGCCCAAACCAAAGGAAACACATTGCCATTAAGTGGATTCTGACTCACAGCAACCCTACAGGACAGAGCAGAACTACCCCATCAGGTTTCCAAGGAGTGGCTAGTGGATTTCAACTGTCTACCTTTGGGTTAGCAGCTTAGGTCTTAACCAGTGCACAAGTAAGGCTCTGCCAATGGGCCCACTACCTACATATTATCTCCAAACTATTCCATGATCAGACTCTACTTTTCTCTTGTAACAGCTCAGGAACCTCCTGGTCATTTAAATTCTTTATGGCCAGATCTCAAGCCCAACTAACATATAAACGTGGTTGAGGAAAATAAGGCCGAACGATACCACAACAGTCCTCTACAGTATCAAATATGACAGACAATGCCTCCCCACCATCCATTTTCCCTTTCTTACCCTTCCTAACAGAACTCCAATGTGCCTGATTAAAAAAGCCCTCCTTTGCAGACTCTCACACAAAGAGAGGTGGCCATATGACATAGTCCTGGCCAATGAGACTTAAAACAAGATTCTAAGCAGTGATGCTGGCAATTCTCTTTCAAAATAGGACCAACACAGCTGCTACAGACACTTCGTCATTTCCCTTCTGTTTTCCTGCACGGATTACAGCTGCAATACCTGGCGCTACAGCTCACATGGTGCAACAACTGGAGTGAAAGCCCCGTAAAAATGACAAAGCAGGGATGCAAAGGGAGCCTTATTCTTTCCCCAGCCGACCAGCCATGGCCTGCCCCCCTCAGTCCTCACAACATGAGAAAAATGGATCCCTGTTTTATGAAGCTACAAAAGAGATGGGTTTCTGTTACATAAAAAAAGCAATACCTAACTGGTCTGTTAGCATTCAAAGTATTCAAACTCTGAAAAATATGATCCTCATTATTAAGTTCTGAGGGGAAAACTAAAGTCTGAAACTTAAATTGCACTGCCTTGTAAGTATTAGTCAAAGAAAATAAAGTAAAAATATTGTTCTCCCAAACTCTCATTTCATTTAGTATCAACTAGAAAGTCTTCAACCAGCTGTGTAGCACAAATATCTCTTCTAGAAAGAGTATTTTAAAACACCCAGACTACTTGCTGTCAAGGAGATTCCGACTCCTGGCAACTCATGTATATCAGAGTAGAACTGTATTCTATGAGATTGTTACTGGTTGATTTGTCAAAAATACATTGCCAAGCCTTTCTTCCAATGCACCTCTGAATGAACTGAACTATTGACTTTTTGATTAGCAGACAAGCACATTAGCAAGCCCTAGACTCTTATGTGTCCATTAAACTAAACAAACAAACCCACTGCCATCGAGTCCATCACCTACCTTCGGGCAAATCAGAAAAGCATGCCTCTGCCATGAAACAAGTTACTGCTACCATAAATATGAAAGTATCTCATAAAATATAAACGACGTGAATAGCACAGTCCGCACGTGCATCTGCCCATCCTATACGTGGATCTGCCCATCCTATACGTGGATCTGCCCAATCTGGAATAAGGAGAAACCAACGAGACTGTAGCAGTAAAGGAAGGCATCACATAAGGAAAAGGTTTTGAAATGAGCTCACAAATGTTAGCAAAAATAGAAGCAGTGTGAAATTTTGTGTTTTATAGATGCTGCATTAAGTTTTCTTTAACAGAAGCTATCCAAAGAAAACAGTGCATCTTATCTTCAGTATCAATCTCTATATTCTGCCAACCTGCAAAAGTTTTAATCTTGCTATTAAGAATCCACGGCTGTAAGGTCAATTCCGACTCATAGTAACTCTGTAAGACAGCGTAGAACTGCCCCACGGGCTTTCCAAATAGTGCTGATGGCTTCAAATTGCCGACCTCTTGGTTAGCAGCCAAATGCTTAACCAGCGCGCCACCAGGGCGCCTTTGGAAATCCGCGGGTGCCTACTCTTCTCTGCTATAAAGAAACTCACTCTCAGAGAGACAGAAAACCAAGTTTCAGAAGAGCTTTTTATGTCCTCAGAATCACACATTTGCAGGGGAGTGAACATGTGCAGGGAAGCGTCAGAGTGAGTGCCCTTCCTGCCATACCCTCCGTGCAGCTGTCAGTGTCTGCATTGCCCCTAAGACTGTGGCTCTCCTGGCCGACACACCTAACCCCCAAAATTTATTTGTTAAAAAAAAAAAAGTGTGGCGCAGGGGGAAAGAGATTGGTATGATTTTTAACTCTCTCCTGAATAAGACTGTAACAGACAAAGAAAATCCTTGCTCAATGAGTCCTCTGAAGACAATCCTTCTGACTATTCATGTAGTTCCCTCCAGATTAAAAATGAAAATGAACGTATAAGGTATTCTTATACCTTATAAAGGGAACTCCTTTCTAAACAGCCAAACTCAAGAACCCTCACCTCGATAGTGCATCCAATCACACTTTCCAGCCTACCTCAGTCTTTTAATTTATGATGCAAGACCAAAAGTCTGTACCATTTTATAAGCTCTCCAAATGTTGCAGATGTTAGCCAAGATGGTACCAGGCTGATAAAGAAAGGTTTTGAAAAATTAGATTGCATTAAAAAAAATACGGAAAGAATCCTGAGGGTGAGGCCCTCAGAAAATACTCTTTAGCTTAGTAATGCGGTCACTCCAGAGGCTCACCTTGCAGGCAGTGACTAGAAAGATCCAAACAGCAAAGTGAGACTAAATGGGCACACCAGCCCAGGGCCACAAGGGTGAGAAAGGCAGAAGGGGACAGGAAAGCTGGTAATAGGGAATCCAAGGTCGAGAAGCGGAGTGCGAGGACACGTTGTGGGATTGGCAACTAACCGTCACAAAACAGTATGGGTACTAATTGTTTAACAAGAAGCTAGCTTCTTCTGTAAACCTTCCTCTAAAGGACAATTTAAAAAAAAAAAAAAGAATGGTTCAAATGAAAATTAAACTACTTAATTATTCTGATTCACATTTTGATTTCTACAGGACAGTGTTGTCCAAAGTTTCTTAAGCCATGACACTCCAAAACAATTATGTTTATAAAGCAGATTGAGTAAATGGATGAAGTTGTTCACAGCTTGAGACCAAAGACTTGGGAGTCTCTAGATAACATAATGATCAGCCCACCCCAGGGGCTGAGGGAAGAAGGCTGAGGGAACGGACATCTACTCACCTGCAGGCTGTGTATGGAACAGGAGGAAAGCGGACGACAGACATTGGTAACTTAAAGGCGAAAGGCAGCCAGGACATAGGGTCTTACTAGCTTTCCTCTCTTCTTAAGCAGTAAAAAATAAAATAAAATTACACCTAATATTTCTTTGCCTGTGCAATGATACCTAGAAAATCCCTAAGTTCCATTTCGGTTTGGTTCTTAATATATAAACTCAACTCCCAGCAAAACCTGGCTACTGCAAATCAAAAGCGTTGATTTTAAACTATTATCTAGCTATGGGTTTTAAATCTTTAAAAACTCTGCTTTGAAACTCAAAGCCTAAGGAGGCTGCTCTGTTTAGGGTAGAATCCGCTTTTCCCTTTCCTGGATGATGCATTTTTGCTTCAAGGCAAATGTCTTAAGATGGAAAGGGTATAGTGGGAAATTTTTTATATAGTGCATCATTTAATCATTTATTAGCTAAGAAGGTGATAACTCAAATTATTATTCCCCTATATATTTATTTTTAATTATCATCTTACATACTAGCTCTTTGGGGCAGATATACTGCATTAAGTATATCTTGACCAGCTTCTACGGGCCAGGTATAACTTTATCAAACACAACGTGCTACAGTGCACAATATAATGATGAGGCAAAGCACAACATTCTGAGGCTCCTCAGGCTCATATTGATTGATCCGAGAATTGTTTTGAACCAAGTGCTACAGAACAAAGCAGGATGCAGTCAGTTTCCAAGCCGTTCCTGAGAGGACTAGTGTGTTCATTAACAGTACCCGCCCTGCCTGCAAACTGGAATCACCCAGGAGGTGAGAATGCTCTATGGAGCTGTCCTCCAGAGATTGTGGATTGACATAGAGACCACTCTCTGGGTTGCCTTTCACACTGAAAATAGGAGTCAGGAGTCAGAATGTGTCCATTATTTCACATTTCCATAAATGAATGCTTAGATTGTTTAAATATAATAAATTAACAATGGTTTTATGTTTCAGGCATCATTTCAGTTCTAAAAGTGCTTATTAATGGCCTGTGATGTACAAAGCACTAACTGTTGTGGAAGATACAAAGATAAACTGTCTCTCTGTCTAATGAGACAGAAAGACAAACAATTAACCTCGATGCAAACCAGTTATGTATACGTGAAGAGAAGACTATTCAAAGTGTTGGGGGTATCTTTAATTGAAGTGATTCATCTAAGGGGGAAAAAAAAGCAAGACATATTTTGAGAAATGTTAACCAATTTCCGCTTGAAGTTCTTCCTTGTGAGCATTTTATTTTCCGTTTCATCAAATGGTTCTGCAAGCTCAAGATATAGTAATGCTTTATTCATCTAACCATTGTCAGTGAGCAAGCAATTGGGCGTATGAAATTTCCAGATAACTTTAGTCTGCTTTCTAAAGCCCTGATTCTAATTTTCTGTTTTTATTGTGTAATTGAATTTATTCCTACTAAATATAAAAGCAAGACACACTCACTGTGAGAAAAAAAACAAACCATATAACAAAGTGTAAAAGAAAAAATATATATAAAATCTCATCATCTAAGTGTTAATAATACTTTGGGTAGACCATTCCGGATATTTTTACACAAGAAAACATGCATATACATGCAGAGAATCTTTAAAAATTGAAAAATATTATAAAATGTCATTTAAATATTGTATAATAGCAGACTTGGTGACACAGTGGTTAAGAGTTCGGGCTGCTAAAGGTTGACTGTTCACCAGCCACTCTGGAAACTCTATGGGGCAATTCTACTCTGTCCTATCAGGATGCTATCTTAAACTGGGTTCTCTAAAGATGAAAAAACAGTAAAGCCTGTAAACGTCTGTAGAGAGAGATTTACATCAAGGAAACAGCTCAAGGCTGAAGTGTCCTAAGTCTGTTTCTCAGGACAGAAGCTTCTCCTGATTCACGTAGCCTCAGGGGCTGGTAGAGTCAAGATGGGCAGGTAAACTGGACGTCAGACCAACAGGAGGTAGTTCACAGGATTCAGTGTAGGCAAGAGCCAGAGTGTCCACTTCGATTCAGATGCAGGCCACGTGCACAAGGAAAGCCCACTCCAACTGGCTGGCTACTCACAGCAGATCCCATCATGGGAGTGATTACATATAAACACAGAGAATCATGGTCTAGCCAAGACAACACGCAATCTTAACCATTTCAGTCACTGAGAGTCAGAAATCAACTCAAAGGCCACAGGTATTGTATAACAGACATGGAAAGAAAGAGATTTTAAAAGACTTCCCTGACTTATTTAGTTAATTATGTTCATGGTAAATTAGTTGTTAGTTTTCACATTATGAAGAATCTAGCTATGAAGATGTATGCAAAAGATTTTTGTCCATGCTTCCAGGTATTCCTATAGGATTTGGCTTTCTGGAAGTAGGATCTATGGAGTGAGGTGTGTGCATATTTAAAATCTTAACACATATTGCTTAAGTAAAACTAATCATCAATCTTAGAACCCAAACCATCAAATAAAGGGATAAAGAACTCACTGGATAGAATAAGAAACTGACAGAGAACAGAGAACTAGAAAAGCTACAAAGGGAGGTCACTTACCAGCAAATTCGACATAGAAATGCCATCCTTGGACCCCTCAGCCACCAAGAATGATGGACAGAGAATACAGGAAGGCAACTTAACCAAAATCTCAGAAGACAGAACATCCAGTCATCCGGGATAGGTGCTCCCCGCCTCCCCCTACACACATCCTTCTTTCTTCTGCTTGGCTTCTGCCACTTTCTGGCAAGCCACAGTCATTTGGCTAGAGAGCTGTCAGCTCCTGGACACTTGTATTCACCCCGCTCTCACAGGCCAGTTCCTTCAGTGCCTTTGTTTTTGCTGTAACAGTTGTTTTTGTCTTCTTTTTATTCCTTTTGTCTCCCTCTCACCTCTTTTCTTTCTTTTCCCCACTTAGCTGGTACCCTATGCCCTCACTGCTCCTTCTATTACAGGCCCTGCCCCGCCACTCAGCTGAGGAGCAGCAGCTTCTCCTGTCACTGCCACCACACCAGTGGACTCTCTCGGGGCATTTTTCTTCTGTCGCTCAGTTTCTTGACTCTCTGCTTTCCTTTGTTTCCTTTTTCCAGGGTCATCTCCACAACTTTCTGAGGGGCTGTGCCACACCAATCAGATGGGAAACTGCCATGCTGAATTATAAGTGGCTTAAATGCACTCGTAAAGAGACAGAGTGACAGAATGGATTTAAAAAGGATCCATCAATATGCTGTCTACAACAGAAACTTCTTAGAAACACATGCATCTAACTCGGTGAGGAAGAAATAAAACTCCTTACTTGCAGGTGATATAATACTATACATAGAAAACTCAAGACACTCCACAAGAAAACTAAATGAACTGATGGAAAGACGCAGCACAGTAACAAGATACAAGATAAGCATATAAAAGTCAATTGGATTCCTATACACCAATAAAGACAACTACGGAAAGGGAATCAAGTCAAACAAAACAAAACAAAACACCCATATACAATAGCCCCTGGTGTGGAGGTGGGATTGGGATAGATATGACCAAGAATGTTAAAGACATACAAAGAAAACTACAAAACACTACTGCAAGAAATCAAAAGAGGCCTTTGTAAATGAAAAAACATATTGTGCCAGTGGATAGGTAGACTCAACATGGTGAAAATGTCAATTCTACCCAAAGACATCTACAAATACAATGCTATCCTGATCCAAATACCAAAATCATTCTTTAAAAAGATGGAAAAACTAATTATTAGCTCTAAATGGAAACGGAAGATAAGTAATATTGAAAATCCAGATAAGTAATATTGAAGAAGAGTAAAGTTAGGACAACTCATACTACCTAACCTCAGAACCTGCTAAACAGCTGTGGCAGTCAAAACAGGTACTAGTACAACACACTTACTAAGGGAGCAGAACTGAGAACCACAGTCACCTGATCTTCAACAAAGGATCAAAGTTCATCAAATGGGGAATAGATAGTCATTTTAACAAGTGGTACTGGCAAAACTGAACGTTCACCTGCAAAAAATAAAACAGGACTAATATTGCATAGCACATACAGAAACTAATCTAAAATGCATCAAACATCTAAATATAAAATTAAACATGATAAAAATTATAGAAGAATAAAGGGAGATACAAGCCATAACTGACAACACACAAGCACTGGAAGATAAGCTAGGTAAATGAGATTGTCAAAAATTAAACATTTATCCTGATAAAAAGGAAAAACTTCAACAAAAGAGTTAAAAGAGATCCTACAGGCTGTTGAAAAAGAAAAAACATTAGCTGTGCAAATGCAGCAAAGTCTAGTCTGTAAAATCTAGAGGAAAACACCTTTACAACAAAAAAGACAAATAACCTGATTAAAAATGGACAAAGGATATGAACTGGCACTTCACCAAAGAAAACATACAAGCAGCTTAACAAACACAGAAGAAAATGATCTCTATCACCAGCCATTCCATAATAAACCAAACCCGCTGCCATCAAATCAATTCCAACTCAAAACAATCCTATAGGACAGAGTAGAACTGACCGATAAAATTTCCAAGGACTTGCATTGGATTTCGATTGCACTGTCAACATTTTGGTAGCAGCCGTAGCAGTCTCCTGCCTTGATGAATAGCATCTTAGAGGCACTGGGGATCTTAAAGCGTGTGCGCAGCCATCTATAATACTTCACTGGTATCCTCCTGTCTAGATCTCGTGATTTCAAGATAGCTTACTTGCAGCCTTACAACCCATCACCTTACCAAAGTTTCACTTATCTGTGGTTTCAGTATTTTCTCCTGGTTTCCCTAGGTCACGAATCACATCATTTAAAGATAATCGTTTTGCCTCCAATTTCCTAAAAATTACGTTTTGTAAATTTTCCCTATTGTTGAAATCACTCAACTAGGAACAAGTTCTATTAAAATTAGATGCACGTTTTACTTTGGGGGAAGGGATTACTCCATGTGTCCAACCTGGCTGATTCACCAATGTAAAATGAGGTATACATGAGCTGACTGTGGATGATTTTTTTAAATCTGATTTCAATTCTGTGACCTGTGATCCTTTAATTTTGATTATTGTATTTTTCATTCCTAGAGATATTTAGTGCTTTTATTTCAAATTTCACCTTGAAAATATGTTAATTTTCATCAATTTTTTTCTTTAAATGTTATCATCTTAGCTGTCGGTGTTTGATAATATCAGTATTTGAACTCTGCCAATCTCTTTCTGATGCCGGTTGTTTCTCTTGGTTCCTGCTCTTGTATTCTTGCTCCCTTGTGTGTCTCCTTATCTTTGATAGCTTGCTGATTATGGTTCTTAACAAGGATTTGTGGGTACTACCCATGGCCAAGGTTGACTATACCTTCCCAGAGGGGTATTGTGTCTGCTTCTGTCAAGTGTCTGGGTCCACTACCAAGAGTTAGATGCCTTCTCAACCCAAGTTCACAGACGGAAGCTCCTTGACAACCTCAACCTGTGGACACAAAATCATAGCAGTGATCTTTCTTTTTACTTATTTATTCTTCTGCTCTATCAAAACAAAAACAAAACCAGAAAAAAAAACACAGCTGTTGCCACGAAGTCAATTCTGATCCATGGTGACCCATATGTTACAAAGTAGAACTGCTCCATGGGGTTTTCTTGGCTGTAATCTTTAAGAAAAGAGGTTGCCATGCTTTTTTTTTCGTAGTACCACTGGGTGTGACTGAACCACCAACTTACTGGTTAATAGCATAACATTGAACCATTTACGCCACCCAGGGACTCCTTCCGTTATTAATTTTGTTTGTTTTGCCTTTATTGAGAATATGCACAGCAAAATATACACCAATTCATCAGTTTCCACATGCACAATTCAGTGACACTGATAATGTTCTTCAAGTTGTGCAATCATTCTTACCTTCCTTTGATAAGTTGTTTATCCCCTATTAACGTCAACTCACTGACCCCTAAGGTTCCTATCTAATATTTCAAGTTGCTGTTGTCAGTTTTATCCCACATAGATAGTTCCTGTGGTGGATGAGGGTTTTTCTGGACTTGCCTGGGCCGTGATTCTCGGTTGTTCAGCAGTTATAATGTGGTTTGGCAGCAATGTAATGGAAACCCTGGTGGCATAGTGGCTTAAGTGCTATGTCTGCTAACCAAAAGGTCGGCAGTTCAAATACTCCAGGTGCTCCTTGGAAACTCTATGGAGCAGTTCTACTCTGACCTATACGGTTCCTATGAGTCTTACCTGACTCTATGGCAGTGGATATGGGTTTTAGCAATGTAATGATGTAATCGCCTGCATAATCAAATTTATTGTGAGCAGACAATCAGTTGAAAGGGAGTTTCCTTGAGAGTAAGTCCTGCATCTAATTTAGGTGGCCTTGCTGGCAAAGCTTGAGGGCTTTGGCTTGCTCTGCTGTGTGTGGCTCTATGGCGGTCAGGAGTATGCCAACTTGGCTATTCCATGTTTCGTGGCTGTATCAAGTGGCAGGGCATGGCCTGTGGCGGCCTGACCCTCAGCTCTCATCTCTCTGCCTTCCACCGCCTACTGCCAGTCTGCCCAAGTAGCCAGCAGCTCCTGTCTCTTCTGGCATCTGGTTCCTGGACCTGAACAAGTAGCTGTTGGATTCATCAGCACTTACAGCTGGCGCTTGAGAGTCCTGTTCCCTGACCTGCCAATCTTGGGTTCTTCAGCCTCCGCAGCTCTGTCTCACTGACACCTTGGGATCTGCCAAGCTACACAACTGATGATCTAGAACTCTGGTCTCTGACCTGCTGACCTTGCGTTCACCAGCTCCCGTGGCCACGTGAGCCTTGTGCCAGGACTTGGGACATTCAGCTTCTGCAGCTGTGTGAGCTATTTCCTTTATGTATACTTATACTTTGTATATAAATCTTTCGTTGCACATATACATGTGATGGGTTTTGTTTGCCTAGAAAACCCAGCCTAAGACAGGCTCTTATTCATCTGATTTCCAGTTCTTGGGACTTGATCTAGCGTCTTACCTGCTGAGCTTGGGATTTATCATCCTCTGAAACTGTACAAGTCAGGAGAAGCCTCTAGCCTGACCCATGGACTTGGGATATTCCAGCTTCGACAACTATGTGAGTCGTGTCCTTGATACAAGTCTCTCTCTGTCTCTCTCTCCCCCCCTCCACAGACACATACACACTTCACTCGTTTTGCTTCTCTAGAGAATTCAGCTTAAGACAGTTCCTAAAATATCTCAAAAGAACATAATGCCCAAGACAGAGGTTTGTTAATAGCTAAACTAAACTCTTGTTTGTTTTTAAGACTTCAGAGGATATTTTTGGTTGAAGGCTTAAAGATTACCTCAGAGCAACAATTTAAGAGATCCATATATCCTCTATGACTCCAAAAATCTCGAGTTCATGAGAATTTAAAATGCTGTTCCACATTTCTCCCCTTTGATCAAGATTCTTCTATAGACTCTTTGACCAAAATGTTCAGTAATCATAGCCAGACACCAATCATACAGTTGCGGTCTCGTGGCAAAAGAAGGTCAGTTGTTCATGGATGCAATTAGCCACACATTCCATTTCCTCCTCCAATTTTCAAGGGACTCCTCTGACCTGAATATAAACTCCCTCCACCACCACCGCTACCAAAACAACAACAACAACAAAAAAAAATTGCCATTGAGTTGATTTCGGCTCATAGCAACCCTACAGGACAGAAGAGAACTGTCACATAGGGTTTCCAAGGCTGCAAATCTTTACAACTACATCTTTCTCCAACAGAGTGGCTGCTGGATTCAAACCACCAACCTTTGAGTTAGTAGTCAAATGTTTAACCACTGTGACATTGGTATTCATTCTGACCTGAATCCCCAAAACTAAGTCCATTGCCATTGAGTTGATTCTGACTAACAGCAACCCTATAGGACACAGTAGAATTGTTCCATAGAGTTTCCAAGGAGTGCTTGGTGACTCTGAACTGCCAACCTTTTGCTTAGCAGCCACAGCACTTAACCACTATGCAGCCAGGTTTTCAGAATAGCTTAGTCAAAATTACAAAGGTTGTTGCAGGGGGACCATTTTGAGTCACTGAGGACTGAAGTCTATTTTCTCTTCACATTTGGTGGGCACTAAAATCACGCATAAATTGTATGAAAATGGAGCAGCTCTGTAATAAGCATATCTTTGTCTGCCAGATGTTTTCTCATACTTTAAGCACTAGTAAATTGAAATGTAAAGCTGGAGCTTTTATCCCAGCTGGAATTAATTACTCCTTTCTTGGGTCTCCCAAAGCAATTTGTTACTCTATTATGGCACTAAACTTTCTTTTTCATTACAGATTTGTACATGCGTGTCTGTCTTTGACTTTCCATTGAAAGCTTCTTAATGGCAAGGATTTGTATTCTCACTTTCAGAGCTCCAAACACCATTCAGCATAGTGGTAGCTGAAATGCTTTCAGCACTCAAAAGATATGTGATAAATTATCTTGAATGAAAAAGAAACTACTGCAGAGATTTTTACCCAAAAGCAAAAGTAATGCTCTAACATTTAAAAAAAAAAAAAAAAAAGAATACAGATGCAAATAAGCAAGGCCAGGTGGAAGACAGCTGTTATATGAAAATATCATCTAAGAAAGGGCAGCACACCTGGTACACGACCATTAACCCCTCATTTTGAATCAGTTTGTCAGTAGCCCAGATGGGGACATACCCTGAAGGAATGACACACAGTACAGGTACATAATAATGAAGACAAAGTAAAGGGGAAAACTAGAGCATAGGAGACCACATGACCCAACCTGTCAGCATGCCAGAGTATAGCATCCTAGAAAGCCAGGGGTATAGTGCAGGGCTGCATTAGGAAGCAGGATACAGCAAAACACATGTGTACATAGAAAGGGAAATAGCAAAGGGAGAAACTCTTCTCACTTTGAGTTATACCGAAACTGTATAATCACTCCTCCAGCAGACTTTTATCATTTCTGGCTGAGTTGGGGGGGCAGAACAGAAAGTTATGATACAAGCGAAGTCCCAAGAAGCTAGATCGAAACTTCCTATAGCTTGTCCTCTAATGATTAGAAATTTTAACTCTGGGAAGCTATTTGTTGAGTCATCTGTAAGTCCCTCTGTGCTAATCACAGTGTCTCTCCCCATTGTGTATCCCTACCTGGATCAGGGGAATTTTAACATGAATTCTTGCTTTACAGCACCACAAAGCACAAAGGGCGATTAGTGTCATCAAAAGGTATTGTAGGCAGTGCCCAGAGCACAGCAACCAGGCATGATCTGATTTATCATTCTGCGCAGGGCAGGGAAGGCAGGAGAAACACACCAGATGAGTCAGAGAGAAGGCAGCAGGTAGCACTGACTAAAGCATTTCCTTTTGAGAAAATGCATGAACACATGGTTCTATGGCTGTTGTGTGTTTGGTCTGCTATTCTAGGCACTGTAAGTTAGACAACAAGTGAACTCTTCTGTCTTGCAAGGCATACCAGCCGAGAACAGACAGACGTGTCCCTGGGTGACCAAAATGTTTAAATGCTGGGCTAATAAGCTGGATATACGTAAGTTAGACATCAGTTAAAACCCTCTTGATGACAACTAACAACCACAACTAACTAAAAGGTTAGTAGTTCAAACTCACACAGAAGTGTCTCAGTAAAAATGCCTGGTGATCTGTTTCCCAAAGGTCCCAGCCATTAAAACCCTATGCAGCACACTTCTGTACTGTGGGGTGTCCAAAAGGGAGAACCACCTGAGCAGCAAATGATTACTGGTATATGTACAAACAGAATGAAACTGGCTCCACTTTGGATCCAGGAGAATAATCACTCCTACTATTTTTGTGGCGCAATGGTCAAGAGCTTGGTTGCTAGCCAAAAATTCAGTAGTTCAAATCCACTCATTTAAAACCCCAGGGGATAGTTCTACTCTGTCTTATAGGGTCACTATGAGTCAGAATCAACTTGACAGCAAAGGCTTGCTGTTTTGAAGAGTTCCTGGGTGATACAGACTCAATGCAATTAATAAATATTGTTATATAATTTCCTGGCCCAATTTCTGCCTTCTCTTCCAGTTATGGCACCTAGGTTCTATCATAATATTAATTTTAAAACAGCCATTGGTGCACAGAATCCTAGGTAAGTTCACTGGTTAGATAATGCCCATTTCATAGGGATCTAGTTTTATATCATCTTACTCTGAGATTTTGACTATATTTTTTACAAACATCATCATCCAGAGATTAGTCTTACCATGAGAAGAAGCAAGCAGTTTACATATATGTGTGTATGTGTGTATATATACACACATATATACATATACACCTATATATATACATACACCCACTTCCATTGAGTCTACTCTAAGTCCCAGTGACCATATACAGCAGAGTAGAAATGCCCTATGGAGTTTCCAAGGAGTGCTTATTGGATTCGAACTGTCTACCTTTTGATTGCCAGCCATAACACTTAACTGCTACACCCCCAGAGTTTTCATATATATATAGTAGTGTGTGTATGTATGTGTGTATAGCTATCTGTCTATCTATCTAGATAGATGTGAGGACTGCCAATTAAGTTCATGAACTCATCCTAGAAAAAGTGCTACAAACCTCATTGCTGAATAGCACCACAGCCACCTTTGAAGTACTCTCCCCAGTGCCAGCATGGATGCCAGCACTTAGTCCTCCCTTTAAACCAGCTTTGGAACTCTCTTTCTGGAATGGCCATCAAAGCTATCATTGCATTACCTCTGATGTCCTGAAAGTCATCAAAATCGCTTCTTTCCAACATTACCTTTATCTTAGAGTAAAGAAAAAAGTCTTTGGAGTTGAGTAGGTAGGGTATTCAAGTACAGTTATTTGTTTACTGGCTAAAAACTCCCTTACAATCATACAGTTAAATTCTCAAACTTGCCATCTTGCCCTGTGAGCAATGGCCATTCCAGAAAGATTTCCAAAATTGCTTTGAAGGGTGGACTAAGCACTGGCTTCAGTGCATAGCTTCCCAAGGGGAGTATTTCAGAGGTGACCATAGAGACATTCAGCAATGAGGTTTGTCGCATGTAGAACAATTAAGTTCATGGACTAATTGTCAGACCTTGCATGTACACGCACACACTACCTTCATCACACTCTCTTATAGTCTAAAAATACTATTCACAGAAATTGTGTTCAAGGAGACAGTTGGTCCCCCGGCCCTACTACGGGCCAGATCCATGAAAGACACGGAAATGGTGGAGGAGCATGAGAACTACCAAGATATATTTTCTCATTCTTTAATAAGCCTTACCAAGAGACCTTGTTGTTTATGCGAAAACCTCAAAAATCTCTAATTTTTTCTGTACCATAGAGTGGAAAACTCTTCCCTTTTCCTACCTGTTCTCCATATTAAAAGTGAACAAGCTGAACACAAAAACAAAAGAAAGTCAAGACACAGGCGCTTGTCCGTGTAAGGGTCTTACATGGAAGACTACGGGTAGCAAAGGCTTCAAGTGACTGCACTGGGAGCGTCAATTCTGTCTATATCTACGGTGATTGTCTTTTTACATTATATTTTCCCCAATTGACCCTGCTAACTTGGAAATAATAATCATTATGATGCTGGGCAAATTGAGGACTATAAGCCATAATTGTTCAGCACGAACACTGTGGTGACACCATTAAGAGCACCAGTTATAGTGCTGACCCACTGGGTTCAAATCCTGGGTCTGCCGTTTTCTGAGTGTCTTTATTCATTTATGCTCTTTAAGCTTTACTGTCCTGTTTTCAGAAGTAGAACTAATAAAAGTAACTATTCCACAGGATTGTTGCAAGGATTAAATAAAATAGGATATTAAAAAGTGTTTAATTAAACTAAAAGCATTGCCATTGGGTCAATTCTAACTCATGGCAACCCATGTGTTATACAGTAGAACTTTGCTCTGTAGGATTTTCAAGAAAAAATGTGGTACTTTGATAAAGACTATATAGCCTTAGAAACCCTGTGGAGCTACTCTATTCTGTCCTATATGGCCACTGTATGTTGGAATCGACTCCACAGCAATGGATTTGGATATAACCCAAATGTCTCTCAGCAGTTTCATGGACAAACAAATGTTGGTACACCTATACAATGACGTACTACTGAGCAATAAAAAGAACGAACTATAAACACATACAACATGAATAAAGCACTATGCAGAATGAAAGAAATCAGACTCAAATTGCAGTTATATGAAATTCCAGAAATGGCAGATCTATTTTATGATGACAGAGGGCAGATCAGCGAGTGTTAGGACCTGAGATGTGAAATGGAATAATGGAGAAGAGGCCACACAGACACAAGGAAATCTTTTACAGTGTCTGTATACAAAAAAAAAAAAAAATCCCACTGTTATCCAGTCAGTTTCAACTCATAGCAACCCTATATGGCAGAGTAGAACTGCCCAATAGAGTTGCCAAGGAGCACCTGGCGGATTGAAACTGCAGACCTTTTGGTTAGCTGATGTAGCACTTAACCACTGCACCACCAGGGTTTCCAACCTGTCTGAAGCGGTGTTATGTGGGTGTAGACATTTACCAAAACTCATCAAGCTGTGCAACTAAAATGAGGGTATTCTACTGTATTAAATTACGCCTCAATAAAGTCAGTGATAACAAGCTCCACTGAACTATGAATGTCAAAACTCAGCTTGCAATGTATGAGCCTACCTTTTTTCCCATTGCTATTCTTCCTTCTAACTGGCATTCTAACCAGCAGATCACCCATAATGCCCAGAAATCAGAGTGCATTGACATCTTTCTGTTAGAATCAGTGAGGCGAGTATAGAGAAAATGAAACTTCTTCATAAAAGTGAGAAAGAAAAACTGGTCTGTCATGAAAACAGTTTTCATATTTGTGGATTTTTAGAGTTAATTACCCTAAGCATTGTTTAAACATTCATTTAATGTAATCTATGTCCTATCGTTTTCTTCAATTATAGAAATACATCTTCAGACCTTCTTTATTAGACAAAGCATCCCAATCAACCAAAAACTTTAAAGGTCAAAAATAGATAGAAAACAGACACTAATTTTGAAAACCAAAATTGTGCTGCTTTCAAAGACAGCCCTATTTTATAAATATTGGGAATTAATACAGAGAATAACTGTTCAGACTGTGAGATCAACATCAGCCTTCTTACATAATTATTTCTTGTGCCTTCAAACAGCTCAGGATACACAAAAAAGAGAACTTGAATTCCCCCTGTCTTCTTGCCCTCCTCTGTACATGACTTACATGCCAGGTATTGCCCTTAGCACTTTGTAGTGCGCTGGGCTTAGCAGGAGCTGGAGCTCAGAGTCACTGTCTATCATGCAACCAAAACTTTAGCTGAGGTTATTTAAAAAAAAAAAAAAGTACTGAGCAAATTCCACCGCCATTTCTTCTGATTCCCAGCCCCTGGGGCTCAGATTTTACATCAAGCCACAGACGCCGGGAAGGAGGTCAGTAGAAATGTTTGATAGGACAAGATCTAAACAACACTGTTGGGGTTCCCAGTGTCTGACAGATAAATCTTGATGCCTGGTTCATTTAAATGGAAGAACCACCAAGTGTGGAAAATTACTTACAAATGTTATTTCCCTCCTCTTGTTCTGCTCAGAAGTAGGCTTAATCTGGAAAAATGACTGTTCAGCTTCTTCCTTCCCACCAGCTTTCACTCACCGGTCCTAACTTGCCAGCGTGTTAAAAACGCTGCCACTAGAGTTGCTAAAGGTCACGGAGACAGAAAAATTGGAATTCAAGACAGATGTGATAGCGGTTGGGAAGGAGAAGATATATATCATAGAAACATGACCAAGCTTTCAAACATGAGCTCCTCTACTCCTAATTGGCTATCAGTTCTGTCCTGTCTCCTTTGACTAGTGTCATGGGCCTTATGCTCCATGTGTGTTCACACACATGGGCATACAAGTGCGCATACACACATGCACCAGACAATGCCATTGCCCTTATTGTCTCACTAATGAAAGAACAAAAGCAGCAATCTGAAGAACAGTCAGACATTCATTATTCTGTGTCTGCAAAAACACAGGTTTCCTATAGAAAATTAACCTAAAAAAAAAAAAAAAAAACACTCATTTATTCCACATATTGGTAGGGATCTGCTAGATTTTTCCCTAAAATGGCTTCCCAAATATTTTTATGCACTTCAAGAATGTCTTTAGTCTTTGGTTATATAAGCGTCAGGGATGTTTAAAATTTCTGAATTCATGAATCTTCGTGTAAATGTACAATCACTACTGAGAATGAAGACACAGGAAAAAGGGGAAGAAGGAAAAAGAAAGCCTTCCAAGAGGCAAGCATTGTCAAAAATATAACAAACAAAAATAAAACGTTGGCACTATTGCCTGTCTGAGTTCCCGGCTTTAACAGAAAGGTTGGTAGTTCACACCAACCAAATACTCCGTATGGGGGAAAAATGTGACAGTCTCCATATATAAAGAATCACAGCCTTGGAAAACCAATGGGGGAAGTTCTACTCTGTCCTATAAGGTCACCATGACTTAAAATCAACTCAACAGCACACAACAACATTAATCAAAAGGTTGACATTTCAAATTCCCCTAGCAGCGCTGGTGAACAAAGGCCTGGCGTTTATCTCTGTAAAGACTATAGCCAAGAAAACCTATGAAGTGCAACCCTGAAATACAAGGAGTTTCCGTGAGTCAGAATCAGCTCCCCAGCAATGGGTTTAGTTTGGTTGAGTCCGATGTCCAAGTTCTGTCCCTCGGTAATCTTTAGGTGAGGAGCCCATTCTGAAATATTTCCTTGGTGTGATGGTAAGTGTTATATGTTAGCTTGAGTAGAATATGATTCTCAGAGGCTTGGCAGTCGCTATGTAATCATCCTCCATTTTTGTGCTTAGATGTGCTCAGTGAGCAACCAATCAGCTAGGAGGGGGATTCCCTCGAGGATGTGGCCTGCATCCAGTATAAAAACAGATGTTCTGGGAAACCCTGTGCTGCCACTCTCTCTCTCTCTGGCTCTGTCTGTCTGTCTGTCTGTCTTTCTCTATGTGCTTCACTGGTTTGGAAACTGTGGTGGCATAGTGGATAAGTGCTGCATCTGCTAACCAGAAGGTTGGCAGCTCAAATCTGCCAGACTCTTCTTGGAAACTCTATGGGGCAGTTCTCCTCTGACCTAGGGGGTCTCTGTGAGTGAGAATCAATTTAGTGGCAGTGGCTCTGGCTGGCTTCCCTGGTTTGCTCCTCTGGAGAACACAGACTAAGGCACTTGAGGAACACTTTCAACTCCAGACTGTAAGGCTTAGGTATCATTTTTCTCTTTCCTTGTCTGTCTTTCTTTCCTTCCTCCCTGCTTACCTTACTTCTTTCTTTTCTTACTTCCTCTCTCTCTTATTTTCTGAAAATTCAAATCACTCATACCAACAAAGTGTTTTCTGTCTGTAAACACTTGTTTATTTTGTTCTCATTTATATATATTTTTATAATGTCCCTAAACCATTTTGCATGCCTCTTATAAATACCTGGAGAGCAGGGTGGGCAAATTATTTTTCTATTGGCTATCTCCTCACTACTTTTCCAACTGCTCCATAGTCTTATTACCAAAATATATATAGGATCTTTTACAGAATCAGTTCTCAGTAAATTATTTTTCTCCAAACGAAGGATACTAAATAAACCAAAGAAAATTACTGTTATCATATGAAATAATATAAATGTACTGAAATTATACACTAAAAAGAAATCATTTTTCATATGGCACTGAGTAATCTAAACATAGACTTACATTTGTCATATTTCCCAAAGGAGAACATTTTCTAATCCTGTGCAATTACTAAATATTCATAGGATTAACATAGTAGGGTTTGTGAAGTGCCTTAACGACTAAGTGACATCTGCTTGATATACACACCACTCATTGATCATACTAAAACCCTGAGACTAAATTTGGATTACCTGTGAATCACTTTGAGAACTTAAGAAACATCCATACATTCTACACTTGCAGCTTTCACGTCTTGAAAAGATCAAAGGCACTTGTTCAACTGTGAAAACCTTCTTAAGAGTTTCCTAAGACTCTACACATCACACACATTTCACGTGTAAGATGAGATTTAGGAAAATTTAGGCCACAGTAGCATAAATGTCAGACTCATTTGTTTATAATATAAATATTGAAATATTCCTCTGCAGTAGTCGTGATCAAATTTGACTCTTTGATGCCATGCAGAGGCAGATGGACCATTCAGAATGATTAAATCTAAGAAGAGTATTTTGATATGACTAATTTAGAGAATGAAGGAAAAAGGGCAGAAGGTATAAAGAGAATGGGGAAGGGGAAAAGAGAGGGTTCCACTTATAGTTGTAATTAGAAGGGCTGGGGAAAATACAGCCCTATCAAATTCAATTATTTCTGGGTACAGAAATGAAGGCCTAGAGTTTAGAAGTGGTTTATCACTTCCTTTCTGGTTTTATTTACCTCTAGGGTATCAAACGCCTCATTAACATATGCCGCAATGTCATTTGGAAACCCTGGTGGCATAGTGATTGTGCTATGTCGGCTAAACAAAGGGTTAGCAGTTCAGGTGCTACTGGAAACTCCATGGAGCATTTCTACTCTGTTCTACAGGGTTGCTATGAGTCAGAATCAACTCAACAGCAGTTTTTCTTTTTTTTTAAGACAACATCCTTTAAAAAAATCTACCTGTCCACCTGTCATCTACCCAGATTTGAAGAAAACACTCTCTTCTTCTTAACAGAATGTCAAGTTAAAGTGTGTATTTATTCTTGTTTTAAAAAAAAGAAAGACACTGGTTATACTTAACAGGTGAAATAATCCGTCTCGAATCAGTTTCCTCAATCTGTACCAAATAAAAAAGCGGAGAACCGGTATATTTAACCAACCAACTCTATTGAGTTGGAACCTGCGGTCACAGGCTGAATGCTTCCTCAGGCAGGAGTTTGTGGAGGAAGGCTAAAATAATTAAAAGTAGATAAGCTTGGGAATTAAAAAAAACAAACAAAACTGAATTTGAATCCCACATCTAATCCTTAACAGTTATGTGATATGGGACAAAGAATGTAACTGATCCAATCCTCAGTTTCCTTCATTCTTGAAATAAGCATAACAGCACTCAATGTGTGCAGCTGTGGTGAAGGTTAGAAGGGATAACACATTTAAAACACTTACTACAAAGTTTGATGCATACTCATGAAAGTCCTAAGTCAGTTTAAGTTGCCATTATTTCTTTTTTATTGTCGTCATCTTTTTTCTGTACATTGTCAATACAGCTTTATTAAATCATCTTCAGGAAGTCACCAGAGTTGTTGGCTTGATCTTCATTTTTTTCAGAAGTTTGTAAAGCTTAATTGTTTCATGTTTTCTAAACTAACAAGTGATTGTCTTAACCATTAGAATGTTAATCTTTTAGTTTAAAATGGAAATTAGTCACATGTAAAGGGCACTACTATTCGTCAGAGACCAAATTATGTATCAAAGGGATATTCGACAGCCATTGCAAAAGGAACTGAAAAATACTAATAATAACAAATACTGATTATACGCTTACTATGTGTGGGACTATTTTCTTGTATTAATTCATTTGCTCCAATATCAACTGTGTGTAGTAGGTACTGCTGTTATCTCCATTTCACAGATGACACGAATTGAGACCCAGAAAGATTCAACATTTTGCTCGTGTATAGATCAAGTTAGTGATGGAGCCAGAAACTGAATACAGTCCTTTCCTATACAGTCTTGACACAATTTTTCTCAGACTCTAGTATCTATTTCCAGTAAAATAAGATACCCTGATAAAATATTTATCACCAGTCTCAGTGCTGCTGTGTAAAACTGACATGGCAACAGTGTCCTCTAACTTCACAGCACATAGGAAAATCAAGATCAACAGCCCAAGGTTGATTCCTGTGATGCAGAGTTCAGACACATTACCTCTACCTGACATCCTTACCAATTTTAACACCAACCATCCCTTACCTAGCACTATCTTCTCTGCTGAGTTCAGTAGTTTGCTGCAATGGCCAGATGGAATTCACAGATGACACTCATGATTATGAGGTTTATTAGGAAAGTAACAGGTTACAATTCACGTTCAGGAATATTCAGGATCTAGTTCATCCAATAGGACAGACTCTTCACAGTCATGCCTGAAGGTTGGCCTCTGTGTGGCCCATCAGCCTCTGCCATGCTTAGGCAAATGTTTCCAAGATATTTTAATTCTGCTGCTAAGTGTCTCTAGACATCCTACTCCATCAAGAAGCCTCAGCTGGAAAATCTGCTCTAACTTCACTGAGTCAACAAATGCATCTTTTACCAAGTTCTTGGAGGTCTGCTACTCCTCTAGCAAACCTCCTGCTAGCAGGTGTTCAGCTTTCTCACTCCAAGGGCTGGGAAATCCACTGTATTATCTCCTTCTGGTCTCTCCTGCCACTGTTTCTCTGCCACTTATTCCCACTGTCTTCATTGTTAAACCTCACTCTGTCTCTCTTTCTTGGTCTCCAGTTTGTGGAAATTCTCAGTGCAGAGATCTTGGTTTCAAAGGACAAGCTCTACTCCTGGTTCTTCTTTCTTGGTGGTGGTGAGACCCTCTCTTTCCACCTCTGAGATGGCTCATTTTAAGCCTAGCAGAATGGCAAAACCAACTAACCCTTTCATTCGGGTTCCATAGACATCATTTACATAGTCCCATCCCAAAGCGAGTTCCATAATCTTTTGTATACATTATTAACAAGTTATTCAATATGCTTGGTGGGCCATAATTACCCTTATTTGCCTAGTTCCACCCAATCACATGGCAACTCTGGGTGTACGGTGGTCATGAGCTCAGTTGCTAACCAAAAAGTCATCAGTTTAATACCACCAGGCATTCCTTAGAAACTCTGTGGGGGCAGTTTTACTCTGTCTTATGGGGGTGCTATTAGTCAGAGCTGACTCAATGACAGTGAGTTTCCCCCATCTCTTGTGTAGGAGTTACAAGACCAGGGCACGAGAGGCCATATGAAAGCAATCCATTGCACTGCACACTATGACACAACTCCACAAGTGAGTGGCTTTAAAGAACAAAGATTTATTTCTTACAGTTCTGAAGACTGAAGTTTCAAATCAGTGTTCAGCCATGTCAATTTCTTCTCTGCAGGTAGTCCCAGGCATTCCTTGGTTTGGGGCTTATAGGTAGTCGTCTCATGGCTGTGCCTAGAGACAGGTGGTCACTATGGGAAAAAAATAAGTAAGAGCAGAAGTTCTGAATACCTTTTGCTAAGCTACTAAAAGAGAAGCCAGCAACATGAGATCAAACCCCAATGACCTAAACTGCATCAGAGAAGCAACTACCTAGTAAACTGACACTTAATGTTACCGCCTCTAACATTTAGGACAAATCAGATTATTTCCTTCTTCAAAAAAGCAAAGCCCAACACAGGGTTTTCCTTTTGTTATATTAAAGACATAAGACTAGAGTAGGGTAACTCCTAAATCTGATTCCTTCTGAGTTGTGGCTTATAAAAGGAAAACGAGAAGTGACACACATGGAATAAGACAGACACCGTGTGTAGACTGTCTACGAATCAAAGAGTGCCAAGAAATACCAGAACTGCCAAAAGCTGAAAAAAATAAGGAATGATTTTCTGGATCAGACAGAAAAGAGCCCTGTTGATGACCTGGAATCAAGCTCCTACCATCTAAAACTGTAAGACAATGAATTTCAGTTCTTAAAGCCACTCACTTCTTTTGGTTACACCTGTCCCAGAAAACTAAGACAGCCTGCATTGTTTATATTTTTTCCTCTCTTAGGCAACATTTTCAGTGCAAATTCATAAAATCACAGCTGAATAACAGCATCATATTTGGAAAAGTAGCCAAAAGCCACTGGCATCAAGTCGAGTTGATTCTGACTCATAGTAACCCTATGAGACAGAGGAGAACCTCCCCCAGAGCATTTCCAAGAAGCACCTGGACTGGATCTCAACTGCTGACCTTTCGGTTAGCAGACGTAGCCTTAACTACTACGCCATCAGGGTTCCATTTGGCAAAGTACAGGATCAGACAAAAAACGGAAGAGCATCAGTAAGACAGATGGGCACAGAGGCTGCAACAATGGATTTAAACACAGCAGTGAGTGTGAGGGTGGAGCGGGACCAGGCAGTGTTTCATTATCCCGTTGCCATGAGTCACCTACAACAACAATAAACTTCCCCTCAACTCTGTTGTGTAAAGTAGTCCTCTCTCTCTAGTATCTGTTAAGCTCTGGAAACTCAGAGAATACACCACATCAGGAGGCTTGAGTTATGTTATCTGCAGGGGATTACAAAAGGTTAAATGTTGATGACTCTCTAAGTAGCAAAGTTGACTTAGAGAGAGAGTAACAGCATTTTATTCTTCCTGCCATTGAGTCAGAAAACAGCCAAGCTACCTTGCTCCAATAAACACATAAAAATCTAAAGAGAAACAGATAAATATGAGAATGGGCTTTTGAACAAAGTCACATTTCTAGGCCTCGACACCCACAAGGTTATTAACACCTATGTCACATTATTCAGGAGGGGAAATACCATCCTGCAGCAATCAATAAACGTTTGGTTCTCCAAGGACAGTGCAGCACAAGCTGGGTGAAAAGCGACACACAGACTGAGCCAGGTCAGCATCCCGTAACAGAGGCCTTGGCATGCCCTAGCAGAAGGCCCTGTCACCCTAACAAGATGACAGCTTTCCAGAAGAATAGAGCTTTTGACAGCTTATGACACTGACTCTGATAAAGATGGCTAATTGTACTGGCTTTGATGATGTAGAACTGTGTCTCTGAAGTGGATTTTCAGAGGATCTCTGAATGCTACTGCAAATGACATTTTCCCTCAAATCATAAAGATTCATCACGACAAGCAGACGGACCCACAGGGAAAACAACCCATAGACAAGTGAAGATACAAGTAGTTCCTACTAGGAGCTGACAGCAACCTGACACTGATTTGTCAACGGAGGCTAAGACATTATTTTATTGAGCATGAAGGATAGTTTCTGTTTAACTGCCTTGAATACCACATAATCTGCAGAATGGAAGGCTTTGGTTAATCAGACTTCCGGTTATCCAGAAGCCCTTCAAGTTCAATCCTTGTCATTGCAATTCTTCGAACTTTAAAAAGTGAACTTAAATTATTTGAGAAATCCCTGTTTCAGTATGTATCTTAGGTATACACTCAGCGTGACTAAATAAAAAAAAACTACCATTGAGTCTATTCCAATTCATAGCGACCTTATAGACAGAGTAGAACTGCCCCATGGAGTTTCCAAGGAGCGCCTTGTAGATTTGAACTGGCAACCTTTTGATTTGCAGCTGTAGCACTTAACCATTATGCCACCAAGGTTTCTAAGACTAAATTAGCAAGTAGGGATTTGGCACAGACTCTTCAGTCAACAATAGATATGCTTGTAGAAATCACAAGGGATTACAGCTGAGTAATGCCAGCCTCAGGACACATATTAACACTAATGCATTTAAGAAATAGCTATTGAATATCTGTTCTATGCCACCACCACCCATCAGTTTGTCCTACTGTGGTGGCTTCTGTATTGCTATGACACGGGAAGCTATACCACCAGTATTTCAAATGCCGGCATGGTGAGTAGGTTTTAACAGAGCTTCCATACTAAGACTGAGTAGAAAGAAAAAGCTGGCAACCTAATGCTAAAAATTAGCCAGTGAAAACTCGGTGAATCATAATGGGACATTATCCAATATAGCACTGGAAGATGAGGCTCCTACTTTGGAAAACCAAAAAACCAAACACACTGCTGTCAAGTCAATTCCAAGTCAAAGCAACCCTATAATACAGAGTAGAACTACTCCACACAGTTTCCAAGGAGCACCTGGCAGATTTGAACCACTGACCTTTTGGTTAGCAGACATAACATTTAACCACTACACCACTAGGGTTTCCCTTAGTATTTAAGGTATTCAGAATATACACAGGCTACAGCAAAAGACATGAGCACACAAATGATCATGAAGATAGCCCAGGAAGGTTCTGTTGTGCACGGGGGCGTCAGGAGTCAGAGCCAGTTCAATAGCAGTTCTACGCCGGGCATGGAGGACATACATACCTCAGGGAGGAAAGAGATGAAGTCACAAAACATCACATAGATAAATGTTAATTCCAAAGAGCTGTTGTCTTAGTCATCTAAGGCTGCTATAACAGAAACATCAACAAGTGGATGAATTTAATGAAGAGAAATTTATTGACTCACAGTAAAGGAGGCTGACAGTCTGTACTCAGGGCATCAGCTTCAGGGGAGTTCTTTCTTTGTTGGCCCTGGAGGAAGGTCTTCGTCATCAATCTTCCCCTCAATTGGAAGCTTCTAAGGTACAGGGACCCTGTCACAGACTGAATTGTGTCTCCCCAAAACTATGTGTAGCCATGTGGCTGGGTCATGATTCCCAGTATTTTGTGATTGTCCTCCATTTTATGATTTTCCTGTGCTGTACGTTAAATGATTAGGGTGGGACTGTAAATCCCTTCATAGGATCACCTCCTTGCTCCACTGTAAGTGGAATTTCTCTGGAGTACAGCTTGTGCTACC
Organism: Heterohyrax brucei; assembly: GCA_028571685.1. Lineage (NCBI taxonomy): Eukaryota > Metazoa > Chordata > Mammalia > Hyracoidea > Procaviidae > Heterohyrax > Heterohyrax brucei. Next base: position 38,636,033 of record CM053146.1, on the reverse strand, counting down.
CTTTATCCTTTCATCCTACAAGATACAAAAGGAAAGGGAAGCAGGCAGAGAGTTGGGAACTTCACGCCATCAAGCAAGCAGCACCGGGAGAAGAGCGCGTCCTTCAGACCTGAGGTTCCTGTGCCAAGATGCTCCCTGGACAAAGACTGATGCACCACAGTGACTTTCCTGCAGAGCTAACAAGGGGGAAAACCTTCCCCTGGAGCGGACCTCCTGAATTTGGACTTGTAGCCTACAGGACTGTGTAAGAATAAACCTTCCTTTGCTAAAGCAATCCACTCTGTGGTATTTCCGTTAGAACAGCACTAACTGGCTAAAACAGACCCCAAGGCCAAAGGACATATGCTTCTCTCCTGATGGTATGAGATCCCCAACTCTTTCTTGTTTCTCTTCATATCCCAAGAGATTGCCTCAAAGCACAATACAGTCTTACAGATGAGTGGTGCCTCCCTAACACAACTACCTCCCATTCTCCCTAATTAACGTCATAAAGACAGGATTTACAACATACAAGAAAATTCTTCTATACCTGAATCACGGCCTAGGCTAAAAGATACACATATTTTAGGGGGGGACATAATTCAGTCCACCACCTTCTGTATTAAATTCGATGACTGGAAAGTACAGTGAGCCATAAACAAGTAAAAGGGGCCTGACCTCTACCTGCAGATGGACGGATCTATTTGAGGAGTGGACACTTAACCCTAAAATCAAGCAGAAGAAGGCAATTACAGTTTTTCAAAGTAAAGTTCTGGTGATTTTTGACTTTTTTATTGTCTGCTTCCACATAAAAACAGAGTACTAAAAGTGTCAAATCCTGGTGACATTTGTTTTTGGTGATCTGAGATTTGAGCCTCAAATCCCAAAACCTTCTAAAGTGTTTAACAGCATTCTTGGTGGCTTCATCTTGGTAAAGATCGAAACTTTCAATTTTAAGGTGTCTGTAGCTTCAGGAGATGAACCCTCAAGTAAAATCATGATTCCTAGCAAGTACAAAGTTATTACTATATATATATATAAATCAATTCTTAGGGATTACCAATGCATTGTCATCTCAGAAATTCTCTTTCACAGTGATCTTTGTCTGCCGAATCTTGGGAGAATTTCCCCTATTGCCTTTCTTATTTCTAAATTGGTTTTAGCCAAGAAGAAAATTGTGCTTCTCCAGGAGATAATGTTCAACTTCAGTCTGATTCAATACTACAGTAGATATTTTATTTCAGTCTGAAACTCCTGACAGCAGTATAGTAAATGTTGAAAAGAAAATGAAAGGATAACATGACTTCATTAATTTTATTTACAGTTATTTTGGTCTTAATAAAATCTTTTCAGTCTTCCTTTTCCAGACAACAAAAATGATATCAAACAAGGTAGTATTGCACAGGGCAAATCCATTGCTAAAGACTTCTTTAGTGTTGAAAGACAAAGATGTCCCTTTGAGGCCTAAGACACACCTGACCCAAACCATAGTATTTCCAGTAGCCTCACATGCTTGTGAAACCTGAGCAGTGAATAAGGAAGACCGGAGAATGAACATATTTCAGTTATGGTGTTGGTGAAGAATATTGAATATACCACAGACTGCCAGAAGGACAAACAAATCTATCTTAGAAGAAGCACTGCCAGAATGCTCCTTAGAAATGAGAACAGCAAGACTTTGTCCCACACAATTTGGACATGTTATCAAGAAAGACTAGTGCTTGGGTAAAGTAACCCAGTACCATCAAGTCAAATCCAAGTCATCGAGACCCTGTAGTACAGAGCAGAACTGCCCCCTGCAGTTTCCAAGCAGCATCTGGCAGATCCAAACTGTCCGCCTTTTTGATTAGTGGCCGTAGCACTTAACCACCCTGCCAAACGGTTACCAAAGAGGAAGAGCCTGGACCGCGTGCACTGCCACAGTGGCCCGACGAGGGCGTCTAACACAGCAACGACGGTGAGGCTAGAGCAGGACCACACAGGGTTTTGTTCTGTTATACATACTGTTACTATGAGTCGGAACCGACTCGAAGGCAACTAACAACCACAGCATATAGCTATTATTTTGTTTTCCCTTTTTCTAGGTCTCTGTTAGACAATTCCGTTTTGCAGCGTTTCTAAGAAACACACAGGAAAGGCATCTCCTCTACAAAGTCAGTAGATGGCAGCATAGAGCTATTATTCTGGCCGGGAATTCTCCGCTCTGCAGAGCAGAGCAGGCACTGCGGGTGCCTGAAACAGAATTCTGCGTTGTGTGTGCAAGCCAAGTCCAGCCTAGTTGGCAAACAGAACATCTCCAAATGTTGCTGTGAAACGACCAGCGGATGTTTAGTGTGAAAACTGTAATATCGAAAATAGCAAATAAAAACAAAACACTGGCCAGGGCAGTGGCATAATTTGAAAAACCATAAAAAAGAACATTTATGAATTTGAATGGCCTTTATTGGTCAATTAGGGTACAGAAACTAGAGGCATAAGTGTTTCCCGCTGATTCCTTTGTTACCAGGGGTGATACTTAAAAATACGCAACTACTGGTTTGGCACAGTGCACCCAGCCAGCAGAACCAGCCAGCACAGGGTGCAAAGGCACATCCCCTCACATGCTCAAGGTTGGCGTCCCAGGAATAGGAGTCCTGGGGCAGCACAAACATAAGCATTGGATTACTAAATGAAATGCTGGTGATTTGAACCGTGGACACCTGGAAAGACAAACCTGGCCATCTGCCTCAAAAGGTCACAGCCTGAAAATTCCTAGGAGACTGTTCTACTCCCTGCACATAGGGTCGTCATGAGCAGGAATTAACTTGAAGGGAACTAGTTTCTTTGGAATGACAAGTACCCTGGAGTCCTTTCATCCAGAGAATAGGGGTCTATCTCCTCCACCTCCTTCATTAAGATTATCTTTGTTCCCTAATCTCTGAAACAGAAAAAGCTAACAGCGCTGCATCACATATCAGCAATTAGAGTGAAGTCGATAAGACTACTGGTGCCACTGCGTGTTCTGTGACCACTAACAAGTCCGCAAACGTCGGCCATTCAACCTTGGATAAATGCCTCAATTACCTAGATCATAATATAAGTCTTCTAGCAAAATTTAGCTTAGAAGACTAGAATATGTTTAGTCTGTTTTCTTTATGCTCAACACGTTTTAACTATTCTATAGAGCTGCTATGAGTCAGAACCAACTCAACAGTAGTGGGTTAGGTTTTAGGTTTTTACAGGAAATCCTGAAGAGAAGTAGTTAAGCGATACCATTGCTAGCTAAAAGGTCAGCAGGTCAAATCTACCAGGTGTTCCTTGGAAACTCCATGAAGCAGTTTCACACTGTCCTATAGTGTTGCTATGGGTCAGAATTGACTCAGAGGCAATGTTGTTTTGTTTTGTTTTATTTTTCAAGTATGAGTCCTGGTGGTGCAGTAGATAAGAATGCAGCTGCTAATCAAAAGGTAGGCAGCTGAAATCCACCAGCTACTCCTTGGAAACCTTATAGAACAGTTCCACACTGTCCTATAGGGTCACTGTGAGTCAGACTCGAGTAGATAGCAGAGAGTTTTCATTGATAAGCCTGGGTTTTGCCCTCCTCTTGCCATTAACTCATTGCATAGACTTGGATAAGTCACACAGCCTCCTGTAAAGTAAAACTAAAAAGTTGGATTTTAACCACATTTGATTCCAATATAAATGTGCATTTGTAAATGGAAAAGCATCATATAAATAAGAAGTAGCCTTAATATGTAGAAACCTGGAGGAGCCACATGAACTCAACTGACAGATGTTTCCACAGAAGTGGATAGGTTTAGACAATAATTTAGGGAGAAGTGGCTCTCATGGTCTGTAAATATAGCTCAAAGAAATCAAAACACAATCGTGTACTAAGCCAAGTGCCAATCGTGTACTAGCTAGACATTAAACTGGCAACAGACTAGAAGCAACACTGAAAGCAACTGGGCCTGGAAAATTTGCCACCTGGGCAGCACATGCCCTGAGGAGCTGCATGTCCCTCCTGGCTGGAAGAAACCTTGAATCAAACTACATTTGCACTTGCATGCAGAAAAGATGCCACCACTGAAGGTCTCACCATTGCTCTGTGAGCTTAAGCCCACCTATTGCATGCCCGCCTGGGTGGTCTAAGGATACAGATTTGTAGCAATTGCTCTTCCCAAAAATTCAACCCCACAAGTTGGCCAGAAATTCAGAACTCAAGTAGGTCCTCAGGGAGACCAGCCTTCTTGTCCAGCAGATATGACAACTCTGTAGGGACTTTGTCTTTGACTGAATGATTCTTCACTATTGCTTATCATTAGGAGATTAGGGACAGTGGTTGTTGATGAAATTCTTGAGTTTGAGTCCAGGCCAATGAATGTACTTCATGCACAGTCATGATGACCTTTCTGTCACTGAGGGCTTGCATATTGCTACAATCCTTGAACAAGTTCCAGCTGAGCTAGCAGGACAAGATGGACTAGGTACAATAACATCAGGAGATCAGAACCTGAGGAAATCTGATACACACTATTACTGGAGTTGGGAAGAAGAAAACACTCTGGGATCCTCTGGAGTCAGGTCAGGCTGATGGAGAGCTATAAGCAAGAAGCCCAGGAAAACAAAAAGGGGGCTAATGCCTGGAAGATATTGGGGGCAATGACCTGGACTAGAAAAGACAACGAGAAGTTCACTAGCATTTTTTCAGGCTCCAGGGTTTAGTTTCTCAGCAATCATCATCTGAGAAATCAGTGATGACCTAAACAGAAGACTGGAAGTCCTGGTAAAACAGATCCATAGTAGTTGTCATGGATTGAACTGTGTCTTCCCAAACTGTCAATTTGGCTAGGTTCTAATTACCAGTATTACATAATTGTCCACATTTTCTGTGATTTTCCTATGTGTTGTAAATCCTTTCCCTATGATGTAATGAAGTGGGTTAACAACAAAAACAGCAACAGCAAAAAAAAAAAAAAATACTTATTGCCAGCAAGTCAATTCCAACTTACAGCAATGCTGTAAGACAGAGTAGAACAGCCCCACATTTTCCAAAGAGTGCCTGGTGGATTTGAACTGCTATTGGTTAGCAGCCATGGCACTTAACCACTGTATCACCAGGATTTCCAATGAGATGATTTATGCCAGTTATACAGATGAGTTGTAAAAGATTAAGTTATATCTGAAGCCAATCTCTTTTGACATATAAAAGAGAGAAGTAAGCAGAGACATAGGGACCTCATACCACCAAAAAAGCAGTGCCAGGAGTAGAGCACATCCTCTGGACCTGAGCATCCTGTGCTGAGATGTTCCCAGACCAAGGGAAGAGTGATGCATCACAAAGACCTTTCTCCAGAGCCCACACAAAGAAAAAGCCTCCCCATGGAGCCAGCACCTTGAATTGGGATTTCAAGCCTACTGGACTATGACAGAATAAACTTCTCTTTATTAAAGTTATGCACTGTGGTAATTCTACTACAGCAGTACCAGATGATCCAGACAGTGGTTAAGGCCTAGGCAAGAGCAAATAACATTCTAAGATATTCTAACTAAACCAAAGTAAAATCAGAAGACTGCTTGGTGAATACAGCATATCTTAGCTACAAAAGTGTCTGGAAATTTTTCAGGCCAAGGGTCCTGAGGAGGCAACCACCCTGGTCAGCTTCAGCAGGCACTCTAGTTCAGTACTTCCTTTTACTGAGAGCTTTTCAACAGTAGCATAGCCTAACACAGTCTTCTCCTATGCCAACAAGTCTATGGGAGGGATAGAGAGAGAAAGTCTACTCTTTCCCTTTGTTTTACCACCCTGCCAGAGGCCACACACTGGAGGTGCTTCACTAGTAAACAGCTTCCTGCTCCTGTTCACCTTCTTCTTTGAGGCTGTCAAATGCTGTTTCCTGCATTAGGTCACTGATAAATGGTGGTTAATACATTTGTTGCACTACTAAGTCCTTTTTATACATTAGCTTGCTCCTCTAAGCCCTATCAGATACTATCCTTATCAATCTCATTGCATTCAAAATGAAAATAAGACACTGATAATTTTTAAAACCTGCCCAAGACATTATATTTACAAACAGCGAAAAAAAATACGCATCTAGAAACATTAGTTTCAGGTCCCAAGTTCTTCACTGTTCTTAAAAAAATAGTTGCAGAGGTGGAGCCAAGACAGTGGACTGGACACACGTCTCCTCAATTCCCTGTGAAAACTAAGGCTTGGATTGATGATTGAAGGGAACACTCTGGATACCCAGGGAGCCCTAAGATATGCCATGGCATTGTCAGATTGGACTACACGCCACTAAATGGGAAACTACCTCTCTCTGATGAGGCAGAGCCAGCTGAGTCCCAGTCCTGCTGACTCATCACTTGAGTGGACTACAGGAGGTGGGGATAGCATGAGCCAGCAAATACACAGAACTGCACTGCTAAAGTAAACAGTGTACAGTGCAGCAGAGAGACAGTGTGTGAGATAGCCTGGCTCCTGATGGAAGGCACTACTGCCCCCCACCCTCTCTTTCTGAGCTCTGCAATAGATTCTGCTGTTTTGTGATAGGAAATGCAGCTCTACTGGGATGCCATCTTAGTTGACTGGGAGTTAGAGTTACCTAACCAGAGGCCTCAACAAGGGATAATTCTCAAGCTGAGAAACAGTGCCAGTCTGGAAAAAGCTTTTCCAGCAGAAAGGCCGTGTTTAGCACAGTGTTACCTTATGGGTAGGGCCTGGCTGAGGGTGGCAGCAAGACTGTGACACCTCCCTTCTTTGAACTACATCATAGCATCTGGGGATAGCCAAAGAGGTACTCCTGTTGTCAGCTAGAAGGCAGGGACTGCCACATCTGACAGCCTGACTGATTCTAGCAACTGTCAGGTAGCTCCTAAATTTTTTAAATAAGACTGCCTGGAGAAATAGTTGTTGAGTCACCCAGTGACATCTCTTCCAGCTTTTACTGACACACATCATAGGGTCGGTTGATGGCCCCCCAGTGACTGCATAAGTAGTGTGCCATCTTTGCCAGATAGGAGGTGGAAACTGCCACCCAGAGAGTCCACTGGGACCAGTTAATAGAGTACACAGAGGCAGGTGGTAACCAACTCCCCTCTCAGAGCTACACCTCAGCTCCTGTTCAAGTAACACTAGAGAAACTAAACAGCCTCTACGTTGCCCAAAGGGAACAATATATCTCTAACTATTTAAAGAAACAACCCACCACGGCTCCAGAAAACTCCCAAAATAAAGAATCAAAAAACTTCCCAGATAAAGAAGGCTTTATGAAACTTTCAGAGGTTGAGGACAAAAGAATTATATACAGAACTCTCCTAGAGATTAAAGAAAATACAGCAGAGCAAAATGAAAAATTAAGCTATTTGAGCTGATGGAACATCAATGATCTGAAATCCAGTAGATCAATAACAAAATTACAGAATTAGACACTTCAATCCAAAGACAAAAGAGCAGAACTGAGGAGATGAAAGTCAGACTTAGTGACCTTGAAGAAAGAGCAACTGACACCAGCATTTATGAGGAGAAAGCAGAGAAAAGAAATACAAAAAATGAAGTATTAAGAAACATGTGGGACTCTATTAAGAGGAATAACCTATGATTAATTGGAGTTTCTGAACAGGGAGGGAAATCTGAAAACATAGAATTATTGTTGCTTTACTGACAGAAAACTTCCCTAAAATTATGAAAGAAGAGAACATAAACATCCATGATGTGTATTGAATGCCACAAAGACTAGACTCCAAAAGACACCAAGACATATTATAATCAAGCTTAATAAAATGAAATGTAAACAGTCTCTTAAAGGCAGTGAGACTGAAAGCAAAGCTAACATTCAGAAGGGAATCCTGCAGGCTTTCGTCTGACTTCTCAGCAGAAATGATGCTGGCAAGGAAGCAGTAGGACAACAGTTTCAAAGCCTTGAAGGAGAAAACTTCCAACTCAGCATTATATGTCCTGCAAAACTGTCTTTCAAATGTGATGATGAAATTAAGACATTGACAGATAACAGAAGGTTAGAGACTTTGTAGAAACCAAACCAAAGCAACACGAAATGCTGAAAGAAGTCTTTTGCTTAGAAAAACAAAACCATTAAGTGTATATTTATGAAAGCAATGCAGGACACAGCATCCAGAAATCTACTCAGTTAGGGAAGTCACAAACTCAGCCAAAGAAGGGAATCACCAGTTATATCACGAAAACTATAACACCATCACACTGAAAAGAGGGATATACTACAATAGTTATAGTCCTTTCAGAAGGAGAAGAAGTAAAAAAGATATGCAGAAGTTAAAATGGGATTTAAATCTGGAATATTAAGGGGGATCATAGGGGTAGCCACAAAGCACAACAACACTGCAACATATCAAAACAAAAGATGTATGACAAGAGTCCCAAAAAACACAAAACCAACACTGAAAAAGATGAAAAGTCAGCCCATAAAGAAGAATGACCCAGAACAGAATATTAAGAGCAACATAGAGAACAGCAACAAGAAAAATAAATACATTTAAGTGACAGCACTAAACATATATCAATAATTACACTGAATATAAATGGAGACAACAAGTACTATCCTGGATGAAAAGACACAAGCTGTCTATATTTTGCTTACATAAAACACAACTTGGAATTAAAGATACAAACAAACTGAAAAGTAAAGGGTGGAATAATGTATACTAAGCTAACAACATACAAAGAAGAGCAGATGTGGCAATACTAATCTCAGGTATAATAGATTTTAATGTAAAATCCATCATAGACAAGGATGGTCACTATTTACTCCTGAAAGGTTCAATACACAAGTAAGACTTAACAATATTAAATATTTATGCACCCACAGTATCTAAATGCATGGAACAAGTACTGACCACATTGAAAAATGAGATAGACCACTCCACAGTAAGAGTTAGAGACTTCAACACTCCACTTTCACTAATGGACAGATCATCCAGAAAAAAGCTCAATAAAGACACAGAAGATCTTATTGTAGCAATTAACCAACTAGACCTCGTCTATGTATACAGAACTTTTTATCCATCAACAGATAAGTACACCTTCTTCTCCAACGGACATGGAACATTTCCAAGAATAGACCATGTGTTAGCACAAAAAGCAAATCTCAACAAAATTCAAACCACTGAATTAGTGCAAGGCGTCTTCTCAGACCATAAAGCCATAAAAGTCAAGATCAGTAGCAGAAAAAATGCTGACGGAAGTTGGAACTCAGAAACTGAACAATGCCTTGCTCAAAAAGCCATAGGTTATAGAAGAAATCAAGAATGAAATAAAGAAATTTATGGAATCAAATAAGAATGAAAATACAGCCTACCAGAACCTGTGGGATACAGCCAAAGCAGTGCTCAGAGGTCAGTTTATCTCTATAAATGCACACATCTAGAAGGAAGAAAGGACCCAAACCAAAGAATTAACCCTACAGTTTGAACAAGTAGAAAGAGAACAACAGAGGAAGCCCTCAGCTACCAGAAGAAAACAGATCATAAAGATTAGAGTAGAACTAAATGAATTAGAGAACAGAAGAACAATTGAAAAAATAAACAGAACCAAAAGCTGGTTTTTTTGAAAAGATTGACAAAATTGACAAACCACTGGCTAAACTTACAAAAGAAAAACAGTAGAGGAAACAAATAACGCAAATATGAAATGAAATGGGTGATGTCAGAATGGACTAAACTGAAATCAAAAGTATCATAACAGAATACTATGCAAGACCGTACTCTAACAGATTTGAAAACCTGGAGGAAATGGACAAATTTCTAGATTCATATCACCTACCAATATTATCACAAGGAGAAGCAGAATAAATTAATAAACCCATGACAAAGAGACTGAAAAGGTCACCAAGGAACTACCAACCCCCAAAAGCATGATATCTTTCTCCTGCAACTGATCCTTTCCGACAACATGTCTAAAGTTTTGCTTTCGAGGAGCACTGTGGCTGTTCTTTCCGATGATGAATGTGACACCATTCATCCTCAAGTTTTTATTCTCAGCACTTGGCTGGCTCGATAGTAGACTATATGACTGTCTAATTCAAAATGGCCAGCACCAGTCTATTTCAGCTCTTTAATACCTAGGATATTGATGTTTGTGATTTCCATTTCATTTTTGACAATTTCTACTTTTCCTAGATTCATACTTCATACCCAACATTCCAATTATTAATGGACATGTGCAGGAACCAGCAGTCTACTTCTTAAAAGAATTAGCCAGTGAAAACCTTAGGAATGGCAGTGGAACATTGTCCAGAAAGAATCTTTCCATATTGCAACTCAAGGCTTGAATTTCTGCTTCAGTTCTTTCAATTTGAAGAATGCTGACTGAGCGTATTCTTCCCTTTCGGTTTTCTAACTCCAGGTCTTTGTACATTTCATTATAATACTTCTTCTTGAGCAGCCCTTATAAATCTCCTACACAACTGTTTGATTTCGTCATTTCTTCCACTCAAACTGGTCATGTTTCAAGTGCTTAACATCTAAATTTAGCTGGTAGCTGTACTGGACATCGGATCCGACTGGTCGGCACTTGGCTGGCTTGGTACTGGGCATTTGGATATCACAGCTGTATATGATTCTAGATTATTAACTCTGATTCAGAAAATTTCATTAACTTTTCTCAGATCATTTAACCATGTCGTATGGAATTGTGTTCCCCAACTATACGTGTCAACTTGGTTAGCTTCATGATTGCCAGTATTGTGTGGCTGCCCTCCATTTTGTGATTATAGTTTTTCTATTTGTTGTAAATTCTATCCAACTCGACAGCACTGGGTTTGAATCTCTGCCTGTGGTTAATGAGGCAAGACTAGATTATGTTAAAGAGGATTAGCGTGCAATACAAAATCCCTGCTTCAATGTAAAGGGAGTTTCCCTTGCATGTGGCCTGCATCATCTATTATTTTAAAAGAGTTAAAAGGAAAGGGAAGTGGGTAGATAGTGGGAAACATTATACCATCAAGAAAGCAGCAGTACATCCTTCGAAACTAGAGTCCCTGAGAAGCTCCTTGACTAAGGGAATGCTGATGCTAAGAGCCTTCTTTCAGCACCCACAAAGACAGAAAGCCTTCCACTGGAGCTAACATCCTGACTCTGGACTTGTAACCTACTAGACTGTGAGAGAATAAACTTCTGTTTGTTAAAGCCATCCTTTTGGGATATTTCTGTCTATTGTTGCTATAGCACTAGACAGTCAAGACAAACAATGACCTCAGGCTGCTAACCAAAATGTCAGCCTTTCAAATACACCAGCAATTATCTGGAAACCCTATGAGTTCCAACCTGTCCTATAGGGTTTCCATGAGTCAGAATCAGTGGCAACAGCCCTAGTTTATTACCCCCTATAACATCAAGGGTAAGGAACAACGCTAATGTAGAACTGACAAGTAACAGGAATTTTATGGCTGTAATTTATACAGTGTCATATTTTCCAAATTATAAAATATATGACTATCATAGAGAAGTGACAAAATATCTAGAAATATATGACAGAGAGAATGAAAATCACAGTGGAGAGCAATTGTAATGTAAAATAATTACGAACAAATAGTCCATGCTCATGTTACAATACTTCAGACATGTTCTCAGCAGGGATCAGTCCTTGAAGAAGGACATCATGCTTGAGAAATCAGAGGATCAGCAAAAAAAGAGGAAGACCGCCAATGAGACGGAGTGACATGGTGACTACAACAAAGGGGTGAAGCATGTGACTGCTGTGGGCACGGCACAGTACCAGGTATGCACAGCAACAACGTGTGAAAAAGAAAAAACTGAATGTTCTTTGAAGGTTTATTCTTTCCCTTTTATAGTCTTTCACATTTGTTTCTGTGTCCTTAAAGCTTTCCTTCTTTTTGCACATTCTCTCTCTGAATTTAAAACGCGGTGTAATTTTTAAATTCCACTATCAGAAGAGTAGCAGCTGTCGAAAATATCAATTTATTCACATGGGGGAAGAGAAGCACAGCCAGGATCTGGCATCATTGTACATTTAAATACTTCTAATGATCCAAGAGTTAGCCTGCCAAGAGTCTTCCAGCTGTTAGGAATGGTAGACACCAGGTTGATGATCAACTTACTGTTAGAATAAAATATTTTTCCAACAAAATAGATTAACCCTTCATTAGAACACAGTCTGAAATGTGTCAACAGGGCTATTGGATTTTATCTCTGAAACACTATTTCTGTGTTTAGTTTTACATGAAAACCCAACCAATTTGTAGACACCAAACCAAACATCTAACTCACTGCCGTCAAGTCAATTCAGACTCATAGAGACTCTGTAGACAGGGTAGGACTGCCCCATAGGGTTTCCAAGGAATGCCTGATGGATCTGAACTGCCAACCTTACGGTTAGTAGCCATAGCACTTAACCACTGTACTACCAAGGGTTTCCAAGTTCTGGATGGAGGAAGAATATTTTACACGAGCCAGGTTCTAAAGCCACTCTAGGAGCTTAGACCCAAACTTCAAGGGTTACTTAAATTTGAAAACATTTAGCATCTAGGAGGAAACTGAGGGTGTTAAGTCACAGCCCAGAAATAAAAAGGAAATTGAAAGAGTGAATTAGAGGAAGTGAGGAGATAATTGGGTTATTCGCAGCTAATATCACAGAAATTGGATTGCACCTAATTGTGACCAGACTCAACCAAATGCTCATGTTAATCAGCATCAGGGGACTACCACCGAATACACGGAAGAGCTATTGGCTTTGTTTGGAGGATGGGAAAGTGAGCTGCTTTTAAAGTGTCCTCAGAAATCAACAAGCAAACCACTCCTGGAACGATGTGTGGTGGACAGAGAGCCAAATCCTCGCACAGCCAACTACTCACTGCAATTTATCATACTTGGCTTCACATTTCTCAGTCTGTTCTGGAACACATTTGACCTAGCTTTCATTGTGCGTTTAAATGCTGTCTGTTCTGACTAGGGCTTCCCAGCTGGGCAGGACATTTCCTGGCCCCAGGCCATGCAAAACAGACAGCATCTCCATACCTCTCCTCATAGAACTTCAGCAATTGTTTTTCCATGTAAATGAGGAAAGGGAAAGCTTGTGAGGGACATGTCTTCTATACCACTCTTGGCTTCTACAATTTGCGGGGTTGTTGATGAGAGGAAACTGTGGCTGCACAGTGGTTAAGTACTGCTAACCAAAAGATTTGCGGTTCAAATCCATCAGTTGCTCCTTGGAAACTCAATGGCTCAGTTCTACTCCATCTGGTGGGATCCCTATGAGTTGGAATCAACTCAATGGTGATGGATGTAAGTGTCCAAATATATTTACTAAGCATGTACCATGAGCCAGTCCCTGTTTCAGATGTTGGGGATTCAATAATGTGTCAAAAGAAAGCAGGGCTCTGCCAGAGGTAGATACAACCAATCTAAATTGTAAACTCCTCTCCCCTTAGTTTGCACTTAGCATGGATTGTACATGTCTCTATACTCTCCAACTAGATTTAAAATTAGGTTAAAACAAACAAACAAAAACTTCCCATGGATGGTATTGCTTGCTACATTCCAAGTACTTTGATGCACAGTTGTTAAATATCAACTTCTAATCCTCCCAACAATCCTGCAAATATGACATTATTTGTTTCCTTTGCACATGGGAAATCTGAGTCCCAAGAAAAGTAATAATTCACCCACGGTGTCATATATTTGTGGTGCCAACCCAGGAAAAGCATCTATTGAATGAATGAATGAGAGTGGCTGAACACTAGCAGTAGTAGTATTCTGGTAACTTAAAAGGTGTACTATCTGCTCTAAATTGAATTATGTCCTCCCAAAACCTGTCTCAACTTCACTGGGCTATGATTCTCAGTATTGTAAGATTTTGTCACTGATATAATTTTCCCATATGTCGTAAATCCCACCTCTATGATGTTAATAAGAAACCCTGGTGGTGTAGTGGTTAAGAGATAAGGCCGCTAACCAAAAGGTCAGCACCTGGAATCCACCAAGTGCTCCTTGGAAACCCTCTGGGGCAATTCTACTGTGCCCTATAGTGTCTCTATGAGTCAGAATTGATTTGACAGCAGCCGGTTTATGATGTTTATGAGGTGGGATTAGGGGTAGTTATGTTAATGAGTAAGAAATCAATCTACAAGATTAGATTGTATCTTAAACCAATCTCTTCTGAGATATAAAAGGGATAGGCAAGCCAAGAGATATCAAGGACATCTATACCACAAAGAAGTTAGCACCAGGAGATAAACGTGTCCTTTGGACTTGGAGTCCCTGCACTGACAAATTCCAAATTCCAGAGAAGATTGATGACAAAGACCTTCTTCCAGAGTCAACAGAGAAAGAAAGACTTCCCCTGGAGATGATAGCCTGACTTTAGACTTCTAGCCTACTAGACTATGAGAGAATAATTTCTCTTTGTTAAAATCATCCACTTGCCATATTTCTGTTATAAAACTACTGGATGTCTAAGACACTATCATGTCAATGGAAATACAACAAAGACATTGGCTTAAAATCTTAAAAAAAAAAAAAATTCCTATTAATCCACCAGGCACTCCTTAAATACTCTGGGGGTGAGTTCTACCCTGACCCCTAGGGTCGTGATGAGTTGGATCTGACTCGAAGGCATTTGTCTTGGCATTTATTTTCTCCTCCAGTGTTTTCAGAAGTTTAACTTTTTTGTCTTCATTTCACTTAGTTCTCTCTTCCTGTATTTCTTCTCAGGCTACTTTTGCATGATGATTTGCTGATATACATTAATTGTATGCAGTAACTCAAGAACACGTAGTGTATTTCCAAGAGAGTCCTTTGACCCACAAGAATGTGTGTGGTGGAAAAAGCTGTGGCCTGCCCTTCAAAACATGCACAGCATGCCAAGTGACAGCATAAAAAGGTGTAAAGGGTTTCTATTCTTCCATTTTTCAATGAGGGTTTGAGGACCATTTAGGAATAAGATGAGACAAAGTGTGGTGACACTAAAATAGTGTTCTATTAACATAACCCCAAATTCTACCTAAAAAGTATGGTTTGATCTGGTATTAACCACTTCTTGTTGTTGTGTGTCTTGAGTCAATTTGAACTCACACCCACCCTACTGGACAGAGTAGAACTACCCAGTGGAGTTTTCCAGGCTGTAAACTTTACAGGAAGGAGCCCTGGTGGTAAAGCAGGTAAGCGGTTAGATGTTAATTGAAAAGTCTGTCATTCGAACCCACCAGCTGCTCTCAAGAGAAAGATATCTCAGTCTGCTTCAGCAAAGATCACAGCCTCTGTCCTGTAGTTTGCTATGAGTGAGAATCAACTCAACAGCCCACAGCAACAACAGCAACAGTCTCCACTGGACAGATTGCCAGGCCTTTTCTCCCGAAGAACCACTAGTGCGTTCAGAATGCCAGCGTTTTGGTTAGCAGACAAGCACTTAAGTGTTGCAGAACAAAGGCTTGTTATTAATCTACCCCTTACAAAGCTAAAAAGGAAAATCCTGAAGATGCTATTGTTCTTCGAATGTAACAGGTTCCTAAGGGGGGTGGGGAACCAATTCTCTTTTTAATGCAAAGATGCTAATTTTCCCTTGCTTCAGTTTTTGCTGTTGTTAACTTGCGCTAGTGATCTTAAAATCTGAAAAGTCATCAATAACTAGTTGCTTTGAGTAGCAAGTGTTATCCCAAGGTGATGCAGCCATAAAGGGCGCTTCCAAATTTAAGTCAAAATAACAGTACGAGCAACTTGCCAGACAGTAAGCAACATTTGAGGATAGAGAATCTAGTATTCTACTCTCTCCCTTTTCCATCACACGGAAAAATCACAATTTATTCACCAAGAGAGAAATGATAGCCAATGTAGCTTACTGTAGAACAGAGAACAGATGAAGACAGAGATATACAGAAGTGAAGACACTGACAGGAAAGGTCTACTTCCTCTGTAAAACTGCAGAAATATTAGCCTCTTCCTCCAGACTATCTCCCTACACAACCTCAAAGGACAGCTGCAATTCACACCACAACCAGCATCCTCTATGGCCCCAACCTACTTCATAGGAGTTACTGTAAAGACTAATAATGTAGTTACAAAGAAGTTTCAAATTATTTATATGGCTGAATTACATTTCTGGCCTAGAATCTTTTTAATAAGAACATACTGAATCAACATTTTAATATATTTGCTAAAGATTTTTGTGTCTCTTCTCTCATACTCACCAGGAAGTGAAATGAACTCTTCATTTTGCCCCCATTAACCTGAATGCTGGGCCTTATGCAGACTTCACCCAACTCTTAGGACCCCCTGGAGACACTGATTTAGCACCCTCTGATTAGACTTACGCTGCTGCCCAGAGCTTCTCCATCCTGACTGCCCAGAGTATCCAGGGGCAGACTCCAGGCACCTCAAGTTTTCAAATCCCCTTCAGAAGCAAGAGATATGAACTACTGTTTCATGGCCAAGTTCCCCATATGTTGACATCTGAATGAAATGTAACTCTGACACAGTTGTTGAGAAAAAAAGGAAAAAAGAAACACAGCAATCAGCCATTTCTGTGTTACTCTCACAAATAATGGAAGAGTTTCTTCACTTCTAGGGAAAGACCATGCCTTATGGTAATGAAACAGTAAAGGAAACAACACAAAACAAAACAACTTCTTCATGTCATCAGTCCGAAATCCACTGAACTTAACAAGCATCTCTGTAATTTTAGTTTTTTAGTGGAAGAATAAATTATATATCAAATTGGTTACATAAATTTAGGCATATTAATAGCTGATAACATTGCAAAAGATTAGTTTGCTTTCATAGTAAATATTAGATATTTTTTTTTCCTTTCAACTTATATTTTCGCCCCTGTTACATATCCTGGGGAGCTGGTCATTGATTTTTTCTCTAGTAAATACAGAGAATGATTAGGAATAAGTCCTGTTGCAGCCAAAACCTCATCAACTTCAGATATCAGTTTGATTTCTTAAGCCAAACCTAGCCAGTAATTTATAATAGCACATCCGACTCGACGGCACTTGGCACTTGGCTTGGCTGATAGGATCCTATGACAAGCTTGCAAGACTGAGAAGACAGAAAAACTAGAGACAGAATAACTAACTGCCTTCCTGTGTCACAATTAAAGGAAATAGAACAGAAAGATCTGAGTTCTTGGCATTTAAGAACCCATCTTTTGAAAGGAAAAGATAACTATAAAACAAATAACAGAAACCCCAAATGAGAAACATCAAGACTCTCTTACCCTAAAATTCTCCTTTGTTCACCAATGATTGCCCAGTAACTAGGCTGACATGTAGTTAGTGCTTACGTGATACCTGCTGAATACTGAATGAAGTTGTGAATAAGTTGATAACTACTTCCTGAAAAAAAAATAGCTGATAGTATAATAAATTTGGATTTCGGATAACTGTTTTTAGAGACCAAAAACCGAACTCACTGCCATCAAATCAAGTCTGAGTCATGGCAACCCAACTCTATAGGACAGAGTACAACTACCCCAGAGGGCTTCTAGGAGTGAACAGTAGATTGGAACTACTAACATTTGGTTAGCAGCTGTAGCTCTAACAAAGCCACCAGATTTCCAATAATATCCAAAGAAGTAAATAATTTAGATAGACTTTGATAACCACTGTATATAACTATCATTTATGACTCTTGTAAAAAGATGGTTTAGATTAGTAAAATGTAAAATGCTGGAATGGAAATACTGAATTTAACATTCAAATGGACAGCCTCAGGCAAATTACTTGACTGCACTGATCTCCATGTCTCGTGATAAATATGCAACAATTTTATAATTGAAAAAATAAAAAATTATGTTTTATGTAAGGAGTTAGGTCACTATCACTAAAATACATAAACATACTAAGGTAGTTTAATTACAAAAGCTATAATGATTCGAAAAATGACATATTGACAAGGAATGAAAGGGCTGAATTAGAAAGTTTTTTTGTCTTCTTTTCAAAATACAGAGAAGAAACAAATTTAAAGAAGGTAATGTCATCAATTGCGAAACACATTTGTAGAAATGCAATTAGTACCTTCGCAGGTCAGCAAACTCTAGGAGAGCTAACGCCAAGAAGATGTAATTGTCTTTGCACAGAGTGAATATTTAATAATTAGGGGAAATGTGGTTGGAACAGTGATAAGTACATAGAAAGTTAAGAAAATAAAAATGATAATTATTCTAGGAAACTTTTTCTAGGAAAGAAAAAGCAATTTCAGTTTCCAACCTGGCTTATCCATGAAAAGCATTTTTTTTTTTTTGAGTCATAGTACTGTAAAAATGAAATATTCAGCAAAGGTTTTAATTGAACTATGTCAATAGGACGAGAGAATGAGAAATAGTAAAAGAAAGCTAGGATCTTATATTCCACATTAGGAAGTCAATAGGAAATGCCTAAAAGCTAAACCAGTTTCCAGTGAGTCAGTGTTCATTCGTGACCACCCCACTGTGCAGAGTAGAACTGATGCCTAGCATTTCAAGGCTGTGAACGTTCAGGCACAGATCACTAGGATTTTCTTCTGAAGTGACTCTGGGCAGGTTCCAACATCCAATCCTTCTGTTAGTAGTTGAGTGCTTAAATTACTGCACCACCCAGGGACCCAGAAAATTCCTATCACAGAAAAATGAAGGAATGACAATCTAATAGTCTTATTTAGGAAAAAAAGAAAAACAGAAATAAATTCAAAGGAATCAGATAAAAAAGATTGAAGTATCAGAAAGGAAACTGGTCCATAGGGCTAATGCTAATACTCTACACAAATCATGACCTCAGTTACTGTGAGCTCAAAAGAACTAGACGGTGCCTGCCTACTACTACTGTACATTCTGATCAGGAACACAGTTGACAGATCCTGATAGAATGGAGGCAAAATGTAGAACACAGGTCAAGTTGTTAAAAAGTCCAGACTTATTGGACTGGTTTAAACTAGAGACTCCCCAAGACTATCACCCTGAGATACTCTTTAAACTCTGAACCAGAACTATTCTAGGAGGTCAGCTTTTAACAGATTGGCTCATAGGCAAACAAATCATCATGAGTATTGTACTCCTTTAAAAAATCATCTGTATGAGATCAAATGATCAACATTATTCAAAAGCAAAATAAGAAAGCAGAAAATACGCTTTACTAGAAATAGAAGAACCAGAACAGAAATAATGAGAAAGTTGAGATACTGTGAAAAATGTAACCAAAGTCACTGAACAAATTGTGTAGACATTGCCAAATAGAAATCGTAAGCTTTCACTGAAAACACAGCAAAGTATTTTCATAACAGTGATTTAAATAAAAAATAAAACATTGAGGTAGTTGATCACGGGATCTGGACATGTGACAAGGTAATGAGTAGACATGGAACTGTTGTTTTTCACAATAAATTTTTGTAGAACTATTATGCTCTTAAAGGTCTGAGTGTCTTTCAAGGCAAGAAAGCTGAACACTGAAAGAAATAGGAGGAGAAAGAAAGAGGAAAACAAGGGGAGAGCTATGTCATTAAACCAAAAATCCTAGTTGCTGTAGAGTCAGTTCTGACTCATGGCTACCCCACATTGTAGATTAGAGGTTTCCTAGGGGTTTCAATGTGACTTTTTGGAAGCAGATCCCAGGCCTGTCTCCAGAGGCACTTCTAGGTAGGTTTGAACTGCCAGACTTTTGCTTATATAATCAAATGCTTAATCTCTTGTGCCACCCAGAGGCCAGTGATATCGCTGTTGTTGATAGGCGCTGTTGATTTATACAGTCTGTAGTGATCCCATGTGACAGAGCACAGCTGGCCCATAGGGCTTTACGTGCTGTAATCTTTATGGAAACAGATCGTCAACTCTTGCTCCTGCAAAGCTGTTAGGCAGGTTCAGACTGCCAGCGTTCTGTTAGTAGCCAAGTGCTTAACCGCTTTTTGGGGCCCTAATGACATGGAGCCCTGGTGGCACAATATATCCTCCTGGCTGACTCTAGAGAAGGCCTGCAGCTAGCAGTTATTTAGGAAGCACCCCCACGGGAAGCAGCGGGAATGAGCACAGAAGCAACAGAACCCAGGCCGGGACAGCTGCAGAGATGCAAGTGAGAGCTCAGATCACAAATAGCCAGATCTTTCCCTAGCAACCTACAACTTCACCACAACGGGAATGAAACGGGACTCAGGGAAAAGGGTAGATTTCTTACTAATGACCATACTGATTGCCATCTTGTCAATTCTGGTCATTCACAGTGACAGGTGGTATTATTAGGGCTGGTGTCACCCAGTGTGGTAACTCAAGATGTCACTCCCCTCATGGACCTCTTCCTCTACCCAAAGAAATAGAATGCTTAGTAACGTTTTCAGTGGCAATGTTACCTGTAAATCATCATTCCTGTATATCAGTCCTTCTCCTTTCATTACTACGCCTATTCCTCACTTGTCAGTATAGATAGCTTCCAAAGATCGAGTCATTATGCCAAAACTGATGTTATGCAAAGTGGAGCTACTTCATTGCATAACTGCCAAATCACTAAAAGTCATCTCGGCCTGCCCAAGTTTACACTCAACTATCAGGGTCCGACTCGACGGCACTTGGCTTGGCTTGGCATCACAGCCTGCTTTACTTTTGCTTTGGACCTCATCATTCATTACAGCCAGATAGATGTCATTAATGTACAAAATAATAAATTCTTTACTATTATTGTAAGTGTAAAATATCCGATAATGAGACAGTTGATAATAAGAAAGTGTATTTTATTCTCAAATAGTTACTGATAGAGATTCACAAACACTAATTTTCACGATATTGTAGTTAAACATTAGGAAAAAAATCTGTTGCCACTGAATTGATTCCAACTCACAGCAACCCTATAGGACAGAGGACATAGCAACCCTATAGGGTAGAGGAGAACTGCCCCACAATGTTTCCAAGGAGTGCCAGGTGGATGAGAACTGCTGAACTTTTAGTTAGCAGGCAAAGCTCTTAACCACTGCACCACCACGGCTCACAAAATCAGACCAAATCAGCAACAATAAAACACAGGCAGTGCTTGCAGTACACAGATGAAACCATAGGCTTTAAAAGTGTTAGTGTAACTAGGTGACAATGGCAGTTCTGACTGGAGTGCATTAAATCTGTTAAATCGATTGTCATTAAGTCAATTCCAATTCATAGTTTCCTATTGCTAAATGGCACTATCTTTGAGTTAAGAAGCCCTGGTTACACAACAGTTAAGTGCTGGTCACTAACCATCAAGGAGTTTACCAGGTGGTAGGGCTGATAAGAGACATTCTCAGATTAAAAAAAAAAAAAAAAGACCACGACAACCCATCACGAAGTTTGAGAAGTATCTAGTGAATTCTACTGATGGTAACTATAGAAGGAACTTTGCAAACAGGTATATTACTGTCAGTTGGATAAACCAGAGGGAATTTCAAGTAAATTAAGCCTTTGAAAACAGATTTGAGCAGAAATGAAGGAGAAAACAGGATTTCAGAGAAAGAGTGAATCAATGGACTTGAGAACGCCAGAGCGAGCTAGAGGACAGTGATTTGCCAGCTTTGACTGGGCACAGGTTCCAGAGTAGATGTTATAAAAGATGAGTTTGAAAAGACAGGTTGATACTGAATAATGAACTCTGAACGTCAGGCTAGGCTACTTGAGCTTTATCTTCCAGTACGAGGAAACCATTAATGTCCAGGGTTTGCTTGTTTAATTGTTGTTTTAATCAAGGAATAATGATCACAGCTCTATTAATTAAGGCCATCAATTTGACCTACAGATTCAAAATGCATTCCCCATTAAAACCCCAGAAAGCTTTCCTGGTAACTATTGACAAGATGATTCTAAAATTTATATGAAACACTGAGGAACTAGAACAGCCAATTCTTTTTTTCTTTCTTTTTTTTTTTTTTAACAGTGATTAAACGAAAGTATACAATCTAAATCAATTTTGCATGCCAGCCTGTCTGCAGCTCCTTCTGCTCTCCTTGCTCAGTGACAGCACACTCCTGCTTTTCATTCAATACTTGTAGTATTTATCCTCTTAACAAGCTACTGTCCCCTCCTCTCTACCCTCTTCTCTCCCATCTAGGAAGAGACCAGTTGGACAACTTCCTACAAATTCATAAACCATATAGTACACATACCATATGGTCACATTGTGTCTTCAAGTGCCACTCATTTGGGGCCGAGTTGACCTCAGTAGTGTTTTCTGGTCAGGAGCAGCAGCAGGTCTGGGGCCATGCTCCCAGGAGACCCTCCGGGCCATCAGACCATCAACTGTGGTCTTTTAGTAGGGTTCTTGAGCCTCACTCTTGCTTTTCCTGCACTCTACATTGTGTGCCACATCACAGCTGTCTGTGGTGATGGCTGGGCACCATCTAATTCTTCTGGTCATATGTTGATACAGTCTTCCATTCCTGTGGGTCCTTCTGTCTCCTGAGCTCTTTTTCTCTCTTGCCTTTGTTGTTTTTGGTCATCATCTATTCTACATGAGTAGGGACTATTTGGTGTACCTCAGATGACAGCTTGCTAGCTTCTAAGACCTCAGACACCACTCACCAATATGGGGTGCAGAAGTTTCTCTTAGAAATAGGCTAGTTATGCCAAGTAGCCTTGATGTCCTCTGAAAGCATGGTCCCCAGACCTCAGCCCCTGCTACTCTATCCTTGCAAAACTGGGTTGAGATCAGAAGAGCTTTCGTTTTATGGTGAAGTCCGGTTAAGTTGATCTACTTTCTACTGTATGCTGTCACTGCTTTCACCTAACCAGATGTCTATCAACTACCTAACTGATGCCAAACTTTCTCCCCCTCTCCCCACCCTTTAGGGAGAAATTATGGAGATCAGGCAACACAAATTCTTTTCTTCTATACCTAAGTCTACTTTTAAGTCCTTATAGCAAGGGTCTTATACAATATTTGTCCTTGTGCCACTGATTGATTTCACTCACCATAATGTCTTCCAATTTAAGCCAGGTTATGAGATGCTTCCTAGAATCATTTTTGTTCTTTATCATTGCATAGTGTTCTGCTGGATATATGTACCATAGCTTATCTATTCATCTATTGATATGCATTTAGGTTGATTCCATCTTTTTGCTATTGTGGACTGTGCTGCAATAAACATTCATGTGCACGTAACTATTCGTATGACAACCTTTGTTCCTGTAGGATATGTTTTGAGCACTGGCATTACTGGATCAAATGGTGTATCTATGTCCAGCTCTCTAAGGAAGTGTCAAATTTCTTTCCAAAGATGTTGTACCACTTTGCAATTCTACCAGCAGTGTAGAAGTGTTCTGATTTCTCCACAGTCTCACTAGTACTTGTTGTTGTGTGTTTTTTGGATCATGGCCAACCTTGCTGGGGTGAGATAGTATCTCATTATAGTTTTGATTTGGATTTCTCTCATAGCTAAGGATTGTGAGCATTCCCTCAGGTGTCTTTTCACTCCCTAGATGTCCTCTTTGGTGAAGTGTCTGTCCATCTCCTTTGTCCACTGATCATTTGGGTTATTAACCTTTTTCTTTTTGATATTTTGTAATACCTTGTAGATTATGGAGATGAGACATTAGCCCAACATGTAGTTGCCAAATAATTTTTCCATTCTGTAGGTGGTTTTTTTAATTCTTTTGATAAAGTCTATGAATGAGCAAAAGTGTTTGATTCTTAGTAGTCCCCACTTACTTATTTTCTCTTCTGTTGATTGTGCTTTGTCAAATTTTGAAGTCTGTCCAAGTCATGTATTACAACTTCTGTTGTTGGCCCTATGCTTTCTTGCATGATTTTTATCATTTCAGATTTGATATTTAGGTCTTTGGTCCATTTTGAGTTAGTTTTGTGTAAGGTGTAAGATACGGGTCTTGTTTCAGTTTTTTTGCAGATGAATATCCAGTTTTTCCAGAACCATATGTTAAAGAGGCTGTTTTTACCCCAGTTCACAATTTTAGGGCCTTTGTCAAATATCAACTGTAATATAGTAGAAGATAGTGGCATCTTTGGGTCTCAACTCTGTTCCATTGCTCTGTATGTGTCTTTTTGTACCGGTACAAGGCTGTTTTGACTACTATGGCAGTGTAATAATGCCGGGAGCCAGCCCCGACACTTTCCAGGGTCCTGCACGGAGTGGGGGAAGGCATCAGCAGGAAATGAATGAAGAGAGACAGGAAAGACTTTTCTGGTTTAAGGCAGCCTGACCCAGAGAGCAAGAGAGAGGAGCTGTCTGTCTTTATTGTTTGCATAGAAGAGGTGACGTAGTGTTCACCCTATTTTCTTCATCATATAAACTACTGGTTAACAAGAAACTGACCCATCATTATTGGCTAACAAGAAAGTGACCCCTCGTGGTCTTCTTACTCTAGTTAATTGCCAAGGCTTTTTGGATAATGGTCTGAGGCAAGTGTTTGTGGTGATAAATGTCAGTGAAAACAAAGTTAACAGTGAAAACAAAGTTATGCTTTGAACTTAATGGTTCTATTCGTACCTCAAGGTTGAAGGCACAGAAGGATACACTCCTCAAAACCTCACTGTTTGGCTGTCTCCATTTGTTTCTCTAAGTTTTTATTTATATCTTCCTGTGTAGATAGTGTCTGCCATTCTCTAATTAAGCCCAGCTGCACTAAGAAAGATGTCTCTTCAGTATTTATCAGTTCGCCATACCAGCTACAATGAACCTAGAAGTTCATTTGTTCTTTCTGCAGCAGGGAGTGAGATACTTGTGTAGTTTTAATGGCTGTGTGGAGAACTGTCCTCGGAAAGCCTTTCAAGGGTTAGCTTGTAAATGTGTATGTGGAGAAAAGGGAAGGGGGAATGCAATTAGGGGGAAGCCAGTGAGGCTGGGCAGGCCTCAGTGCTATTAGGCATGCTGTATTGAAATCCATTCCTCTGATTTCTTTTCCCTAGAAGTTTCTGATCAGATGTTCCCAATATAATTTTATAAACCGAGGGGGTCGTAAAACCCCTCTTAGAAGGCACCTCCTTGATCCTCATGTTGGGAGGGGGGCTTGCTCCCAACATAATAAGTTCTAAGGCTGGGTAGTGTGAGGCCTCCCACTGTGTTCCTCTTCTTCAGTAGTGCTTTACTTATCTGGGGTTTCTTCCCTTTCCAAACAATTGGTGATTTATTTCCCCGACTTATTAAAAAAAAACACTGGAATTTGTATTGGGATTGCATTGTATATGTAAATCACTTTGGGTAAAATAGATATTTTCACCATGTTAAGTCTTCCAATCCATAAGCACGATAGGTGTCCTCATTTATTTAAGTCTCTTTTGGTTTATTGCAGTAAAGTCTTATAGTTCTCTGTGTATGCCCAGTGCCATCAAGTCAATTCTAACGCATGGTGACCCTACAGGACAGAGTAGAACACCCCATAGAGTTTCCAAGGAGTGCCTGGTGGATTTGAACAGCTGACATTTTGGCTAGCATACGTATCACTTAACCACTACACCACCAGGGTTTCTTCTACCTCTATAGGTCTCTTGTTTCTCTGGTTAGATTTATTCCTAGGTATGTTTTTCTTCTCGGGAGCTATAGTAAATGGTATTGATTTGGTGATTTCTTCCTTTGTCAGTGTAAAGGAATCCTACTGGTTTACTTATGTCTGTCTTATATCCTGATACTTTGCTAAACTCTTCTATTAGTGCCAATAGTTTACTTATGGATTGCTTGAGATTCTCTGCATGTAGTCTGCAAATACAGAAATTTTTACTTCTTGTTTGCCAACGTGGATGCCCTTTATTTCTTTGTCTTGTCTAATCACTCTGGCTAGAACCTCTAGAACAATGTTGAATAGAAGTGTGATGAGAGTGGGTGTCTTGTTTAGTTTCTGTTGTCAAGGGGAATTCTTTCACTCTCTCCTTTTAGCATGATCTAGGTGGTTGGTTTTGCGGAGATACCCCTTATTGCATGAAGGAATTTGCCTTCTCTTCATATTTTGCTTAGAGTTCTTAGCATGAATGGGTGCTGGATTCTGTCAAATGCCTTTTGTGTATCAATATAAAATCAGGTGATTTTCATCCTTTGTGATAGATATATGATTGATTGCATTGTTTTTCTGATGTTGAACTAGCCTTGCATCCCTGGTACGAACCAAACTTGGTCATGATGTTTTTGTTTTTCTGTTTTGTTTTGTTTTGTTTTGTTTTGTTTTTTGATAAGTTGTTGAATTCTACTGGCTAGGATTTTGTTGAATATTTTTGCACCTAAGTTCGTGGATGATATTGGTCTGTAATATTCTTTTTTGTGTGGGATCTTTCCCTGGCTTTGGTATCAGGGTTATGCTGGCTTCATCAAATGAATTTGGGGATATTCCAGCCCTTCCTATGCAGTGAAATAGTCTTAGTAGTAGTGGAGTTAACTCCTTTTTAAAAGTTGGGTAGAATTCTCCAGTGAAGCCATCTGGGACAGGACTTTTTTTTGGTTGGTAATTTTAGGATGAGTTTTTCAGTCTCTTCCTTTGTGATGAGTTTATTAAGTTGTTTTTCTCCTTGTGATAATTTTGGTAGGTGATATGAATCTAGGAATTTGTCCATGCCCTCTAAATTTTCAAGTCCTTTATAGTCTTTCATAGTATTCTGTTATGATACTTTTGATTTCAGTTGGGTCTGTTGTGACATCTCTCATCTCATTTCTTATTTGAGTTATTTGTTTCCTCTCCTGTTTTTCTTTCGTAAGTGTAGCCAGAGGTCTATTAATTTTGTTGATCTTTTCAAAGAACCAGCTTTTGGTTTTGTTAATTTTTTCAGTTGTTCTTCTATTCTCTAATTCATTTAGTTCTGCTCTAATTTTTATGATCCGTTTTTTTTCTGGTGCCTAGTTGTTCAAGCTGTATGGTTAATTATTTGGTTTGGGCCCTTTCTTTCTTCTTGATGTGTGCATTTATAAACTGACTTTAGAAAACTGCTTTTGCTGTATCATACAAGTTCTGATAGGATGTGTTTTCATTCTCATTTGGTTCCACAAATTTCTTTATTATGTCCTTGATTTCTTCTATAACCCATAGATTTTTGTGCAAGGTGTTGTTCAGTTTCCATGACGTCAAATTCTTACCTATGTTTTTCTCCTATTGATTTTAACTTCTATGGCTTTGTGGTCTGAAAAGATGGAGTATGAACTGAGATGTTTCCACAACAGGTGCACTGCTGAAAGTGCTCACTCATCTAGCCAAGAAACTAAGACAGCTACCTGGCCAACAGAATGGAAGAGAACTGTATTTATGCCTACTCCCATGAAAGATGATCTAACTGAGTATTGAAGCTATTGAACGGTATCATTAATATCACACACAAGTAACATTTTTCTGCAGATCATTCAAAAGCAGCTACAACAGTATGTCAACAGGGAATTCCCAGAAATTCAACTAGATTCAGAAGAGGATGTGGAACTAGAATGTTATAGCTGATGTCAAATGGATCCCGGCTGAAAGCACAGAATATCAGAAATATGTTTAACTATGTTTTATGGACTATGCAAAGGCATTCAACTGTGTGGATCATAACAAATTATGGATAACATTGTGAAGAATAGGAATTTCAAAACACTCAGTCGTGCTCATGGGGAACCCGTACATCAGTCAATAGGCAATTGTTTGAACAGAAGAAAGGCATGCTGTGTGGTTTAAAGTCAGGAAAAGTGTGTGTCAGGTTTGTATCTTTTTACCATACCAATTCAATATGCGTGTCTAGCAAATGAACAAAGAACCTGGATTATATGGAGAAGAATGAGGCATCAAGATTGGAGGAAGACTCATCAACAATCTGTGTTACACAGATGACACAACCCTTCCTTCTGAAAGTGAAGAGGAATTCAAACATTTACTAATGAAGATCAAAAACAAAAGCCTTCAGTATGGATTACACATCAGCATCAAGAACACAAAAATCCTCACAATGGAACAAATTAGCAACATCATGAAAAATGGAAAAAAGATCAAAGTTGTCAAGGATTTCATTTTACTTGGGTCCACAGGTGACACCAGTGGAAGCAGCAGTCAAGAAATCAAAAGACACATTGCATCGGGAAAATTGGCTGGAAAAGACCTCTTTAAAGTGTTGAGAAATAATGACATCACATTGAAGGCCAAGGTGTGCCTGACTCAAACCATGGTATTTTCAATTGTTCCATACACATGTGAAAGTTAGACAACAAATAAGAAAAACTGAAAAGTTGATCTTTTTGAATTGTGGTGTTAACAAAGAATACTGACTATATCGTAGACTGCCAAAAGAACGAATAAATCTGTCTCAGAAGAAGTACAACCAGAGTACTCCTTAGAAGCAAGGATGGTGAGACTATGTCTTACATACTTTGGAGCTGTTATTAGGAGGGATCAGTCCCTGGAGAAGGACATAATGCTTGGTAAAGTACAGTGTCAGAGAAAAAGAGGAAGAATCCCAGCGAGATTTCTTGACACAGTGGATGCAGCAATGGACTCAAACATAATGATTTGGGGCATGGCCAAGAACAAGGCAGCGCTTTGTTGTGCATAGGGTTTCTACGGTTCAGAACCAACTCAATGTCACCTAACAACAAGATTATGCACAGCAAACAGGTTCCCATTCAACAATTTCTACATATAATGTTCTGTAACATTCTTCACATTGTGTTGACACTGTCATTCTTTCCATTCTGGTTATTCTATAGTTTCTGTTAACTTAGCTTCATTGCCCCCGGCCCTATCATCTATGCTTTAGAGTAACTGTTTTCCGATTTTTCAGAAGGGTACCATTCTTCACTTTTTTGAGCTAACTTGCTATTTAGTTAAAAGGAGACTTCAAAGAATAGTTTGGGGCTAAGATTTAGAGAGGACAACAAGACAACATTCTCAAGAATTTCTCGAGTTCCAATTAGTCCAGTAAGTCTAGATTTTTTTGAGAAATTAAAGTTCTGTTCCACATTTTTCTTCCTTTTTATCAGGATTCATCTATTGTGACCCTAATCAGAACATTTGATAGTGATAGCCAGGCACCACCTAGTTCTTCCGGTCTAAGGTGGAAGAGGTCATGGTTCATGGAAACAATTGATCCTGTACTGCTGTTCCTTCTCTAATTCTTGGCCTTCCTTCTTTCTCTTTGACCCCAGATGAAAAGAGGCCAATAGTTGTATCTTAGATAGCTGCTCACAATCTTTAAGACCTCCAGGCATTTCTCGCTAAATTAGGGTATGGAGCATAAACTTTATGAACTGTATTATGCCAATTAATTCCATTGTCCTACGAGACTACAAAGTCTGACAAATATGTTCATGAAGTTGTCCTAGAAAAAGTGCTGCCTACCTCACTGCTAAATATTATCATGTTCACCTTCAAAGAACTTCCCTTAGGATTCTACGCACTCATGCCAGTGCCTAGTCCACCTTTCAAAGCAATTTGGAAACTCTTTTTCTGGAATGGTCATCAGCTGATCTCCTGAATGTCATCAAAATATCTTCCTTTCAATATTTCCTTTATCTTCAAGTAAAGAAAACAGTCACTGGGGGCCAGAGCAGGTGAGTAGGGAGAGTGTTCCAATACAGTTATTTATTTACTGGCTAAAATCTCCCTCACAGTGTTGTGTGAACTGGTGCACTGTCGTGATGCAAGAGTCATGAGATGCTGACAAAAAGTTTAGCTTGTTTTGTCTAACTTTTACATGCAGCCTTTTTCAACACTTCCAAATAGTAAACTCGGTTAACTGTCCAGTAGGTACAAATTCATAAATGAACAATCCCTCCAACATCCAAAAGTTTAGCAACATTGTGTAATTCTTGATTTGGACTAATAGAACTTTTTTTGGCTGTGGGGAATTGACTGACTTCCATTGTGCAATTGGACATTTTGTTTTGTCATATTGGTACACCCATGTTTCATCATCAGTGATAACACAGCCTAAAAACATTGTCTTGTCTCCCAAAAGGTCTTGACAAACTTCGACTCTCCTTGACGTTTTTTACTGGTGAGCTCCATTGGGACCATTTTTGCATACATCTTCCTCAAGCCAAGATTTCCAGTAAAGATTTTCCTGATTCTTACCTGTGTTTACTTGGTCTACTGTACTTCTCACAGTCATCCAATGATTTTGACACACAATTCGATGAATTTTTGCAATATCTTTGTCAGTTCTACTTGTTATTGGCCACCCTGATGTCTCTTTAATGGTGATGGTTTCTCCCCTCTCAGAAAGCAATGTAATCCATTTGCGCAGTACCATTTTCTTCATGGAATTATCCCCATAAATTTGGACTAACATGTCCTTGACTTCACTTCGACTCTTGCCAACTTTAATGAGAAATGTAATGCTTGTTCATTGCTCTAATTCAAGCTCCGATGTTCTCGTGATGGCACGCAAAAACATAAAGCCACAATAATGAATGCCACTCAGCAAGACACTGCCACACATCGACACAAACACAGCTGTGAGACACTGATATACCAAGGTTATGAAATCTTACCTAGTTGTGTGTACAGTTCTGTCAACATAAACACATGGTGATAACTTCTCAAAGTTCATTGTCAGACCTTGTATGACCTTAAGTCTTCAAGCCTAGAAAACTAATCCTGTCAGGTGACTAGTCATGTGTAAGAAATATCAGCATTTGATATTTTTTGAAATTTAGGAAAAGAGAATATTACTGTAATGGAAAACAGATCAGTAGTTACCATGATCTGAGGCTGTGGAGATTGGTTTACTACACAAAGGAACAACACAGAATAATTTTGTGGGAATTGAAACTGTTTTGTATCACATGTGTACACATACACTCATCAAAACCCATGAAACTGTATACTACGAAGAAGGAATTTTACTGTATGCTCCCTACAAGAAACCAAAAATCCTCTACTAAAACACTAATTTTATCAAATCACAGATATGCTAGCTTTAATTAAGCTGTTCTGTCTTTTGCTAGTCCAGATGCAAAAGTACAACTCTTAATTCGTTTGCTCTTTTTTCCTTCCTGTGGTCAGTTCAGAGACAAAAATCAAAACACATTTGACTTGACCCATAATCCCACTGAATCTCTCTCCTGTGCAGGAAGAGATGGCTACTGTGTGGTCCGCTACATGTCTTTCAAAGTATATTTTGCATCACACTAGTCCCCAAAGCAAATCTAGAAAAATTCTAAGAAAAAAATCAAGGCCCATGAATAGGCCTTGAATAAATCAGTGAGTGTAACTTTGTTTAGTGTTTCTTATATGAAACTAAACTCAGAATTTTTCTTCAAGTAAATATCTATTTACTTTTTGGGGATCTAGTGTTCTTAAAACATACTTTGAGAAGCACTAGTTTACAAATGTTGAAATACAATTTTGCACTGCAACTGATGCTTTACAAAGAAAATGATTCAGAAAAAGTATAGAGGCCTTGATGAATTTGAGAAGTTTGAAACAAGTTATGATGAATAGATTTCACTCCTTTTTTGAGATCATGTGATATTTAAGAAGCTGATTTAGATATATATAAGAGCTGGAATCAAGCTAACGGCTTTTTTATTTTCTGGAATTCTTACAAAGCCACAGGCTACATGATTCAGTTCCAGAGAGAGCTTCCAATTTATAGAACCCAATCCATACAATCAATTTCAAAGTGGCTCACACCCAGAACTTGATGTTTTGAATATCATCAACTGGCTACACGGTTCCTGAAGTATTTTAGAGTCCCCTCTTTCCCTTCCTACTGTATTTCTATAGTAAAACTACTTCCACTTCTCTCTTCTTAACCCCTTCTGAGTAAAGCCCCTCCAACCTTATTTCTTGTTGTTCCACTTCACTCTCTATTTCCTTTTCCCTTTGAATTGTTACTTGTTGTTGTTATACGCCACTGAGTCAGTTCTGACTTACAGCTACCCTACGCACAACACAACAAGACACTGCTGTGTCTTGCACCACGTCCACAATCATTTTCATACTTGAGCCCATCGTTGCAGATACTGTGTCAATCCACCTTGTCGAGGGTTATTGTCTTCTTTGCTGACCCTCCCCTCCTCCACGCAAGATATCCTTCTCCAGGGACTGATCCTTCCCAACAACATGCCCAAAGCATGTAAGATGCATTCTCTCTATCTTTGCTTCCAAGGAGCACTCTGGTTGTACTTCTAGAACAAATCTGTTTGTTCTTTTGGCAGTCCATGGTACACTCAATATTCTTCTCCAACACCACCGTTCAAAGATGTCAATTCCTCTTCTGTCTTCCTTATTCATTGCCAGCTTTAGCATGCATATGATGTGACTGAAAATACCATGCTTGGATCAGGCACATGTTAGTCTTCAAGGTGATGTCTTGAATTGTTACTACTGAAGTCCAATAGCAGACAAGTTAGACCTTTCCCTAGAGAGGGAAAGAGCGGTAAACAATCCACAGACCCAGGCAGAATCCTGTTTAGCAGGCAGAGTGAAAGAAAGTCAGGAGATACTCATGTGGTGATACGTCTTCCCTCAATGCATGAAAAGAGACATAGTCCCCCTAGAAAAAAGTGTTTCACAGAACTGGACCTTTACTGCTAATGTAAAGAGCAGTACAGTTGGAGACAATGGAATGGAATAGGAAGGAGAGAAAGCTCCAGATCCTAGGTCCCTCGCCTGGATCTTGCCACATGACAGTTAAGTGAGCATGGGCAAAATAATTGAGTCTTCTATGCCTCAGTTTTGTAGCTGCAAATTTCTGATTACATAGTGTAGAATACATAGATATGGAACTCACATAAATAGCTCCAAACAACTGAATGAACAATTAAGTATAATTCAGTTAAAAGTAAAAATTGCATTTTAATAAAAGTGAGAATGGGCGGGGGTGGGGGAGACCATAAGAACAAAGATCAACAATTACTCTAAAACAACGTTGTGAAGATACAGGGGCAAAGAAACTAGAGTACTGGAAACGGAACAGCCAGAACACATATTGCTGGAAATGTAACCAAGTAATGTCATTGAGTGATTTGTGTAGAAGTTGTCACATGGCAACCTCATTTGCTGTGTAAACTTTTACTGAAAACATAATAACATATTATTTTTTAAAAGTGAAGACAGAGGCATTTTATTTCCCTGGTATATTGTTCAATCTATGCACTCACATGAAATTTCTGATAACTGTAATTTCATCATCTGGATTTGTGCCTAAGTTAATGTCAAGATATTGGGTCCTTCTCTTCCTTACTTGCTGGTAATCAATACCGTTCTACTGCCCCCAGCTGTCTTTAGAGCTCTTTGTCCTAAATTGTACAATCATTCATTTTGCTGCATTAAGACCCTACTGCTCTTTGACCATATCTCCCAAATCATTTGGCATTGACTTTCTATTGCTCACTGTTCTGCACTGACTCCTAATATGCTCTTCTCTGCAAATATGATTATGGTATGATGTACTTCTCTGGCTAATTTACAAGATACTCAAAAAGGAAAGGCCCTGCTGAGAGAATAGAATTTGATTAGCATAAATTGGATGACTTTAACATACACTGAATATTGCACATATGTTACTTTCAAGCTTTCTGACCAGTACAATCAATATTGGTACATAGCTTTTATCTAACATTAAATTTAAACTGATTGGGAATATATACACATACAAACACCACTGCTGTTGAGTCTACTCTGATTCATAGAGATCCTATAGGACAGAGCAGAACTGCCCCATAGAGTTTCCAAGGAACACCTGGTGGATTTCAACTGCCAACCTCTTAGTTTGCAGCTACAGCATTTAGCCACTTTACCACGAGGATTTTTGTATATATATATGTATATATATATATATGAACCTCTCTGCTCTTCCTCTGGAAACCCTGGTGGCATAGTGGATAAGAGGTGCAGCTGCTAACCAAAAGGTCAGCAATTCAAATCCACCACGAAACTCTATGGGGCAGTTCTACTCTGTCTTATAGGGCCACTATGAATCAGAATCAACTCGAAGGCAATGGGTTTGGTTCTTCCTTTGTGTTTACATAAAAATATAGGATCATTGTTTGAGTGTATGTAGCTAAGTTCTTTTCAAATTCATGATTTACTTTTATCCATTCTCTTTATCAGCAAAGTGTAAACCAGATTTAAGCTATTTATAGTCACCTTTTCTGAAGCAGGACAGCCAGACACCTGCTCATTACATTTCTCTTAGTCTCTGACCAGGATATCATCAAATAACGCAGGCCCTGTGTCAGTATGGGCATATGGTATACATTCAGCCCCATATAAATTGTCATTAAAAGAACCAAGTCAGTTTTCCTGAAGTTCATACCTTCTGCAGGCAGTGCCACATTTGGCCAGTAGAGGACACTCAAGATATTCCAATAAATGGAGAGCAGGCATTTGCTGCAATAAACACGTTTCCAGAGGAACATCAGACAAGTTCACTTTTGATCAGCAGAAGAGGAAAACAGATGCCCCTAAATGTTTAGAAGTGGAAATTTTTATACCAACCCGGGTGGTCTCTTGATGCAAATCTGCATTTGCCAGAGTAGGAAAATTAGACCAGTTGTCTCCTAACACAATTCATTTGAAGGTGAGACAGTACCCTTCATTTGACTTGGCTTGAAATAACACATGAATGCAGCATTAATGCTTGAAAAATAACGCTATTCAAGGCCACAGAGACCATGATGTTGAACGTGCAGCATGGATTTCCCCAAAACAATGAGATCTAAAATGCAATGTTTCTTTCTGCTACAGAGCACAGTTCAAGAGTTATGTGTAGTTCATGATACAGGATTTAGATAACTAAGAACCTGGCTATGACTAAAAAGGAAGTAATTATCTGAAGCTGATCAATTGTGCCTCGGTGTGGTTAAATGTACTAAAATTTGTTATGGCTGCCATATTTTGACAATCAATGTTTTCCAAGGTACTTAAGGAATAACCACCTGGCCTTTGGAGACGGACGGTGTAAACAAACATGCTCCTGTCTTTACGAACCATCTTTCCCATGTTGTAACCTCAGTTCATCTGGTACAGCAACTTCGGGTCTGTGTGAAAAACAATAACAAAAAGAGAGAGAAAGAGACAGAATGGGTATTAAGGTGGTATTCAAGCAGATTCAGAAATTAGAATGTGAAAAATTAGGAGACAAGAGTCATTCAGGGATCTATCAAAGAAACTGGAAGCACTTGAGCAAAGAAAGCCCACCATGTCAAGGAAGAGAGGCTGCCGAAAACGAATCACTGAAAGAACTAAAGAAACAGCATCAAGTTCTTCCTTCTGCAGAAAATTGAGGGGGATCGGATTTTACAAATATCAGCTCTTGGGAGATTTTTATTTCCTGCTCCGCAAGGTCCAGCTTCAAGTTTGCCGATGCCCTGGACCCAGCCTGTTTCAGCCAGTTTAACCCATGTACCCAGGATGTCTGACCCCAGTGTCCTGTTCCAGTATTTCTTAGTTAGTCTAAAATAATCTGCAATTACTTTCAGCCTCCGAACTTCCTATGTATGTGAACAATTAAATTCCTATTGGTTGTTGTTTGACTTCTTTGAGCTTTGTTCAGGCATCTCCAACCAAAAGTGCCTTGATTAATGTGGAAAGTTCACTCCAGTCACTTTTTATACCAGGCTCCTGACTTTTCTCTCCTAGAAACCCAAAATGTTCTCAAATTGGGAAGTGTCTACTTGACTAGTTAAGACAAAGAGTTATTTTATTTTTTTGTGAAAATATACTCAGCAAGAGATACACTACTTCAACAAATTCTACCTGCATAATTCAGCGACACTATCTATATTCTTCAGGTTGTGTGACTGTTCTCACTACCCTTTTCCAAATTATTCCATTGTCATTAACATAATGACACTGCCTCCTGAGTTTCTCATCTAACTCATGGAGACGCTGTGGTCATTTTGATCCCTCATAGATAAATACGATAGTGTTTTGTAAATGTGTTATCCTTTTGATGTTCTTTTCTTAACCATTGTAGTCCAGACAGTAGGCATTTTATAGCTACACTATTCCTCATTGAGTAGTATGCCTGGAGCAGTCAAGATGCTGCAGTCTAGTCTTGCTCTCCCAGGATCTGGCTGTATAGCCTTGGGAACATCACCTTCCCTAGCTGGGTTGCAGTTTCTTCATTTATAAGCTGAGGGGCTTAAGCAAGATGTTTCAATTCTAACTTTCCATAGCACTGTTCTCCTGTCTTCTATGTATGAAGCAACCCACAAAGCAAATTAAACTATTTCCCAGTCATGTCATCTGCAGTGGGTTGCAGGTAACCCCCAAAATACATGTTCATGTCCCAATCCCCCAAACCCGTGTGTTACCTTATTTGGAAAAAAGAATCTTTTCAAATGTGCTTCTAAGTTAATGATCATAAAATGAGGATACTACCCTAGACTACCTTTCTGAATCCTAAATCCAATGACAAGAGTCTTTTAAGAGCAAGGCAGAGGGATTTGACACAGACAGAAGAAAAGAGACACAGAGAAAAAGGCCATGTGAACACAAAGGCAGAGATTGGAGTGACGCAGCCACAAGCCAAGCAATTCCTGGAGCTACCAGGAACTGGCAGAGGCAAAGATTAGAATCTGCCCGAAGGTCTTTGGAGGGTGTTCAGTCCCGCTGACACCTTGATTTTGGACTTCCTGTTTTAAGCCATGAAGTGTGTGGTAATTTGTTACAGCAGCCACAAGAAAAGACTACGTAGTATCCTTCTTACTAGATGTACAAGTAGAAAGGGTAGTTATTCAATCAAATATTTGCACATAGATGGACAATTCATGGGAACACATGTGGAAAAATAATGACACACTTAAAAAGTCAGTCCAGTTTGGTAGAGATGTAATATTTGGCCTCAAGAAGAAGCTCTCTGTAGCCTTGTCATCTTGTGTGATGGTCTGTCTCTTAACCCTGTCACTGTCCGGTCACAGGACTAAGTGGGAATCCCTGACTGCCTTTCCTTCTAGTCTCCTCTCTTGGCTCCTCATCAGTGCTATCAACCAACAAAACAACCCCGTTGCCTCCTAACATCCGATCTTTTACTGAAGGTGAAGGTATACGTACTGTTGTGGTCACCAAATGCAGGGAAAAAAATTCACTAGAGAGATAATTTGATTGCATTTGAACCCAGAGCAACTGATAAATTTATGAGATGAAACTTTATGAATTCCCAAATTTCTATAAAGAAACCCCCAACTGTCTCCTGAATCAACTTAATGGCACATAACAACAATAACCAAGTCTACTCCTTAAAGATTTTTACAGTCCCCAACAATTCTATTGTGCAGAGTTGAGTCAATGCAATACAGCATCAAACTCTATTAGTTAGAGACTCAAGAATACACAATTACCAAGAAGAATGGCAACTCAAAAGGATTTTAATGGTTAAGAATTGCTACTAGAAAGCCCACCAGCCTCCTGTTTCATTGATCAAAGAAGCCTAGAGCTCCCCATCTTTGGAATAAGCACTGCTGTGTTCCCAGTTCCTGAGTCTCACTTCTCTAAAAGGAGTCACAATAGCCCTATGCCGTGTAATTCTCCTTACCACTCACCATTCTAAACTTATTGCCATTTAGGTTCAATATTCTCAACCTCTTTTCCCAATAATAAGGTAGATTCTGTGACTTTCAACATCTATAGAACATTCCTTCACTACACCAAAACCTTTACAACTGCTGGCCAGTTGAAAAAGTACCTGAGACAGAGTGATGAATGGGAAAAAACAGTGGACTGAGAATCTAAGGGCCTTGGATCAAGTTGCAGGTTTACCTGTACCTCTTTAGGTGACTTGAGGCAAGTCATATAACCTTTGAAGCCTCTATTTCCTTAAATGTAAAGCGGAAGCATTGAATAATTTCTAATTTCCATCATACCTCTGAAATGCTACAGTGCATATTATTTTCTTTCTACTTTCTACTATTGATGCCAAAGAGCCAAGGATGGTGAGAAAGTAAGTAGACAGAGGAAGCCCAAGAAAAAAGTGAACGGCCCAGGTAAGCTACCAGTTGACAAAGTAGCTCTCAAAGCGGGAATATATCCCTAACAGTTGCCTTTTGAAAATATTACAAAATTTTGCAGGTTCCATTTCCTGTGAGAGGTCCCTGGATGGCACAGTTAAGCCCTCAACTAGGAAAAACGTTGGTGGTTTGAACCCACCCAGAAGCATCTGGAAGGTAGACAAGGCAGTCTGCTCTGGAGAAGTCACAGCCTTGAAAACCATATGAGGCAACTCTACTCAGCATGTCTGGAATCATGGAGTCACCATGAGGCACAGTGGACTCAATGACAATCATCAACAACTTCCTGCCACTTACTATCCATATGAAAAGACCATTCTTATCTCCCTTACACTGGAAGAACCACCCTTGCAGAATGAGAAGGCAATGATCTGATTTTCTAGTTTTTAAGCTGACTCTTAGAGAAAAAGAAGGGATGTTAAAAAGCAACAGCAACAAAATTCCATTAATTTGCCAGGGGAGATTTAAACTATTCAAAGCCCAGGTTGAGGTCACTGTTCCTTCACAATAGCTCTTGCACCCAAGTCTCTTCATTCCTTGTTTTCCAACTACTACTATTATCTCCTCATCCCATTTTCTCTTCAGGGTTGCTTGTGACCACACCACACATCCAAGAAATTTTTAAGACTTCTTATTTCCTAAATATTAGGTCCTAACTATTTATCTTGGCCTTATCTTTACAGTCCCAGGTGTAACCTACTTGTTCTTTCATTTTCCCTGAACACATTTCCTCCAGCCAGTCAGGTCCACTCATTGTATATCCTTTAAGCATGTCACACAAAGTGTCTTTGCTCATTCTTGTCCCCACTGTTTTCGTCATCTAGTGCTTCTATGATGGAAATATCACAAGCGAATGGCTTTAACAAAGCGTAGTTTACTGTGTCACAGTCTAGGAAGGTAGAACTCCAAATTCAGGGCACTGGCTCCAAAAAAAGGCTTTTCTCTCTGTCAGCTCTGGAAGAAGGTCCTCATGACTCATAAGACTTCCCCCGGTATGGGAGCATCTCAGTACAGAAGCCTGGGGCTCAAAGGATGTGTTCTGCTCCTCGCTCTATTTTATAGGTGGTATGAGGTCTCCATGCCTCTCTGCTGGCTTGTCTCTTTTATATCTCAGAAGAGATTCACTTAAGACACTATCCAGCCTTGCAGACTTCATCAGTATAAACACTGCTACCCATCTTATTAAATCAGAGTGATAGAATTTACAACACACAGGAAAATTCCATCAAACGACAAAATGATGACTAATTATGCAATACTGGGATCATGGCCTAGCCAAATTGATACACACATTTTATGGAGGACATAATTCAATCCACCGCACCTCCTACCTAAATTCCCCCATATAGACTATCTTGGCCATCTTTGGAAGCTGATTGTATCCCTGTGAGTTGTCTTTTGAAAAGATGGTAAAATTCTGCAGGTGCTACTTCCTGCTAGGGGTCCGTGGATGGCACAATTAAACACCTCAATGAGTCAAAAGGTGGGCAGTTTGAACCTACCAGAAGAAGCATCTTGTGGGTTCACATTTCATCTTTCCTGTGGAAAGCTTGGTGGTCTAGTTGTTAAGTGTTACAGGGACTAACCAAAAAGTTGGCAGTTCATATTCACGAGATGTTCCTTGGAAACTCTATGGGGCAATTCTACTCTGTCCAACAGGGTCATTACGAGTCAAAATCCACTCAGCAGCAATGGGGTTGGTTTTGGTTTTAGATGAGCATTTGTACTGGCCTACAATCATCTTTCCTTCCTTCAACTGTACCAGGAAGCACTTATGTTTTCTAGCATTGTCTATTGTGTTTTCTTTATTGCATATTTCTTGATTAGACTGTATGCTTCAATGTATTAAGTGTCTGTATGTTTCTTTCTCTAAATATCTCATAGTATATGAAGGAGAATTTGGGAAATCTTGTAAATTATCAAGTATAACAAAAACAAAAACAGTTGCCATGAAAGTTGATTCTGACTCATGGCAACCCTGTGTGCATCAGAACAGAACTGCTCTCCACTGGATTTTCAGTAGATGCAATCTTTTGGATGTAGACCACCAAGCATTTCTTTCAAGGTGCCTTGGGTGGACTCGAATCACCAACTTTTTGGCTCATAGACAAGCACTTTACTACTTGTACCCCCCCAGAAACTTTAAATATAAATAAGCCAAGCCAAGTGCCGTCAAAATAGCTACCTTATAAATAAATACAGTAATACCAGACTGACTTCAAGGGGGTCTTGGGAGCTTCTCTGATACACAGCCTGATCACAGTAATATAGAAGATGTTTCCTCTCCCTTTAATTTTCAGTTAGGACTCTCTTCAGCATGTCCCTTTGTGAGAATACTCAGTACTATTAGGGGTATATGCTGAAGCTCAATTTCTACCTTAAGTTGTACGTGTACATTTCCAAAAGCAAGTTTTATTTTCAAGTTCCCAAAAGTACAAAGACATAACCCAAGAAATACGCACAACTTGAACAAAAAGGGCAAGGTGTCCCAGTAATTAGATCGCTTGCACTTGGCTGGCTGGCAATTAGGCATTTCAATGGTGTGTTAAATCATGCACTCCTCATTTAGAGCCTTAGAGGTAACAGAGATACAGACTACTAAATTGAGATGGGACCTCAACTTTTGGTTTTATGGATGAGTCATTTGAGACCCAAATCAAGCCAGTCAGCAGCCATGGCTCTTCTTCACCACTGAGCAACCAGGGCTCCTCCTGAGCCCAGGCAGGCTGTCTTAGAAAGCTGTTTGCTTTCCTTCCCTTCTGATATTTCCAGCAGCATCTCTCTGAAGAAGTTCTTCTATTGCTACCAAACCCTTTTGCACTGAGTTCTCCTTGTTTGCAAGAGATTTTCTGTAAATAAAACACAGCCCCATTCACAGATTCAAGGTTGAGCTAGAGTATCAACCCATAAAGATCTCTTCCAGTTTTTGAAATTTTCTCAGTTACACTTTTAGAACAAAATCTGCTTTCTGGAAGTGGTGGAAGTGGGCTCTGATTCTTGGAAAATAGAGAATTTGGGGGGGATATAAGGGGTAGAGTGAGTGAGCAACAGATTTAGGTACACAAACAGTAAGTTTACTTGTTTTTAAAGATCTGTTCCAGGAAAAAAGAATGGTCTGTGGACAAGCAGAAGTGAGTTAAGGTTGGTGCATTGTTTGCCACAGGGCCTTAGGATCCTCATTCAGCCTTGACAAAGGTCAAGAAGGATGCAAGCCCTCCTTTGCCTCTTTCCTTCCACACAGGTAACTAAGTTCCTTTGGAGAGATCCACCACCTGCAGTCTCAGGGCCAGCAGTCTCTCCAAGTTACACTGGGACCTCAGAACACTTTGGAATAACGGCCCATCCCCCTCACGTGCAGAATCTTGGCACCCTCAGCAAAAGGGAGGATGAGTACCTTGCCCTACCAAGTCAACCTCTTAACCCTTGGGTCCTAAGACCAAGGCTGCACTGCTTCAAACATGGTCCTGGACCATGTCAAAACTTAGTCAACTCCTCTTTCATTTATTTTCTTGGAAACCCTGGTGAGGTAGTGGTTAAGTCGTAGGTCTGCTAACCAAAGACGATCCTCTAGGTTCTCCTTGGAAACCCTATGGATCAGTTCTACTCTGACTTTTACAGGGTTGATGAGTCAGAATCCATTCGAATGGTAGTTGGGCTTATTTTTTATCTTTCTATATGGTGGGGGTAGTAAAAGGAAGAGAAAGCCACTTCATTTTTTTCTGGGTTCTCTTATTTAAATCTGGGAATTAACTGCAGTTCTACTTCCCTGACTCAGTCTGGTTTTGTTCTATAAGAGTTTTATGTTTTTAGATGTTAAGAAGTAGCCTTGCCTTATTACTCTGTTAAGGCAGCTGCCTACCGAATCATCCCTACAGAAGTGATTTTACCTCTTCGGATCTTAAGTTTCCCATTTGTTCAACAAAGAGGTTGATGGGTGATGCCCGAACTCTCATTCACCTTAAACGTTCTGGGAGTCTGCGATCCCCCTCGCCCTTTGACTGTTCCATTAGCATATTCAGCACAAAGTTAAAGGTTAAGGATCTCCCAAACGGAGAGCTGTTAAAGGCGGGTCGAAGTTCACGGCAGGCAGGTCTGTAGCCTTGGCGAATCTTCAAGATAATCCCTCTTCCAGATTTCCCAAGTAGGAGGTGGTAGCGGGTCTTCACTGTTTATTCCTTTTCTCTCATCCCCGGGCTGAAGACCCTGCCGCGCAGCTCTGTCACTTCCTGGGCTCTGACTGCCTACACCATACGCAAACCGAAGTAAGTTGGGGCCACTGCACCTCGCTGGGTTTCTCATAGCCCTAACCCACCCCTCTCAGACAGCCCTGTCTCTTCCCACTACTTCTCAAACCCAGAAATCCTTCCAGCCGCGCCAACTACACTTGTCACACCTTGCCAGTGACTCTGAGAGACAGGCGCGTCTGTGGGGTAGTGCTCTCTTCCCCGGGTGTCCTGAGCTCCAGCCCCATCTGCAAGCCCCAGCCTTCCCGGTTTGCTGCCCCTCTGCGCCCCGCCCCGCTGCCTTACCCCCTAAAACTCCCTGGAATCTCTGCCAGCTCACTCCTTCCTGTATCCATCCAGGGAGACTTACTCCCTCTACCCAGCGCCCTAGCCCAGCGAGAGCTAGCCTGTGGACCGCGCGCCTAGCATAGCTGAGCCGCCCGGACCGGCTCTCTGCTAGGCGGGTCCAGGAGGAGGCACCTGGCACGCGGGGCTCCCCAGGAGCTGCCCAGCGGGGCGCGCTAGCCTCTGTCAGGAATCCGCACCGCCGGATGGTGTGAGACCAGGGGCTGATCCCAGACTCAGCCTAGCGCCGAAGCCCGGCACTCCAGCGCCCAGAGCTGCAGCATCTGACCCGAGGGCGACCCCGGGCCACCCCGCCCTTACCCCGACCTTAAGTCACTTGTAAGCCGGCGAGCCTGCGCAGCCCTGCACGCTCCTTTTCTAACCCCCTCCACGGAGGGGCGAGCGGGGGCCGGGAGAGACACCGGCGGTTCGCTCGCCCTCCCCTTCCGCGCCCGCCCACCGGGCCCGTGAAGCGCGGCGCGGCGCGGCGGGGCGCGGTGCTGCGCTCAGATTCCGGGAGGGAAGAGCCGCGGTGTGTCCCTGGCGTCCTCAATCCTGCCCCCCGAAGTGGAGATGCGCGAGAGGCAGGCGAGGGCGCGCAGCTCGTGAGACGCCGCGCCAGCCGGCACCATGCGCCTGCGGCCGCTGCCCCTCGTCGTGGTCCCCGGCTTGCTGCAGCTGGTGAGTGCCCGACCCGCCACCGTCCCCCTGCGCTCTGGGCGCGTTTCGGCGGGAAAATCGCGCCGGTGGCGGACTCGGAAGCGGAGCCAGGCTTCTAGGGAAGTGGGGCTGGGTCCACCCGGACGGGGGAAATTTTCGGTTGGACTAGGGATTGAAGGCGGAGAGTTGGACAATGGAAGACAGGAGATCTAGAGTCATTTAAGAGGTTTAGCAAGAATTGGGACTTAACTGCTGATGTAAAGTAGGCAGAAAGTGGCCGGTAAGAAGGTGCAGGAGAAGGAAGAGAATTACTGAGAAGCGGTCGAGGAGGAAATGGGATAGCTGGATATGCTGAGGCTCGCTGGGAAACCTTCCTCCAGCCCAGAGTTTGAGGGACTTAGCAGTTTTTAATTTTTCACGTGGTGTTTTGCGCAGGTGCCCACAGACATTTCCAAACCGGAGAGCCAGAGAGCACCGTGTGTCCCTGTTCGCAGGGGTAGGAGGTGTTCCCTTGCTGGGGAGAAAACTGAAGCTAAAGATTGGTTTTAGGAACACTATGGATTTATCTTCGCTTTCGGTCTGGCATGCGGGACTAGGGTTAGGTTTTCTGCCGGCTGGCCACCCAACTTGGACGCCTAACTCCTCGCTGACCCCCCTCGACAGTGTCGCTTTAACGGTTTTCTGGGAGACCTCTCCTGTCTGGTCTGGCCGGCTGGAGGGCGCTGAGGAGTCTGAGGGATTTTAAAAGGTGACTCGGGGATCGACTGCGAGCTTCTAGGCTACTGTTCACTTTGTGACTCCTTTCTCTAATTGCTCTACCTGCGTGGTGCCACGCTCTCCTTTTGGTACATACGTATATGCTGAATGTCTTGTTAGTTAATTGTAATTAAGGGTATCCAAATTGAAATCTTCAAAAAGACAACTTTTAAAGTAAAATTATAAAAGTAATGTTTTCGCACAGTCTTCTGCTGCAGTAGATTTCTCCTGATCTTATGGAAAGGTGCTGTTAAGAGAACTGTCTCGTCGCCCTGGTTTCTTTAGTCCGCATACGCAAGACTCCCTAGTTGGGCTATCTGAAATCAGGTTAAAGAACGAAAACCCTTGACGGGTGACTAGCT
The DNA here is from genome assembly GCA_028571685.1 of Heterohyrax brucei. NCBI lineage: Eukaryota > Metazoa > Chordata > Mammalia > Hyracoidea > Procaviidae > Heterohyrax > Heterohyrax brucei. The sequence continues at coordinate 38,591,902 of CM053146.1, read as the reverse complement.
TTCCTTTTCTGTCTTTCTTTCTTCTTTTTTATGTACTTCTTTTTAGAGGGAAAATCGAGTAACTTACGCAAGTTCTCTGGGACACGTACGATAATGTAAAGGCTGAGATACCGAGAGTTTTGAGGGTATCAAGGAATTCAAAACGTCTGAGTCGAGGATACGGAGCACCGAAGGGCCGTCCATTCTTGTTACAAAGAGACGTTTCCCTTGCAGTGTTAACTAAGAAATCCTTCAGTGCCATCGAGGGAAAAAAATGCAGTATGACCCCAAACACTCCTAAAGGAGTCAACACATACTGCTATGTATACACTACTACCAAAGCCAAATCTTTGTCCATCAAGTTATTTCTGACTCACAGCTATCCTACAGGACAGTTGAAGACTGCGTCATAGGGTTTTCAAGCACCGGGTGGATTCGAACTGCCAGCAGTTTGGATAGCAGCTGTAGAATTTAACAACTGCGCCATCAGGACTCCATACTATATCTTAAAATAAATTTTCCAGCTAAGTCATTAGGCATGAAAAATACATGCCACGTAACTTGCTTTAGTATTCCTTACTTTTTAAAATGTTTAATTTAGATTCCAATAAAAGGCTGTCTAACAAAGCAACATTTGTATCGTGCAAGCGAAAATCAAAAAAACATGAGGTACTTAGGTGGAGTCTTCAGATTATCTTCATGATTTTAATTTTGTATTCAGTGGTCATAAAATGTGTGACTGCCCCTGCGCACTGTGTTAGGCTCCTAAAGATGAAGAGATACATTTGAGCGTGTGTTGTGAAAAAAGTTCTAGCTGCTGTATTGGAAATGTTTGACTTTTTCCCCCTCACTTCCGTGGTCAATAGGGGCTAAGAAATGCTTCTTAAAGAGATTACACACCCTCTGTAAAAACTGGATTCTAATATTGTAGCATGGGTTGATTGATTAGTTTTTGAGGAAGCTTGTGTCAAATTCTAATCCGTTTTTGGATTGTGCTTGGGTTGTAATGTTGTGGTTTGTTTTTTTTTTTTTTTTTCCTGTAGCACTTTATCATGGTAAGTGGGGTGGGGAACTGCAGCCCAGTGATAAGCTCCATTCCTTACACTGCTATCCTTTTGGACAATAAAAGGCCGTTTACATTTTCCGGATTCTTAGAGCCTCTTTCCAGCCGCAATAACACAAGGGGGTTAGGATGTGAGAGGAAAACAGAGTGTGGCTGAGCTGGGTGGATCTGCATTGAGATTTCCCCCAATCCCACCACACACTGAACGACCCAGCATCTCCCCCCATCCCTGCTGCCAGCCAAGTAGAGGACAGACCATAATTTGCTGCCTTGGACAGCTCATAGTTTTGTTTTACCTTTTTCAGCTGATATTGAACTTTGTTAAATTCTAAGAGCAAGCATGCACAATGTTTTCTAGGTTTGAACATCAGCCTGTAATTTTCTAGGAATCGTATGTACTCAGGAGATCTGTCCTTTGCTTGATACAGAGCAGAGATATAAATAATTTTTTTCTTTAATTTGTTGGGAGGGCAGGGTTGGGTTATTGTTGGAACTGAATTTTACTTTTCTTTCTGCACTGCCAGTCTGAAGTATATACTTAAAAAAAAAAAAAGTCGAAGACTAAAATGACCATGGATTCATTTGTTTATGCTGAAAATTCAGTTGTATGAAAATGGCCTGTTCTATTTGAAAACACTCACAGGCAGTTTGGCCCAAATAAGACAGTATACATATAACACTGTCACAACAACTAGAATGATTTTACTTATTTTTGTGATCACTACATTTCTTAAGAAAACAATAAACCAAATTAATAAATACTGTGGTAGCCCATGAAGCATATGTGTGTATTACCAGCCTTTGCCCAATTTTCGTGATTTAGGTCTAGTATTTTAACAGTTTGCTGTGTATCTGCTTAATAAGATTATTAGGCATGTGCCGAACTTAAATATACATCCTGAGCATCTCCTTTAAAAAAAAAAAAAAAAAAATTCTTATTCAGTAGCGTATTTTTGGTAAAAATATTGAAAGCACATTCTTTGTCCTATCACTTAGTGATTAGAAAATTAGCATTTGAAATTAGCATCACAACAAAGTGAGTGTTGTTTCCCGATATGATGGGAGGTAAAGCCTTCACCAGATGACAGCCTCTTACAGATGTACATGATAATTTGTAAATCATGATGTGTGATTTTTGCCTTTAAGTAAAGTGTAGATTGTAGTAAAATTAGAATTTAAATGAGATGATTAGCTGGAGTGTAAGATAAAATTTAGTGAGGATTTAAAAAATAAATTACTTACACATTTCAGCTTGTTTTTCTTGTATGAGTTTATAAAGTCTGAATTAAAAGTAATGTCAGAAAATTTTAAAAATCTTTTACAGTCAGTACTTGTGATGCAGGGTAGTACAAATCTGAGTTTTCCGTCATTATATAGAACCATCCCACATGAATTTATTAAGACCATTTTTGTTTAGCTTAACAATTTAATAATTTAAATTTTTTTGGTGTGAGATTTGTAATATGTTTATTCCCTACACTGTATGTAAGGAACTCTGGTGGCTCAGTAGTTAAGCACTCAGCTGATAATTGAAAGGTTCACAGTCTGAACCCACCAGCCAATGTGTGGTAGAAAGCTGTGACAGTCGGCTTCCGTAAACATTAAAAAACAAAAAACAAAAAAAACTGCTATGGAGTCGGGTCTGACTCCTAACAACCCAGAAGGTCAGAGTAGAACTGCCTCATAGAGTTTTTTAGAGCCTTGGGAACTCTGTAGGGCAGTTCTGCTGTGTCCTATAGGGTTGTTATGAGTGAGAATAAACTCAATGGCTGCAGTTTCTCTAGGAAGTGACAACTCATTTAAAAAATCACAATATCTGTTATGCAGTTTTGATCAACAAACATTGAAACATTATTTCCACTGTAGGATCGACAGTGATCTTTTGAGTAGATGACAATGAGGAAGAGAAAAAAACGTATCATGATTATAGCTTAGAGTTGGCTGGGCTTTAAAATTAACTTGTTCTGGGCTGCCTGTGTCGTACTGTAATTGCTTCATGATAGTTATGATTATCTTAAACTTTTTTTAAAAATGGGAATTAGGATTAGATAATTAAATCCTCACTAAATTATCTGTTCCACCGTCCTACTTCCAAGTAAAAGATGTGTTTCCTTGACTTAGTCTTGGATTAATTTATGTGGTCCAATTTTAAATGCCTTCAGCATAGGAAACTGACTCCTATTGGGAACTTATTTTGTAGCTTAATAGATTTCCTAATGGCAAAAAAGCTTTCTTAATCTTTGTTCTGTTTTATTTTTCTTAATCTCTTTTATTGTTTTCTGATTAGTGGTCAAAATGCTAAATAAAGCGGAAGGCTTTTTTTTGAAAATGCTTGTAGAGGTTTTACACTGTCAGCTCAAAATGTGTAGCTCTTGCAAGTTGAATTTAAATAAGGAACTTAGAATTTCACAATACATTGCTCACTTTTAAACTAATAAGGAGCTAATCAATACATCTTGAATGATTCAGTCATTTAGTTGTAACAGTCAAAGATAAATATAAATGTGTCACAGGTTTGTGACTTTGGAAAAGCTCTAGTTTTGTCTCTGTTGATGTATTCTGTGAGCTCCTTAACCTGAAGCTTTGCTAGGTAGGATTTGAAAGAGTTACAGCCGCACACTCAAGCACCTCCAGTTAAGGCTGTGTCAGCGTTTCTGTAAAGACTCTCATTTCTATCTTAGCCATGAGCATTATTGCCAGTGAGAAGTTGGCATTTAATATCTTGACTTGGGAGTCAGTTATTTTTAAAAAAATTGGTCTAATCAATTCTGAACATTCACCCATGTGAGGTTGTTTTTTAAGTATCCTTTACTAGCCAGGGTAATGATTTAACAAATTAATTTCTACAGTATTGACATGATGACTGAATTAACAAAATTCTGTACTTGCACAATGATTATAATTTAAGTTTAAATTTACTTAAATTATTTTAAATAACGGGTTCCCATTTTACCTGTTTATTATACTGCCACAGGATTCTGTGACACCATCTCAATATAAGCATTCTTATATGCACCCAGTTCAAGTGTCCTAGTCAGTATTTTTATGGAACTTTATTAACAAGAATGGCAATTTAAATGTGATTTAAATTTTTTTATTATGACCATTGGTTTTGATGACTTTATTCTAAAATCCCATTCATGTAAAAAAGTGTCTCCAAAGCAGTTTATATCATAGATTTTATTATTATAGAATGAATTCAGAGATACAGTTAATTGAAAACTTGGATTTCTGTTATTTTAACATATGAAAATCTGAATTAAAGCCCCCAAACAACTGTTTGGTTCATGATGCTGTAAGGTCAGTATATAGTAAAAAATTCTATTCCTTTATAGACTTACAATTAAAAATGCAAATATTGTTATTAACCCAAAGTTTTAGAAATGTGTATGTATATATGTATGTCTATGTGTGCATATAAAAATATATATTAAAATAATTTTTCTAGCAGAGTCATTCAAAAGGTTTGAATAGTTGTCTTTAAAATTGCCATTCTTGTAAATTTGCCTGTTTTAGATTTGGGGTTCTGTGGTAAAACAAATGGGCAATTCCATAATTATAAGTAAATATGCGTGTCTGTGTTCAAGTCTCTTTTATGCCATTTATCACATCATACTCTCTCAATAAGATTACCAGAGAGTGAAAGATATTTATAGGTTTCCATCCTTGTATTGGAAAGAGCAAAATATTTGGTATCAAAAGATTGGGTTCCATTTCTAAAGAAACTGAGCATTCAATAAGTATCTATGGAGTGTTTTGACATAGGCTTTATACTGAGACAATAGCAGGAAGTTAACAAAATGAGATTAGTCCAAGTATATGCGTGTATATGCATCTTTGCATATGCACATGTACACATGTGTGTGTGTCATGGGAAAATCATTTAAAAACCTCAGAGCTCTCCACCTGTAAAGTGATGTCATTAATGATAAAATAGATAAAAAATTATTTCTAGTATCCCTTTTCTTTTGGATAGATTTTTAAACAATATATTGGGTTTTTTCTTTTCACTAATTATATCTGTTGTCACTGTTTAATTTTAAGTATATCTTACATAAATTGTAATTGCTTTGAAATAGAAATTTTACTTGGGATTTATGCTGTTAATCATACAAATATTTAAAAGTGGATCTAAAGGATGCGTAGATTTCAGAGGACATTTAAAACAGTGACTGATTAAATGTTATCCCTTCTTATGGAAAAGGAGTATTTTAGTGAAACTAGGCAAAGGGACTTGATGAGCGCTTATTAGACACATCTAGTCAGCAAAAATCAATAAAATTTAAATTAAGATAGTGCATTCGGGATCCTCCCCATGCCATTTTTAAAATTGTAAACTACTAAGATCTAATCATTGCTGCAATTTAAGTAAAAAGTAAGTTGAATCTAAATTAAATTCTGATTTTTAAGATAAGCGGCATTAAAATTTAATACAATGCAACAACCAGAAAAATAGGAAATGATTTTCATGCACCTCAGTAGACTGCAGCATATTTAAATTAAGAATCCTTTTCACTAATTCCAAAGGTTTCAGAAATTCGGCTGTAATTAGCACCACATATTTAAAACAAAATGATAAAAGACTGCTATGTGAGACCCATCAAAGATAGCCAGCCATTTATAGAGAAAATAGTTAATGCTCCTAACGTCAGGATTTAAGACAACTGAAACAGGAGAACTGATTAGTTCTAGAGTTTGGCCCCAGTAAGCTTTCTTTAAGCACTACAAATATCCTGAAAATGAGCCTTGACTTTGTGACATTGTTGTTTATTTTATGAAAAATGAAATGATTCTGAGGCCGTAACACTTGCATAAGCATCTTCATGCGGAAACATGCAAAATCATGCAAGAGTATGATTTGATCTATGACAATGTAAAATCTCAGCAAGTTCGCCATATTTAAGTAACATATGGATGTACGTATTCATTCAAAACAGGCAGTAAATGAAGATAGAGTTTATATTCAAAAGGAAAGACCACATGTGTAATTTATGTGACTATTACAAATATATATGGGACTTAACTGGTGTAAGTGGTTGATGGATGAAGTTCTGTACAATATTTTGTCAGATAACATATCCTTAGGGTCACCATGAGTCGGATCCGACTCGACAGCACTTGGCTTGGCAACATATGCAATGGCAAATGGAGAAGCTCAAGAATCATTTAAAAATTCTGTAATAGAGAAAACAGTAATTTATGTTAATAAATAAACTTTGCAGTTTAAGGTCCAAATCAAAGATAATGTAAGGAATTTGGCTACAGAAATGGAAAGGAAGGGAGGTGAAGTCTTCAAAGGTGTGTTTTCCATAGTGTGACTTTACCTGTTGCTCCTGTGTTGGTGATTGCCACAGTACTTTGATTCCTACTCCAGTGTAAGGCTCGTAGTCTGTGTCTCCATAGTTTATTTTTCATTTTCATTTTGATGGTTTACTGTAAACTCAAAACCCATTTCACTCAAGTCAGAAAGCAAACACACTGTTTGTGAACCAGTGTCCTCCCAACATTCATGAATTCGTATCTTGACCTCCATCTGCACTTTTTAACATCTGGAGTCTTCGTATTAAAACCCAGTGTCTTACATACTACGTGGTTTATAGGATCCTTACATATGTCTGATCCCATGGTTCATCTTTCCATCTGTTTAGAAAGGAAACCAGGTAGTTATTGTGTCCAGTTTACAGATGAAGAAACAAACACCGAAGGTCTCAGAGATGGGCTATAGCCTATATACCTGGTGAAAACTTGAATTGTCTACTAAGTCTAGCGGTAATCCATGGCAGCATCCCTTACAGAAGAAGGTAGTGGAAACTTCGAGGAGCTGCATCTTTCTAGGTACTTCTCATTGGCATAAAGAATGATGGACTTGAGGGACACTGGTAGGAAAACTCTTGTTCTGCTCAGTGACCACACTGCAGTGAAAACCTCAACTCATTCTTTCTAGGAATATTTTGACAAGTTTTGTCATAAATTCAAACAAGTGGAACAGAACAAATGATTTTCTGAAGCATGTACCCCAAGCTGGAGTTGTGTTGGGAATTGAGGTCCACAGAGTCTAGTTACCAAGTGCCTCAGCTTTTATATTTCTAGAGGTTAAGTTGATAGCTGAGGAAGGTGGCTACAGCTAGGACCGGCAGAGGATTTGGCAGGTCTTCTAACTTCTTGGTGCTCAGCTGCTAACTGAGTGATTGGGGGTTTGAGTCCACTCACAGGCACCTTGGAAGACAAGCCTGGCAATCTACATCCCAAAAACCAACCCTGTGGAGCACAGTTTTACTCTGACACCCATGGATTGACCTAGGTTGAGACTGATATGAGGGCAACTGTTTTTCCCCTAATTTCCCAGGGTCTCACCTACACAGATTGGAAAGAAAAATAAAGACAATGAGGCAGTGTGAGTTTAATGGTCATTCTGTGACAGACAAGAAGGAATGTAAGAAGGAGTTGGAGTGTGTAGAGTGCTGCTATCTAGTAGATGTTTATACTGTGCAGAATTTGAAAGCCTTAATATTACAGTTTTACTTTGTAAAACTTCCTTTCACATGAAAAATAAAGTCTTTTATTATAAGATGTATTTTATTATTGGGGAATAGGTTGCAGTGGACATTGTCAGCTCTCAGATCCCTTTGGATGCCTTTCTCCCCCTGTTATGTGCAGGCACCCCCCACTCCCCTCACTTTCTGCCTCCTCCTTTTTCGTTTCCGTTCTAGCGCTTCGCACCCCCAGCCCCCCCTCGAGGCCTCCCCCAGGCTGCTGTGTGCCACTTGCTAGCACAAGCTGCAAGTCAGAAGTGCTGTTCCTTTTTCCATGGCAGCTCTTAACTAATGACAGACAGACAGCTCCCTTGTCCTGTGACCTGTGTCTAGATGACGCTGAAGTGTAGTTGGTGTCCGATGTGGAGTCTGGCGTGTCCCAGCAGTAGCCAGCTGGAGCTAGCCTCTGCAGGACTTGGCCTGAGATCACACAGTTGGGTAGTCCAAGAGACCGTTCTCTCTTTCACTCTCCTCACTTAACTTATCAGACTTCCCTGGAAGTGCTTCCATTATAAATCCCTCGTACTGAAGTGCCTCTTGGTGGTAGCTTCTGGACAACCTAACCAAAGATTTCTGTTAATTTTTTTTTTTAATATGCAGAAATTTTTAAAGTAGCCATCTTCACCCCTGCTTGCTTTCTGCAGTATTACTGAGATAACCGCTATTAGTACTCTAGTGTGTATTTTTGCACATACTGTGTTATGGATCTGTGTGCTTTTATCCAAAGGATATCATACATAACATAATGTTCTGTAGCATGGTTTTTAAGTGAAATAATATATTATGGCTATTTTTTATAGAATAATAGAACTACTTAGTAGTTGTAAGGATTTGTAGTATTTCAGGGCATTGTTGTACCCTAGGGTATTTACTTTGTCATTAATAGTTTGGTTATTTTGAATTTTTTGCATCAATTTCTGAATGCACCTATAAAATAAATCCCTAAATCAAAAATGCTGGTACAATTTGAATATTGATAGGTGTGATAAATTTATCCCTAAGAGACACTAACAGTGTGTAGTCCTACCCAAAATGTTAGTGCATATGTCATCACTACTGGATAGGAGTTTTTAGTTTTGTTTTTCATTTTTAAGCTCTGCCAATTTATTACTGGAAAAACCTCATGTTTTAAAAATGTGTTATATGTTACTAGGAAGGTGAAATGTGTTTTCTGTTTAATAATTATTGGTATTTCTTACTGTGTGAATTGCTTCTTAAAATAATTCCTCATTTTTTATTGTCTTTTTTTAACAGCCTTTATGCTTTTTATAGTTTGTTTTTTATGTAGTTCTTGCATAATTATTGTTCATTTTATTATTCCTGGATATTTTATACACTGCAAGATTGTTGTGAATCTTTTTTATGCATGACATTTTTAAAATTGTTTCTTGCTGGAATATAAGGAAGGCTGTTTATTTTTGTATATTTATGTTTGTATACATTCTATTTATGAACTGGCTTATTAGTTCTAATATTTTAAAATTTGATTCTCCTGGATTTTATATATAATCATATTATCTGTGAATTATTTTATATTTGACTCTATTGAACATTTATGCCTCTGAAACTGCAATCTATTCTCTTTAAGATACTGCATAGGAGCTCTGGTGGCACAGCAGTTAAAGGTGCTCGACTTTGAACTGAAAGGTTGGCTGTTTGAAACCACCAGCAGCTCCTGGGAGAAAGATGTAGCAGTCTGCTTCTGTAGAGATTTGCAGCCTTGGAAATCGTGTGTGGTCGCTGTGTGTCAGAGTCAACCCTGTGGCCGTGGGTTCGGTTGGGTTAGTGTCCTGGGCAGAAATTTCAGAATAGTATTGAAGAATACTGTGCAAGTGAGTATTCTCTTCTTCTTTCCAGCCTGAAGAAAAACTTTACTAAGTATCGGAAACTCTGGTGGAACCAGAGAAAGCATTGGCAATTTGAATCCACCAGGCACTCCTTGGAAACTCACTGGGGCAGTTCTCCCCTATCCTGTAGGGTCTCTGTGAGTCAGAATCAAATTGAAGATGGCCATTCTTACTAAATATGATGTTTGCTTTTAGTTTCTGAGAGATTGGATACTAAGAATATATCTTTCTATTTCATACTGAAATTTTCTTCAAGAATAGAAGTTGATTTCAGACATATCTTAGTGTTTCTCAAAATGGTCATACATTTAAAAATCTTAATCTGTTTATGTTTCCTACTTGTGAATAGTTTTCATCTGAAATTACTTTTATAATGCTAGAATTGCCTGTACTGTGACTAAGTGAAAGTATACAATTTAAATCAATTATGCATGCCCACCTGTCTGCAGCTCCTTCTGCTCTCCTTACCCTGGGACACCAGACTCCTCCTTTTGATTTTATACTTGTATCCACTTAACAAGCTCCTGCCCTCACTCCTTTCCACCTTCTTCTCTTCCATCTAAAAAGAGACCATTACGACAGCCTCCTTTAAATTCCCAGAACCACAGAGTACACACACTATCTGGTCACATTGTGTTCCCGAGTCTAGTCCATTTTTGTCCGAAGAGTGGACCTCAGTGTGTTTTCTAGACAGAGGAGGCCAAGTGCCATCGAGTCCGACAGAGGAAGCGTGTTGTATTAATGTTTTATCTGGAAATGCCGACTCTGTATTCCTAAGTGAGCTATAGCAAAACCAAAACATGCTGGAGTTTTTCATCAAGACAGTGCTAACGTCATAAGGTTAATTTGGAACATTTTTTTTCCTCCTCAGTTTTGGGAGAAGATAAAATAGTTGAGAATTATTTTTCCCTTGTAAATGTGATGGGAATCATGATTTAGTCAGCTTGAGCCTTTTTGTTTCAGGGAGAGAAAATCATTTATAAACTTCTCATTTCCCTTATGGTTATTTATCCTGGTTTTTAATTCAACAATTTTGAATCTCTTCTGTGATTTTAAAGGAAAATTATGAATTCTTATATGTCTTCACATTTATTTATCATAAAGTTACATAAATTAATCTTTTAATAAAAAAAAAATCCATTCCTTACCTGTCACTTTACATCCTCCCTGGCCACCCTCCAATTTGAATTGTTTTAGTATGGTGGCTTGGACACTGTCTTCATTCTTACACCATTCTACTACTGTAAATAGAAGTACTTTGTGGCAAATTGCATGCATAACTTACTAAGCAGTCTGATTTGAGTGATGTCTCAGGCTAGATGGAGAGCATCTGGAACTTCATTCTCCTTTCTGCTTGATAGAAAACATTGCAGTCTCCTGGAACTTGCCTTCCTATTTGCACCTCAAACTCTTGCTGCTTAAGCTTGGTTGTAGAAAGGGGTTGTTCCATTGGGAGAAAACACCAAGTTACTGCTGAGATGGAGTCACTGAGTGATAGAAATGAGTAACACGCTTGGTGGCTAACCAAGAGGTTGGTGGTTCAAGTTCCCCAAGGCACCTCTGAAGTAGGTCCTGGCTTTCTACTTCCAATAAGTCAGCCCTTGGAAACCTTATGGAGCATTGTTCTACTCTGACATACATGGAGTTGCCATGAGTCAGAGTCAGCTGGCAGCTGATTACTGCTCAAGTGCTGTTTCCCTTGACCTTGGGATAAAGCCTGGTTAACACACCCAGGCTTTCCATCATTCTTAGTCAGTCGTCACATCTCCCAGAGCATCTCAAATTTTGTTGACTCTTCAGTAGGTTTTCCTCTTTCTAGGACCACTCTGCAGTCATTCTTATTTCTGCATTCCTAATTCATTCTATTGGGAACTGGGGAGAGAAGAGTGATAAATGTATTTACTGAGCTTTCCTCACTGCAACTTGAAATCTTGTAATCATTTCCGGAGTGTTTTTTAATCTCTTACAATATCCATTCAGTCAAAGTCCTGTGAAATTTCTTTCTAAATCTGTCTGTAAACTGTCTCTTCCTTTCCATCCCCTGCTATTTTATCACTACAGCAGTGTTCTTGTTGGTCTGCCTTTTCCAACATTAGCCCTCTAAATTCCCGCCATATGTCACAGAATCATCTTCCTTAACTTCTCCTTTGATTTACTATGCCACTCGCCGTGAGTCGAATCCGACTCAACGGTACTTGGCTGCTATTAAAGATGAGGTTATGATTCCCTTCTTCTTAATACATTGAGTCTAATGCTTTCCTTGACTTAAATCTGGCACCCAGTGTTCGTCACATTCTCTTTTTTTATTATGATTGAGTGAAAATGTACAATCCCATATAAAGTTGTCATCACATTCTCTTAACTGCAGCTGGATCTGTATTCTTAATTGTCTGAATACTTCAGAAAAGGTTTTGGTGTTAGATTGACTTGAATTCCAGTGCTTTCCTAGCACTGTGGACAAGGCAATAAATCTTCTGAATCTCAATTTCTTTTCTTGTAAAATAATGGTAATAATCACTATCTTACAGAGTTATGGGACTTATTTTTTAAAAAAAGTTAAATGCTTGGCAGATAGCATTAACTTAACAAATGCTTGTACTTAGGTTCCATTAACTTCAGTTTAGGTTTTTTTGTTCAAGCAGTAGAAACTGATTCACTAACTTAATGCACGAAAGGAATCCCTCAAAATGGGACAGTTCACAGGAAAGATCCAGAGTTGTCTAGAGTTTGGAGAACCAGACTTGTCTAGAACAGAAACAAGGGCCTCAAGTGTCCGAAAATCACCAGCTGGTCAAGATGATGAATAAATGCTAATAGTTTTTTCCTCCAGACCTAGTTTCATGTAATTTAAGATGTCACGTCTGGGCTTGAGTCATATACCTTGGCTTGAATGGGTTGGCTACTTCAATTAACAGTTCCATTGACAATTCCTTTTTTAGCTGAAGTCTGTGTGTTCTGTAACTGCCCTCTGGTTTTTATATTTTACTGATCTCCATACAGTCTGGAAAACATGCCTTTTTTTTTTTTTGCAGATACAGTCTGTGTATCTGTCAGTGTGTGCATGAGTGGATCTGTCTGTTGTTAGATGCTTCCGATTCCTTCTGGCTCATGGTGACCCCGTGTATGCAGAGTAGATCTGCTCCGTGACATTTTGAGCCCTGATTGCATAGTGGCTAACTGCTGTGGCTGCTAACCCAAAGACTGACAGTTCAGATCTGCTCCTTGGAGTTCCACTCTGCTGACAGGGTCATTATTAGAATTGACTCAGTCACAACGGGTTTAGATTTTTGGTTTGTAACCTTTCAGAAGCAGATTACAAGGCCTGTTTTTTTTTGAGGTGCTTAGTGAGTTTGAACTACCAAACTTTTGGCTAGTAGTAGAGCATTTAACCGTTTGTACCACCACCCCATTGCTACCATTGGGTCGATTCTGACTCATAGTGACACTTTAGGACCGAGTAGAACTGTTTCTGAAAGCTGTACATCTTTACAAAGCACACTGCCACATCGTTATCCTAAAGTCCTGAGCTTGCAATTAGCAGCTGAGTGCTTTAATCACTGCACTACAGCAACATATTAAATTCAGGGTTTTTTTTTGTTTTTGTTTTTAATTGTGAATGCTAATCTTATCTCCCTAGCTAGACTTCAAACTTCTTGAAACCATGGTTTATCTGTTACATGTTTGTTATATATACTGTAGTAACTGACATAAGCTAAGAACATAAAGAACCCATACAGTAATTTGCAACTTCTCAAAAATATCAATACTGTGTCTTGAAGTTGCAGTGAAGGTGCCAGCCAGGGTGACATTGTCTCAAGAGCTTGGTTGGACTGGAGGATTTACCTTGTTTACATAGCTGAAAAGATGGTGCTGGATATTGTGGGAAGCCTCAGCTTCTAAACATGTGGATCTTTCCACAGAACTGCTTGAGTGGATGTCCTCATAAAGGGGCAGCTATCTTCACCCAGAGCAAGTGATCCAGAAGGCTAAGGCAGAGGCCACAATACCTTTCATGGCCCAGCCTTGAGTGTAACGCGGTAGCATCTCCACCGTACTCTCTTGGTCACTTAACTAGCTTTTGTTCACTGAGGCAGGAGACTGGGTAATGTTATGAATACTGGGAAACTGAGGTCGCTGAGTCATATTGGACTGTTACAAAAACCAACGGCCAAGAATTGTCCAAGAGCAAAAGCAAGAAAAAGGGAGTAGAAAATTGCCCAGGGGGACTGATTCTGGTCAAAGCAGAGGAGTAGAATGGAGGCTGAGCTGTCTCCAGACTTCTACCACAGACAAGAAAGAAGCATTTTGGGGTGGTGGGGAGGAGCAGCGGGTAAAGGTCACTCTGTTCGGGTAAAGGTTGCTCTGTTCAGCATTCAAAGTTGTCGAGCCTTGCAGACCCAGACCCAGAGCCCATTGAGTTTTTCATTGTGGTCATTCCCAGTCTAGTTATGTATTCCCTGCCCATGCACCCTAGGGAACCAGCATCCTGTGTCTGTTTCCTTTAGAGAACTCATGATAAGGCCAAGCCAGCCAAGTGCCGTCGAGTCGGGACTTTCATTAAAAGAAGAATTCTATTAGAAAAAGAGACCTCAGCAACTTCAGAGAAATCTCATCCCATGTTAATTTCCATATTAATCACCATGGTTTTTCACTTGTAAGTGGTCGTAGACAACCAAAGACCACAAAACATTTTAGTGAAATTATTAGTAAAAAATAGGACCAGAAGAGGCAGAACAACTTACTAAGGGGGAAATAAATGATAAAAGAAATAGATTGTAATTTTGAAGATTCATAATTAGTATTCTCCAAGAGTCAAGAGGATATATCCTAAAAATAAGAGTAGGTTGCTACAAAGAAAGATCAGTTGGGGAACAAGAAAGGATTTTTGGAAATTAAATATGTAACTGATAAAAAGTTAAGGCTAAAGACCATACTAGTGACCTGCAAGGAAGAGCCAGGAAATCTCTCATGATGTAGACCAAAAAGCTGAAAATGGGAAACTGTTAAAAGACATAAAGAATAAATCCAGAGAGGACAGTATCCACGTATGAGGAGCTCCAGAAATAAGAAGGACATATTCTAAGAAGCTGTAGAGCCAAGCTAAGCCAAGTGCCGTCGAGTCGTATCCGACTCATAGAAGAAGAATGAATTATTTGAGCTAAAGACGAGTCTTCAGATGGAAATGATCCATCAAGTGTTGAATAACCTGACTTAAAGAACAGGCAAACCTGGTAAAAAATGCAAAACCCTAAGAGATACTATAGATTACTGACAACATTAACACACATCTCATTAACCACACTGGATGTTAGAAACAATGAAATAATTATTAACCGCACTGGATATTAGAAACAACAGAATAATTATTGGAAACGGAAAGCATATTGAACCTAGTCTTCTAAACAGCCAGATTGTCAGTTAAGTGTGAAGGAAAAAGATGGAAGGGGAGGAGAAAATCAGAGAAGGCAAAATAACATTTTGGGCATGCAAGACTGCAGGAATGTTACTATTCACTCATGTGGAAAAATCTTTGAAGAGTTGTTTCAGCAAAGCAAGAAGGTTGCCATGGATTGAATTGTGTCCCCCACAATATGTGTCAGCCTGGCTAGGCCATGATGCTCAGTGTTGTGTGGTTGTCTACCATTTTGCCATTTGATGAGATTTTCTCATGGATTGTAAATTCTATCCCTATGGAAACCCTCCTGGTAGCGCATAGTGGTTAAATGCTACAATGACTAACCAAAAGGTCAGCTGTTTGAATCCACCAGGCATCCTTGGAAACTCTGTGGGGCACTACTACTCTCTTCTATAAGCCAAGCCAAGTGCCGTCGAGTCGGATCTGACTAGGGTAGCTATAAGTCAGACTCAGAATCTACTTGATGGCAATGGGTTTTTGATTTTTTCACTATGATGTTAATCAGACGGATTAGTGGCAGTTATGTTGATGAGATCTACAAAATTAGATAGTGTCTTAAGCCACTCTCTTTTGAGATATAAAAGAAAGAGGTGAGCAGAGACAGGGATCTATACCACCAAGAAAGCAGTGCTGGGAGCAGATTGTGTCCTTTGATTCTGAGGTTCCTTCACCAAGAAGCTCCTAGATTATGGGAAGATTCATGACAAGGATTTTCCTTCAGAGTTGACAGAGAAAGCCTTCCCACTGGAGCTGATACCCTGAATTTGGACTTCTAGCCTACTGGACTGTAAGAGAATAAGTTTCTATTTGTTAAAGCTTTCCACTTGTGGTATTTCTCTTGTAGCAGCACTAGATGAATAAGACAAAGGAAATATAGAACAAGAGGATTGCATGAGATACAGCTGTAGTGGCATGAGCATGACTGGAAAAAAGTAAAGGATGCTATAAAGGATCATTTAGCCTCTGACACTGAGAAGGAGTAGGCTTCTGTTGCCTTCTATGTCATCCAGTTGCACTGTGGATCAACAGAGAACTGTTTAAATAGTCTCAGATTTATAAGTGTTCTTGGTTTTCATTGTTTCAAGTGGAATTACACACAAAGCACAAACTAGGTATAGATTAAAAATTGAACGTAACTACAAAAATATTGCCCAATTAAAGTAATTTAGAAAATGCAAATTTGAAGATGAAGGGAATACAAAACTGCAGTTAGTGGAGCATGCCAGGTTCCTGTCTGTCTTCCATAGTACTGCCTCAGTGCTCTTGTTAGGTTCCAGGGAGTCAGCTCTAACTCATGCAGACCTTACGAGGTATGCATAACAGAATGAAACATTGCCTAGTTTCACACCATCTTCGTAATTATCATCTTCTAGCACTGTACTGGGCAGTGTCCTGTTGGAATACATATGATTCTTATGAGCTTATTTTCAGAAGTAGATCTCGAGACCTTTCTTCTTAGTTGTTCTTAGCCTAGAAGTTCTGCTGAAACCTGTCCATCATGGATGGCCCTGCTAGTGAAATGAAATGAAATGAAATAGAATATACTTTTAAAGATTCATTAGTATTATCCAAGAGTCAAGAGGATATTACATAGCTTCCAGCGTGGTAACAATAGGAAGTTAATAGAAGCTATCTAATGCTTAAAGAGAAACACTGGTGGCATAGTAGTGAAGTGCTGTGCCTGCTAACCAAAAGGTTGGCAGCTCAAATTCACCAGAAACTCCTTGGAAACTCTGTGAGACAGTTCTATTCTGTCCTGCAGGGTAGCTGTAAGTTGGAATTGAATCAACAGCAGTGGGTTTAATGCTCATAAATTAAGAAAACAGTGCTTTGTCTTACACTCATAAAAGCTCCTGTGATGGTTAAGGTTGTACATCAGCTTTTCTGCGCCATGATTCTCAGTGTTTTTGCAGTTTAACAATGATCTAGGTTGTTGTTAGGTGCCATCAAAATGTTTGACCTTGTGTAGAACACTGGCAAGTTCTCAGTCCTCAGTCATTATATTTGAGCCAATTGCTGCAGCCACTCTGTCAGTTAATCTCATTGAGGATCTTCCTTTCTTTTTGCTCACTCTCTGCCAAAAGTGATGTCCTTAAGTGTTGATATTGGTTCTATCTGATAACTTGACTAAAGTATGTGAAACAAAATCTCTCTGTCCTAACTTAAAGGAGTGCTCAAGCTGTATATTCTGCAGGACAGACTTGTTTATGCTTTCAGCAGTCCATGGTTATGTTCAATATTCTTCACCAATGTTATAATTCAAAGGCATTCATTTTTCTTTGTTTTTCTCTACTCATTGTCTGGCTTTCACACACACTTGAGACAATTGAAAATCTGATGGCCTGGGTCTGGTGCACCTTGGTTCTTCAAGTGATAGCATTGCTTTTTAATATGTTACAGGTCTTTTGTAGAAGATTTGCCCACTGCAATATGTCATATAATTTCCTGACTGCTGCTTCCATGGGCATTGCTGAAGCCCGTCACCCACAAAGACCTCTGTGAGCAAAGCCACAAGCCTATGTGATGGGGGGCAGACACATCTCACCCCTGACATATTTCTGGCAGTATGTTTTTCATCCTAATTAACCTCTCCTCAAAAATACCCCCTCATCTCCTGGCACAAGGACAAACGCTGAGCCCGGGAACACCCAGCCTGGGAATACCCAGCCTGGGAATGCCAAGGCCAGCCCAGCCGCGCTGGCTTCCCCCAACTGCACATCCCCCCCACCACATGTGCAAAGAAATACCCTTCTTAGAACAGCTTAAGAAAGGCATAGGGTGGGGGATGGTAGGTGTTTACTGTCCCCACAGGAAGAGATAAAGTAAAGAGCAAAGTAGAAACAAATAGAGATTATAACCTTTAGACCCCTCATCCTGTACCTTTTAACCTTGAGGTATAGGTAGGGCTGATTGAGCTCAGGGCATAACTTTGTTTTCACTGTCAATTATCACCACAGCACACCTGCCTAGGGCCATTATCTAGAAGGCCTTTACAATTTACAAGAAAAAAAAAGAGACCACGAGGTTTTGGTTTCAAGTTAGCCAATACCTTGTGTGGTCAGGGGACAGGGTGAAAATCACGTCACCTCAAGTTAGCCAATATCTTGTGTGGTCAGGGGGCAGGGTGAGAATCACGTCACCTCACCTATAAAAAAATAAAGAAAGACAGACTTTGATGGGCTGCCGTTCTCCAAAACTCTTTCCTGTCTCAGTCTCGTCATTTTCCTCCTCCGCCAATGCCATCCACCCCTCCGTGGTCCCGAAACCCAGCTGGGGCTGGCTCCTGGCAGGGCATCAATTGCAAATCCAAGTAAGAAGAAGTCCTTGACTATCTCAGTCTTTTCTCCATTTATCATGATGTTGCTTATTGGTCAAATTGTGAGGATTTAGAATAGCAGTTATGCAGTGATGTAATTTGGCAGTTATATAATGATGTAGTTATTTTCTGTGATGTGATCTGATAGAATCAGCCAATCACTTCTAAGGAGAGCTTCCTCAGGAATGTGGCCTGCATCCAGTATCTATTTGGACATTCTAGCAATGCTGTTTTGTTGGCTCTGGATCCTCCATCTGCCTTGTTATTGTCTCACCTCTGGTTTGGGGAACTTGAACCAGGAGCCTGCCATCTTACTTGCGGATCTTGAGGTTTGTCGGTCTCTACAGCCTATGAGCCAGCAGCCTACTATCCAACCTACTGGTCTTGGATTTGTCCACCCCTGCAGCTATGTGAGTCAGAAGAAGCCTCCAACCTGACATCTGATCCATGGAGTTGAGACTTCCTAGCCTCTACAACCACCTGAGCCATTTCCTTTGTATAAGTCTTTATATATGTACATATTTCTCTGCATATGCTTTGTCATGGTTTGAATTGTGTCCCCCCAAAAATGTGTGCAGCCACGTGGCTTGGATATGGTTCCCAGTATCTTGGGATTGTCCTCCATTGTGTGGTTTTGCTAACCTGTATGTTAAAGGATTAGGGTGGGGCTGTGAATTCCTGCTATGGGGGAAATTTCCCTGGAGTATGGCTTGCCCCACCCTTAATGCTTTTAGCTTGCAAGGAATAAAAGGAAAAAGAACCAAGGACAATTTGAGAACCTCGCTACCATCAAGCAAGCAGCACCGGGAGCAGAACGCGTTGTTCAGACCAGAGGTTCTTGCGTTAGGACGCTCCCTGGACAATGACTGATGCAATACTGGACTTTCCTCCAGAGCTGTCAAGGGGAAAGTCTTTCCCTGGAGCGGACGCCCTGAATATGGACTTGCAACCTACCGGACTGTGTAAGAATAAATCTTTCTTTGTTAAAGCCATCCACTCTGTGGTATTTCTGTTAGAGCAGCCCTAGCTGACTAAAACAGAATTGATCCATGGAGTTGAGACTTCCTAGCCTCTACAACCACCTGAGCCATTTCCTTTGTATAAGTCTTTATATATGTACATATTTCTCTGCATATGCTTCTCAAGAGAACTCAGCCAAAACAGCTACAAAATACCAAAAGAATTAAGAATAATACAACCAACAAAAATTCTGTATATAAATTTATGTCTTTATTACTATGTGCTCAGATTATTTCTATAAATAAAACAGATTAGGAAAATAAACTTAAAATTAGCCACTGGAAAAGGTGTATTTGTCCTCAAAATGTGGTTTTGCATTTATGGGCTTATTTGTTTGTAGATCTTTAAATAAATGGTAATTAATCAGTGAGTTTCCCGATAAAAAAGGCATTTTAGCAAGAAGAGCTATTAGATATTGGCAAAGATGTAGTCAGGATGTGATGAGTTTGTCTGTACTAGAAGTATGAAAACAGAAACCATCAGTCAGTCAGTCAGCCTATAGGGCAAGACTTGTCATCTTCAGCGCTGTTGACATTTTGAACTGAATGATGGATAATTCTTTGTCATAGAGTGCTTTCCAGTGTGTTGTAGGATGTTTAACAGCATCCTTAGCCACTATTTGCTGGATGCCAGTAACACCCTCTCCCAAATGTGACAATCAAAAATTTCTCCAAACACTGCCAAATTTCCCCTTCTGGGACTACAGTTCCTCCTCCCCTACTCATCGTAGTTGAGAACCACTGCTGTAGATGAGAGAACCCCTGGGGGACATGAATGATTTGGCACTTGGTTATGAATGGAAAGCTTGGTGGTTTGGACCCACTCTGAAATGCCTCAGAAGAAAGACCTGGAGACCTGCTTTTGAGTGATCATGAGAATCCTCTGGAGCCTAGTCCTGCTCTCCAACACGTGGGGTCATCATGAGTTGGAATGGACTTGACAGCAACTTGTTAGTTTGGTTTTTCTTTTGGTTGTAGAGCAATCCTCGGTGAAGGGTTCCTCCTCCAACTAGATGGCCTTTTGTCGTCTCCCAACTAAGTGCTAAGTGTCTTTGACTTCTGGGAAAGGGGTCAGCATTTTTCAGAGACTTGCTTCTTTCTTCTCACCTTGCTTTTCCAACTCCAGCTAAGTTTACCTTCAGTTTAGTGCAGTTCTGCCAGGCACTGTGCCCCAGTGCACACATTTTTTTTTTTTTTTGACAAATTTTCCTTTTTAAGGGAAATAAATGAGTAGTGGTCCCCTTGATGTTCCTCACCCAGGCAAGATTTCCCTCCCTAGCAGAATTTTGCCTCAGGAGTAGATCTTATCAGTACTTAGGACTGGCTCTGAAAGTATTAGCAAAACATTCTCATTTCCATATTTTAAAATACAGTAATGAGAAAAAAATGATTTATAAGAGACCCCAAATACAACTGAAAATTGGATGATAATAACAGTATGAACTAGATTACATTTGATGTGTGTACGTGTCACAGTTAAAATATACCTAGTTGTAATGGAGAAATTTGGAAACAGATAAGGGTGATGATTGAACAACATGATGAACACAGTTATTGTCCCTAAACTGTACATGTGAAAGAATGTTGACACAGCAAATGTTTTGTTATGTATACATTTACATAATAAAAAAATAGAAGTTGGATTACTTTCTTCATAGAGTTTGTCACAAACCCTGATTATATTAACGCACTGCTGTCAAGTCAGGTCTGACTCACAGCGACTCTGTAGGTCAGAGTACAGCTGCCCCATAGAGCCATAGAGTTTCCAAGGAGACTGGCTATTGATAAGAGAAACAGTTTTGATGCACAATTGGGTCCCATGTATTTGAGATTTAAAAAAAAAAAAGCTTCTGTTTATTATGCTAAACTCTTAGGAGCTAATCTACTTTTCCTTTTTATTGAACATGTAGGAATTTTAAAGTTTACTGAAATGCAAACTATGAGTTACTGTATTTTTGTAAGTGGTGTGGATCAGTTCTGTATTGTGATGCATTTTTAATTAAGTTTACACTTTAAAGGCAATTCTTATTTTAAAAGAAAATTTATGTATGAATGTATACTTTGAGAGCTGCATCTTAACTGCCAGAGATAAATACAGTCATCACTAAGTAAACAGAATTCCTGCAGGTGTTAAAATCTGAAATGCAATAGATTTTTGTGGAATTATAGCTACTGTGCACAAATAATGACCCTACTTTCTGGGATAAAGACTGAGAATCACAGAGGGCCAGCTGGGCCATCAGTTTATTCCTTAGTATCTGTGGAGAACGGCCCTCAACATAAGCATCTGTAGCCATCCGGGTGAACTGAGCTGGTTACATGTCTCCTGCTGTGTATCAAACACCTACATGAACACAGGTAGTACTTTCCTGGTAACTTTGTTTCACCACGTGAAAGACTGTATCTGTTCATTAGCAGAAGGACATCATGTTTTCTTACTTTGAAAGCTACAGACTTATGTTACTTCCACTGTCTTCACAAATGTCTAAACGTGTCATTATTTGGTGTTAAACCTTTGTTGTTGTTTGGTGCCACTGATCAGCTCAGACTCATAGTGTCACTATGTACAACAAAATGTGTTTTAGTCAGCTACTGCTGCGTTAAAGGAAATACCACAAGTGGATGGCTTTAAAAAGAGAAATTTTTTTGGTCACAGTCCAGCAAGCTTCAAGTTCAAGTTCACAGTGTCAGCTCTAGGGGAAGGCTTTCTCTGTTGTCACTGGAGGAAGGTCTTCATCACCTGGAGCTTCTCAGGTGCAGGGACCCCAGTCCTTTCCAAAGGATGCATTCAGCTTCTGAGGCTGCTTCGTGGTGCTGTGAGGTTCCCTCATGTCTCTGCTAGCTCTTTTTCTTTACATCTCAAGAGACCACCTCAAGGCACAAAACAAACTCACACGTTGAGTCTTGCGTTAACAACACAACTGCTACCCATCCACCCTGACTAGCATCATAGAGGCAGGAATCCACACATGGAAGAACGTCACACAAAAGCAGGAATTATGGCCCCGCCAAACTGCTACAAATTTTTTAGGGAACAGAGTTCAATCCATGGCCGAATGAAACACAGCCTGGACCTGCACTGTCCTCACAATTGTTGCTGTGTTTGAGCCCATTGCAATCAATGCATCCGTCCATCTGGCTGAGGGTCTTCCTCTTTTTTCTTGACTGTCTACTTTGCTAAGAATGATGTCCTTTTCCAGGAACTGGTCCCTCCTGATAGCATATTCACAATATGTGAGGTGAAGTCTGGCCACTCTCACTTCTAAGGAACATGTGGGCTGTACTTCTTCCAGGACAGATTTGTTTGTTCTTCTGGTGGGCCATGCTATCTTCAGTATCTTTGGCAACAGTGTAATTTAAAGCATCAGTTCCTCCCTCTTCTTTATTCTTCAAGCTTTCCCATGTATGTCAGGCAACTAAGTAATATCATGGCTTAGGTTAGACACAGTAGTACTTGGTTTGATTTCTTGGCTGCAATTTCTGTGGATATTGATTGTTGATCCTCGACAACCTCAATCATTTCTCTGTTTATCATGATGTAGCCTTTGATCTTTATTGCTATTTTCTATTTTCTAGTCTTGTTCGCTCTCAACATGCATGGTTGTACCATCTGCTTGTAACAACTTTTTAGTAAATCTGCCTCTAATCCTGATGCTGTGGTTTTCTTCACCTAGTCCAGCTTCTTGGATTATTTGCTCAGCATACAGATTAAATAAGTGTGGTAGAAGGATAAAACCCTAGTGCCCATCTTTCCTGCTTTTAAATCACTCATTATCCTCTTGTTCTGTTTGAACGTGTGCCTCTTGGTTTATGTACAGGTTCTTCATAAACACATTTATGTGTTTTGAAATTCTTTTTTTTTTTTTAATCTGCAATTTATTGTGATCCACCATCAGATCCATTTGTGTAGTCAGTAAAACGCATCTTTCTGGCATTTGTCTGTCTTCAGCCAATATGCGTGTGACAGTTGGCCATGATATCCCTCACTCTACATCCTCTTTTGGATCCAGATTGAGTTTTTGGCAGTTTCCTGCTGATGTACTGCTGCAACCATTTTTGAATGATCTTCAGCAAAATTTTACTTGTGTGTGCTGTTAGTGATATTGTTCGGTAGTTTCTGCATTCTGTTCTGTCACCTTTCTTTAGAATGGGTGTGCATATGAATCTCTGCTAATTACTTAGTTTCCTGTGTAACTGACTTCCAAACTTTTTGGCGTGGCTAGGTGAGTGCCTCTAGTGTTGCATCGGTTTGCTGAGACATCTCAATTGTTACTTGTCAGTTCCTGGAGCCTTGTTTTTTGCCAGTGACTTCAGTGCAACTTGAGTTTCTGCCTTCAATGCCTTTGGTTCTTGATCATATGCTACCCCACGAAATGGTTAAACATTCAACAGTTCTTTTTTGATACAGTGACTTTGTGTATTTTTTCTATCTTTGGATGTTTCTTGCATCATTCAGTTTTTTGCCCATAGAACCTTTAAATATTGCAACTCAAGGTGTGACTTTTCTTCAGTTCTTTCAGCTTGAGAAATGCTGAATGAGTTCTTTTTCGTTTTCTCACTCTAGGTCATTGCAAATTTCATAGTAATATTTTACTTTGTCTTTTTAAATCACCTATGAAATCTTCAGTTCAGCTTTTCTGCATGATCATTTCTTCCATTAATTTTAGCTACTCTATATCCAAGAACAAGTTTTAGAGTCTCTTCTGACATCTGTTTTGGCCTTTTCTCTTTATTCTGTCTTTTTAATGACCTTTTGCTTTTTGTGTGTATAATGGCAACTTACATCTTGTCTGGTCTTTGTTTGTTAGTGTTCGGTGCATCAGGTGTATTCTGGAGGTCTCTAAATTCAGGTGGGGAATACTCAAGGTCATAGTTTGGCTCTCACTGACCTGTTTTCATTTTCTTCAGCTTCAGCTTGAACTTGCATGTGAGCATTTGATGGTCAGTGCTTTGGTCAGACCCTGATCTTGTTCTGACTAATAACGCTGAGCATCTCCATGTTCTCTTTCCACAGAGGGTGTCAGTTTGGTTCCTGTTTATTCCATCCACCAGTGTTGTTGAAGAAGTTTATTTCTGACAAATAAGTCATTGGTCTTGCACAATTCTACCATGTGATCCCCAGTATTGTTTCTGTCACCAAGGCCATGTTTTCAAAGTACTGATCCTTCTTCATTTCCAACTTTCACATTCCAGCCACCATGAATTATGAATGCATCTTATTTGCATATTTGGTCAATTTCAGACTGCAGAAGTGGTAGAAATACTCCATTTCTTCATCTTTGTTGTTAGTGGTTGGTTCATAAGTTTGAATGATGTATTTCCTGGTCTTCCTTGTGTATATGTGTATTTGATCCCGTCAAATCAGTTCCAACTCACAGTGACCCTAAAAGACAGAGCAGAACTGCCCTGTAGGGTTCTGAAGGAGCAACTGCTGACCTTGTTGTTAGCAGCTCGTAATCACTGCTGCACCAGGGCTCCTCGTTCTTCTTTGTCAGTGTGTGTATATGATCCTACCACTGACAGCACTGTAGTGCCTGATCGATCTGAAGTGTTCTTTTGGATGGTCAAGGTGCTGTCATTCCTCTTCAGTTTGCCATTTCTTGCATTGAAGACTGTGTGACTGTCCACTTCAGAACAGCCAGTGTCAGTCCACTTCTGCTCACTAATGCCTAGAATACTGATCCCTATCTGTTCCATTTACCATCTGTCCAAGATGAATGTGAGAAATTGCCATAGAAGATTTTTGAATACTTTGAATCATGTTGATTTTATTGCATTCGTTCATTCAGTAATTTGAGTGTTTGCTTTAGGCTTGGCACTGTGATAGAACTGAAAACCCAAACCAAGCCCTTTGCTGACAAGTTGATTTCAGCTCACAACAGCCCCACGTGGTACAAGTAGAACTGCTCCATGGAGTTTTCTTATTGGAACCAGATCAGTAGACCTTTAACTGAGTTCAAACTGCAACCTTTAGATTAGTAGCCAAGGATAAGCCATTTGCTGCCATGAAGGGATCTTTGACCCTGTGACAAGCTTTATAGATGACCCTTAGAATGGTCCTGCTAGGGGCAAAAACTTTTTCTTCATAAATCAAGTATCCTTAATTAAAGAATGAGCATTGCACTTTGGTGTTTCTTTTTTTAATTTCCCTGCCAGGAAACTCAGAGCTCACTTATAGCTCGATTGCAACAAGAACCTTTCTTTGCTAAACCACATTTCCTGGAATTTTCTCTCTGATTGTATAATTCCTAACCTTTTATCCTTTCTAAAACTCTCCTGTTATGTATGGTTTATATCCTTTGGAAATACATTTTAAAAAGTATCTGGGCTAAAAATTCCTTTGCCAGATGTTCTATGATTGCTGCCATTATGTGCCTGTAACACTAAGTTTGGTAGAATCATTTCAGTTCTATGAGTATGAATTTCTTCCAGAACTTTCCTTTGGAAAATTGAGGTGATGGATTCAGTTATTCACAAACACAATCTACCAGCCGGCTTCAGCAGCCACAGCTAGAGATCATATTCAGAACCGTCAGGCGTGTTCTGTCAGTGTCTCTGGGCTGGGGACAATGTACCAGGTGATGCTGGCCCACAGCCAAGTTTGGAAACCCTTGGACCAAATGGTCTCTTAGATGTCTTTTGGCTGTAGCTTTGTGTACAGTTTGGAGGTCAGGGCCCTGGAGGGTGGGAGACAAACCAATGCCCAGGGAAAGACATGCAGAGAGGCTGATACCCAGGTGGGGATGTGCCTCAGGTCATGAGGAGTTTTTCCCAGATTTACAGACTTCCACCCCTACAGTTCTATTGAGTGCTTCTCTTGGTTTCCCTGCATACGCCTCCACTGTGTTGTCTATCCCGCACTATTGGAATTGCAAAGACATGTCTTCATACATGCTTCTTAACACCAGGGAACTCCATAAACACGGGATGCCAGTCTCTCTACCACCACAGCCAAACACATAGTAAGCATTCAATAAATGCTTGAATGAATGAATCTGTTTTAGTCAGCTAGTGCTGCTTTAACAGAAATACCACAGAGTGGATGGCTTTAACAAGGGAACATTTGGCTTTAACAAAGGAACATTTATTCTTACACAGTTCAGTAGGCTACAAGTCCATATTCAGGGTGTCTGCTCCAAGGGAAGGCTTTCCCCTTGTCAACTCTGGAGGAAGGTCTGGTATTGTATCAGTCTTTGTTCAGGGAGCATCTTGGTGCAGGAACCTCAGATCTGAAGGACACACTCGTCTCCCAGTGCTGCTTGCTTGATGCTACATGAGGTTCCCAATTCTCTGCTTCCTTCTCCTTCCTTTTATCTCCTGCAGGATGAAAGAATTCAGGGTGGGGCAAGCCATAGTCCTGGGAAACTCCCTTTACAGTGCAGCAGGGAGGTGATCCTATAAAGGGATTCACAGCCCCACCCTAATCCTTTAACACACAGCATAGGAAAACCACAAAATGGAGTACAGTCACAAGATACTGGGAGTCATGGCCCAGCCACATGGCTACAGCTGTTTTGGGGGGACACAATTCAATCCATAACAGAATCGAGAGAAATCCCCTAGAATCACCCTGATAGGCTGTTTTAGAACAAGTGGGGAACTACAGATTATGGGAAGGAAGTTTGGTTTTCCTATCGAGTCTGAAGCCCTGGTCTGCTGGTTTAACGTCACTGACCTCTCTCCGAGGGTGCCTGTAGCCTTAATTACTTATTTAATTTGTGAGCTCGGGGCCTGTGTAGAGGGAGGCCCCTAACTTCCTTACTGGGGTGGTCATAACTATCCTCCCCGCCCAACCCCACAGAAGAATCAAGCCTACCCCTGTCAAGCAGATTCCGACTCATAGCAACCTTGTGGGCTTTCCAAGACCATAACTGTCGGTGTGAGCAGACTGCTACATCTTTCTCCCTGAACTCACTGGCAGTGTCAGACTGCCAACCCTTCAGTTATCAGTTGCTCACTTGAACCACTGTGCAACCAGGGCTCCTTGATTATAAACTACACTTGTGTTAAAGTACTATACTAGGATAGAATGACATTTGCTCTGTTTGATTCTAGAATGCCTAGGCCTGTCTTATTCTACTAGGTCAAATAAAGGATACCTTCACCAGGCAGAAAGCTGGCTGATCTGTTGTTTGTATTTTAAGAAGCAAGTACAGATAGCTACAAAATAAAATTGGATATTCATCCATCAACGTTGACTTTGCAATGCTTTTTAATCTCTTCTAACTGTTACTATGACTCATGTGTTTCTAGTACCTGCAGTATGCCACATCTGCTTGTTAGTATATTGCTACTTATTGCTAGAGAAATAAATTGTTAATTAATATAGTAACTGTAAGTCTTAACTGATGGAAAAAGTGTATTAAAATAAAACCTTTATAATTTTAAATTATGATAGAGATTTGACTTTTAATTCTGATGTTAGTGCATTTCAATGTTAATTTCCTCATTTGTTTATTTTTATAAAGTAATAGGTTTAATTTCCTTGTATCTGTGTACTAAGGACACTTTCTGGTAGCATATGACCAGAAACGAATGGTAATGAGGAAGAAGTCAAAGCTACATTGAAGGCATTGGTGAAAAACAAGCTTTCAGGAATTGATGAAATAACAATTGAGATGTTTCAACAAATGGATGAAGACCTAGAAGGGCTTGTTTGTCTATGCCAAGACATTTAGAGGGCAGCTATTTGGCCAGCTGACTGGGAGTTCCATACTTACACCCGTTACCAAGAAAGGTGATCCAACCAAATGTGGAAATTATCGAACAGTATTATTAGTGCCACATCCAAGTAAAATTTTGCTAGAAATCATTCAAAAGTGGCTGTAACAGTATATTGGCTGGAAACTGCCAGAAATTCTGACTGGACTCAGAAGAGGACATGGAATGAGGGATATCATTGCTGATGTCAGGTGGATGTTGGCTGAAAGCAGAAAATACTGGAAAGATGTTTACATGTATTTTATTGACTGCAACATATTCAACTGTGTGGATCATAACAAATTATGGAAACATTGCAGACAATGGAAACTCCAGAACACTTAATTGTGCTCATGAGGAATCTGAACATGGTTGAGGAAGTAGTAGTTCAAAGAGAACAAGGGGACACTGCATGATTTCAAGTCAGCAAGGTGTGCATCAGGATGGTATCCTTTCACCATACCTATTCAATCTGTGGAAACCCTGGTGGCATAGTGGGTAAGAGTTACTGCTGCTAACTAAAAAAGTTGGCAGTTCAAATCTCCTCTTTTGGAAATGCAGTGAGGCAATTCTACTGTGTCCTTTAGGGTCGCTATGAGTCAGAATTGACTGGAGGGCAAGGGGTTTGGTTTTCGTTTGGATTCAATCTGCTTGCTGAGCAAATATTCTGAGAAGCTGGACTGCATGAAGAAGTGGACATCAAGATTGGGGAAAGACTCATTAACAACCTGCATTATGAAGATGGCACCACCTTGCTCGCTGGAAGTGAAGAGGACTTGTAAAAGTGACGATCAAAGACCACAGTCTCCAGTGTGGATTACACTTCAACATCAAGAAAAAGAAATCTTCACAACTAAAACAATAAGCAACATCATGATAAACAGAAAAGATTGACATTGTTAAGGATTTTGTTTTACATGGATCTATAATCAACACCCATGAAAGTAGCAGTTAGGAAATCAAAAGATGCATTTCATTGGGCAAATTTGCTACAAAACACCTCTTTAAAGTATTGAAAAAGCAAGATGTCACCTTGAAGACTAAGGTACACCTGACCCAAGCTGTGATGTTTTCAGTCACATCATATGCATGCAAAAGCTGAACAATGAACAAAGAAGACAGAAGAAGAATTGACATTTGTGAATTGTGGTATTGGAGAAAGATATTGAATATACCATGGACTGACAAAACAAAGTGAAGGGATCTGTCTTGGAAGAAATAAAACCAGAGTGCTTCAGAGAAGCAAGGATGACGAGAGTACACCTTTCATACTTTGGACTCGTCTGTGGAGAAAGACATCAGGCTTGGTCAAGTATAAAGGGTTGGCAAAAAAGAAGACCCACAATGAAAGGATTTGACACAGTGGCTGCGACAGTGGGCGCAAACATAACAACAGTTGTGGATCAGGCAGTATTTCATTCTTCACAGAGTAGCTATAGGTTGGAACTGACTTGTTGGCACCTAAAAACAACAGTATTAAAAAACATACACGTAAGGCAGTGGAGTCAGTGCTGACTCACAGAGACCCTATAGGACAGAGTAGAACTGCCCCACAGAATTTCCAAGGAGTGCCTGGTGTATTTGAACTGCTGACCTGTTGGTTAGCAGTTGTAGCACTTAACCACTACTCCACCAGGGTTTCCACAAGACTGTAGTAAGTAAATAAAGATGATACTAAGAGAGTGTCCTAATAAACACACAAAAGAAGCTGATAGGTGGTAATTAAAGTTTGAAAAGGCAGCAAATGAAGAAAGTGTGAAGAAAATGTCTCTGTTGTTTTTCTTAGTATAGTCTTTACTATCTTTTCAAATTCTAATCACCACATGTCAGTGTTTTATTTAGTGTTTATTAAGGTGATTATTTCATGATTGAAACTTTAAAAAATTGTAAAAATCATATGTATTTAAAATAGTTAAGTGGGTTGAGTGGGTAGAAGGAGAGCAGTCAACATATATGCTAAAAACAACCCCCCTCCCAAAAAAATACAGTTACTGTTGAGCAGATTCCAACTCACAGTGACCCTGTGTGCCTCAGAATATGCCTCTCATCTGTAGGGATTTTGAATGACTGATTTTTTACAAGTAGATCCTTAGGCATTCCTTCTGAGGCCTCTCTGGATGAATTTGAATTTCTAAGCTTTTTGTTAGCAGCAAAGCATAGTAATCATTTGGTTTGCACCAACTGAAACCAAACAAGTTGCTGGCGAGTTGATTCCAGCTTAACACCCAGGGTTTCTCAAAATATTTCTAAGATGTACAGACAGTACCACATAATGATGTACACAAGTACGCATGCCCTGCCACAGGGCGTTCTGTGTGGATCTGTAGGGAATGGTTCCTCTTCCTATTATAAAAGACCAGAATGTTTCCAGTAGATAAGGAAGTTGATTGACTTTCAGTTGAAGAGTATCCTCTGGAAACAGAGTTTACATTTTCTTCCAGAAAAGCTTTCTTGCTGAGTTCTGAACAAAAAAAGTATTAGGGCATAATAAAGCCTTATGTGTTCCTTTGACATTTAAATTAACAGGGCAGAATTCACATAGCTAAAGCATACAACCAAGTAACAGGCTTCTATAATGCTTGGCTTTGACTTGTTTGTATTTGGTTTTATATTGAGGTGATGTGGAACCACAACAACTGTACCCAAGTTGTTATTAAATGTAGGACCTTCAGTGGAAGAACAGTTCCTACTGTGGACAAAGGCTGTGATCTTTGACTATTACTGAGAGATTTGAACATTTTCATGAAGAATTACAGGATGCTGGAGGCTTCGTGTTAATGTATGAATCGTGGCAACAGACCTCCTAGTGCTGGCGTGAAAGTTGGCTTCTCAAGTGATGTAACAAATGTGAGAGCTCATGGGAATCTCTGATCTCAAGTTGATCCCTGAAGATTTAATACAGGACTGTTCAAGGCAGTCATTTCCAGACAAATCTGAGGATGAACGTTATAAAAAAAGAGTGACTGGGTGGTGCAAACAGTTCATGTGTTTAGCTGCTAGCCAAAAGATTGGCTATTCTAATCCATTCAGTGGTGCCTCAGAAGAAAGGCCTGGTGATCTATTTCAGAAAACAGCAGCCGCTGAAAACCCTGTGGAACACAGTCCACTCCGACACGCATGGGCCCTCCTTGAATTGGATCTGACTATAGGACAGCTGGTTTTTATCAGAAAAGAAACAGAATTGTGACTTTTGTCCTTATGTCTCCTCCCCTGTTCCCCTATACATCAACTCAGTTCTGAATCTGCGTGACACACTTTCCAACAGAAACTCCTGCTAGGTTCTTTCTTTGGGGACTCATGTTGTCCTGGGTACTTCCAATTCTGTATACATCGTCTTTTTCTAATCCAGGAAGGAAACTCCTTAGATTGGAGCTGTATGTGACCTCTGTCCTACTATGGAATTTCACAAGTCTAATATAGAATCTCCCTCTGTCAGCCTATGCTTTCTGAAATGTGACAGGATTTTTGTATGTTGAGTACTACTGCTGTGACACCTACTCTGAACAGCCCCAGTACTTCAAATGGTTGGCTTTGGACCCCAGAATTTTCATTTTGTAAATTAAAAAGCTTCTAGGTTTCTATTTAGCCAAATCTACCAATCTCGTTCTTATCTTCAGATAATACACACATTTGAATGCATGTGATGATACATGTTTTGCTTTACGTGTTTATTTCGATCAAAATCTTTGAAAGTTAAATATTCTTATATCTGCAAGCAGCCAGAAAACTACTTCCCCGAAACTATTTTAGTGAACTTGGAAAGGAGGAAGGAAGGTGTACTTGGGTAAGGAGGCTCCAGCCAGGATCCTCTTTTCCAGCTTCAAATGGCACAGGAAACACCCTTCAGATTTCCAATATACTCTCTCAGAATAGCACTCATTTTTGTGCCACAGAACATGCTTCAGCTTCTTGCTTCAAACCGACAGGAGGTATAGCAGATGTATTAGTAAATCACAGAAATTTCAAAATTGTAAAGAAATGTAGCCAAATAACATTGAAAAGCACTGATGGAGAGATGTGACTGGAAGTGTGCCATGGCCATGACTTTTGGGGACTTGGCAAGGAAACTGGGAGTCACATTTGCCCCATTGCTATTGTAATTGACAGCCATAGATCATGGCTGAGATCAGGTCGAGCTGGTCTGAGAAAACCTTTTGGCTGTGGGGGCAGCCGTGGACAGCCAGGTGTGTTCTGGAGACCACCCTCACGAGAGCACTGTTTAACACTAGGCAGGGAAGAGCTGGAGTCGACTGCGTGTGCTTAGTGGGGGTAAGGAGGGGCCACACAGAGGCAGTATGTCAGGCACTGGGATGGACACGTCACATCCTTATGGATCTCTGAATTTTAGGTGGAGAAAGCTCAACAACAACAACAAATCCTCCTTTCTCCCACAAAAAAAAACCCCACCCTAGTTGCTATTGAGTTGATTCTGCCACACAGAGACCCACACGTATCAGAACAGAACTGTGTGCTGTACAGTTTTCAATGACTGATTTTTCAGAAGTAGATTGCCAGATTTCTTCCAAGGAGCCTTTGGGTAGACTTGAGTCTTCAGCACTTTCAGTTAGCAGCCAGACACGTTAACTGTTTGTACAATACAAGGACTCCAGAGCTAGCGCCATTACATACCCTTAGGATACATGTTTGCCTGGTACAGTTATCAATCTGTTAGATGCTTGTAGGTGCAGAATCCAAGTTTAGCCGGGTGGCTGCTCTTGCCCTGGATGTATGCTTGGCACAGGGAGCTCAGGCCTTTGTCCTGCACTCAGCTCCTCCGAAGGATTGAAATTACTGTTTTCACACAAGTACTTGGCTTCAGAAAGAAAGCACAAATCTGATGAGTGGAAATCTGTAAATCTGGTACATTAATTTCAGAAAGTACCCAGATTTTAGTGTGTATAACAACAGCTTGGGAAGATTGATAAAAATGCAGATTCTTGGGATCTTGCTCAAGAGAGAGATGCTTGTAAGTAGAAGCCCAGGAAAATGAATTTGGAAAAACATCTGTTATTATTGTTGTTAGTTACTACTGAGTGGGTTGTGACTCATGGTGAACCTGTGCACAATCAAACACTACCACGTTCTGCACCGTCTACATGATGTTGAAAGGCCATAGGACCCTCAAGTCTGCTGTTGCAGCCCCTGTGTATTAACCTAGGGTGTTCATCTTCTAGTGCCGTAGCAATATGGCATCTTCCAGTGCCATATAGGACAGTATTCTGTCATGGTCCATAGGGCTTTCATTGTCTGATTTTCAGAAGTAGATCACCAGGCATTTCTTAATTTTTTGTTATATAACTTAGAGTTGGTTTTGACTCATAGTGACCCAGTATGATAGTGTAGAACCATACCATAGGGTTTTCTAGGCTGTAATCTTTATGGAGGAGCAATGGTTAAGAGCTTAGTTGCTAACTAAAAGTCTGGCAGTTTGAATCCATCAGCCACTCCTTCAAAACCCTGTAGGGCAGCTCTCCTCTGTGCTACAGGGTTGCTAGGAGTCAGAAACCCACTTGACAGTAATGAGTTTGCTTTTGGTTTAGTGTTTATGGGGTAGATGACCAGGTCTCTTCCCACAGAAGCAGCTTGTGGGGGGGCGGGGCTCACACTGTTTTCGGTTAGCAACCACACATGTGGCCATTGTGCCTCCAGGGCTCTTCTTTCTTGATACAGGATGTTAATAAGGGAAACGAGGTGTGAGGTGTATGGGAGAGCTCTGTGCTACCTACGGAATCTTTCTGTTCATGTAAAACTGTTCCAAAAGAAAGAGTTTATTTTAAAAGATGTTTCAGATGTATGTGAGATGTCCACTGTTGTATCTGTCTCAGATGTTGTCCTCTCTTTTAAACTGGTCAGCACCAGACCTGATGGCATCAGGTCAGAGGCCCTCTGAAATTTCCACCATTCATTCAGAACCCTCTACTACATGTCTCACTGATTTTTTTTATTTTACCCAATCTCCACCAAGACCCACAGGGTGAGAGTTTTGGTTCTGTTTATGAATAAGGAGACCGATGTTGCAAGAAAATGAGGAACTTGCAACAGTTTCATGTGCAGTGATTATGAGTTGAGTGAGGAAAACAATAATGTATGGGTGTTTTTCTTTGAGTTTCCTAACTTATGTTGTTACATACAAACCAAAAAAAAAAAAAACAAATCCTTTGCTGCCTAGTAAATTCTGACTCACAGCAACTCAATAGGATAGAGTAGACCTTCTCCCACAGGACTTCCAATCTAATCTTTTATGGAAGGAGACTACCATATCTTTCTTTTGCAGAGGGGCTGGTGGGTTCGAACCACTGACTTTAAAGTTAGCAGGATAGAGGACTTTAAAATCAAGTTGTTAGCTAGAATTAATCACACTTTATTGCTGTACTCTCAGAATTTATTTTTATCCCTCCATTTCATAATTTAATGCAGCTTTGATACCAATCTCAGTAATTTAGGCAGCTCAGAGACTCCTAAAGTTAACACTCCACAAACTGAATGATGTCTGTTACTCAGTTTAGTATTGGGCTTGGTAAAGTAAAGAGCTCGTGGAAAATAGGAAGGCCCTCAACAAGATGGGTTGGCGCAGTGGCTACCACAGTGAGCTCCACTGTAACAACTGTGGATGGCACAGGATGGGGCAGTTTTTCGTTCTGTTGTGCATGGAGTTTGCTAGGTTGAGAAATCGCTCGGTGACACCTAACAACAGTGAGTATGAAATTTAGTATTGAATGTTCCCATATAAATTCGGTATTCCTTACAAGTTTCCAAAGAAAAACTGAAGCTACCTTGGGGGGAAAAATACAGATAAAAAATAGGTTTAGCAGAATTAAGAGGGGATGAACAAATAGTTTAACCATAAAAGTTAACAGTTATTTGAATTCATCATGAAAACTATCATTATTTTAGTTGGTAGCCAAGGAAAACAAGGAAATGTGATTAAATTATGCATCTCCTATGAGGAGGGAACGTATAAATTTCTCAGAGGCAAAGCTTTCCTTGGTTCCAGTTCTGAAAGAACTTGTTGTCTAGGGTATCTTAAGTATGTAAAATGAAATGTTTGCTCACAACAATTTTATAGCCAATATGGAAATAAAACTTATATGGCTGTTTCACATAAAATTTAACAAATTGAAGCCATAATAATAAAAGCTAATTCAGTGCACACAGTTATTTGAGATGATACTACATTGTAGTCCATATATATTCTAATTTGCTTTGAGGATATGCCAGGAAACCAAAAGAAGTACATAGGTAACTTGTTCTTGAAACTGTCTTCTGCAACTGCTATCCTTCTCATCTGGGCTTTTGGGAGCAGCTGGATCTAAGAGAAAGTATGGTGTATCTTCTAACATAATATTCTGTACTGCTTACAGATTCCTTGCACAAATACATCTTTCTGAGTACTTTTGAGGTCCCAAGATGTCCTAGCTCTCGTGACAGCTTGCTGTCTGCTCTAATGAGTATATGCTGTCGTAGCAAAACAAAATAATAAGAAAAGAAATCATCAAGATGCGTCAGACGACAAAAGGTGCCACACAGAAACAAAACTAGGGTAATGAGAAAGAGACAGCGTGACCTGCAGGAGAAGATTGCCAAGGAGGTGCAGTATTACAGTGGGTAGAAGGGAAGAGCTACCTACGTGACACTGAGCTGAGACCACAATAAAATGAAAAAACCAGGCATGGGAAAATCTGAGAAAAACTATTGTATTCCTAGGCAGAGGGAACAGAAAATGCAAGGGTCTAAGCAAATTTAGAATACTCATTTATTTCCTGTTGGGAGATGTGAATAGATAAAGAGTTGACAACAGTAGTGATATAGGAAGCCATGTGTTTTAAAGAAGGATGCTGAGAGACTCATCCCAGTGTTGCACCATTTCACATTTTCTGTTCAGCAAGAAAAGTTTGTACGTCACGTGATGATAGTGCTATTTCAGTACAACTTTTGGAAAGGTGTAATAAACCTAAGACTGTTCTGAAATGATAAGAATAGAGTTCATATTTTTCTTGAAATATTTTTTCATAAAATTGGGAAAATTACAATAGGAACAGACTTGGTTGCCTAGAAAAGTGTTAGATTCAGAGACATAAACTGATATTTATTAAAAAAAGATGTAAAAGGAATAATACTGAAATGAAGCATAGAAAGAACATAGTACATTAATGGGCCTGCCATTGGAAAACAGCCTGCAGGCTAAATTATAGTGTTAATGTTTGTGCAGGGAATCAGATCTGACCTAATGAGTTAAATGAAGAAAATAATCTGAATGGCCAAGGGATTTTGACAGTAGCAGAAGGAAGTGTTTTAAGGTGGTCTTGTTGCCTCTTTAGCAAGAGGCTTAGGACCTGTGGTTTTGTAGTGTGTTTCCTAGAACTAGAAAGCTTAATTGTTTTGCCCTGTAGTCACCTACCAAACAAGTATGTCCCCAAACTTGTCACAGTTCTAAGAGCTAGGCCTACTGCCTACTGTGGAGGTTTATTTTACGCTTTCTAACAAAATAACAAAGCATTTGTTAAAAATAACAGCAACAACAATAAACTGTTTGAGTCAGTTCTGGTTCACAGTGACTCTATATGACTGAGGAGAACTGCTCCATAAAGTTTCCAGGAAGCTCTTGATGGATATGAGCTGACAGCCTTTGGTTAACAAGCATAGACCTTAACCGCTATGCCACCAGGGTTTCCAAGCATTTGTTAGAAATTGTTTAATAAAATAAACTCTTCGTTTAAGTTGACTCAGTGTAGTCAGCCAAATCATGGTGAGATTCTCCTGTGTGCTTCTTAATCAGCCTAAAAGTGGCTTCTATTTCCAGTTGCTTTTATTGTCTTCAAAGAGCACATTTATCTGGACACAAAATGATCTCTCAACCAGGCTTGCCAGGTCATACAGTGGAAAGATGGGATTATGCCACACTATTTATGTAGAAGCTGCAAAATAGTTTATGGAAATAGCAGTCACCAGTATTATTCATAATTACTGGTAATTTACAAGCAGGTCCTCAAGACTTCTGCCCTAGCCTGCCAGCCAAGTGCTGTCGAGTCGAGCCCTAGCCTAGTCTGCAAAATTATTATTTTTTATTTGTCATGAAGTTACTGAAGTTACACCTGTATCTCCTTTGCCCTTTAGTCTAATTTATTTTAGGGTTTTTTAAAATTTGTTTTTGTTTTAGTGAATACATATTTAACAAAACTTTGCCATGTCAACATTCTTCATATATACGGTACAGTAACATTAATGATGTATCTCATGTTGTTCAGCCATCACTATTATTTGTTTCTGGATTTTCTAATCACCGTTAGGAGAAGCTCGGTGTTCCCTTTTCATCTAATGCTTGGAGTCACATCATTGCCCAGTGATTTTTTCCTCGCCCACTTATCTTTAAGGTCTTTATAAGAAAGGACAGTGTCTTCCTTATTGTTGCACCCTAGTATCTAAGTGTAGTTCCTGACCTGTTGTGGCCTCAATAAATGTTTGTTAAATGAATGAATGACTAGACATACGAATGAGGCTTCACTCTGCTGATGATACCGGTTTACAGCTCTACTTGTGCTAAAGCCATGAAATTTGTGCCATTTTTAGGATTTGGCAGTTTACTAGTAAGATAATCTAGAAAGGTTCTTTTTGCCTTATTTCACAAGCTTTTATTTTAACATCTTAAAGTAATGAATTATTTATTCTTGTTTATGCCACAGGGTGCATTTGAGCTGTATATTAATGTTTAGAATTAACTTATTTGCATATAGTTCAGATTTTTTTTTTTTCTTCCTCTCTAGGAGATACTAAAAGCATAACACATGACTTTTACATTCACAGAATGATTCCTTTGGATATAGCAAATGGTAAACCATAAAAAGAAACATCATTTCAGTCTTCACATGTAAAGGAATAAAATCATAAGAAAATCTGTGTTTGAGAAGCAATAAAAGATTATATTATTATTATTTTCTTTTTGTAGGAGCCTCAAGTAACTCTGAATATCATTGTGTGTATCACTTCTCTTTTTTCTGTTTAAAAGCAAGGAAAAAAGCTTTGAAATGAAATGTCTCCTAATCAATGAAACACCTACTGTGTCCTGAGATCAGAGGTAATGGACACCTGTGATCCCAGCTTCCCAGCCACAACCCAACTTACAGGCGTTATTTAAAAGGCAAAACAAGCGCTTTATGTAAGCAGCACATTCCCCTGTTAGTTTGATTTAGATACCAGGCTATGCCTGTGCTGGTCTTAAATTAAGTTGGTAGAATGTTTGCTCATTTAAATTCATTGCTTATGAGGAACAAAACTTCGACTGTGGTGTTTTCATAAGAGAAATATCTCCTGCCAGTGGGATTTATTATTTTCCTCTGACATTATAAACTGTAGTTTTAACAATTTTTGATTTAGAATTATCACTTTTTTAATGTGGCTCAAGCAAACATGCAAAACCTTGAATGTTTTTGCTCTTTGCTTTTTAAATTAAGAATTCTCCTTGAGATAAGGAGGCAGATGAAGGAGAAAGTGTAAGGAAACCTTTAATTCTTGAACTTATATTAAATTTTCTGTTTTTCAAAACCAGTGTTGTGTTTGAATACATTATATCTACAAGAGTCATCACTGGAAAATGGAATCTATTGATAATCCAAGATAAAGTGTGAATGTAGGTGGATACAAGGTAAAGGAATTGATACAATGTCATGATTAGTGACAGTTTTGTTAAGGAAAGCTGAAAATTGACAATCAAATTAACTAAATCATAGGAAACTGAGGTATCTTGGTAAGAGTAGTGAAGAAGCAGGAATGAAAAACTACTTTTGTTTTATCCTCTTTTATTATATAACCACAGAATAGTCTTTAAGCTCACTGACCACAATGAGCAATTTCCTTTCTTTCTTTTTTTTTTAAAAATGCTGTTCTTTGATTCACTTTCAGTGGTCTCCTTTGTAAAACCCCTTTCCACTGAGTTGGTTCTGATTCATAGCGACTCCGTAGGTGACCTAGAAAGTAGTTAGTTTTAAGAAACAAAAATGGTATCTTATTGTAGTGCTGAGTTTTATAAGTGTATCAGTGATGGTGCCAAGTTAATGCTTAAGGCATTTTCAGCACTCTTTACAGCAGTCCTTTCAGTACTGTTCTGAGATAGACACAACCACTTTATCCCTGTGTGACAGATGAGATGACCAAGACTAGTGACTTTAAGCAAACTTTGTTTATGATCCCTCTTTTTCATTGAAACACAGCTGCATTGTGTGCGGCTAACACAGGGCATGACACATATAGTATTCATTAAACATTGAATAAATGGATGCATAAAGTAACTGATAAGTGACAAAGCCAATAGTAGCAATAACAATAATAATATATCCATGGCATCTGTCTCCAAGCCATTCACAAAACATCAAACACCATGTCAGAGGAAAGATGTTCATGTTACACCAGTGAACTAAATCTGGAGTAGACGGTCAGAGCAAGAGCCTGAAGGCAAGAGAAGTAACAGCTGGGTGTATGTGATGGTTAAGATTGTGTGTTAGCTTGGCTGGGCTGTGAGTCTCAGTGTTTGGGTAATAATGTGATTATCAGTGTGATGGAATGTGCTATGGTACCAGCAGGGGTGGGGCCTTTGTTGGCTCACCCCTCCCCTGCCAGCCTTCATTACTCCACTTTCGACCACTGCCCACTTCCTGTCTGCTCCCTTTGGCAAGGTTTTGGCTTGTTGCCAATCCACCAGCTACTACTCTCTTGTCTTCTTACTTCTGTTTCTTGGGACTTGAACCAGCAGCTCTTGGGATTCATTGACCTTCACAGCCTGCGAGTAAAAGTCCTGTTCCCTGATCTGCCTCTCCTGGGTTCACCAACCCCTGCAGCTCAGTGAATGAGGAGAAACTTGGCAGTCTCACTTGCCATCTTGGGATTTTCTTAACTTGACGTCAGAGAGCAACAACCTTGCTCTCTGACCTGCTGGCCTTGGGTTTGCCAGGTTCTGTGATTGTGAGGCTTGTATGGCAATCCAGGACTTGGGATGTTTTAGCCTGTACAATTGTGTGAGCTGTTTCCTTTATATAAATCCTTTTGTGTATATGCTTACACACATAACTAGTTTTGCTTAGCCTAAGACTACTAGTATGGATGTAGAAATAAGCACAAGAGTTGGTAGATGAAGGTAGTAAGTTGAAACTGCAGGAGAGTCAATCTAGACAAATTCTGGAGAAAGAGTGAATATGCATAATTGGCTTTTGTAAGTGGTTTACGTTTCTTTTTGTAGTCAGTCTTCCTCCTCAGAACAATGGATGTTTTAGTCAGCTAGTATTGCTCTAACATTAACAACCTGTATTATGCCGACGACACCACCTTACTTGCTGGAAATGAGGAAGATTTGTGGCATTTACTGATGAAGATCAAGGACCACAGCCTTCGGTATGAATTGCACCTCAATATCAGGAAAACAAAAGTCCTAACAACTGGACGAGTAAGCAACATTGTCATAAAAGGAGAAAGGACTGATGCTGTCAAAGATTTCATTTTACTTAGGTCCACAGTCAATACTCTGGGAAGCAGCAGTCAAGAAATCAAAACATGTCGCACTGGGAAAATCTGCCACAAAGGACCTCTTCAAAGTATTCAAAAGTAAGAATGTCACCCCGAAAACTAAAACACATGTCACCCAAGCTGTGGTATTTTCAATCACATCATATGCGTGCGAAAGCTGGACCGTGAACAAAGAAGACGGAAGAAGAATTGATACCTTTGAATTGTGGTGTTCGAGAAGAATGTTGAATGTATGATGGACTGCCGAAAGAACCAACAGATTTGTTCTGGAAGAAGTACAACCAGATGTACAACCAAAGATGGCAAGATTTCATCTTACATATTTTGGACATGTTGTCACGGAAGATCGGTCTCTGGAGAAGGACATCATGCTTGGTAGAGTGGAGGTTCAGCATAAAAACAATTGTAGACATGGTGCAAAACCAGGCAGTGTTTCATTCTGTTTTTCATAGGGTTATTATGAGTCAGAACCAACTCGACAGCACCTGCCAACAAAAACAAGAGTGCCCAGAGGCACTCTGTTCCACGAGGAAAATTCTGTGCACTGGCACTCAGCTCTCTTGCTCCATGGGTCAGTTCCAGCACTGCCTGTGGTTCTGTTGCTGCTGCTGCTGCTGCCACTACTGACAGTCCTGTGGTGCCTGTTTCTCACCATCTACACCTTCTTCAGTGTTAATGGTTCTCTTAGGTTCCTTCTGAATCTTCTATCCATTCACAGCTCCAAAGTGGCTTCCACATTACAGGTATTTGCTAGAAAAGCACCCCACTCCTTGTACTAAATTGAATTTTAGTCAGGTAGTGCTGCTGTAACAGAAATAACACAGAGTGAATGGCTTTAACAACAGGAAGGTTTATTTTTACACAGTCCTGTAGGCTACAAGTCGAAATTCAGGATGTCCACTATAAGGAAGGCTTTACCCCTTGTTGTATCCAGTATTGCATCAGTTTTTGTCCAGGGAGCATCTTGATTTAGGAACCTCAGGTCTGAAGGATGTGCTGTTCTCCTGGTGCTGCGTTCTTGATGGTGTGAAGTTCCCAACTTTCTGTTTGCTGCCTTTTCCTTTTAGCTCTTGTAGGATGAAAGGACTAAGGGTAGGGCAAGTCGTGCTCCAGGGAAACTCTCTTTATAGTGGAGCAGGGAGGTGATCTTGTAAAGGGATTTACAGTCCCACCCTATTCCTCTAGCATACATCATAGGGCAACCAGAAAATGGAGGACAATCATAAAACACTGGGAATCCTGGCCCAGCCATATGGCTACACGTATTTTCGGGAGTTGGGGGGTGGACATAATTCAGTCCATGACAATGGGTTGGTTTTGCTGGTAGTAGATAAAAAGCCCTGAATTGCGCTAACATGTGAGAGTTGGTGATCACCTGTCTGACCCACAGTCTTCTTAGAATTCACCAGGATGCAGCAGGTCTTCCAACATCACAGTGGTGCCATATCCATTAGTGCTGTGATGGTCTGGTAGCCATGAGAAGGGAGAAGTTACATTTAGGGGCAAAATATGCCTTGTGGGTACATGAGAGACCTTTGAGATTGCATTTTTTAAAATTTTTATTTAACATAACTGAGTGAAAATGTACATTCACGTATAAATTTACATGCCCACCTATATGCAGCTTCCGCTGCTCTCCCTGTCCGGTGACTGCACACTATTCCTCTCTGCTCCATACATGTCTCATCCTCCCAAGAGCCTCCTTTCCCCTCCTCTCCATCCACTCCCCTTCCTCCGGCCAGAGGTCAGCAAGATGATATCCTGTAGATGTATAGAACCACAAAGTGTTTCCAATATATGGTCACTCTGCATTGCCAAGTCCAATCCATTCCTGTCCAAAGAGTGGACCCTTGTTATAATTTATGGGAAAGGGCAGCATCAGGACCGGGGGCCATGCTCTCAGAGGAACCCCAAAACTGCTGGACCATCAATTGAGGTCTTTTAGTGGAGATCTCATGATGCCCCCCTTTTTATTCTTGTGTTGCCAGTGAGACTCCTCTCTGTGAGCTCCATCATGGCTATCACTGGCGGTGGCCGGGCACCATCTGGTTCTTTTGGTCCCAAGTCGATGTAGGCACCCACTCTTGTGGGTCTCTCTGTCTTCTCGGTTGTCTTTACCGCATGTCATTTTGGTCCTTGGTGAGCATCCGTTCCTGCTGAGTTGGGACCATTTGCTGTGTTTTCAGATGGCATCTTGGCAGCGTTTAAGACCCCAGACACCACTCACCAATATGGGGTGCAGAGAGCTCTCTTAACAAAACGCTAGTTGTGCCAATTGGCCTGGAATTCACCTAAGAGCATGGTCCCCCACCCCCCGCCCCAGCTACTCTATCCTTGCAGTATTGAGTCAAGATGGAAGGAGTACTCAAGTTATGCTGAAGTCCACTTAATGTTGTTCTTGTTTCTAATGTGTGCTATCACCTCTTTCTCCCAACTAGATTTCTAGTAACTATCTAAACTAAACCCTCCCCCCCTCACCCTCCCTCCCTCCCCTCCCTTGCACCTGTCAAAGAGTCTTTTCTTCTATACACAAGTCTGTTTTTGAGGTCTTATCATAGAGTCTCATACAGTATTTGTCCCTTTGTTGCTGACTACTTTCGCTCAACATGTCTTCCAATTGAAACCAGGTTAGGAGATGTTTCCTGGAATCATCGTTATTCTTTATCATTGCGTAGTGCTCCATTGAGTATATATACTGTAGTTTACCTATCCATTCTTGTTGGGCATCTGGGTTGATTCCATCTTTTTGCTATCATGGACTGTGCTGCGGTAAACATTCTGGTGCATGTGTCCGTTGGTGTGAAAGGCCTTGAATCTGTAGGATATATTCCAAGTAGTGGAATTACTGGGTCAAATCATATATCGATATCCATTTTTTTAAGGAAGTGCCAGATTGCCTTCCAAAGAGACTGAGATTGCATTCTGTGTTTGAACCTTCAGTGGTCGTCTACAGTAGATCATTCAAATGATGCTAAACCACAATCCCAGAACTAGGGCATATGGAGTCCTGGTTTTTTCTTATAAATCTGGTCCTCCTCAAACTCTTGCCCACATGAAAACCAACCTCAAAAAATGCACGCTACATTTCAACAAATTTCACTGGGCAAAGGCACAAATTTTTTCCTCCTGCCAGATCGCCATTAGACTTAGTAGACATTGAATCATCATGACCATGCCGAGGCAGAGGACTTAAATACTCATCATGCTGTTTATAATATTGTTTATAATGGCAAATAATTAGAAACAAATGTCCATTATATGATATAGCTCAAATAAATTGCATTTAATCTTCAGAATGAAGTATTTATCATGAGCGAGAGGAGATATAATGTATTTGATAAACCTCTGATTCAGTTCAGCATCTGTATATGGAAGAAGACATTTGTCATAGGACATCAGAACAAAAGAACACCTACTTATCAGTAACTGGGTTCAGGAATCACATCTGTCAGGGCCCTAGTGGTGTCGTAGTTAAGAGCTATGGCTGCTAACCAAAGGATGGGGCACTTCTACTCTGTCCTGTTAGGACTGCTGGCAGTGTCAGAATGGCAGCAGGTTTGGTGCTTGGGTTTTCACCGTATCTGTCAAATAGTCACTCTTGTCATCTACAATGTGCTCTTTTAATCTCCAGGTGTGAAAATGCCTTTCTTTGTATGGGATCTTTTGTGGAGGCGGGCGGGGGAAAGAAGAAAGGAATGTGTTTTACTGGGAACTTTGTTGAGTAAAGAAAATACTAACAGCAGAATTCCAGTGTAAAGTTGTCAGTGGGGATTTTGTTAATTATCATGGAGTTATTGGGACTTTAAGTAAGAGAGAGAGAACAAGGCTAAGTAGGGTGTGAGAAGCAGAGAGCAGTAGTCCGTTGTTGTTTTCCCACAGGCTTAGCTCATTATTTTTGTCCTTAAGGAATATCAGTTTCCTGAGGTAAAGTATTAGCAATACCCTTATCCACTGGGGCAGTTTTGGTCAAGTAGGCAATTGGGTATACAGGACAAGGCTTGGACAACAAAGTTTCTTGTAACCCTGATAACTGTTAGAACTCACTTTAAAATCAGGTACAGTTCACCTTTAGTTCTGTTCACGACAGGAGCCACATATAATAAAAATCCCCAACCAAACCCATTGCTTATGAGCCTACAGGGCAGAGTAGAATTGCTCTGTAGAGTTTCTAAGGAGGGCCTGGCAAGTGACGAACTGCTTATCTTTTAGCTAGCAAATGTAGCATGTAACCAGTATGCCACCAGGATTTTTAAGGTGTCATAAGGAGTATGAAAAGTCTTGGCTAAATTGTCCTTAAGGGACGTT
The DNA here is from genome assembly GCA_028571685.1 of Heterohyrax brucei. Taxonomy (NCBI): domain Eukaryota; kingdom Metazoa; phylum Chordata; class Mammalia; order Hyracoidea; family Procaviidae; genus Heterohyrax; species Heterohyrax brucei. The sequence continues at coordinate 38,547,214 of CM053146.1, read as the reverse complement.
CTTAGTTGTGTTTGATAAGTCTGGGCACACTTTTCTACACTTATACCCTAAAGGCTGAGTGGCCAAGGACCCAAGATTCTAAAGGAACGCTTAAGGGTTTCATTATCCACTGTATGTGGGCATGAAGATTGTAAGACGTCCCTGGAAGTCGAACTCAGTGAGCACCCCCTCAGCCCACCCCACCCCTGCTCCCACCAAGGAGGAAGTGGACCTGACTCATTGGCCTTAAGTAGTGGGGCAGGAGCTAGGTATGCTGTATACCTGGAAGCAAAGTGAATTTACTGCCTCTTCACAGCACGTAAGTGGCTGCCTTGCCTGTGGCACTTGGCTGGCTGGCTTGTTTTGTCTTTCCAATGAGGAACAAGCATAGCAATTATAATGCCAAAAGGTTTTGATGGGAGCCATGAAGAAGTTTACGGGGTTACCCAGAAACATCTCTGGTTGCCAAAGCCAATTGCCTTGGAGTCGGATATCAAAATTTATGTGGCTAGAGAATTTGGTGCTCTTGGCTGCTATTGCAGGCTCAACCTGTAGCATAACCTTACGCCTTCTTAGAATGGCCCCAAGGTGCCAGCTTAGTCCACTCAGACTACCTCAAAAGGATGAAGAATTCTGTAATGTGTTCCACTTGCCTTGCCTCCATTCCTTGTGACTTGAACACTACCACCAGAATTGCACAATGTGTGGATGACCATTTTGGCTACTTCTTCTGGACAAGGCCACTGGCTGTGTTGTTCTGTATAACTAGACTGCTTATAGGTTACCAGCCCTGACGGCGTAGTAGTTGAGTGCTACAGCTGCTAACCGAAAGGTCAGCAGTTCAGATCTGCCAGGTGCTCCTTGGAAACCCTCTGGAGCAGTTCTACTCTGTCCTATAGGGTCACTATGAGTTAGAATTCACTCAGTGACATTTTTTTTTATTTTCTTAAATCATTTTATAATTATGAAGTATATTAAATGTAAGAAATAATACATTATGAATACATTTAAATTGCCTTTCTTCTGCCTCTCTTATTCCCCCTATATAACCCAGTCCTCCTGTTTCCCTCTCCTTATGCATTCTTAGAATGGGCCCAGGGTGCCAACTTAGTTCATTCAGACTATGGTCCTAAAATTATAAAATAGATCTGTCTGGCAAATACATATGAATTAACTTACTATAGTTAGAATTGTTCCCCTTAAAATTTTATGTATGGTACTATGAATATATGGTACTATGAATATCCCTTTGCAACTTGTTTGCTTAGCCAACATTGTTTCCAAAATTCTTCCATTTTGAAGCATGTATTTTATTTTTACTCCTGAAATGAATATACAACAGTTAATTTATCATTTGTCTTATTGAGGCGCTTTCTATTTTCTGTAATTTTTTCTGCTACTAGAATGTTACTAGTAACACTCTTGTGTAAGACTTCACATTCATATAGTAGATGCAAATGACCAAATTCCAACCTTCCCCTAAACAGAAGGAAAATAAAAAGGATATAAATAGGAAAAGCACAAATGAGGAAACTTGAGTGTTCAGTCTCATCTGAAAACATGTTCAACTTCACTGATAATCACTAACAAGCTTCATCATGTGCTGGAAAGAACTCATGTAAGTGAGCACTCTTACACACTACTAGTGACAGTGTAAATTTGGGGAACCAATTTAGAAATAGTTGCTAGTTTTCATGCACATTCTATGACCTATTTGTACCTATTTTAGGAAATAATTCTTTGCTCTACTTCCAGCTAGTTTCAGACAAGAATCATCACTTCTTCCCAGTAAACTGGGTAGCTGTTATACCCAGGTATGGTTGAAAACTACGAGTTCTCCATAAGTCTTGGGGGCAAGAAAGAAAGGGTGGGGGTATGTATGAAATCAGACTCAGTTTTTATTCCCCCAGAAGTTGCAGCTGTTTGCTTAGCGTGCCACATGTAAAGAACTCATAGCTGGGTGCACATTTCTACACTTGTACCATACGGGCTGAGTGCCCAAGGGTCCAGGATTCTAGAGGAACACTTAAGAACTTCATTGTCTACTGTGTGTGGGCATGAAGACTGTAAGAAGTCCCTGTAAGTAGCACTCAGTGATTCCCCCCACCTAACTCCCCCTCCCACACCAAGGAGGAGGAGAACCTGATTTGTTGGTCTTACCTGGGGGAGCTGGAGCTAGGAAAAGCTCTTTCCCTCACACTGAGGAAGAAGCCAGACTTAAGAACACAAATTGTGTTAAACAAGGAATGACTCAGAAGCATGTTCAAACAATCCTTAAAACAAAGGAGGCTCAAGAAGAAGGAGGTCCAGGGCATCTGAAAGAGAAAGACCTAGGGCAGAGGACAGCAAGGAGTGGCAAATGAAATGTATCAGTAACTGTAGAAAGGCAAGGATCACATGGACATTTTGTTGTTATTGCTGTTAGGTGCCATTGAGTTGATTCTAATTCATAGTACAACAAACTAAACACTGCCAGGTCCTGCATGATTCTCACAATCATTGCTGTGTTTGAGCCCATTTTTGGAGCCACTGTGTCAGTCCATGTCATTGAGGGTCTTCCCCTTTTTCCTTGATCCCCTGCTTTACCAGTGACAGTGTTCTCCATGGCTGGTCACTCCTGATACCATCTCCAAAGTGTGGGAGATGAAGTCTCACTATCCTTGCTTCTAAGAAGCATTCTGACTGTACTTCTTCCAAAAGAGATTTGTTTGTTCTTCTGGAAGTCTGTGGTATATTTGATATTCTTTGTCAGTACTATTATTCAAAGGCATCAGTTCTTCAGTCTTATACCTTATTCATTGTCCAGCTTTTGCATACACATGAAATAGTTGGGATGCTCCAACTAAAATACCATGACTTGGGTTGGACATACCTTAAATGTCTTCGGAGTGACTTCTTTGCTTTTCAACACTGTAAAGAAATCTTTTGCAGCAGATTTGCCCAGTGTGATAATACATCACTCGTTCCTTGACTGCTGCTTCTGTGAGCATTGATTGTGGTTCCAAGTAAAATGAAATCCTTGATAACTTCAGTTATTTTCTCCATTTATCATGACATTGCCTATTGGTCCATTTGTGAGGATTTTTGGTTTCTTTATGCTGAGGTTTAATCACCACTGAGGGCTGTAGTCATTGATCTTCATTGGTAAATGCTTCACATCCTTTTCACTTCCAGCAAGCAAGGTCATATCATCTGTATATCACAGGTTGTGAATGAGTCTTCCTCTAATCTTGATGCCATGTTCTTCATACAATCATGCTTCTTGGATTATTTCCTCAACATACAGATCAAATAAGTATGATGAAAGGATACAACATTGACACGCACCACTTTCCTGACTTCAAACCATATATCTCCTTGTTCTGTTCAAACGACTGTTAGTCTGTGTCTAAGTTCTGCATGAACACAATTAAGTTTTCTGAAATTTCTGTTCTGCCTATTTCCATTCTTCCCAATGTTATCCATCACATTTTGTGGATGGACACTTACTCAATGCCAAAATGTGGAGCTAGTCGAAGAGAACTATTGTCTGAGAGGTGGTTTGTGGCTTGTGGGGCATCCTATTTATTCAGGCCTCTGCTGAACAGTGTAAATCAGGAGAATTAGTACCAAAGATAAATTACTATCCTCTCTTCTTCCCTCCCTCTGCAAAACCTTTTTTTTTTTCAGTCCATTCTTTTTCACTTTTCTTTCTTTTGAAAGGAAAGGGATCCATTGTGAAGCAATCATCATTCATAGACTAAGTATTAGTTGAAGAAAAATTCTATTAGCCTTTTTATTTAAGAAGACAAAAATCTTTAAAAAGAGAAAAAAGTAATAGTCTAATAGTCACAGCAAACCATGACATTGTACCTCCTGGAACATATGTTTTTCTTAAGTAACCCCTCTGTCATTTAGGTGCCTAAATAGAGCAGGATATTTAAAGACATAGTAGGAAATAAATTGAGGTAAAAGGACGGTTTTAGTTTATAACTTTTTATTAAGATGTGATTCATATACCATAAAAATTCCTTTTAATGTATATAATTTAGTAAGTTTTATCATATTCACGATGTTGTGCAATCATAATTGCTATCTAATTTTAGAACACTTTCATCACCTCAATTAGCAGTCACTCCTCATCCCTCCCCAGCTGTAGGCAGCTGCTAATCTTTCTGTAGCTACTGATTTTCTTGCTGTGAAAATTTCGTATAAATTGAATCACATAACATGTAACCTTTTGTGATAGACTTCTTTCACATAGTGTAATGTGACACGTGTTGCAGCATGGATCAATTCTTCATTCCTTTTCATGGCTGAATAATATTCCGTTTTAAGGATATTCCCCGTTTTGTTTATCTGTTGGTGGTCATTAAGCTTGTTTAAACTAGAAGTGGATTTAAATGTCCTGCTGCATCCTACCCAGATAGGAAGACTGCCAATTAAGTTTGCAAATTCATCTTAGAAAAGGTGCTACATACCTCGTTGCTAAGTGTCACTACAGTCACCTCTGAAGTACTTCCCTTGGGAAGCTATGCACCAATGCTAGCACTTAGTCCACGCTTCAAAGCAGTTTTGGAACTCTTTTTCTGGAATGGTCATCAGAACTGTTGTCGTGTTACACCTGATGTCCTGAATGTCTTCAATATGTCTTCCTTTCAATAGTTCTTATATCTTCTGGCAAAGAAAAAAGTCATTGGGGGTCAGATCAGGTGAGTAGGGAGGGTGTTCCACTACAACGGTTTGTTTACTGACTAAAAATTCCCTCACAACTATATGCAGTTTGCAAACTTGCCACCTTGCTACCATGTGCAACGGTCATTCCAGAAAGAGTTCCAAAATTGCTTTCAGGGATGGACTAGGCACTGGTATTGGTGCATAGCTTCCCATGGGGAACACTTCAGAGGTGACCATAGTGACATTCATCAGTGATGTGTATAGCACTTAGAACAGTTAAGTTTGTGGACTTTTCAGACCTCACATCTGTGACTTCACATACCTTATGACATGTGTTAATCCATTTTGCATTGCATTGGGAAACCTTACATAATCAATGTAGACTGTCCCTGTCACAGTTATTCAAAAGAACTGCTTTGGACACTGGCAGAATTCTCCTGAAACACATCTGTGATTTTCTTTCGTCGAGTTTTTTTTTTTCTGGTGTGTGTGCGTGCGTGTGTGTGTGTGTGTGTGTGTGTGTGTGTGAGATGTGAGTTGCAAATACTTGTCAGAGGGAAGATTCTCTGCAAATGAGAAATGATGTAATTAAATTATTCCAATACACATGGATTTAGACCTGGAAATACATGATAAAAAAACATTGCCACTGTTTTTGTTTGCCATATGTAAGGTCAATCAATATTTGTTGTTGTTTTTAAGCACTACTGTATCTCTAATAGGCCTGTTCAGTACCTTTGGAACCTGAGTTTTTTGTTTGCTTTTTAGTGTTCATAGTATTTAATAGACATGTAATATTTTAAGAAATTGGACAGTAAGTTACCATTTCTGTGTTGTTAGACATTTGAGTTGCTGCCCCAATTTTTTAAAAAATGACTTTATTGTGCTTTAAGTGAAGGTTTTGAATGATAATCCAAGTCAAGCTGTCATGCAAAGGCTGTGTAATTCTCCCTGCTCCCTACACGTGACAGCACTCTCCTTGTCCCACCCTGTATCTCTCATGGCCACTCAGCACGCCCCCATAGCCCTCTGCCCTCCCGTCTCACCTCTGGACAGGAGCTGCCAGTTTAGCACATTCTTTGCCAGTATCATTTGATGTCGTATAGTCCAGTCCAATCTTTGTCTGAAGAGTAGGCTTCTGTAATGGTTTCTGTTCTGGGCTAACAGAGTCCAGGGGCCATGCCTTCTGGGGACTCTCCAGTCTTTTGGACCATTAAGTCTGGTATTTTTAGTAGAGTTCAAGTTCTTCACACCATTTTTCTCAAGCTATGTTGGGGATTATTGGTTGTGTTCCTATCAGGGTAGTCATCAGTGATGGCTGGGCATCATCTAGTTCTTTCGGTCTCATGCTGATGTAGTATTTGAATTATGTGGCCCTTGCTTCTCTTGGGCATATATTTTCCTTTTGTCTTCGATGTCCTTTGTTTTCCTCTGCTCGAGGTGGATTAGGACAAATTGATTCTTCTTGGATGTTCATCTGCTAGCTTTTAAGACCCAGCTACCACTCACCAAAGTGGATACAGGATGTATTCTTAAAAAATTTTTCTTAGGCCAGTTGACCTAGATGGTCCCTGAAATGATGGTCTCCAGACCCCTGCCTTGCTACTCTGTACTTTGAAGTACTGCATTATATTTAAGAAACTTCTCAGCTTTGGGTTTATTCCAGGTGTGCTGGCTTGTCCTCTGCTGTATGTGTGTTGACCATCCCTTTACTAACATTTTTATCTATTGTCTAATTAATTAATACCCATCTCCCTCCTTCTCCACCCTTGTAACCATCGAAGACTGTTTTCTTCTACGTTGGCATCTTTTCCTGAATCTTTACAGTAATGGTCTCATACAGCATTTATCCTTTTGCAGCTGAATAATTTTGCTCAGCATAATGCCTTCCAGATTCCTCCATGTTCTGAGATGTTTCCCCAATTCATCCTCGTTCTTAGTCATTGCATAGTACTCTGTTGTTTGAATACACCATAGTTTTTTAATCCATTCATCTGTTGATGAGCACCTAGGCTGATTCCATACTTCTGCTGTTGTGGTCAGTGCTGCAAGACACATTGGTGTGTGACAGCCCTGATTTCTCTAAGACATATTCCAAGAAGTGGGATTGCTGGATCATGTAATGTTTCTGTTTGTAGCTCTTTAAGACAGTGCCAAATTGATCCCCAAAGTGGCTGTACTATTTTACATTCCTACTAGCAAGGTAGAAGTGTTCCAGTTTCTCCACAGCCTCTCCAGCATGTATTATTTTCTGTTGTTTGGGTTAATGCCAGGCTTGCTAGGGTGAAATGATATCTTGTTGTAGCTTTGATTTGGATTTCTCTATTGGTTAATGATTCTGAGCATTTTCTCAATTATCTGGTAACCACTCAAGTATCTTCTTTGATGAAGTACCTGTTCGTGTCCTTTGCCTGTTTTTTGTGTCATTTGTCTGTCTCTTGCTGAGGTTTTACAGAATCTTATAGATTTTGGAGATGAGATGCTAATGGGATTTGTTTTAGCCATCCCCTCCCCCCCCCATTCTGTATGTTGCCTTTTTACTCTTTTGGATAAAGACTTCAGATGAGCATAAGGGTTTGGCTTTTAGGAGTTTCGAGTTCTTTATTTCCCTTTCTGGTGTTTTTGCATTGTTAGTAATAGTTTGTAATCTGTTTATGCTATGTATTAGGGCTCCCAGCAGCATCCCTATGTTTTCTTCCATGATCTTTATTATTTTAGATTTGATATTTACTTCATTGAGCCATTTTGAATTAGTGTGAGATATGACTCTTGTTTCATTTTTTACTGATGGATGTCCAGTTATGCCAACACTGTTTATCAAAGAAATTGTCTTTTCCCCAGTTTATAGACCTTGGGATTTTGTCAAATATTAGCTACTCATAGGTGGATGATTTTGTGTCTGCATTTACAGTTCTGTTCCATTGGTCTACATAGCTGTTATTGTACAAGTACCAAGCTTTTTGACTGCCATGGCATTGTAATAGTGGAATCTAAGTTTTAAATATACATTATTGACATTAAAAACTGATGTCAAGTTTAAATTAAGTCAGCAGTTGTATTTGGCTTACTCTGGACCCAACAAGAGCAGATGCCTACTTGTTAACACTGGATACAGCTTCAACCATGTCCAAGTCTTGAGTTGTTCTTCAGCTTGTCCTAGTGTCATTTTCCATACACTTCTGTCACAACTATACATCATGGGACTCAGCTTTGTCACTGGATACTCGAGGTATGCCAGGGATCCTTCGAAAGAAACCTCTAAGCTCATCTGATTGTCTGCTCACATCAGAGTTTTTGACAGGAATATTTAGTGAACAAAAATTAGCAAATTTCTGTTAGTAGTACATTCTGATACTATTCCATACAAGCCAAATTTATTTCTTTATCAATCAAAACCACCTCAGGTTTTTTCAGTATAAATCAAAAAAACAAACCAAACCCACTGCCATTGAGTCAGTTCCGACTCATAGCAACCCTATAGGGCTGAGCAGAACTGCTCCATAGAGTTTCCAAGGAGCACCTGGCAGACTTGAACTGCTGACCTTTCGGTTAGCACACTCTGTTAAAAATTCCTTACCTCATCCTAGGATTTCTCAGTATTTTAGTTTAAGTAATTCCAGAAAAAAAAAATCCACACCTTCTTCGAGTCCTTAGCTGTTCATCACAGTGAATCACCTTGAAGAGGAATCAACTGTTAGCCCAGACGTAAGTCACATCTGTAAGGATAAATAAAACAATCTGGATTCTGAGCCCCAGACTCATTATTCTTGACTTTAGTATCTTGGTAATGAACTGGTTCAATCTGAGCCAAGTTTTATGTTGCTCTCTTTTATTTCATTTGTAATGCCGACAGTTGTTTCCAGTGATGCACCCGTGGTGGCACGGGGTTGACTACGCAGGCCTGCTGAATAGAGAACAATAGGCTCACTTTGTGGAAGCTGTAACTTGTGCTGCAGCAGTGCGCTTTACCATGAGAGCATTCTCCCCTTATTGCCCAAACGTGATGCAATATAGGTTTGAGGGTCCTCCACCTTTGTACGTTCTGCATCTAATTCATTATGTACGGGGAGGAAGAAAAGCAGAAATGTAGGTGATGTTAGTCTTTTCTAGACCAATCCAGAAGAAAATTGCGTGTAACTACTACAAAAATTACCTAACATAGCCAAATACCTTGCTTTCACATTATTTCATGTCATTGTTTGTTACCTTTATTACTTTAATATATGCCCCCCTTCAGTTTAGATATTAGTCTCTAGATGATTTCAATGTAGGATTCTGAGAATCTTACAGTGTTGCTACTACGCACAGATAGGGAAATTAGTTAAATGTCAGGAGGTGCCATCTTCAATCTAGAAATTAGTTCCTTGTATATCTCTTCCCCAAATCCCTGTAATTTGGATCAATTGCAAAATTTCATCAGTGGAAAAATTGGAACAATAAATAATGGGGGATGATTCCTTGTTTTCCTAGCACTTCTCTGATCACTTCACAGAGAAGGAAGATTTGGCAATAGATATTGGTGATGATTACACAACTTGTTTATTATAATTCATGTCCCTAAATTGTACATGTGAAAAATTTTGAATTGGCTAATGTGTATTTATTGTCTCAACGGTAAATGAGAGAAAGAGAAGGTAAGCAAAGATAACTTCTAGGGATTCTGACATAACGTTTCTCCACCACCGTTTCTGAATTCCCCAGTGCTCGTCCCTGGATGAGTGGCTGAGTGAAGGTGTCTGAAGCCGAGCAGGACATCCATCTCTTGGGCCAGGAACGTTCACAGGTGTGCCAGCACTATTTTGGCTGGAGATGATGCCTATATAGGAATACCATGCATATAGGGACTAATTCCCCCTACATGCTTTATTCTGTCTACAACAAAGCTACTGAAAAAGCCAGAAGCACACATGGAGAATCCTGAACAACCAAGCTGTTTTCATATTTGTCTTCGGACCTATCAGTCACCTTTCTGTCATCCTGTTGTATTTTAAAGTAAGTCGATTCCCACTGGGAGGTTAGTGTAATTCTTGTTAGCTACCCTGGAGTGTACCCCCAACTTACGGCAACTGCGTATAGTGCTGAAGGGAACACTGCCTGATCCTGCTCCACTGGCTGATTTTGGGAAACAGGTTACGAGGCCTTTCTTTCTAGCCCCTCTTTGTCTAGATGCTTTACTGAAACTTGTTGAGCAGCACAGCTGAATAGTTGGTGGCTTCACAGTGAGTTCACTTGCTAGAAACTAAACCAGGGTCTCCTGTGTGAAAGGTAGAGAATTATTTGCTGGGGAAATATGGAGGAGGGGGTAAGAAGCAAGAGGATTTTCTCAACGTATTTTCACTCGAAAAGGTCTGTCTCAAGGGGAATTCGTTCCACCTAAACTCTGGTCACATACCTGCCTGTGTGGGTTACTCAAACATCCAGGAAGGAACAGCACGTATTTCCAGCACTGCTTTAAGTTTATAACATGGCCTCAAGTATGTCTGATACACAGCCTCCCCTTCTTCTCCAGCTCTATTGTAATCTAATTCTTGCTGTGATCTATAAAGAAAACAAGAGACTTTAAACTTAATAATGCAATAAGAATGAATATATTGAGTGGTAAAAGTTATTACACATGAGTGAGTTTGCCTCTCCAAATCAATGAAATAAATTAGGTTCCCTGCTTTGTAGCATATGGTATTCTCAGAATTGCCACCATATAATTATAACTTTGTTTATTAAAAAGAATTATGTAACAATATGGTTGACTTATTCTGATGTGATTGCCTTAGGTACTTAATTGAACTAAGCAGTATACTTGAGATAAAATTAATTTAATTAGCTGATGCATTTCAGGGTGACTAGAAGCCCGTATCACATTCTGATAATCTTCTGAAAAGGTGTGCAAACAAACAAGCGAAGTTCAAGAGCAATTGGATACCTGTTTCGCATATTTAAGAGAGAAAGTGGGGGGAAAATAAAAAGCACACCATTCCAGGTCACCTTCAGCCAGAATGTGTTGGACAAAAAAAAAAGCTTCATGCGTTGAACATTTTTGTGATGGACGTCCTCAAGACTTATGTGGTTCTAGAACCCTCTTCCTAAGTTACTTAAGACTCAGCTACTGGCATCTGCACTGACTTTTGATCTTCCTCACCGTTTTCTACTTCAGTGTAGTCATCACCTCTAGCTAGTCAGGTCATCTGATACCACAGTCCTCCTGAAGACCTGATCATGAACTTGAGCAGTATGAACTAGTTTGCGTAGGTCATTGCTGTGGATGGAGAACTCCACTGTGCAAACTTTCACTATTTTGCACAGTAGGATTATAGCGAGAAGATATGGATAAAGTAAACTTAACACAGCTATTAGAAAAAAACAACTCAAAGTCTTTACATCCAAATAGTTCCAGAGTCAAGAACTATGCCTTCCCACCAGATTCGTCTCCATTCTCACTGCTTGTTGTTGTTTGTTTTTCATTTTCGTTCTGGTACATTCTGTCCAGAGCTACCACTTTTTCCTTGCATCCCAGCCGCTCTGTAACCTGCCTCTACCATATCCCTTGGCCTTGTCTTATCTTTGGGATGGATGTGTGGGACACTTGCTATCTCTTCTCTGTGCCACTGCCTTGGTGCCATTTTGCACCTTCCATATCTTAGGTCACCACATAATCTGTTTTGCAAACAGTTCCTTACTGTCCTTTACTGCTTCCTTCCATATGAAGACTTCCTCTGTCATCCTAGCAGGTAATTATCTCTCCTTTTTCTGAATGACTACATACATTTGTGTGTGCATGAATGACTACATACTACATTTATTTGTCTGCTTAATTATTTCAGCATGAGCTATTATGACTGTGTATAGTCATAATATGTCTGATGGTCCCGCATATACTGTGGTGGCCTTTCTGTTCCCCATAATAGTATGGTATCTACTGTTTAATACAGAACTTGATACACACTTGTTGTATAAAGACTCATTATTATTCTACACATTAATATAATTTATTTACATCGTTACTATTAATACAGTGATTTGCCGTTTTTATCCCTCAGGTAATAAAACATTACCCTTGACACCGCCTTATCCACCATCCTACATCCAGTGTGACTGTTAGCTCATTGTCATAAAAAATTTTTCTCTTAAAACAATAGACCTTATTTCCCAGGACCGTGTTAATTCTAGGTCCAGGATACCTCTGGGGTGCTGATTTCCATTTTATTGTCTGTTGAGTCTGTGAGTTGCAAGCAGACAAGGTTCTTGAGAGTGGAATTATAGGCCTAACTGTCCCCAAAGAAGCTGATGAGAGACACGTTTCGAAATGTGCCTGATTTGGCACATTAATTCTATGACATATGTGGCATGAGCAACAGTATATGTCCCACGAACAGCACTCACTGGGGCAGAGCAAGGGGAGCTAATTCAGACAGCTCCCTTGGTTCTGTCTCTCTGTTTCACTGTAGATAGCTCAGAGTTGAACTGCATTGCATTGAACTTAAGTGCTTTGATTTCCTTTGTTGCAGGAACAAAACTGTAAAAGAGGGAATAGAATAGAAGATACTTTTATAATGAGCATTGAAGTGATCGAGAAAATCTATACTGGACGAAAAACCCATTTATCAGTGCCGTGAAAATCCTTTGAATAACCACATCTGCCCCCTCCCCCCAAGGCCTTTTGTCCTTGTGGACTGATGTAACAGGTGTATCTCTAAAGGCTAGATAAAGGTTTTTGCACACAATGAAGGGAGATAAAAATGTTTTACAAAATAAAATTAGAAAACTAATCACTACTTTGAGGGGAGACTACTAAGTGGTATATACTAGTCCAATTGCTTTTTCTACATTTCCTTATTTAATTTACCAAAATGTTATCATTTGTATTTTGCAGAGGAAGAAAATACATTTTAGAAAGTTTAATAACTTGCCCATGATACCATAGCTACGAAGTAAGGAGTCAGATTTGGATCCCAAATACTAACCCAAACTTGACTGTCCACACTGGACAGTATCTGCATATGAACCTGAAGATGTTCTATTTAATAACAGCAGTAGAATAACTCTTGTGTTTATCACTCTTCCTAACCACAAGTTAGACCGGCATTGTCTTTCAAAGGATGACTCACGACACAGGGATTAAGAGAAACACTCCACCTGCTCAGTCTCTGAAAATCACACAAGGGTTTTGTAGAAACTGGTTGGCATATCAGCAGTTTAGGAGTGAAGGGAGCATCCAGTTCTTAACTGCATCAAACACAACTGCTCTCGACTCAGGAGAGAATGTCCCTGGAGGCTGGGACATTCTAGAGACAAATTCATCCTAAACAACATATCTAAAGGTGTGAGAATCGGCAACATGGGTAAGAGAAACAAAGACTGCATAATAAAACCCCAACTATAAGACCACCTACCAGAATCAGTTTCAACCTTCACCTCTTTTCATAACCACAGACTTATAGGAGACTGATTACTCTTAAATTGTAAAAGCCAACACCTTCTGGTGCAGAAATCATTTATCATCTTTGCATCTGAGCATTAACTACCATATTTATGACCAACGTATTACCTGATATAATCCCCCTTCCTTTCTGACTTCTAACTAGTGACTTCCCTTGGATTTTATTCTGGGCCGCCTTCTCACTTGGTGCTGTCCTCTCTTCCACTGCTCAGACAACACTACTGCCGTCACCGCCTTCATTACCACTTGAACATTGATGACTGGCTGACTCTCTGTCTCTGACTGACCATTGTTTTTGAATCTCCTTATTTTACATCTTCATCTAGATGGCTTTGAGCTACCACAGGCTTAATTTATCCATAACTATGTTACCTGTCTTCTCTTATTCCTGCACACCCCTGCTCACCGTTATTCCCTCTATGTTAATGGTAGCATGAGCTCTCCCAGCCCCCACACCCAAATCCTGGGCATCGTCGCACTGCCTCCCTCCTTCACCTCACTTACCTCGTCCAGTCAGTCACCAAGTCCTACTCAGTCTCCGTCTTCAGACCTTACACCACTATGTCCATCTCCCTCTAGGTAGTTTCTGCCACCTTGCTAACTGGTGTTCCCACCTCACTCCTCTATTCCATGTTCTATCCTTCTACAATTGCATACCCATTTTCAGGATTCAGATCTAGCACACTCTTCTCTGTGAAGCCTTCCTTAACTTAGCCATCTCTTTCTCCCTACTATCTGTCACATTGAATAGTCACTTTTATTATCTTACTGCCTCACCCTCCAAAATATAAGCTTGAGAACAGTAATTGATCTCTGCTTATTTTTGTATTCTCAGTGCTCAGAGCATAGTAGGGAGTTAGTTAAATTTGTACTGAAGAATCTCCATGCTGAAATCTGCTTCTCAGTGACTCCCGTGAATTCTAGATCTCTTCTTTAAAGCTACCGAGAGTGTCTCATTCTTCTTTCACTCAATGCTTTTTAGTTTTTACAAATAACATTCCTATCTCCCCTAAGTCTTCTCCTTTCCTGATACCTACCTGCAAGTCTTTGCATTATTCCAGATTTTACTTTCATGGCACTTGCAAATGCTGGCCACTGTCTTTTAGAGACAACTCATTTCTCAGTGTCCGTTTTTAAAAGGTGGTACTTGGAATGGAGCATGAGTATCAAGGTGTGTTTTGAGCCACAGAGACACAGTAACTTCCTTGATGATCTCCACACTGTATTTATGATGCAACAAAAAGAGCGGTTTTTGAGAGAGCTGGTGAACAAATACCCAGTTGTTTCTTTTCACATGAAATGACGATTTATGTTGAAGATTTTTCCAGGTATAAGTGTGAGATAATATTTTTATCCACTAGTTTCAGTGATTTCCTTCCTGCCTTTCAGGATTTATTATTATTATTATCATTATTATTGTTGATCTGTCATTCAACACATTTAACAATCTTTCCTAGCTTTGAGTCATCTGCAGATTTTGGGTTCTTTCTAGATTTACACAGAGATAAAACACCCAGATTTTCATTCCATCTCTGTTTAAAGCTAGATAATTTCTAAATCTCTGTGAGTTCACATTCTTTCTTTTTAAATTACTTCTAGCTAACAAAATGACATTCTGTTTTTCTTGATTCCTTCAAATTTATTTATCAGTGAGGCATTCATGTGACAGAATCAACATAGAAAATTTTTCATCACATAAAAATCATCCTTAAGGGGATTTTCTTTTTCAAATCATTTCATTATAGGCTATGTGTACATAGGTACTGAAAAAGAATTCTTAGGATATACAACACAGGTTATTTGCATAAGTTCACTTTTATGAAGTGTTCTGGAAAAAGAAAAGCCACATAAGGGTATTTGAAATGTTTGCATATCAGATAAGACAAGAGATGATTTAAGAGCATAACGACACAGAAGCTGCCTGCAAAGGAAACCATGCAGTCAGTTGCTCAGAGGCTTAGTTTATAAACACCAAATATTTATGATTTGGTCCAGAATTTTTCCTATTCTTATGGAGGCTTTGCCTTAAGTAAAATGTACCACTACATGCATTATCAATAAAACAACAACAACAACAAAAAACCCCACTGTTGTTGAGCTGAGTCAAGTGACCCAGAGATCAGAGTAGAACTGCCCCATAGAGTTTCCAAGGAGCACCTGACATATTTGAACTGCTGACCTTTTTGTTAGCAGTCACTCCCTTACCCACTCTGCCAGTTAAGAATACTAAACTAAGGGCTGGAGACTGAGCGTGGCCCATCTGAGAGGGAAGCCTAGCTTTGGCAAATCAGAGGCTGGCCATGGGACGCTGCACACTTTGGTGAGCGTTACCTCCTAGAATCCCACCGTGTTCTCACTGTGGAACATCAAGAAAAGTCTCCTGGAATCAAGACCTCAAATGATGGTCCAGCGGTTTGGTGGTTCCCCTGGGAGCATGGCCCCTGGCCCTGATGCTGCCCTTGCCCATAAATCATAACGAAGAGCCACTCTTTGGACACGAATGGATTGGACTTGGCAATGCAGAGTGACCATATGTTGGATGCACTTTATGGTTCTATACATCTATAGGATGTCATCCTGCTGACCTCTGGTTGGAGGAAGGAGAGTGGTTGGATAGGAGGGGAAAGGAGACTGTTGGGAGGATGAGACATGTATGGAGCAGAGAGGAATAGTGTGCTGTCACCTGACAGGGAGAGCAGTGGAAGCTGCATATAGGTGGGCATGTAAATTTATACGGGAATGTACATTTTCACTCAGTCATATCAAATAAAAAAAAAGAAAAGAAAAGTCTCTGTGTTTCCAGCAGAGCGAGCAGGAAGTAGCCATTTAGAAATGCTCCCAGAGCAGTATGGTCTCCTAACCATAGTCTGCCCTCAAGGGAAACCACTGTTTAACTATTAAAAAGAAAGAGAAGGAAAAACCTCAACCAGTAGGGGTTTTTCCAAAGCCTAACTGATCTTGGAAGAAGGAAATACCCAACTGTAGCCCCCTTCCCAGCCTTTCACATGAGGGAAGAGAAACACCTAAGCCCAGCCCCATCTACTCTTTCTGTCTTATTATCTAAAGGGTGAATAAAAGCTGAGATGCACTTTTCAAGGTGGCAACCAAGGGGCACAGGATCGTGACAAGACTGAATACCTTATTGTAGGATCCTGTAAGTCCCCCGCCCCCTATTTTGCCATCACATTAGTAGCGATCTGTTCGTAATAACAGGAGATTACTGCTCAAGGGAACTGCCAAGATCCGGATCCTATTTGAGGAGTCTGTGGGTAAACCTAAAGAGAGCCAAGCCAAGTGCCCTCGAGTCGGATCCGACTCATGGCGACCCTAAAGAGAATCCAACCATAAACCAAGCCCATTGCCACTGAGTTAATTCCAACTCATAGCAACAGAAGAGACTTAAAAAAGAAAAGACACCAAAGGAAGTTGTTCGTTCTGGCGCCTACAGCTACTGAGAATAGTAAACACAGCCGCATTCCTAGCCAGATAAACACAAAACTTCTCACCCAAGGTCTGTTTGCCTTAGTTCCTTTTACACAGTGCATCATGCCTGATTTTCAGCAAAAAAATCCAGGTATTCTAAAAGGAAAAAAATTAGTCCAAAGAGACAAAGCAAACATCAGAACCAGACTCAGGTATCTCAGAAAATTTGCAATCATCAGGCTTGGAGTTGAAATAAACTATCATTAATATGAGACTCTGGTGGCCTAGTGGTTAAGTTCTAAAGCAGGTAACAGAAAGGTCAGCCGCTCGTATCTACCAGGCACTCCTTGGAAACCCTAGTGGGCAGTTCTACTCTGTGCTTTGTATGAGGTCGTTGTGGGTCACAATCGACTCCATGGCAGTGGACTTGGGCTTTTTGGTTATCAATAACGTGCTGAGGGCTTGAATGGGAAAAGTGGACAACCCCCAGAGAGAAGCCTACTCCCTGGAGTCTGTAGACTTTCAGAGGAGACTGCTGAAAAGAATGCCCACCTTCACAGTCTAACATAGCCAGTGTTTCTGCTCACCTAACCTTACAGGTGTCTTTTAAAAGATTCAGATATATATTAGATTTTCTTTCAGTGCTGAACATATTATACATCACCTGGGGTGCTTCCTGACTTCCTCTTCTGTATTACTTTCTTTGCACCAGCTTCCTCTGAAGGATTCTAAAAACATTTTTGATTGCCCGAGATGAATATGTCTGTAATAACTGAGTCCACCTTCTGACACATGTGTTTCTCAGTTCAGCCGTCTTGGAAAGCACTGCAGTCTGTTGCATCTTGTTTCTAATTTGACATACTGTAGCATTAAACTGAGATATCTGGGAGCAATCAGCCAGTTCTTTAACCTACACTGCCACATTAGTCACACTTTTCTTAGTTCTGCTTCTTCTTAATCCACATATCTGTCCACATCTGCCTACTCACTGCAGCCTGCACAGAGATAATTTTCAGATTTTGGCAGAGGTGTGTGCATGCAGATCACAGGTTGAGACAATATATAACTCGTGAGGGGAGTTAGCCAGAAACAATTATAAAACTAGCTGGGGAAATTAGCCAGAAACAATTATAAACCTTTTTGACACACACCCAAAAAGTGTTGTTTCAAAAGAGATGATTCTTGGAAGTTACGAAGCTGTGACCTTTCTGGTTTCTGACAGACCTATCAGAAATTGCTAAAATCTATAATCTTAAATGTTCATAGACATCTAAAGGTACAACTGGGCATTTGTTTGAGAACTTGGAAATGCAGCTTCATACATCAAATATAGGCAGTGACATTTTTAGCTTACTAGTTTCATTAGTCTTGAATCTTAAGACTCTAAATACTTGAGAAACTATGCAGAAGGGTAGTTTTTTTTGTGAGTTGCTACAGTGCCTGTCTTTGGAGGATTTATTTATACATTTGTATATGAGTTTCCTTGGCTGTCATTGTACCATCAGCTGCTAGATTAGAACTGGCACAGAGCAAGCCCTCAATCAGAATATACTGTTTAAATTTAACAAAGCCTCACCCTAAATCCAGCCAGCTTACTTTTAATTATTTTTTCAAGAACATCTTGAATAGTTTGGAATACAGATCTGATAGTCATTTTTTTATTCAACAAATAGCCCACAGCTTCCTATTATGAGCACCTAGGGTACATTCTTTGTAGTACACGGCAAAAAACAGGCAGTTCCTGGTCTTAACGATTAGTTACCATGGAAGAGGCCAAAATGGAATAAGTAAAAACAAATGGTTAAATAATGACAAACCTTTATAGAATCTCTGAAGGAGAAGAATAGGGAACTCTATGACAAATGGAAGTGGCTGTTTTACATTAGAAGTCAGAAGAGACCTCTCCAAGGAGGTTCTGTTTAAGACGTGACTCCAAGGATCGTTGTAAAGGACACGAGGAAGAGCATTCGAGGGAGAGAAAGGAGCACATGTGAAGACTCTGAGGTCATGTTCCACTTATTTGTTGTACAACAAACCACACAGTAAATCTGGTGGCATAAAGCAACAGCTAATTAATTGTGTTCTCTGACCCTTTAGTATAACCTCCAGTTTCTGTGAGTCACGAATTTGGACTTGGTATAGCAGGATGTCTTGCTTGTCTCTGCTCTGCAGTGTTCTGGAGCTCATTTAGGAAGACTCAGATTTCTGGAGTGTAGCATGGATGGCCAGGGACAGAAGTCATCTGAAATCGTCTTTACTTGCATGTCAGGGATGCCTTGACTGGAAGGCTAGGCTCACTCGGGGTTCTCAGCCCAGGCCTCTACATGTCTTTTTCGATAGCCTGGGCTTCCTCATAGCATGGTGCCTCAGAGTTGCCGTTTGTCTTCCATGGCAGCTCAAGGCATCAAGAGGAAATAACAGATGATGCACAGCTTTGTATTACCTGGGCTCAGAAGTCACAGAAAGCCCTGACTGCACAGTGGTTAAGATGATACCCTTTTGTCAAAAGGTGAGCAGTTTGAATCCACCAGCCAATCCTTGGAAACCCTAGGAGGCAGTTCTACTCTCACCTCTAGGGTAACTTTGAGTCAAAATCAAATTGACTCAACCACAGTGAGGAAGGAGGGAAACCACATAACATCATTTTGGAAGTACTCAATTGGTCAGAGCTATTATATAACCACCTAGATTCCAAGGGAGGAAACATAATCCTTACATCTTCATGTGAATAGCATCAAACACATGGAGCTGTGTTTTAAAACTGCTACGCATTGGAAGGAATTTGGCAATTTGAGACATTAAAAAGCCAGTGTGACTTGGACATAGTATCTCGGATATCAGGTGGAGAGCAATAATGTCAGAAGGTAGATTAAGCCAAATATTTAGGGATATTTCAGGTAATGACAGGAAATTGTGTTCTAAGTACAGAAGGAAGATTGTCGAAGATTAATCAAAACAGCAGTCTTTCAATTTATATTTTTAAAGTACTACAACGATGCTATAGGAAAAAGGTCCTAAATGGAAACAGTACCTGGTTATGAGGCCGGCTTCGTGTTTGGAGTACTCTGTGCTGTCAGCTTTGATGAAGGCGGCAGTGCTGAAGACACAGAACTGTGGATGAGTACAAAATAAATTTTGATGCAAAACTGACAAAACTTGACAAAGAACTAAAAGTGTGTTTGGAAGAATTAAAACGATGAAAACATTAAGAATGAATACTAGATTTCTGGCTTGAAAATTTGGTGGTGGTATTTTCTGGGATGAATAAAACTTGAGGAAATACAAACTGAGACAGGAAGAGGAATGCCAACTGAAAGCTTTATTTTGGATTCATAAAACAAATTTTTGGATTTTTCTCAAATAGAGTTTAGCCAGTCTTTCTGAGCCAATACTAATTATTATTCACATTTTTCCATTTAGCACAAGGAAAGTAGAGATAAATTATCTGAAAGTATCAAAGAAGAATAATCCAACTCACCTCCAACTGTCCCAAGCACTCTGCCCTCCTTGTTCCCAGCTGATGGCGGATCACAAGTATGTAGGTGTCTTGGATGTCTAATGCTGCTGTAAGAGAAATACCACAAGTGGATGACTTAGCAAAGAAACTAAGTTTCTTACGGTCTAGTAGGCTGGGAGTCCAAATCCAGGGTGTCAGCTCCAGGAGGCGGCTTTCTGTCTCTTTGGACTCTGTAGAAGGTTCTTGTCATCTTCTTCCCCTGGTGGAGGAGCTTCTCCTTGGTTGAAAGAATGTGCTGTTATCCTAGCTCTTATTTCTTGGTAGTATGAGGTCCCCAGCCTCTCTGCTTGCTTCTCTCTTTTATACCTCAAAAGAGATTTGCTTAAAACACCACCTAATTGTGTAGATTGAGTCTTGCTTCATTATCATAATTGCTGCTAATGCCACCACATTAACATCATGCCAAGCCAAGTGACATCGAGTTGTTAACATCATAGAAGTAGGATTTACAACACTTCAGAAAATCACATATGATGACAGCATGGTGGACAATCACATAATACTGAAGGGTACGGTTCAGTCCCTGACAGTGCTTGTTATTAGGTGCCATTGAATTGGTTCCAACTCATAGTGACCCTGTGTACTATAGAATGAAGCACTGCCTGGTCCTACACCATGCCTGCAATTGTTGCTACAACTGAGACCCTTGTTGCAGCCTCCGTGTCCGTCCTCTTGTTGAACGTCTTCCTCTTTTTCTCTGAGCCTCTGTTTGACTCGATGGCACTGGGTTTTCTCCTTTACCCAGCCCTTGGAAGCATGTGTGTACTAAAAAAGCTTTCAGTAATAATAATAAAAAAGAAATACTAGGCCTGCTAGAGTATCAATGTCATTTTATAAAACATGAAGTATGGAAAAATGAAAAGTGGTCCCTGGTCTTAAAAAGCAAGTAGTAAGTAGCATGAAAGGGAATAAATGAAAATAAGTGTCATTTCAGGTCAGGAACAAGTAAATCCATTTCATCAAAGAACATAATTGGAAAAATATTGGAACTCTGTAGACATTTAGAAACAAATAGAACTATAAGAGAATACAATATCAATGTAATTTTTTTAAAGAAAGAAATAGCACCTTTTCTTTTTAAGAACAACAGGTATGACCTGTTCTATATGAAATAAGAGGCAAAACATAATGAGAGTTCTGCGTATCTTGAGAGAAGAATGGACCCATACACAGTACTCTGTTTTCTCTAGCAGATTCTTGTCTAATGATTGGGCCACTGTGTATTTAAAAAAAAAAAAAAAAGAAAGAAACAAAGTTCTGATCTACTTAACCCTAGAAAATCAGTTTGATTCCTAGGATACATCAATAGCTACCAAGAAGTAGCAAAAGCCACTGGCAAAACGGTTACTATGTGTACAGGATTCCTGACATTTGAAGTAAAAACTGAACACGGAAGTCATTGAAATGTCTTACAAAGCAACATCTGGATTTCCTTTGCTGAACTCCCCCCCTTTTTCTTTTATAATTTTGTTTGCTTACTACACTTAGTAAGATGTCTACATAATAGTAAACATTTTTTATCAGAGAATGAATATGTCTACATTGTTATTCTGGCAGTATTTTCATATGGAACCATTTTACTTACTTTGTTTATAAACGTTATTTATGCCTTAAGGAAGAAAGAGTTTTCTGATAAAAATCTTTCTGTTTTGACTGACAGTAAGTAGATTAAGTGTCTCATATGAAAAATAGTAATAGCGAACATTTGTCAAGTTTTTTTCCTGTATGTCAGGTATTATACTAAGTAATTTAAATGCCTTGTCCTTTAGGTCTGAAGATCCTTATGAGATACACACTGTTATAACCAGAAAACGGAAAACATACTTTTGGAGAGATTCAGAAATTTACCCGTGGTCACACACCCAGAAAATAAGAAAACCAAGACTGAAACTTAGTGAGCCTAACTTGGAGCCCCCGGTCATTACCAATGCTATATTTTTCCTCACTTGGCCTTATCTAGTAGCATCTGTCTGCTCAAAATTTTATTGGTGTGCACAATTAGGAGTAAGAAGAGGTGACAGAACTTTACCTAGGTCATCGAATATGAGAATATGTCTCATATTTGACAAACAAAATTTGATCTTTGGCTCTGTGTTTTCCATGTTGTGTGTGTATGTGTGTGTCTGCACACTCTTGTTTTTTTCAAATAGACACAAATTATGCAGTTCAGTTCACTCTGATTTGAATGTGTTTAATCTCTAGAAATGCTAAGGAAGGTATACTAATAATAGTCCAGTAACACAATTGCTCCATCTTGGTTAATAATCTAGGAAGAAATATATCAACATTATGTTAATTAAACTCTCTAAGTTGGCCCTACCTGGGGAAATGACGAGAAAAAGTCAATATGCAAAACTTAAGATATCAAGATGTAAGCCAGGAAATTGCACCCCAGATGAGACCTACTCACACATCCATGAAAGGAGAGTATAAATGAAGATAATGTGAATGACAATAAACACTAGAAACAGCACACTGGAACAATGGTAATACTTCTCACTTGTGCATCTGAAAATTCTTTGCACATGGTAAATGGTTTTTTTATGCAGGGAAATAAAAAAGCACACAAAGGCTGTTAGAAAAAGTCACTGATCATTGAAGCTGGTAGATGCAATTCGTTACCAGTAGACTTATTTTCAAATACAAAGAACAACTATGTACATAGTTTGGTGGGACAAATGTGGAATAATGGCAAGAATAAAATGCAGTTCGTCTACAATGACAAGGATGATGTAAGCTTAAAGCATCATCTTGCCTCAGTGTTGAATTAAAAGTATCCAAATGAACTTCACCTAAAACAGAGTCTCATTTGGGCATCTATTAATGAATTATTTGTCTTTAGGTCAAAAAAACATTTACTGAACCAAGCACTGTAAGAAATCATAGATACTTCCTGTCTTTTCCTGATTATAATGCTAGGAAAATGCAGCACAGGGGAAAAGCTAGATTCTGAAGCTGGGTAGATATGTGAGTTTGTCTTATCTGTGTTAAGATGCCAGTTTACTGTCCATTCAACACAAAACGCCAGGTGAGAACTTGAAGAATCAGCCAGTTAATAAATGTTCGTTGTGCATCACTCTATTATCTCATTTCAAAACCTGTAGAGGCTTAAAATAGTAATCCAGTAATGAACTGGCTTCTCACCTGCCAGGAAGTAGGTGTGATCCATGCTTGTATTTACAGACCACATGTTTAAGATAAATACAAATTATCTTTCAGTCATTCTCTGTGTTAGCTCGTCTTTTCCACTGCTCTCATTAGTTAACACAGAACATCAAGTTGTTTGTAACTGAGGCGCACCAGAAGAGGGGTGAACTCCTTGAGTACCAGTAGCAATCCTAGTTAACTGCAGTCATTCCATTCACAGCTTGATTCTCAGCTATGTCTAATCCCATTGTGTTTGAGTGCCTAGTTGCAGAGAGAGCTTGTAGCTTAATGCCTACTGCTTAGTAAGCACTCTACTGATGTTTGCTGAATAAATTTTAAGTGAGCTCTAACAGACTAGTTTAGACAAGAAAAATTCACCAGAAAAACAAAATATGAATAACAGAGTTTAGCCTTTGTACCAAGTCACTTGAATGCTAAAGCAGTCACGTAGAACAAGCTATTCAGTGTTTCTCTATTTCTAGGTCTATGCTTGTCTTGGATTGAATTGTCCTCCCCAAAAATATGTGTAGCCATGTGGCTTGGCCATGACTCCCAAAATTTTATGATTGTCTTCCATTTTGTGGTTTTCCTATGCTGTATGTTAAAGAATTCGAGTGGGACTGTAAACACCTTCACAGGGTCACATCCCTGCTTCATTTTAAAGGGAGTGTCTCGGGAGTATGGCTTGCACCACCCTTTATCCTTTCATCCTACAAAAAATGAAAGGGAAGCCAACAGAGAGTTGGGAACCTCACACCATCAAGAAATCGGCACTGGAAGAAGTATGAATCCTTTAGACCTGAGTTTCCTGCACTCAAGATGTTCCAAGCAGGATAGCCTTCCCCTGGAGCAGAAGACATCCTGAGTTTATACTTGTAGCCTATCGGACTGTGTAAGAATAAACTTTCCTTTGTTAAAGCCATCCACTCATGGTATTTCTGTTAGAGCAGCACTAGCTGACTGAAACCGTGCTTTTCTTACTGGTAAAAATAGCAGTGACACAAGGAATAAAAATGTGACAGAATATGCACATTTCATAATCTCTTCCCCGGCACTAGGCATTAACACTGGGGTCCCTGAAGAATTTGGGCGTAGAGGTAGCCTGATCAGATTTGCATTCATAAAATAGCCTTCTGAAGACTAAACTGATTAGACCAGATTGGAACGACTGTTGACCTTTCTGTTTCTCCTTTGTTTCCACATTCTGTTTTCTGTTCTCCTGTTCTTTATCTTCTTTCCTTCCTGTAGCAGTTAGGGAAGAAAGGGGAAGGTGAATAACAGTGAACAGTGGTCTGATCAGCTATGCCCTACAGAGGGACGTAGGGAATATGCAACACTTGTAGGTATACATAAATGCACACGCACACACACACACACACACACACACACACACACACACACACACACACACACTCACACACACACTCACAATCTCCCCCTTGGACTTAAGTGGTTTGGTGAAATTAGATCCGACGTAATTTCATTACTTACTGTAACCTCGTCACGTAACAGTAAACCCTAGAGACATGTCAATCTATGACTTAAAGGACAATTTAGTCATGTCAAGTATGAACTAAGTTTGATACAGTGTTATGTTGGCCTGAAGGTGTTCCTAATAAAAGTGTTAATAAACTTAGAGATGAATGCTTTATGAGTACTGGTGGAATATCTCTGGTGGTCTGTGGTTAAGCATAGGGCTGCTATCCAAAAGATCTGTGGGTCACCCACCAGCTACTCCTTGGAAACCCTGTGAGGCTGTGTCCTATAGGGTCGCTATGAATCAGAATCTACTCGAAGTCTTTTTTTTTGAGCTTTAGGAAAGAACAAGGTTCCGCATTTTACATGGAGCAGTAGCATGGAAATCATAGTGTTGCTGTGAGTTGGCATTGACTCAACAGCAGTGGATTTGGGGTTTTGGGGTTTTTAGCTTGGAAAAGCAGAACACTAAAGAAAACCAGGGCCACTGTCCTAAAGATGGGTTCAGATAAAAACCTCATTCGGATAGGAGAGACCTCGTGGCTTAATCAGTGAAAATTCAGTTTCGGGGATAGATTGAGTCAAATGGGCTGATTTTTCTTAAAAATGCTTGGTGTTCTGCTGAGTAAAGTTAACCACCACTTATTTCCCCAGCTGTTTTTTAGTGTTTACAATCTTCGGTAATTTTTCCTTTTCATTGCTCACTTCTGGAACTAAATCCTTTGCCAATATAGTTGTTGTCCTCAAGGCTTCTCTAAATCTGCTTGAATTAAGACTTTGAACCTTGAGAAACAGTGTAGCTGGCTACGTTTGTGTTGCCTTGCTTTGCTTTAATGTAAAACCTTACACAAATTCTTCTCGATTCTGTTCTGGGAAAGAACCTATTTTGTGTCTTCTTACTTTGATCATAGATATAACATTATGTGTTGTTCACCTTTTTTTCTTTTTTTGCTTTGCCCAGGAAACAAGCAGTCAAGGACAAAGGAGGCAGTAGGTACTAACTGAAAAGCACCCTGCCCCACACTTGAATTTGCTCTGCATATGACAGGTGGCTGGAGAGGTGTGGAGCTGTTGAAAATGAAGAACCTCAAAGGAAGGCAAAAAGAAACTAGTATTTTGTGCATCTGCTGAATTCTAGGCACTTGATTTACTTTGTTTTGTTCTTACAAGACCAGCCAAAATTCCTGGAGCCAAGAATGAAGCCTTGGCCATCCATCAGCAAATCCTTTAAGTACCATCTTCTAAATAGTTCAGAATAAAACCACTGCAAACACTTCCACGTGCTAGCCTAGTCTAGGCCTTCTTTGTTGATTGATTGGCCCAGTGCCTAAGCAAAAACCAAACCCAGTGTGTCAGAGTAGAACTGTGCCTCTTAGGGCTTTCAGTGACTGATTTTTCAGAAATACGTCACTTGAGGTGCCTCTGGGTACAATCAAACTTCCGTACCTTTCTCTTAGCAGTGAAGCTTGTTAACTGTTTCACTGCTATGGAAACCTCAAACCAAAGCCACTGCTGTCAAGTCAATTTCAAACTGATAGTCAATTTCCAACTCTTAGCCGACTTCTAATTCATAGCGCTCCTGTAGAACAGAGTAGAACCGCCCCTTAGAGTTTCCAGGGAGCACCTGGTGGGTCTGAACTACTGATGTTTTGGTTAGAAGCCATAACACTTAACAGCTACGCCACCAGGGTGTAGGTGTCTCGTAACTTTCAGGAGAAAACTCAGGTGGCGTAAGAGTTAAGTGCTACGGCTACTAACCAGTAGGATGGCAGTTCAAATCCACCACGTTTGCCTTAGAAGCTATAGTACAATTCTACCCTGTCTTATAGCATTGCTATGGGTTGAAATTGACCAGATGACATAAGAGGGATGTGTGTGTGCGTGTGTGTGTATGTGTGTGTGTGTGAACTTTCAGGGTGACCTACCACTGCCCTCTGCAGTCTGTACTCAGCTCAAGTGATTCTGTTCAATCAAATGAATACTTTGCTGTGTTCAAAGTAGATGCTAGCCTGGATGCCTACCTGTGCGTCTTAGTGCCACCTACAATTTGCAGAAGCGTCCAGTCTGCACAACCTCCACCATGTTTCCCTCCCTGATTGCGTTCTGACCACACATGCCTCCTTGGTGTTCTTTCCCTCGCTCTTCAGCTTACTTCTGCATCAGGGCATTTGCACTTTCTCTTTTCCAGGCTTAGAATTCTCTTATCCCCAAATATCTTCATGGCTTAGCCTGTCACTTCTTCCAGGTGTACGCTGAAATAGGACCTTATCAAGCATGCTTTCATTGACCATCTCATATAAAAAACGGATCCCAAGTTCCAGTTCCTGTCTGTCCCCTCACACTGCTGTGTTCTTCTTTATGGCATGTGCCATCTTTCAATACATGTATTTTTCATTGCTGCCCTGCCTCCTTCCACTAGCATGCAAGTTCCGTGAGAGGGGCCCTAATGGCTGAGATTGTGTTTCTAGGAGAAATTAATTAACTTACCCATAGTGTAAGTGGAGCAGCTCAAATTCAAACCTGGTCTGGCTGCTTTGCAGCCTGTGCTCTCTCTCTCCAGCAGCTGCCTTTGAAGCAAAAATAGCCATACACTATCTTTTTCTATTGTGAGTTCTGCAAATTCAATAGAGGCAAAATACTCAAAGTACATCCACTTTTCTATCTACCTGCTGCATCTAAATCCTGCAAACTTACTGACATTATGTACTTGCTGACAAGGTTACTCAGCCTAGGGTAGTTTAAGCCTTTATCAGCTTTGAGTTTGCCAGGAGAGAGAAGAAAGGTAAGAGAGCAAGACTGAGCATCGCAAGGGATTCCTTAATTTCCGTAATTTGTGTCACCTCTTTGACTATTAAGTATGCTCTTTTTTTATTAGCTTTTTTCCTCTGCACATCATACCTTTCTGACTATGATTTAAAAAGAAATAGCCTAGTACTTTTTTTCAAATAAAATGACCCTCTTGCCTGCAGTCACATCACACAGCCCTGCCTCCAGATTTTTCCAGTACGGTGTCTATAGTGTTGCCAGGAGGATCTTTATGAAATGAAAATCTTAATCTTTTACCTCATTAAAAAAATTGCTACAATATAAAATGATGATTGCATGGCTTCACATGCAAGGCCCTTCTAACTGAATTCTTGTGCACCTCTCAGCCTTCTGCTCTGCTGTTCTCGTTCTGGCAACTTCTATTTCACAATAAAAAAAGTGCTTAATAATGCCCCGAGTAGGTCACCCTATTTTACATTTAACCATTTTTTCTGCTCCCAAACAACCTGAAATGCATTGCTATCAGTGAATGCGGACACTCACGGCAGCCCCGTGTGATGCATAGGGGTTTTGGGGACTGTATTCTTTAAGGAAGCAGATTGTCAAACCTTTCTTCCATAGTGATTCTGGGTAGGCTTGAACCACCAACCCTTCAGTTATAAGTCAGGTGCAAAAGAGTTTGCTCCATCCAATGTTGAGTACTACCTTCTCTGCTCTATTTCAGGAAACTCTGGTGGCCTAGTCGTTACGTGCTGTGGCTGCTAACCAAAAGGTTGGCAGTTTGACTCCACGAGTCACTCATTGGAAACTCCATGGGACAGTTTTGCTCTGGTCCTGTAAGGCCACTATGAGTCAAAATCAACCAAACTGGTTCAGTTTATCTTTTTCTTGCTCTGTTTCTGTCCGTTGTACACTTCTGGGTTGTCATTAATAATCTAATATTTATTGAGAGCAGTGTCAGGCATTGTTCAAGGCACTTTAGGTATTGCTGAGAGAGCCCAAGATCCCATAACTGAAAATGGGAGAGCAAGGACCTGCCCCACAGCTGTCTTGGCACAGTGCCCAGCACCTGCGATCCACCCTTTGTGCTGTGTGTCTGTCATCTGTTCCTATGTTTGTATCTCCCTTCCAAGAGCTTGTGAGCTCCTCAGGGGTGGAGCCTTTTTGCTCTCTGTAGCTACAGTGGCCCTGTGACCTGAGTCATCTATTTCCAGTTACGTGCATAGGATTAACTGCCTGTGCAAAGAACAAGACTGGGAAGTATACCTCCACAAAGACAGTCTTAGGAGCAGTTAACTGTCAGTCTTGACCGTGCGGCATTGCTCCCACACTGAACTTTCGAAGCTGCCTAAGAAGTGCCTGCATTTTATTGACATTGGTCAGTCCGTTCAGTTTACGACAACTGCAGGTCTGTAAACACAGTAAACTATGAGCACTCATGGTTTATTACAGTCTGCTTGTGAGAAAGCTTATAGGCATACTTATGTTTTGTTATTGAGGATTTTACTTTACATGTGAAGATGGAATTCTCTAAAATTTATTGCCTGTGTTTTCCTAACCTTCATAGGAGACCTCCTTTGAATTATCCTTCCAGTGATGGTGATTGACCTTTGTCAGTCTACCTATATCTCTTTTTTAGAATCATTAAAGTAATATTATATGTTTTATACAATTGTCAATATTTTTTGATAGATTTATGTATTTATTTTTGTACTGCACTGAATGATTTGAAAGTTCATATGGAAACCCAAATGCAGTAATTCCCAAGAACATATGAGTGAGAAAGAATAATGAGATGGTACATAAAGAATCAGATACTGGAATTTACTTTAAAGCTCAAGTAATAATATTAAAAAATGTTATTTCTTGTGTTTAAATAATAAAAAGCAAATAAAGCAGTAGAATAGAATCAAATCCACAAATACCTGTAAGTACATGTGGCAAGTTACTATATGATGATGAGAGTTTCCATTTCATGGAGAATAGTTCATTTGAAAAATAATAATGACATTATTTGGCTCAAAAAACAACAAAATTAGTATTTGAATTATGTTTAAACATTTGAAGTTTTAAATGAGGAAAATAACACTATACATCCATAAACTCATTGTCATAGAGAAGATTACTACTTATAGCGACCCTGTAGGATGGGACAGAACTGCTCCATAGGGTTTCCAGGGAGCAGCTGGTGGATTTATACTACCAACCTTTCTTGTTAGCAGCCAAGCTCTAACCACCACGCCACCAAAGTGCCATGTATCTATACCTATGTATTTTTGACTTAACTTACATTACCTTTGTAATTCAAAAAGTATAAAATTATTTTAAAACTGATACTTGTTATAAACATTTGAACAATTCATACATTTGAAGAATAAATACTCAAAGACTTCTTGTCCACAGAAGTCTCAGTTTGAAGTTTTTCCTCCCTGATATTTTTATGTGTATTTATATATATTCTGGCGTATAGGCTGTCTTGGGTTGCACTATGTTCCCCCCTAGAATGCGTGTGGCAGTTTTACTGGGCCATGATTCCTGGCATTGTGTTATGTTCCTCCCTGTTGTCAGTCTTGCCTCTATGGTGTTAATGAAGGAGGGCGAGCGGCGGTTGTGTTTGAGGACCAGGACTCACTGTATGAGACTGTGCCGTGCCTTGAGGCAATCATTTGAGATATAAAATAAAGAAACTAGCAGAGAGATTTGAGTACCTCACACGATCAAGAACGAAGCAGTACCTGGAGCTGAGCCTGTCCCTTGGAAAGGACCAGCGTCTCTGTGCTGCAGAAGCTTCCAGACCAGGGGAAGATTGACGACAAGGTCCTTCCTCTAGAGCCGGCACAAAAAGCCTTCCCTTGGAAATGACACTTTGAATTTAGACTTTTTGGTTGCTAAACTGTGACAAATAAAAGTCCTCTTTTTAAAGCATCCACTTGTGGTATTTCTGTTACAGCAACACTACATGACTAAGACACAGGCATATATGGATTGTTTTTGTCCTTAATGAGGGATGCTATATTCTTTTGCAAATTCCATTGTTGTGTGAATAGCCTTCTACAAAAAAATACTTATTCATTCCAAAGACTGTGCACTATCTCACTATACAAGGTCTAGCAATTAATTACGTTTGTGAGCTTGCCACCATGCAGTTACACTGGCAGTACTGTACAAACAACTCAGTAAAGTTTCATAACTTTGGTATAATAGTGTCTCACAGTTGTGTTTGTGTCACCTTATGACAGTGTCTTGCTCAGTGCTGTTCATAATTGTTGGGTGTCTTGGGATGCTGTTGCGAGAATGTTGGAGCTTGAATTAGAGCACTGGACATACATCATACTTCTTGTTAGATTTGTCAAGAGTGGAAGTGAAATCAGGGACAGCTTAGTCCACACTTATGAGGATAATGCCTTAAGGAAAATGACAGGGTCTGAATGAATTAAATGTTCTTCTGAGCTGAGAGACAGCATCACTGATGAAGAGAAGTTAGAGCAGCCAGTAACAAGCAGAAGTGATGAGAACATTGCAAAAAATCATCAAATTGTGCATCACAATCACTGGCTGACTGTGAGAACCATCACAGACCAAGTAAACATTAATAGAGAAACAGGAAAATCTGAACTGAAAATCTTGACATGAAAAAAGGTGTGTGCAGAAATGGTCCCAAAGAAGCTCACCCATGAACAAAACATCAAAGAAGAGTCAAAGTTTGCCAAGACCTTTTGGAGAGGCAAGATAATGTTTTGAGGCATGTTATAACCAATGATAAAACACAGGTGTACCAATACAACCGTGAAACAAAGCATCCAGGTGTGCAATGGAAGTCAGCCAGTTCTCCATGATGGAAAGAATTTTGTCAGTCCAAATCAAGAGTCAAATTAGAGAAATTGTTCACTTTGAATTTGTACCAACTGGGCAAACAGTTAACTAAGTTTACTATTTGGAAGTGCTGAAAAGGCTGCATGAAGAAGTTAGACAAAACAACCTGAATTTTTTGCCAACAAATCAGGGTTCTTGCATCATGACAATGAACTAGCTTACACAGCACTGCCTGTGAGAGAATTTTTAGCCAGCAAACAAATGACTGTATTGGAACATCATACCTACTCACGTGATCTGGCCTCCAGTGACCTTTTACTTTACCTGAAGATAAAGGAAATATTGAAAGAAAAACATTCTGATGACATTCAGGACATCAAGGGTAATAGGATGAGAGCTCTGATGGGTAGTCATTCCAGAAAACAGAGTTCCAGAATGGCTCTGAAGGGTGAACTAGGCACCGACGTTGATACATAGCTTCCAAAGGGGAGGACTTCGAAGGTAACCATGGTGATATTCAGCAGTGAGGTATGTAGCACTTTTTCTAGGATGAGTTCGCTAACTTATTTATCATAGCTTGATAATTCCACTTCAGTTTATGTTATACCTTATTAAAAAAGAAAGTCTTTAAAATATATGTATATTTTAAAGTAAAATCATATAGAAGAATGAAAACTGAAAAGGATGATAGTATAATGCAAGAATGAATAAGGGTGATGATTGAACCACTTGATGGACATATTCAATGTAACTGAACTGTATGTGTGCAGATTGTTGCAAGGTCAAATGTCTTGTTACATACAATAAAAAAAAAAATAAATGAAAAGTCGGTCTGTTACTGCTTGTCCAATTCTTTTCCCTAGGAATAAACACTTTAAAGGTTCTGTGTTCTAGCTCTTCTGGGGTTAAAAAATATATATATTTTCTTCTTTTTTGTGTGTCTTGTTTTTTGTTTCAATTTTAAAGAACAGCTATTGACTTCCTGGTATGGAAACCATAGAATCTAATGAGTTTATGCTATGTCTGCAATCTCCTCTAATTCCTTGCTATTCTGTGATTATGATTATATATTCTGTGTTTAGTCTCCAGGTTAATTCAAAGCTTTTAAACCATTATACAAAACATTAGTGGAGTTGTGCTGTTACAGACATTTACTACAGAACCAAGTTATGCTATTGAATTTATATGGGAGAAAATATAATGTTAAGACAAGACATGATTTTTCAACCACTGAAAGGTAGTGCATCAAGCATGAAGATCTTTTGGTTTCTCTTAATTCTGATCTGTTTTCGTCTCAGAAGGCATATTTAGCTGTTACTTGTGTCTCCTGTTGTCTTTTTTTTTTTTAAGTTTTTGTTTAGCTGGAAAGCCCC
The DNA here is from genome assembly GCA_028571685.1 of Heterohyrax brucei. Lineage (NCBI taxonomy): Eukaryota > Metazoa > Chordata > Mammalia > Hyracoidea > Procaviidae > Heterohyrax > Heterohyrax brucei. The sequence continues at coordinate 38,514,630 of CM053146.1, read as the reverse complement.
ACTGGTTCATGTTTTTTGGAATGCCTGTAAGAGTGGTAAACTTCCTGAGAACTTACATAAATTAAAAATATTGCATAAATTAATAGTTTGACTGATAGAGAATTTTAAATTCATAGTCATTAGCTCAGTGAGTTGGTCTTGGAGCAGGTGTGGGGTGCACAGTCTTTGCTTCTTTGAGTTTTCATGTCCAGTTACTGATTGTGATTTGCTGTTATTCTGCACCTCCTTCTATACTTGCCTTAATTTTTGTTTCCTCTCTGAAAACTTTTATAATTCTTTTTTCCAGAACTTTTAATAGAACATTTTAAGTATAGGTCTAGTTTTTGTTTTCCCACTTACCTTACCCCCACTTACCTGAAGCCTGAAACACAAAGGATCTTATTTTTCTTTAGCCTGGGATATTTTTATTCTAATATTCTTTTTTATTCTCACTATTCTCACTTCCTATCTGATTTCTTCTTAGAAATTCTTTCAAAAAACAACTGTTGAGGTTACTAAATGCATTCTGCATATTTCTAATCTTTTCATTTTTCTTAAGTCTTTCTGTTATTGTGTAAAATTCACTTGCTTAAGGATTGAAATCAATAAGTTGGCTTATCATTCCATTGTAATAATTTGTGTTGGTCGCCATGAGTCGGATCCGACTCGACGGCACTTGGCTTGGCTATACATATCAATATGAATTAAAATCCATATTCATGATTTTTTTTCTTTTCACAGTCTTATTTTAATTTCCAAAAACTTTTTCCTATCTTATTTGATAGATGTAATAGCCTCTCCAGTTTTTCTAAGGATAATATTTAGAAATGTTTTTAGTTTCTTTTTTCCCCCATTAGTTTCCTAGAACTTTTCTGCAAACTCTTCATATTTGTGAATGACATAGAGTAACTGAAGATACTAGCCAAGCATAGCATCGATATATTTTTTTTAATTCTTCAGGTGATTCTAATGTAGGTAAAGAGTTAGATGTATCATTGCTGGGTTAGGGGAGATATATGGTTGGTTATATACATTCTTCTTCACCCTATTTTTTAAAATCTACCAATAAGCTTTGTACATTTTTCCATAAAGGTTTTATAAAAGGCTGAATTAGTTCCATATATTATGATCTGGAAAAATGGCCAGGACACTCTACTTAGACAAAGAAGCAAGTTGTAGAAGAATATGTATACTATAATCTTAATGTTGCTTTGAAGATAATGTGTATGTGATTATATATACATGGGAAAATATCAGGAAATAGCACACATCAAACATTTAAGGTGACTTTCTCAGGAGAAAATGATGGAGATAAGGAGGACTCAATATTTTTTATTTTATAAATGCCTGTGTTCCTTGAATTTTTTCCATCATCATGCAGTGTGTAATTTTTTTTTTATTGTTCTAAAAGTAGACATAACACATTTGCCAACTCTGTATCTTTTATGTCCATCTTTTTTATAGCTTCATAGTATTCCACTATTCTACTGTGCAAGTGTAGTAGGATTTTTTAAACTATGTCCCTGTGGGTGAACAGTTATTTCAATGTCAGGACAAGGAATTCTTTCTTATAATGTGTCAGTGAGTCACCTTATCCGTTTGTCATTGTGTACACCCACAGTTACATATACAAAATCAGTTCCCTGAAGAGAGAGCTGCTGTTAAGAATAAATGCATTATTAATGTTGATGCCTACTGACAAATTGCCACTCAATTTTGACATGAAGAAACAGCTAGAAAGGTAAAGTCGTTTGAACTTGGTTACATAACATATTTATGGAAACATGGGGACCAGAACTATCATTTTGTGTTATTCAGTCCAGTATTTCTTCCACTCTATAAGTATGCTTTCCTTGTTCATAACTATGTCAGTTAATTTGATACAGTAGGTCACAAGGTACTCTTCATGACTAGATGTGTCAAGATGGACTCAATACACAGCTGTACCCAATGGCCAAAATATATATATAAGAACAATGATAATACTTCCATGAAACAGGGAATGGAGTTACCAGTAGGGCCAAAAGTTTAAGGAAACTTTGAGAGTTAGAGCAGACTACAGAAGTAACTGTAGTTAGAAATACCAGAAATGGAAGCAGTTCTCAATATAGCTTCCACGGAAACTCTTATGTGCAGAGGCAGTAAGTAGATCATCATGCAAACACCAAAGTGTCTAAAACAAGAACTAAATTTCAAACTCGGTCCAACTACTTCCCTGGTTTTTACCTCTCCCTAGTGTACAGAAGACACATAGCTTCCATGGTAATTTTTTTTCCCCTTGAGATAAAGTTCAAGACGTACTTTTTAAAGAATGGATAGCCAATGAGACTGGACAGAAGTCGTGGTAAATGTATGATACCTGAGAGAGAAGAGGAGCAAAAGTTTAAGATAACTCTGCTTCAGAGAGTGAAGATATAAAGGAATGGCACCTCTATTCAGAAATAAAAACAAGAAAACCCTGTGACACCAGAAGAAGGCCCCTGTTCTCCATTATGGAAATTCCTTGTCTCCTGTATGCCCCAAGCCAATATACCCTACTGGGAAGGCTGCCTGACATTGAGCCTTGCCCACTGACACGTGTCATTGCCCTCCAATTTAGAGGCAAAAGCATTTGATAAAGCAAACCTGCACGAGAGCTGTTCATTTTATGATAATTCATCTTGCTAGGAGTCAGAGTTGATTCAGTGACAATCAGCTGGCTTTGGTTTGATGTGCACCTACAATTTGGACAGTAGTATGCATATTTTGTTTAAAACATTTTCTTAAATGCTAATGGATGGGACTCTTGTAAGACCAATTAAATCTTTGCACAGGCATTTATGTTTTAATTCTGATTTGAAGTCGTGGTTGAGAGAGCTCCTTGCTCTAAACAGTTGAGCTGTATAGTTAAGAGTGAAAAATCAAATTCTGAATCCACTTTTTATATAAATAGATCTACTACCTTATAACAAATTATAATAAATATGCAGGGATTAAAGTAAACTGTGAAATGATTGTAGTGGTCGTAGAATTAAATAAAATTCTTTCCAGCTGTGTTGCGATGAATATACTTTGAATTGAAAAGAGTATCAGTATCTCCATCATGATGAAGAACCTGTATGTTGCCTCAAGTATCATTTCCAGATTTTATATCTTTGTCATTGCTGTCCAGGAATTTTGCTGTGATGTGTCTAGTCATGGAATTGTCTTACTCAACCTCTTTGGATTGTTATTTGTAGATTCATGTTATTCATCGTCAGGCACTACCTCTACAAATATTTCTGTCCTGCATTATCTTTATTTTCTTCTTTTGAGATTCTAATTAGATATGCAAGAACTATTCATTATCTTTCCCATATTTTAAACTTTTCTTTAGTTTTTTTATCTTTTTGTTCCTCTATGCTGATTATCTTCTTCAGACTTCTCTTTCTGTTCACTAAGTCTCTCTTTAGCTGTATCCATGTAATACTTTTTTTCTTTTCCATTATATTTTTCAGTTATAGAGATCATATTTGATTCACTTATAAATCTGCATGACCCTTCCTAATATTTCCTTGTTTCTTATCTTTTTTGATTGCTACATTATTTCTTTAAATTGTTCTCATACAGCTAATCCAGAGTCTCTGTCTGGTAAATCCAATATATACAGTCCTTGAGAATTCGTATCTGTGCCTTGTCATTTTCTCTGACTCTCACTCATAAAACTTGTCTTCTGTTGTGTTTAGTAATCTTTGATTGCAAGCTTTTTTTGGTTCATCAGTGAGGATCCTTAAGGGATGCTTTACTGAAGCAAGTATTTATGTCTTGCTTTTGATGTAAACTGAGAATATCTCTACCAATATAGGACCATTCAGTCATAGTTCAATACAGTATTCTTAGGCTTCGCTGATCTGCAATGCTATTGTCCCTAGTTCAGTATCTAATTTACTGTGTCACATTGGGCATATAAGCTCAGGATAAGCCTGCTCCTCCTCTCTGTACTTTGCACATCATTTCCAATCTGAACAGCTGGTTGTTTGGATTTTTATGGTCATCAAAAGCATGCCTTTACTAGAATCATTTCTACAGCACAAGGGTCCCACAGAACATTAAGCTCACTGTATTACCGAAAACAGTTATCTTTATGCAATACTTTAGCAAAACTGGAGAAGCCGTGATTACATATTACCAGTAAATCAGAGTATGAAACAATACGTATTTGGTAAACTAGCCTGTAATCAAACCAATATAGTGAAAATAGTTCCCTCTCTCTGGTCACTTTTATGTTAGTCCAACATCTGTCTTGTAAGCCTCTGAATTAATTTGTATGATTTCCGTGTTTGCAGAGATTTCCATTAAAAGACACTCACCCACTGCGATGGAGTTGCATCTGACTCATAGCGACCCTAGAGGTCAGAGTGGAAAAATGTGAGAAAAAATTTTTAGTAAACCATTAGATACTTTTAACCTGCTTTGCAAGTCAGTTCATTGGTTCTGTTGCACATATTGACAACTTTCACCAATTTTCCATGCTTCCTTGAATTAAAGGAATCATAAATTTGATGCTAATGAGCATCAACAATCACATGAAGGGAAAAATGAATGTGTGTGTATGTGTGCATGCATATATACATGTGTGAAAAAGCAAACCAGTTGCCATTGAGTTGTAGCAATTTGATTCATGGTGCCTGCATGTGTTTCAGAGTAGAACTGTACTCCAGAGCGTTTAATGGTTGTGATTTTTTGGGAGTAGGTCACCAGGCCTTTCTTACAATGAGCTTCTGAGTGGATTTGAACTGCAAACCTTTCAGTTAGTAGCTGGTATTACTCGACACACGCACACACACACACACACACACACACATACATTCCTGGAGATGCTGTTATACTATTTGGGATGAAGTCAAGTTCTTTTAGTATATAATCTAACTTGTGCAGGCCCTGGTCTTGCGTTCTTGTCCTAGCTTGCATAAATATATTAAAACAAATTGGTTAATTGCATGGGAGGGTATAGTGGAGGCAAATTATTCAGTGGAATCCACAGTTTTTACCAGACAGTGGATCTAGTTCCTCAGTACCACAGCGCTGATTTTATATCACAGCATTAACAAGAAAAGCATATTATCTCCAGTCTGTGGGGCAGTAAACACACTCTCTTTCCTGTGTGTGTTTCAAAGAGGCTAGTGGTCTCCCTTTGTATATCATCTTCAGAAAGATTCCAAAGTTCTTTCTAAGGTGCTGATAATAAAGAAGTTTTACTGATAATTTTAAGCAATTTAGGATGCAAAGATCAACTAAATGAAGCTATTAGTAATGACATACAACATCAAGCTGAAGCCCTTGATAGTCGCTTGATATTTTTGAAGTAATGAGAAAAACAAATGCATGCCTCTTTTAAAATAGACCAGTACAAACATATCATGCTTGTAGTGATTTGGGTGTAAGATTTTATTTGCTCTTGGCTGAAAGAAAGTCAGTCTGTGTAGACCACTGCAGCGCATTCAGCCCTTTTTCCATGCCAGCTACACATGAAGCACTTCTTTCTCTGGCTCTAGCCACCAGAGTGACATCAGACCTCACAGGTTACAGGACACAGTCCTGTGGACTGCCAGGCCTACTCAAGATTTCAGATGACAACGATACACTCAGGAATCCCCAAGGCACTCTCACTTTTTTCCAACTGACTATAAATTCAGAATTTTCCCATTACCACTTCAGGATTCTAGCTGTAAGCCTGGAAGTCTTCTAGGTCCGCCTCACTTTTGGCCTGCTAGCTGTGAATTCCGAAATTCCTCTTCTCTCTCAGGATACTAACCATAAATTCGGGGATCCCTCGCCCTATTGCTTCACATCTGCTGGCTCCCACAACTCCCTTGTGTTTGATAATTTGCTAGAATGACTCACAAAACTCACAGAAAGTGCTATATTTGTGATTACGGTTTTATTACAGCAAAACCTCAAACCAAACAAGTTTCCAAGATGCTAGCTGAAAAGTCATTTCCAACTTGTGTGAAAATCCCGTTTGTGTAGAGTAAAACAACATTGCATAGGGCTGTTAATGGCTGTGATCTTTCAGAAGCAGCTTGCAAGGTTTTTCTTCTGAAGCTCCCCTGTGTAAGTTCGAACAGCCAGGCTTTTGGTTAGTAGTTGAGTTCTTAACTGTTTGCTCTACCCAGAGATTATTAGAGCAAGAAGCATATAGCTGAAGAGACACAGAGAAAAGTCTGGGCGAGTTCCCAAGGAGGAGGTTCTGTGTCCCAAAAAAGGATGGAATACCCTCCTGTGTTCATTGATGTCTTTCACTAACTGGGGATCCCTCAGGGTTTTTGTGTCCAGAGCCTTTACTGGGACTTTATCACATAGGTGTGATGGATTGAATCATGCCCTCCCTCCCTCTGCTGCTGAACTAAATAGAGCAAGTCCCTTCTGCCTGTCACTGACAGCCAAAATTCAGTAATGGGGAGAAGGGTTCAATACTTTATTGGCAGACAAGCATGCTGGCCGGGAGACAGTGAGAATAACTTTTCTAAAAACTGTTCCTGTTTGAGTTCCATTTCCAGTGACTTTTGTAGCCAGAATTCAAAGGGATGGATGTCTGTCACAGAACAATAGCTAGGAGTCACAAATTTCATTACATCATAAGATTTCATTACATCTTATCAACCAGTGTGAATTACCAAAAATTTCATTCTCTCTCCCTGAGGTCTTAATCCGTTGTGCTTCCTCAGAGATAGGGAGAGGAATGCAGACCTGCTAATCAGATCTGAGGGTGATAATTGAGGCAGTGGATGGAATGTAGCTCAATAACCTAAGTGACCTGTGTGAGATTCTTATATTTGCCAGCACCTTGTGGACTGCTGGGTAGGGATTTGCCATCCTTTACCCAAGAGTCATCTCATTAGCATAACTGACATCTGTGGTCTGGAGGGACATCACAGCATTTTCAAGGTTATTGTGTGAGACCTATGGACAAAAGCTAGATTCTTTGGGCAAAGCTAAATTCTTTATCCCATACTCTTTTATTTAAAAATATGCCTCTCCCAGCTCCCACCACACAAGCCCTGCAAGAAAAAGAAGCAGAGATAGAAAATAAGTGCTGTTTATTCCCATGTGAATTTTGAGATCAGAAATAACCAGTACATATAGGGCTAATGACTGATTACAGCATCTATTTAAGCTTGTATACTGTAGTAACCAAAAGAAAGGAGACAGAAGTTCTCCCTGCTGATTTTTCTGACCTGTGTTGTTCTGGCAAGTGTAGTTTTATTTATGCTTTTTGGTAATTTGAAAGTCGTGCATTGAATGGGAATGTGCCAATAGAAAAGAAAATTTATCTTGTGAGAAGGTAAAAATCAGTGTCTGGAGGATGGTTCAGTACTTCACACAGAAAAGAGAAAGATTCAATAAGAAACATACTGCAGTCTCCTGATGAGTACATTGTGACTTTGTGTGAAACAAAAGGCTGGCAGGAGTCTCCCGTGCCTTCTGCTCCTGTCCCGGTCCTGTTGTTTGGGTTCACGGCCTAGTCATAGAACAGAGGCCGTGACAGCATTTCTTTTGGAATACTAGGCAAATGGAGATTTTGCTGGTGCCAATTTCATACTTTTTTGGAAAACGAATTGGCTTTAAGTGTCATTAAAGCCAGTCTTTAGAAATGGTTTTGTATGTCTTGTGGTCTCCTTTCGTACTCATTCCCAGCACTGAAATCAGATGATGAGTACTAGGCACACTGGATAACCCAGCACCAAGTTCCCCGGCTTTCATTTTATCACCCTTTCAAATCTTCTGATGGTGGCAAACTACCTCCCCAAAACCCAAGCCATTTTCCATGGAGTCATTTTTGACTCATGTCAACTGTATATATGTCAGAGGAGAACTGTGATCCACAGTGTCCTCCATGGCTGACTTTTCAGAAGTACACTGTTACATCTTTCTTCTGGGTAGATTCACACCATCTACCTTTTTGTTAGCAGCCAGGCACTTAATCATCTGTCCCACCCAGGTACTCCTCTGATGATGGCAGGAGAAAAATAATCTGTCATGGGAAAATAAGAGCTATTTCTAAGGTACAAGGGCTGCTCTTTAATTTCTGTAGGTTAGTAATACAAGTGAGGAAGTTCACCCGTGCTCTTCTGTAACTCCTGGTACTTTGATCCTAGAATCAAGGGTGGTTAGGCAAAAACTGGGTGAGCAGCAGTCAAGCACACAGCCACAGCTCTAAGTAAAAAATGCTACCCGGCAGTGTGAGGACTGAACCTGAAGGATCTTGCAACCCAATTTTAACCTAGTGTAAGCTCAGTTTGGACTTAGGGGCTATTTCTGTACAGTTCAACTCTTAAGTAGAAGCTTTGGCTAATTCGTTTTAATTGTGTTTCATTTAGAGCACCTGGAATAGCAAACAGCCTGTAAAGTTCTCTCAGATCATTCATGGAAGGCGTAGGTGGTAGAGGGAAGACACTGCGGACTTTGTCACAGAATACTTCCTAGAACAATCTCTGATCATTTCTTTTTTCAGTATCACTTGTTGAGTATCCACTGTGTGACAAGACTGTGCAGGGTATTCACAGTTACATGAAATACCAACCTGGTCCTCATGGAGTTTTCCATTCATGAATGGAAATAAGAGCTGAGCCCAAGAATCTGTAGTGCACTGGAGTGTGTGATCAGTGGCTGTCTTAGTCATCTTGTGCTGCTGTAATAGAAACACCACAAGTGGATATCTTTAGCAAAGATAAACTTATTTGGTATAGTCTAATAGGCTACAAGTCTAAATGTCGGACATCAGCTCCAGAGGAAGTCTTTCTCTGCTAGCTCTGGAGGAAGGTGTTTGTCACTAGTCTTTCCTTGGACTGTAAGCTTCTGAGGTGAAGGGACCAAAAGTTCAGACTCTGCCCCAGCTCTGCTTCTTACTTGATGTAAGGAGATACCCAATTCTCTCTGATAGAGCCTTTTATACTTCAAGAGGTTGCCTCAAGGCACAACAAGTACAGTCTTACACACTGAGCCCTGCCCCGTCAACACAACAGCTACCTTTCTTCCCTCATTAACTTCGTGGAGGCATATGGGAAGATCACACGATACTGGGAAACATAACCTAGCCAAATGGCTACACACATTTTGCGGGGACTTAATTCAATACATAACAGTGACACAAAGTACTCAGTACATGGTGGAACAGTAAAGTGACCCCCATAACGTAGAGATAAAGAAAATTGCTTTGCAAAATAGTAGAACTTGCTCTGAGATAAGCAAAACTCTATTTAAGGCCATCTAAGTGTCTTAGCGTAGGAGATAATTTGTAGTGAAGTCTCCTGTAGGATGTTTGGAGTAAAACTGAATCGAAAGAAGGAGACAGAAGACTCATATCCAGAAGCTGGCAGTGCCCATTGGCCTATTGTAGAAGCCTGGACTGCTAGATTCAGTGTTTTGAATCTTACTGAGTAGGAACCGAGGAACAATTGAAGGGTTTGAATAAAACCGTCTGTGCTGTAAGCATTATACTATGATTGCAGTTGATCAGGAGTATCCAGTTGAGAGAGAGTGTAGAGGCAAAAGAGTCCTGTTTGGAATCTGCTGTGTGGAGATGCCTATTGCCTCAAGAAGGGTGAAGACAGATAAATGAATGGAAAGTATAAGTGCTAGAAAAAGAGTGAAAGAAATTTCTGTTAAAATGGCCATTCGTCCTTGTTTATCTGACTTGAATATTAAAACCAGATCATGCCAGTGATGAGAGAGACGTATGGAATGTCAGAGTCAAAGGGAGCAGGCCCCAGGGAAAGGGCAGCGAGGTGAATGTTAGCTGAGAAGCAGAGACGGTACCAACAGGAAATGCTGCGTGGCCCCTGTAGCGTCAGGTGAAGACTAAAGCAATGAGTGGGTGGGGACACCAACGTGAGTAATGTTAAGCCTGGGTGGTTTAGGTAAGTTAAGGAATCAGATGGGTTAGGTTGCTTTAGCAGAGTGGGAATCAGAATAAATGAGTCAAAGTTATTTTTGGTGTTGTGTAATTAGTCAAAAGCATAGAGACAGTAAGGGAAACTCCTAATGCAAAACTAGATCACTTGCAGCAAAATTTGGAAACCCTGGTGGCATAATGGTTAAGTGCTACAGCAGCTAGCCAAAAGGTAGGCAGTTCGAATCCACCAAGTGCTGTCCTGTAGGGTCACTGTGAGTTGGAATTGACTCGACTGCAGTGAGTTTGGTTTCTTGTTTTTTATAGTAAATGTTCTCTTACAGAGTCGGGGTGGAGTAAGAATGCAAGTACATCCATAGGCCAGACAACTTCAGGGTAGCTCTTAGTTGAACTTCTCACCTCCACTTGGGACATGAGGAGGATTGTAAGGGCTGCTTCAGAGTTAAGGTGAAAGATAAAGTAAAATCTTAGCTGACCAGGTGCTAGGGAAACTCCTGTTCCTCTTAAGAGATGCTGGCCTTCAAATTGTCCCTCTTGGCAGGATAGGGTCAAAGAGGCTGCTGGCCAATGCAGTTGGGAGGCCGCATCTGAGATCTCTCTGGTGACACCCCCAGCCCGTCCTCATGGGGCCTAAATAGCTTCACTGTTAATTAGAATTAGCTCCATTGCCAGTCCCTGCTGCCAAAAGACTCGTGTGTACCAGGGGAATATTTGAAGTGCTTTTTCTGAAGCATTTTATTTGGTAAAATGCCAGAGAACACAGCTTTTGCTGTCATAATTGGTCTAAATTTAAATGCTCACTTGTTTTTGTTTCAAATTCGTTTGTGTGTGCATGGACACAGTTTAGGTTTATGAGCAAAGAGTATATTTTGTCAACATGGAGAGAGTGAATCAGAGTTGTTTGTTGTCTGAACTAGCCTTTGCTTTTAGTCTTTGTTTCTCTGTGCTTTGATAAATGTCCTGAAGCCTTCAAGTCAAGGAGAGGTTGAAATCCAACTACTTAATTAGAGGTTTTCCAGTTCAGCGTAGTTAACTTTTCTACAACTTGTCGTCTTAATTTAGAAGAACATTCAAAGGATAATAAGCACTATACCTCACATTAGTTTTAGCCTGTTTCTATACCACCATGTAGAATATTCAAAAGTTAAAGACATTTATTGTCTTTCAAGAGCTTTCAGTAATATTTGAAAAGAAATAAAGTTTTCTAGAATTTTATTATGGATTTTCAGTCACATTGCTTTAATGGGCTGATTTAATACTTTTCAGTGAATGCAACACTAATTTGCATATTAAATCACATTACATCTGCTTCTATTGATGAATTATTTTTAGATTTAAGCAATCAATATAGTCTTTTCAAAATATTCAGAAATCCTGGTGTAAGAAATGCTGCTTAGTCAAGTGTAGGTTCAAATTCTGAAGCATTTCAGTTCATCTGCTCTCATTCTTCTCAGTTTGGTTCACGGCTTTGATGCTTGTTGTGAAGCGTTTAGTGGGTATGAAGGCTGAGGGAAAGAGCTCTGTTTTTGTTTGTTTTCCAGATAGAACTTCTTCACTGTCCCACTTCAGAAGCAATTAGGATGTATTAGGCTAAATTCAACTGTGGAAGAGATGAGCATGGCCTGTCATGATGCTCTGAGAGAGAAGACAGCGCGGGCCTCTTGGGATAGCCAGATCGGTGACTGTAATCAGAAATCATTCCAGTGAGCAAGAAACAGATTATCTATAGTCATCAACCTGGCTGCCCAGGTAGACTTTTGATAAGGTCATTCTTTAAAAGGGCAAACACAAATCTCGTTTATTAAATTAGCTGATGACCTGAGTCTCAGAGAGGAGGGCTGGGTTGACTGACAGGATTCAGAAGGATCCCAGCAGGCTAGAACAATGGGACAAATCTATAAAGAAGAAAATTGAAAGGGATAATTTCAAGATCTGGTTCTTGGATACAGAAAGAATACCATGACCACCAGATGATAAAGGTTATATGACTAGCAAGTATGAAAAAATTTTAGTTCAAAATAAGATTGTGAGTCATCAGTATGATGTAAGCTTTCCAAATGTGCATAAGCTTCCAGAATGCTTATGTAACCCTAGACTATATTAATAGACTATGATATTTAGTAAAAGAAAGGTGATACAGCATAAAGCATTTGGAGGCAGCGTACACAGATGTCAAGCAAAGGCTCTTTGGGGTCAGAAAACTGGATTTCCAATTCCAGCTCTACCTCCCAATGTAATAGGAGCTCTTCTCCCAAAAGATCAGGACCAACCATGACTCATACAAATATTAGATGTATGTTAAAAAACAAAAACGAAAAACAATGCCACTGCCGTTGAGTCGATTCCAACTCATAATGACCCTAGAAGACCGAGTAGAACTGCTCAGAGAGTTTCCAAGGAGTGCCTGACTAATGCACCAAATCCCATGAGGTAGTTGGTTGTACATAAGCAGCCTCAGTAGCTACTTTTGTTGCTGTCATTGCTGTAAATGTATCTATCTATTATATATACATAACTTTTGCCAATTAAACTTTTCACAGGTGCACAACTACTGTAACTACTGACAGTGATTACAGTACTCAGTTTTGCAATTTGACCCTTAATCATACATTTTTCCATTATTGTTACCTCCTTTTCCCCCACTTTTCAGTCCCTGGTAATCACTAATAACCTTGTTGTTTATCTTTTTTTAATATATATATAAATGGGAACATGCAGTCTTTGTCTTTTTGTGAGTGACTTTCTTCATTTAGTGTAATGTCTTCAAGTTCCATTCATGCTGTAGCAGGTGTGAAGACTTCATTTCTTGTACTAGCATAATAATATTCCATTGTATGTATATACCACCTTTTCTTTAAACATTCATCTGTTGATCAGCTTTTAGGTTGTTTCCATCTTCTGACTATTGTCAGTTGTGCTGTAGTGAACTTGGTGTTCAATTCTCTTTTTAAGTCTCTGCTTTCAGACCTGTTAAGTATATAACAAGGAGTAGAATTCCTGGGTCATGTGGTAGTTCTGGTGTGCTGGAGGCACTGTGGTTAGATGTCTTATTGCAAACTGCAAGGCTAGTGGTTTAAACCCACCATTCAAGGGAAAAGATGCAATGGTCTGCTTCCAAAATGATTATAGCCTTGGAGACCCTGTGAGACAGTTGATTCTACTGTGTCCTAGTGTTGAAAACCCTGCTGGGGTAGTAGGTTAAGTGCTACACCTGTCAACCAAAAGGTCTGCAGTTCAAATCCGCCAGGCGGTCCTTGGAAACTCTATGGGGCAGTTCCACTCTGATCTGTAGAGTTGCTGTGAGTCCGAGCTGACTCGACGGCAGTGGGTGGTGTCGTGGTGATCAGTGTTGCTAGGAGTCAGAATCAGTGCAGTGGCAGTGGGTTTTGGTTTTTAGATGGTAGTTCTATTTTTAGCTTTTTAGCAGTTGCCGTACTGTTTTCCACAAGGGTTATACCGTTTTCCATTTCTACCAGCAGCGAATAAAGGTTCCCGTTTCTCCACATCCTCACCAGCGTTTGTTATTTTCTGTGTTATTCTTAAATGGTTCTCGTCCTAGTGGGAATAAAATGGCATCTCATTATTGTTTTTATTTGCATCTCTCTAATGGCAAAAGACACTGAACATCTTTCCATGTGTTTGGTGGCCATTTGCGTGTCTTTTTTGATGAAATGTCTATTCATTTGCTTATTTTATGATTTCATTATTTGTCTTTTTGTTGTTAAGTTGTAGAATTTATGCATATGCTTTGATAGATTCTTAATCAGATATGTGGTTTCTGAAAACAATCTTTCAGTCTTTTCACATTTTTGGTTAAGTCTTTTGATGAACAAATGTTTTTACTTTTTGTGGGGTCCCATTTATTTGTCTTGCTCTTTGGGCTTTTGTTATATTAGATCATCTGTTGTTGAAAGCTAGCCTAACAGTGTTTCTCCTGCTTGTTCTCCTAAGAATTTTATGGTTTTAGTTTGCACATTTAGGTCCTTAATCTATTTTTAATATTTACTGTAGGTGTGGTATTTGGCATAGAGCCTGTTTTGTGTGTCTGCATGTGTAAATCCAATTTTCCCAGCATCATTTATTGAAAAACCTCTTCTTTTCTCAACAAATGGATTATTTAGCACTCTTGTCAAAAAGCAGTTGGCTATAAAAGTATGAATTTACTTCTGGACTCTGAATTCTATTTCATTTATCTGGGTGTTCTTTGTTATATTAGTATCACCATGTTTTCTTTTTTTAATATTTTTATTATGACTGAGTGAAAGTGTACATTCCTGTATAAATTTACATGCCCACCTATATGCAACTTCCACTGTTCATATTGTATGTTTTAAAATCAGAAAATGGGAATCCTCTCATGTTGTTCTTCTCTTTCAACATTGGGGGCTTCCCTTTCAACATATTGGGGGCTTCTTGAAATTCCATATAAAGTTGTAGGTTGGTTTTCTGTATCTGTAAAGAAAGCTGTTGGTATTTTGATCAGGATTGTGTTGAATGTACAGATTGATTTGGGTAGTATTGACAGCTTAACAAAATTGCATCTTCCAGTCATTGAACATGGAAATCTTCCAGTTGAGTTAAATCTTCTTTCATCACGTTCAGCACTGTATAAAGTTCTTCACATCTATGATTAGAGTACTCCTAGATATTTTATTCTCTTAGATGCTATCACACATGGAGTTGTTTCCCTAATTCCACTTTCAAATTTTTCACTATTGGTGTATAGAAACCGAACGATTTTTGTTTCTTCACCTTTTACCCTGAAACTCTCTAAATTTATTAGCTCTAGAAGTTTTCCTGTGGGCTCTTTTGGATTTTCTTTATAAAAAATCATATTGTCCCCTAATAGAGATAGTTTAACATCTTCTAATCTAGATACTTTTGTTTCTTTTTCTTGTCTTATTGCTCTGGCAAAGAATTCTATAAACTACTGAATAGAAGTGGTGAGATTAAAGTTAAACAAATGGGCAAAGGATACAGACAGACACTTTTGTAAAGAAGACATCCAGGCATCCACAAGACACATGAGGAAATGCTCACAATCATTAGCCATTAGACAAATCCAAATCAAAACTACGAGGAAATACTATCTCACCCCAACAAGGTTGGCCATAATCCAAAAAACACAAACCAATAAATATTGGAGAGGCCGTGGAGAGATTGGAACACTTCTGTGCTGCTGGTGGGAATGTAAAATGGTACAATCTCTTTGGAAAGGAATTTGGCACATTCTTAAAAAGCTAGAAATAGAAATACCACATGATCCAACAATCTCACTGCTTAGAATATATCCTACAGAAATAAGGGTGTCACCTGAACAGAGACATGCGCACTAATGTTCATTGTAGCACCATCCACAATAGCAAAAAGATGGAATCAACCTAGGTGCCCTTCAAAAGATGAAAGAATAAACAATCTATGGTATATACACACAATGGAACACTATGCAATGATAAAGAACAGTGCTGATTTTAGGAAACATAACCTGGAATCAACTGGAAGACACTATGCTAAGTGAAATCAGCCAAGCCAAGTGCCATCAAGTCGGATCCGTCAGCTACAAAAGGACAACTGTTGTGTGAGGCTGCTATTATAAGGACTTAGGACAAGACTTATACACAGAAGAAAATACACTGTGATGGCTACAAAGGTGTGGATGGAGGGAGAGGTTTATCCATAGATTAGACAGACACAAAAACAAACCCACTGCCACCAAGTCAATTTCGACTCATAGTGGCTCTGTAAGACAGGGTAGAACTACACCATAGAGTTTCCAAGGAGCATCTGGCAAATTTAAACTACTGGCCTTATGGCTACCAAACATAGCACTTAACCACTACACCACCAGGGTTTCCATAGATTAGATAGGATTCGGTTAGGTGAAGCAAGTGACAACATGCTTAGAAGGCAGGTCAGCATAACTGGACTATACCATAAGCTAAAAAGTTTTCTAAATTCAACCCAACATTTCAAAGGACAGAGTAGCAGGGACAGCAGTCTGGGTACCATGTTTTCAAGGACATCAAGGTCAATTGGCATAACTAGTCCTTTTCTAAGAGAGTCTAATGCACCCCATCTTGGTGAGTAGCACCTGGGGACTTAGAAGCCAGCAGGCTACCATCTGAGGAACATCAGTTGGTCCCAACCCACCTGGAACAGATGACAATGGAGAACATCAAAGACACAAGTGACAGAAGACAGAAGGATCCATATGACTGGGAAACTACATCAGCAGGAGAGCCGAACTAGATGGTGACTGGACACCACTGGAGACAGCCCTGAGAGGGATCACAATGTAGAATCCCTAATGTGGCACAAGAAAAAGAGATGTACAGATCAAGACCTCTATTAAAAGACCAGAATCGATGGTCCAACAGCCTGGAGTGTCCCCTGGGAACATGGCCCCTAGACTTACTCCTAGCCCAGAGCTGAAACCAGTACTGAAGCCAACACTTAAGACAAATAATGGGCTGAGCTTGCAGACACAGAGTGATGTGTGTGGTGTGTGTACTTCATGGTTTAATATATACATATGAGGCTGTCCTACTGGCTTCTTTTTAGAGAGTAGAGGAGGGGGTGGAGAGAAGGGGACAAGTGTTGGTTGAGTGGATACTGGAAGTAAAGAGTGGAAAAGAAAAGTATGCTGTCACAGGTCGAGGAGACCAGACAGAGTTGCACAGAGGTGGTTGCTCGGGGTTTCATGTGGAAAACTGACTTGGATTGTAAACTTTCACTTAATCACAATTTTAAAAAAAATTAAATAATAATAAAAAAAGTGATGAGAGTGAGACAAGACCCTTCTTTTATTCCCAGTTTCAAGGAGAAAGCTCTTAGTCTTTGTCCATTAAATACGAGGTTGGCTGTTGGCATTTCACACATACCCTGCATCATATTGAGAGACTTCCCTTCCTTTCCAGTATTCTCTTAAAGAGTTTTCATCAAGAAAGGGTGTTGGATTTTATCAAATGCCTTTTCTGCATGCCATGGAGTTAACCATGTGATTCTCATCCTTTCTTTGTTCTATTAGTTTGGCATGTTACACTGATTGATTTTCGAATGTTGAAGCAGCCCTATGTTCTTGAAATAAACCCTACTTGGTCAAGGTGCATGACTCTTGCAATATGCTACTGGATTCTGTTCATTAATGTTTTGTCAGGGATTTTTGCTTCCATATTAATAAGAGATACTGGCCTTGTAGCTTTCTTTTGGTATGTTTGTCTACTTTAGGTGTCAAGGTTATGTTAGCTTTTTAGAAAGAATTAGGGTATAGTCCTTCTTTTTTGTCTTTCAGAAGAGGTTAGACAGTATTGGTGTTGATTCTTCTCTAAGTGTTTGATAGCACTACCTTGTGAAGCCATCTGGTCCAAGGTTTTTTGTTTGTTTGTTTGTTTGTTTTTTAATAGGTTTAGACTTTGTGTACTCTTCTCTTTGTAGTTCCTGGAGTTGTTGAGATATGCTGTTATTTGAGATCTTTTTTTTTTTTTTTTTTAATGTAGGTGTTTATTGCTACAAATTTCTGAGTACTGCCTTCACTGCATCCCATAAGTTTTGGTGTGTTATACTTTCACTTTCATTTCATTTTAAGAACTTTTTTATTTCTCTTTTGATTTCTTCTTTAGCCATTGGCAGCTTAGTAGTATATTGTTTGATTTCCCTGTATGTGTCTTACAGGGTTTTTGTTTTCTGTTATTGATTTCTAGCTTCACTCCTCTGGTGTATTTATTAATAACAACTGTATCATCAAGATAAACAAAAGAAAACTAATCTAGTTGACACCCACTTCATTCCAACTCATGGCATCCACATGTGTGTCAGAATGGAATGGTACTTCACAGGGTTTTCAATGGCTGGTTTTTCAAAAGTAGGTTGCCATACCTTTCTTCCAGCATGCCTCTGGGTAGACTTGAACTTTCAATCTTTTGCTTGACAACCCAGCATGTTAACTGTTTGCATCATACAGGGACTTCATCACCTTGCTCTACATCCATTAAAAGTTTGTAAACAGTCACTGCCATGTGTGTTTCCTTTTATTGATCCAGTCTCTAATACTTTGTAACTGAAGTAGAGTCATTGAGACTACCGTTAAAACAGAAAAATATCAGTAAACACTGTTCTTAGTTAAAACTTGGCGTGGATAGAACGTGTTCCAGATTTTGGTAATACTCCAATAAGACACCTTCTGGGATTGTAACATGATGACACCTAGGGTCGTGGTTTAGCTGTACTCCAGTAGCTGGAAATAGTTTAATGTAGCACTTTTGTGTTGGTAAGGTACTGAAGACTTACCATTTTAATCCTTGTACAGTCTGATTTATCCCTTCAAACATCTGTCAGCTCTGCTTTGTCTTAAATTGGTAGTAATGCTTCTGCTGATGTTTCAGTAGCAGCTGGGAGATGTTCTTTACACTCTCAGAGGGTGTTTATGTCTATATTTTCTTTTACCGATGGGCTCTGAAGCATTAAATAATGTGCATCCCAAATCTATAGGAAATCTTGAATTTTTATTTCTCAGCTTCAAGACATGAAGCATTAGCCTTTATTCCATTAAATTATTAACAATCCATTCCCTCAGTACTGAAGATATAATAGAAAACATGGACATTAAGTTCTTGGGTTAAATATTTGTTATTTAACACAATGGTGAGAACGTGGCCCCTTTCCAACAGGTATTAATGTGATCTAAAGTACTATTGTTCTTAAATGAATTTCAGATTAATTTGTCAGTGCAACATCCCTTGATTTAGTTCTCATTAAGCACAATTTGCCTTACTTGCTTCTTTTTACATTCAGAGTATAGTTTCCTTGTGACCTGCCTGAACTTCTCTATTCTCCCCTTGGCTTTGACTAAAGCTCTTAGTCATCCATCAAAACTTTAAGGATTTTTTACTGTTTTTGAACACCTGGAGACTTCTTGGAAACCCTGGAGCCACAGTGGTTAGGTGCTACAGCTGCTGACCAAAAGTTAATAGTTCTAATCCACCAGGCACTCCATGGAAACTCTATGGGGCAGTTCTGCTCTGTGCTGTAGGGTCACTATGAGTTGGAATTGATTTGATGGCAACAGGTTTGTTTTCTATTGGTTTGGGAACTTACCATATACAGATACAGACAGCAGCATTTTATGCTCTATTTGAAACATTAAGTGTTGTCAGTCAAAAAACAAATTAGTCTGTTCCTCTGGCCTCATTTGTTACTGTGCTTTAAATTTCCATCACTAAGTTGTTTTTCTTTATGTTAATTTATCAGACTTCTTGAAGGGAGAGGCCAGGGTTGGAAAGCAAATCATGAAAAATTTTGAATCTCTGCAGTTGCTCCTGGTACTGAGCACTATGGATGAGAGACATGAGGTTATGAGATGCTATTGACCAACTTAGTCATTTTTCTTAAGCTGGGTGCTGGGTCTGGGCTATATTAAGAGAGAAACAGCTTCTGGAAAATGGTACAGTAGGCTCTGTTGCAGCAAGTGGTCAGTAGTGGTTCAGTGGTAGAATTCTCGCCTTCCATGCAGAAGACCCAGGTTCAGTTGCTGGCTGATGCACCTGATGTGCGGCATCACTCATCTGTCACTGGGGTCTTATGTGTTGCCATGATGCTAAACAAGTTGCAGCAGAGCTTCTAGGCTAAGATAGACTAGGAAGAAAGGCCCACTGATCTTGCAAAACTCAGCCTGTGCACACTGTGTGGATCACAACATTCTGAACCTGTTGAACACGGGATTGCCATGAGTCAAGCGCTGACTCAACTACAAGTAATAACAGCAGCAGCAATTCGTAGAATCCTCTCAGCATTCCTCTACTCTTGCGTTGCCCTAAGCCAGAGTAGCAGTGCGTCTCCACTTCACCTTTCCTGTAGTGGACAGCCTTGCTGACCTGTATAAAGCAAGCTTTGCTTGTGCCTGTGTGTGGCATTCAGGCAACAGTTAAAAAAGTAAAGTGTTATCTAGTGAATATTTTATGAGACAGATTCTGCAAGCAGTCCGGGGCCCTCAGGTGAGTTAGGTGACTTTTTGTAGGCTATGAGTGACACTGCTTTAGAATTTGTACTTTCTATAATAGTAGGCCATGAGCTCTTTGAAGGAAGAATTTATGCCTTATTCATCTCTTTATCTCTCTGAAATATTGAAAAGCAGTGCCAGATAATGGAAAAGACCCAGAGTGTGAGTTAGACAAGAGTCCCCTTGGTGGGGACTCTTGGTTCCTGTGCTTGGCTGCTAGTCAGAGGGTTGGAAGTTTGAATCCATCTCAGGAAGAAAGGCTTGGAGATCAACTTCTGAAAAATCAGGCATTGAAAACTCTGTGAAGCACAGCTCTACTCTGGCCCATGTGCAGGCACCCTGAGTTTGAGTTGGAATCGACTGTTGTTGTTAGGTGCAGTCGAGTCAGTTCAGACTCATAGCGGCCCTGTGAACAACAGAACAAAACACTGCCTGGTCTTGCGCCATGTCCACAATATGCTTAAGCCCGTGGTTGGGGCCACTGTGTCAGTCCATCTCACTGAGGGTCTTACTCTTTTTCACTGACCCTCCTCTCCACCAAGCATGATGTCCTTCTCCAGGGACTGATCTTTCCTGACAACGTGTTCAAAGTATGGAAGACGCAGTCTTGCCATGTTTGCTTCCAAGGAGCACTCTGGTTGTACTTTTTCCAGAACAGATCTGTTTGTTCTTTGAGCGGTCCGTGGTACATTCAACATTTGTCTCAACTCCACTATTCAGAAGCATCAGTTCTTCTTCTGTCTTCTTTGTTCATGGTACAGCTTTCTCATGAATATGATGCAACTGAAAATACCATGGCTTGGGTCAGGCACATTTCAGTCTTCAAGGTGACATCCTTTGGAATCAACTGGATGACGGTTTTTTATTAGTTTGATAACCAGGGTTGGAAACTCAGAATCTGAGCCCCCCAACCTCAGTTTCTTAATCTTTACAACACAGACAATACTCACCTGGCCCACCAAACACCTAACACATTCAGTAAGTTGTGGTTATTATTAGGTGCCAACAATTCGGTTCTGACTCCTAGTGACCCTGTTCACAACTAGATGACACACTGCCTTGCCTTAGGCCATCCTTATGATGGTTGCTTTTGTTTCAGCTCATTGTTACAGCCACTATCTTTATCCATCTATTTGAAAGTCTTGTTCTTCTTCAGTGACCCTCTACCTTACCAGGTGTGATGTCTTTCTTCAGGAACTGATCCTTTCTGATAACATGACCAAAGTATATGAGACATACTGTCTGCATCCTTTCTTCTAAAGAGCACTCTGGCTATACGTCTTTCAAGACAGATTTGTTTGTCCTTCGGGTAGTCTGTGGTATATGCAGTATTCTTTGTCAGCACCTTTTTTTTTAATTCAAAGTTATCACTGCTTCTTCCACGTGGTTGTCCAGATTTCACATGCATATGGGACTGTTGAAATCATTCAGTAAATGATCCTTCTTCTTAACCTCTTTTCCTACCATGCATTGTGCACAGTGGTGTCCAGAACATGTTGCCGCTCCTCTCCAGGGTGCATTTTTCCTTTCCTCACTCTCTTCGTTCCATCTTTTCATTCCTGTTCTCTTTTTAAAACCCTGTTTTCCTAGATTTGATTTTTTTTTTTTAATATTAATGGCTTGAATCTGACATTTTTAGTCATGCCAGCAGACATTGTCTAGGCAGGTTAGTACCACTCCAGACTAAATAGATTGTTCACTTCCACATAAAACAAAGAATAAATCACACATACCCTCTTGGGCCATCAGATTGCAAATTCTTTGGGAGTTAAATTAGTTAGCCATTGCACAGTTAAAATCCTCACTATTTGACTACAGAACTATTACCTGCTGTGCATCCTATTTGATTGCTTTTGCTTTTTTTTTCCCTAGAAGGTATTATCATGAATTCTTTTACAAAGGAGTCTATTTACCATATTTACAACTTTTCCTGCCTGCCTTTGTTGCTTTTTGTAAAACAAGCTCTTTACCTATCTTTGAAACTGCCTTCGTTCCACTGCCTTACTTACTCTTGCTGGAGACTCCAGGGGATAAGAACAGATGTGAAACTGTTCTGCAGTTAAAAGATACCAGCGCTACCAAGTTTCAACCGCTGATATGAACCAACAGATAATTACAGTTTAAAATTGGTATTTTAATGAACCAGTCTTAGCACATGTAAAGTGGAGTCTCCCAGGCATTCAGCACATAAGCAGGAGGGAGGACATTAACTGAAGAGTCCAGCAGATGGATGGTCAGCAGGTGCTGGTCTGATACGGAGCTGAATGTTCCAGTGTTTTTGTGCATGTAAGCTGTAAAAGGAAAGCCCATATTTAAAGGTGACCAGAAGTGCCTAAAGAGCCATGTCAGATTCTGATCAGTCACAGATCTGCCGCTTCAATCCAAGAGCCTCAAGTTCGAGTGCAAAATATGGGGAAATAAATTCCTTATCCATTTAAACCTAACGTCAAGGCTCTATTTTTCCTTCTCAAAAATTAATGGTGTCATTAAATATTTATGTGGCCTGATACCCAGCAGTAATAAACTGCTTCAGCAGAATAGAAATTTTAGAAAACAGACATTAGTAGGGGAAAAGATTATTGGATTATTAAGTTTTATTTTCTTTTAGTGTTTGTAATACTAAACAAGTATTTACTAAAGGCTTGGTTATTAAACAGTTTGTTCAATTAAAGGAAAAGCCATAGATTGTGTTAAAAATGGCTTGAATGCTGGATTAAAATGGACTATTAGATGTATTCCTGTAGGGCTAATAACGGGAGCTTGCCTCTGTTTATTTTCCAGGGCTCACTTACTTGGGGAGCTTGGATTACTTGCTTAAATTCTCTGTGCCCTGATCACTCATCTGTGAAATGAGATTATTATCATTTGCTTCTACATGACTTACCGGGAAATTAGGAATGGAATTCTGTGATGTCCTCACCCTAAAAAGGTCTGCATTGAGACATGTTTGGTACATGAATGCGATGGTGGGACATTAGTACGTGAAATGTGCATTGAGGAAGACCTACCACGTGTTACCACACCAGCCCTTATGTATATTCTCATAGATTTTGGCTTTCTGGAGGATTTTCAATTAGTGGAAACCCTAGTGGCATAGTGGTTAAGTGCTATGGCTGTTAACCAAAATGGCAGTTCAAATCCCCACGCGCTCCTTGGAAACTCTATGGGGCACTTCCTCCTTGCTTTATAGGGTCACTATGAGCCAGCATTGGCTTGATAGCACTAGATTTGGGGTTTTGGGGGGGTACTAACAAGAAAATGAATGCCAACGTAGTTCCACAGTTGGCTCATTGTACCCCATTAGAAGGCTAGCTGAATCATATAGGGAACCTGCTCACCAGAGCTCTGAGCCAGTCTTACTCCTGTAGAGGATTGTCCCCCTCACCAGTGCCCCTTCTGCCTTGTGCCAGCAATTATCCCTCCCAGAGGCCTGGCATGGCAAGATCTGCTCTCGTTCCCACCCTGTCATAGGCTAGCTCCATTAACCATCTTACGTCTTTAACCCTGTGTATTTGTTCTCATTTCTACCCCTACACCAGGTCTACTCTCCCTACTGTACACTGCTGTAATAGGAACAACCCTGTAAGACAGAATAAACCTACCTACTTCAGAGGAGCTCTTGATGGGTTTGAACTGCCAACCTTTGGGTTAACAGTTGTAGCACTTAACCACTTTACCACCAGGGCTCCAAGACATGTCTGGGTGGTTGCAAAACTTTGACCCTTCAAGGTTGCAGCTGAACTAACTGTTAGATAACCCTGGTTCTCCCAAGAGGTGTATAGTTTCTAGATAATACAAAAGTTGAAGAGAAAAATGTGGGTACACTCTCTTGCAAAGTTCTAGTGAGGGTGATTAATCTTAATTAATTATTTACAAGGCATCAACCAGGGTTGTTTTGTTTATTTTCTCCATTTTCAGATCACCGCCCTGGGGCCATCTGTAACTGGATAAACAGAAATACCTTCCAGTGTTGTTTTCTTCCAGGGTTAGATTGTTGTTAGGTGTCGTGGAATTGGTTCCAACTTATTGTGACCCTATGCACAGCAGAACAAAGCACTGCCTGGTCCTGTGCCATGCTCACATGATGTCTTTTTCCAGGGATTGATCACACCCAACAAAGTATCCAAAGTGTGGGAGACAGAATCTTGCCATCCTTCTTTCCAAGGAGCACTCTGGTTGTACTTCTTCTAGAACAGATCTGTTTGTTCTTTTGGCCGTCCATGGTACATTCAATGTTCTTCTCCAACAGCACAATTCAAAGGTGTCAATTCTTCTTCTGTCTTCCTTATTCATTGTCCAACTTTCACATGCGTCTGATGAGATTGAAAATGCCATGGCTTGAGTCAGTCACACATTAATCTTTAAGGTGATGTCTTGGCTTTTCAACACTTTAAAGCAGTCTCTTGCAGCAGATTTTCCCAATGCAATGTGTCTTCTGATTTTGTAACTGCTGTTCACACAGGTGTTGTTTGTAGGACCAAGTAAAACAAAATCCTTGATCACCTCAATCCTTTCTGCGTTTATCATGATGTTGCTTACTAGTCCAGCTGTGAGAATTTTTGTTTTCTTGATGTTGAGATAAAATCCATACTGAAGGCTATTGTCTTTGATCTTCATCAGTTAAGCGTTTCAAGTTCTCTTGACTTCCACAAAGCAAGGTTGTGTCTGTCATCCACATAGTGCAGGTCGTTAATGAATCTTCCTCTAATCCTGATGCCTTGTTCTTCTTCCTGTAGTCTAGCTTCTCAGATTATTTGCTCTGTGTACAGATTGAAAGGATGAGGTGAAAGGATATAACTCTGATGCACACTTTTCCAGATTTTAAGCCGTGCAATGTCCCCTTGTTCTTTTCACATGACTGCCTCTCCATCCATATACAGATTCCTAAGGAGCACAGATAAGTGTTCTGGAATTCCCCTTCTCCACAATGTTACCCATAATTTATGGCCCACACAGTCAAATGCTTTTGCACAATCTGTAAAACATAGGTAAACATCTTTCTGAAAACATCTCTGTTTTCAGTCAAGAACCATCTGACATCAGCAGTCAAATATCTGGCTTCAAGTCCTGTTCTGAACCTGGCTTGAATTTCAGGCAGTTCCCTCTCAGTATACTGTTGCAGTCAGTTTTGAATGATCTTTAGCAAAATTTAACTTGCATGTGATATTAATGATATTGTTCAATGATTCATGCATTCAATTGGATCACCTTTTTGAAGAAAGGCATAAACATATGCATCTTTTCAAGTTGTTTGGCCAGGTAGCTGTCTTCCAAATTTCTTGGTGTCATGGATTGAATTGTGTCCCCCCAAAAATGTATGTGTTGATTTGACTTGGTTTGGAGTTCCAGTATGGTGCCCTTCCTCCCATGTGTTGTGAATCCTGCCTCTGTGATATTGATGATGGAGAATGGTTTGCAGTTGTATTAGTGAGGCAGGACTCAAGCTTGTGGACTATAAGGGAGAGAAGTGAGCTGAGGAAGTTGGGAACCTTGTACTGCCAAGAGAGAAGCATCGAGAGCAGAGCGCATCCATTGGGCCCAAGGTCCCTGTGCCAAGATGCTCTCACTGGATTTGGACTCAGCCTACTGGACTATGATAAATTCTCTTACTGAATGGACTTACAATTTGTAAACGGATTTGCAGCCTACCAGACTGTCTCAATAAAGCTTCTCTACATGAAACCTTCCACTGGTGGAATTTTCTGTTAGAACAGTACCTGGTGACTAGGACACTTGGTATAGATGAATGAGCACTTCCAGTGCTGTATCCATGTGATGAAACATTTCAATTGATATTCTGTCAATTCCTAGAGCCTTGCTTTTCTTTATTGCCTTCAGTGCAGCTTCAACTTCTTCCTTAGCTGCCATCAGGTCCTTATCATATACCACTTCTTGAAATGGTTGAACATTGATGGCTTATTTCTGGTACAGTGACTCCATATAGTCCTCCCATCTTCTTTTGATGCTTCCTGAGTCCTTTAATATTTTCTGTGTAGAGTCCTTCAGTATTGCAACTTGAAGCTTGAATTGCCTCTTCAGTTCTTTCAGCTTGAGTAATGCAGAAATGTGTTCTTACCTTTTGGTTTTCCATCTCCAGCTCTTTGTACGTGTCATCGTAATACTTTACTGTGTCTTCTCGAGCTACCTTTGGAAATTTTGTGCTCTGGTCTTTGACTGCATCATTTCTTCCTTTTGTTTAGCTATTCAACGTTCAGGAGCAAGGTCCAGAGTCTCTTCTGATATCCAATTTGGTCTTTTCTTTCTTTCCTGTCTTTTTAGTGGCCTCTTAGTTTCATGGTATGAAGTCTTTAGTGTTACTCCACAACTCTTCTGATCATCAGTCATTAGTGTTGAGATGCTCTCTAAGTTCAAGGAGGATATACTAAGGGTCATACTTCGGCTATTCTAGCCTTGATATAATTTTCTTTCATTTTAATTTGAACTTCAGTATGAACAGTTGATGGTCTGATCTGTACTCAGCACCTGCTCTTCTTGTGACTGATGGTACTGAGCTTTTCCATAGTCTCTTTCCACGCATGTAGTTGATTTGATTCTTGTATATTCCATCTAGTGAGATCCAAATGTGTGGCCACCATTTATGTTGGTGAAAAAAGGTGTTTGCAATGAAGAAGTCATTGATATTGCAGATTTCTGTCATGTGATCTCTGGTATCACCAAGACTATATTTGCCAGCTGTCTGTAATTCATTGCTTCCAACTTTTGCATTCCAATCGCTAGTAATTATCATTGCATCCTGATTGCATGTTTGATTACTTATGGACTGTAGAAGCTGGTAAAAATCTTCAGTTTCTTTATCTTTGGCTTAATGGTTGATGCGTGAATTTGAATAATAGTTGTATTAACTGGCCTTCTTTTTAGGCATATGGATATTATCCTATTAGTGACAACATTGTACTTCAAGACTATTGAATGTTCTTGGAATGTGGAGCGTATACTGCCCACACAGGATTAGAATTTATGTTTTATTGACAATTGCAAAGTGGAGTGGCATTCATTCCAATTTTACTTATTAGTTGACACTTTGTTATTTATTACTGATTTGCAAGATTGCTTTAGATATGTATGTGTATATATATATATATATAAATGCATTTTTAACATATTTACTCCAATTCTCTTCAGTATGACATGAACAGGGTTTTTGAATTGAGTTTGAATTGAAAACTCTATGGAACACACCTCTACTGTGAAACACATGAGGTCACTGTGAGTCAGAATTAACCGAATGGCAGCATGTACTAGTAATGTATTAAAAACCTCATATCATTTTTAAATGCAGGGTAATAAGCTTGTGAATGAATTTGTCAAAATCACTGAGCCATTGTCTTCAATTCTGGGAAGTTTTGAGTGCTGTTTATCACAATATAAATAACATTGTGGTGAACATCCTTGAGCATATATCATGATTGGTATTTTGGATATTTTCCTAATTTCAGAAGTGCAATTATTTCATTAAAAGGAATGCATAATTTTAAGATGTCTTTGTTCATATTATAAATCACTTTCCAGAAACGTTCTATTATATTGCCACAGCAAATTGGTTGAAATAAATATCTTTGCCAGAATTACATACTCTCATTTAAAATATTACTTGTTTCCACATACTTTATAATCACTAATTTGTTCAGTGGAAACCCTGGGTGTATTGTGGTTAAGTGCCATGGCTGCTAACCAAAAGGTGACGAGTTTGAATCTACCAGGGGTGCCTTGGAAACTCTTTGGGAATTTTCTGAGGGGTAGAATATTTTAAGACTCTTCGGATCTGACTCGACGGCACTTGGCTTGGCTGATTCATACTATAAATTGTTTTCCAGAAATGTTCTAATACTTTATATTGGCACAACAAAGGGGGAAAAAAATCTTTTCCAGTATCAGGTACTCTCATTCACAGTATTATTTGTTTTCATACATTTTTTAATTGCTAATTCTGTTAATTATAGAAACATCTGTTGCACTCATTTACTAGAGAGGTTTAATTTTTGTTTAAATGTTAATATGATCCATTTTTATTTCCTCTAAAATGACTAGTTTACCAGTTTATTTTTATTTTCTTAAGTAGAATATATTATTTTTCAGAATTAGACTTATTGTAGAAAATGAAAGATTGAGATAAATACAAAGAAGACTGAAAATCCGTTGGCTGAGAAACCAGCGTATGTTTTGATATCTTCCCTGCTAATATTTTTTTAATGTATATATATATAAAATTTTTCATGACGGTGTGTATTTTTTCCTCACTTAGTAGTATTTCACTTTTTGTGTTATTAAATATTCTTTTTCAGTGGAATCCCCATAGGATTTTATACATAGGTTTCATGCTTGTGTTAACTGTATGTATTGTGTATTTAGGCTCTCACTTTGGTTGTCCTGAATAATGCTATAATTAGCATTTTAAAAAGCCAGACACATTGTGGTCAAGTTGATTCCAGCTCATACTGATCCTATAGGACAACGGAGAATTGCCCCATAGGGTTTCCAAGACGCCGCTGGTGAATTCAAACTGCTGACCTTTTGGCTAGTAGCCATAGTTTGTAATCACTGTGCCATCACGGCTTCATAATTAGCATGTTTATACATACATTGACTCTATGCCTTCCTTTCTTCCTGTGATACTTTCTGAGCCTTTTAATACTTTACCAGTAGAATTTTTCACTATTGCAACTCGAGGCTTGAGTTTCTTCTTCAGTTCTTTCAGCTTAATAAATGCAGAATGTGTTCTTCTCTTTTGGTTTTCTATCACCAGCTCTTTGCATATCCACTGCTGTTGAGCTGGGTCCTACTCACAGTGACCCTATAGCTCAGAGTAGAACCGCTGCATAGAGTTTCCAAAGAGTGCCTGGTGGATTTGAACTGCAGACCTTTTGGTTAGCAGACAGAGCACTTAACCCACTATGCCACCAGGGTTTCCAGCTCTTTGTCTTCTTGAACCACCCTTTAAAATATTCTGTTATGTTCTTCTGTTTCATCATTTCTACCTTTTGCTTTAATTACTCAATTTTCAAGAGCAAGTTTCAGAGTCTCTTCTGACATCCAATTTGGTCTTTTCTTTCTTTCTGGCCTTTTTAATGACCTCTTGCCTTCTTCATGTATGATGACTTTGATGTCATTCTACAGCTCACCTAGTCTTCAGTCATTAATGTCAGTGCATCGAATCTATTCTTGAGATGGTGTCTAAACTCAGGCAGGATGTCTTCAAGGTTGTACTTTGGCTGTTGTGGACTTGTTCTGTTTTTCTTCAGTTTCAATTTGAACTTGTGTATAAGCAGTTGATGATCAGTTCCACAATCTCCTCCTGATCTGTTCTTATTGATGATATTGAGCCTTTCTATCATCTCTTTCCACAGATGTAGTTTATTTGATTGCTATATACTCCATCTGGTGAGGTCCATGTGTATAGTTGCCATTTATGTTGGTGAAAGTAAGTATTTGCAATGAGGAAGTCATTGGTCTTGCAAAATTCTATCATGCTATCTCTGGCATCATTTCTATCAAAAGACCATATTTTCCAACTACCAGTCCTTCTTTGTTTCCAGCTTTTGCAATCTGATTGCCAATAGTTATCAGTGCATTCTGATTGCATGTTCGATCAATTTTGGACTGTAGAAGCTGGTAAAAATCTTGAATTTCTTCATCTTCGGCCTTGGAGGTTGGTGCATAAATTTGAATAATAACAACTGACCTTCTTTGTAGGCATATGTATATTATCCTATCACTTACAGCATGGTGTAATTCAGGACCCGTATTGAAATACTCTTTTTGACAATGAACACAACATCATTCCTCTTAAAGGATTTCTTCCTGACATGGTGGACTCAATACAGCATGGTGTAATTCAGGACCCGTATTGAAATACTCTTTTTGACAATGAACACAACATCATTCCTCTTAAAGGATTTCTTCCTGACATGGTGGACTCAATTCAGAATGGCCAATATGAGTCCATTTCTGCTCACTAATGCCTGAGATATCAGTGTTGATTCATTCCATTTCATTTTTTACTGTCTCTGATTTTCCTAGATTCAGACTTAGTGCATTACATGTACTGATTATTAGTGGATGTTAGCAGCTGTTTCTTCTCCTTTTTAGTCATGCCACATGAAAAAAAGAAGGCCCCAAAAGCTTGAATCCATCCACGTCATTGAGATCAAAGCGACTTGGAGGAGGCCAGTCTTCCCCAGTCATCCTCTGAGTCCCTTCCAACCCTGGGGGCTCATTTTCCTGCACTATCTGACAGTGTTCCACTGCTATTTGTAAGGTTATTACCGGCTAATTATTTTCAGAAGTAAACTGTGGTGTCCTTCCTAGTCTGTCTTAGCCTGGAAGCTCAGCTGAAACCTGTCTGCCATGGATGAGCCTAGTGGTGTTTGAATACCATAGCATAGCTCTTATTATCACGGCAACACCCAAGCTCCGGCAATCTGACAGACAGACAAATTACACAGAATAATTATACACAAATAAGTGGTGAGTGTTTAACCATTTTAAGAGGCAGTATATGATCAGGAACCTATAGTACTGAAGGAAGAATTTGAAGCTGCTTTGAAAGTATTGGCTAAAAACAAGGCTACAGGAATTGATGCAGTATAATTTGTGATGTTTCAGCAAGTGGATGCAGTGCTGAAGTACTCACTCATCTGGGCCCATAAATTATGAGGGCAGCTACCTGTGCAACCAGTTTGAAGAGACTCATGTTTATACCTCTTTCTAAGAATGGTGATCCAACCCAGTGTGGACTTTCTTGAACAGTATCACTAACACTACATGCATGTAAAATTTTGCTAAAGATCATTTGGAAGTGACTGCAGCAGTATATTGACAGGGAACTGCCAGAAATTCAAGCCAGATTCAGAACAGCACATGGAACCAGGTATATTATTACTGATGTCAGGCAGATTTTGATGGAAAGCAGAGACCAGAAAGACGTTTAGCTATGTTTTATTGACTGTGTAGAGACATTTGACTGTGTGGATCATAACAAACTATGGGTACTGTTGCAGAGAATGGGAATTCCTAAACACTGAATTGTGCTTATGAGGCAGTTGTGCGAGCAGAACAAGGAGGCACTGAATGGTTTAAAGTTAGGAAAGGTGTGTATCAGGGTTGTATTCTTTCACCACACCTTTTCACTCTTTATGCCAAGCAAATAATCTGAGAAGCTGGACTGTATGAAGAACGAGTCATCAGGATGGGAGAAAGACTCAGTAACAATCTGCATTATGTAGATGACGTGACCTTGCTTGCTGAAAGTGAAGAGAATTTGAAACACTGATAAGGATCAAAGACAACAGTTTTCAGTATGGATTGTATGTCAACATCAAGAAAACAGAAATGCTCCCAAATATACCAGTAAGCAGCATCATGATAAATGGAGAAAGGATTAAGGTCGTCAAGGATTTCATTTTACTTGGCTCCATAATAAATGTTCATATAAGCAGCAGTCAAGAAATCAAGACGCATTGCATTGGGAAAATCTGAAAAACATCTTTTGAAAAGTGAAGGTGCCACCTTGAAGACTAAGGTGCCCCTGACCTAAGCCATGATATTTCAGTCACATCATATGTTTGTGAAAGCTGGACAATGAATAAGAAAGACAGAAAAAGAATTGACACCTTTGAAATGTGTTGTTGAACAATACTGAATGTACCATGGACTGCCAAAAGAGCAAACAGATCTGTTCTGGAAGAAGTGGAGCCAGAGTGCTTCTTGGAAGCAAGGATAGTGAGACCATGCCTTCCATGCTTTGGACCCTGGTTAGGAGGAATCAGTCCCTGGAGACGGACATAGTGTTTGTTAGACGGTCAGCGAAAAGGAGGAAGACCTCAAAGAGATGGACTGACGCAGTGGGTACAACAGAGTTTAAGCATAAAAATGGTTGTTGGCATGGTGCCGGGCCAAGCATTTGTGCTTAGGGTCACCATGAGTCACAAGCAACTCAATGGCACCTAAGAACAACAACATACATAAATTGATGTGTGCATCGTTTCTTTTAAAATTTTAGTCACTTTTAGGGAGTTACATGTGATAAAGTATTTTGAGAATACAGTTCCAAGAGCTTTGACACATTTTTATGCATGTGTGACTACCTCCACAATCAAGGTACAGACTTATTATTCCAGAAAATCCCTTTGTAGTCAGCACCACTCTTGGTTTCTGTGACTCTAGATAACCACTGATCTGCCTACAGACCAGTTGTACCTGTTGTAGATGTTCATATAAATAAAATCATACAGCATATGGTCTTTTGTGCGTGGAGTTTTTGACATGCAGAAATGTTGTTCCCAGGTGTCAGTATTCTGTTCCTTTTTATTGCTGAGTAGTATTCAATTGTATAAAGTATCCATCTGTATTTTTTCCATGAAAAATTACTGTTTAATCTATTAATTTTACTCTTTCAGGTCTCTATTTGATTATGATCCATTTTATTATCCATTACTTACTTACCCATATTTGATATTGTAGCATATAGACATTTGGGTTTGTTTTCAGTTTAGGACTGTTATGAGTGAAGCTATTAAACATTTATGTAGAAGTCTTTATTAGGCATGTATATTTGCTTCTCCTTAGCAAATACCTAGAATTGAAACTTCAGGCTTTTAGTGTAGACATATGTTTATAAGGAACTGCCAAACCATTTTTCAAAGTTGTGTTGTACGTTTCACATTCCCTCCTGCAGTGTATGAGAGTTTTCATTATTTCATGTCTTCACTACCTTGTAATAGTGTTGGTCTTTGTAATTTTAGCCATTTTATTGTGTGTAGTGGTGTCTGATACTTGATAATTTTCATCTTAAAATAATGTGCAACCTTTCTAAAGGACTGTTTCGGTCATTTGTGCACCTTATTGGGTGAAACATCTTTAGTCCAACTGTTTTACCCATTCTTTTAAGTTGGATTTTGTTTCCTCTTGAGTTGTATGAGCTTTTTATCATAGTCTAGATACAAAGGTTTTGTGAGATAAATGTATTAGGAATATATTTTTCTGGTGTCTGTCTCATGTTTCATTCTTGTAGCACTATTTTTCAAAGAATAGAAAGTGTTAATTCTGATGAAGTACAATTTTATCCAGTTTTTCTTTTCTGGTTCTTGCTTTTTATATCCTATCTAAGAAATCTGTTTATATCCCAAACTCTTGAAGACTACCTTCTATTTTTTCTTCTAGAAGTTTTATAGTTTCAACTTTTACGTTTAGATGTAGAGTTGATCGGTGTGCACAGTGTAAGAGATTATCCAGATGTTTCAGCACTAAATGTTCAAAAATGACTACCCTTGCCACATTTAATTACTTGAATACTTTTGTCGGAATCGGTTGGCCATAAATACGTGGGCTTATTTCTGGGCTGTCTTCTGTTTCATTGATCTCTGTGCCTTTCCACATGCCAATATTATTGTGTACTCTTTTTGCCTTAGGATAGATCCCTAGATATAGAACATATAGGTAAAGGGAGTCAAAGCTTGTACAGCTGTTGATCTATATGCCTAAATTTCTCTCTAGAAAGATTGGATTTGTTTAGTTTTCCAGGTACTTCCCTGCCCTGCAACACTGGGTACTTCACTTAAAAATACACATACACACACACACACACACACACACACACACACACACACAACAATTTTATTTCTGGAAAATAGTATTTCCATTAATTTTAGATTGACGTTTTTCTTACCCTCATCATCATTAATTGGGTATTTATATATCTTTTCTTGTGAATTAACTTTTAATCCTCTGTTTATGATTCCATTTTTACCTCTTAATGTTTATAACGGCTGTTTACATGATAAGGATATGAATCTTTTTTTCATGCCATATTTGTTCCAAATAGTCTATCAGTTTGTTGTTTACATTTTAACTTCATTGGTCAAGTGGACTTTAAAATCCTTTCTTCATCCCAATACAAGTTCCAGCATCATTTTTTAATGAGATGGAGAAACAAATCACCAATTTTGTCTGGAAAGGGAAGAAGCCCTGGATAAGCAAGGTACTACTAAAGAAGAAGAATACACTGGGAGGCCTCTCATTACCCGACCTTAGAACATACTACACTGCCACAGTGGTCAAAACAGCCTGGTACTGGTACAAGAACAGACAGATCGATCAATGGAACAGAATTGAGACCCCAGAGATAACACCATCTGCCTATGAACAGTTGATATTCGACAAAGGCCGTAAGACATTAAACTGGGGTAAAAACAGTATCTTCAACAAATGGTGCTGGCAAAATTGGATATCCATCTGCAATAAACTGAATCAAGATCCATATCTTACACCTTATACAAAAACCAACTCCAACTGGATAAAAGACCTAAATATCAAACCTAGAACAATAAAGCTCATCCAGGAAAAGGTAGGAACAACAATGGAAGTTTTAATACACAATGAGGACAGACTCCAAAATCTGTCAAAGAAACCTCAGTCAACAGAAGAGAAAGTAGATAAATGGGAATGATTAAGAATCAAACACTTTTGCTCATCCAAAGACTTTATTAATAGAATTAAAAGAACACCCACAGAGTGGGAAAAAATATTTGGCAACTCTATGTCAGATCAACGCCTGATCTCCATAATCTATAAGATACTACAAAATATCAATAAGAAGAAGATAAACCATCCGGTTAAGCAATGGGCAAAGGAGATGGACAGACACTTCACTAAAGAGGAGATCCAGGCAGCCAAAAAACACATGCGGACATGTTCACGATCTTTAGTTATTAAAGAAATTCAAATCAAGACAACAATGAGATACCATCTCACCCCAACAAGATTGGCCATGATCCAGAAAACACAAAACAACAAATGCTGGAGAGGCTGTGGAGAAAGGGGAACCCTCTTACACTGTTGGTGGGGTTGCAAAATGGTCCAGCCTCTTTGGAAAGCAATCTGGCGCTTCCTTAAAAAAATGGATATCGATACACCATTTGACCCAGTAATTCCACTACTTGGAATATATCCTACAGATTCAAGGCCTTTCACACCAACGGACACATGCACCAGAATGTCTACAGCAGCACAGTCCATGATAGCAAAAAGATGGAATCAACCCAGATGCCCAACAATAGAAGAATGGATAGGTAAACTATGGTACATATACTCAATGGAGCACTACGCAATGTTAAAGAATAACGATGATTCCAGGAAACATCTCCTAACCTGGTTTCAACTGGAAGACATTATGTTGAGTGAAAGTAGTCAGCGACAAAGGGACAAATACTGTATGAGACCTCTACAATAAGACCTCCAAAACAGACTTGTGTATAGAAGAAAAGACTCTTTGACAGCTGCAAGGGAGGAGAGGGAGGGAGGGTGAGGGGGGGAGGGTTTAGCTTAGATAGTTACTAGAAATCTAGTTGGGAGAAAGCAGTGATAGCACACATTAGAAACAAGAACAACATTAAGTGGACTTCAGCATAACTTGAGTACTCCTTCCATCTTGACTCAATACTGTAAGGATAGAGTAGCTGGGGCAGGGGGTGGGGGACCATGCTCTTAGGTGAATTCCAGGCCAATTGGCACAACTAGTGTTTTGCTAAGAGAGCTCTCTGCACCCCACATTGGTGAGTGGCGTCTGGGGTCTTAAAAGCTGCCAAGCTGCCATCCGAGGACCCAGCAAATGGTCCCAACTCAGCAGGAACAGATGCTCACCAAGGACCAAAATGACATGCGGTAAAGACAACCGAGAAGACAGAGAGGCCCACAAGAGTGGGTGCCTACATCGACTTGGCACCAGAAGAACCGGATGGTGCCCAGCCACCACCAATGATAGCCACAATGGAGTTCACAGAGAGGAGTCTCACTGGCAACACAAGAATAAAAAGGGATGCATCATGAAATCTCCACTAAAAGACCTCAATTGATGGTCCAGCAGTTTTGGGGTTCCTCTGAGAGCATGGGCCCCAGCCCTGATGCTGCCCTTTCCCATAAATTATAACGAAGGTCCACTCTTTGGACAGGAATGGATTGGACTTGGCAATGCAGAGTGACCACATATTGGAAGCACTTTGTGGTTCTAAACATCTACAGGATATCATCTTGCTGACCTCTGGCTGGAGGAAGGGGAGTGGACGGAGAGGAGGGGAATGGAGGCTGTTGGGAGGATGAGACATGTATGGAGCAGAGAGGAAGAGTGTGCAGTCACCGGACAGGGAGAGCAGTGGAAGCTGCATATAGGTGGGCATGTAAATTTATACGTGAATGTAGATTTTCACTCAGTTATGTTAAATAAAAATTTAAAAAAAAAATCCTTTCTTCGTGTTTCAAAAAACTTCTGTAGCTAAATTTTGTGAAATGCATACAGCTATTTGGGCAGAATAATACTTTTACACTGTCAGTTCTTCCCAGTCAAGCACATGGTGTGCCCCTGTTGAGTGTAGACTTTGTTTTATCTCTTGCTGTAGTTGTGTAGATTTAGTTACATAGGTTCCAAACATTACTTCTTAAGATCATGGCTACATGTTTTAAGATTTATGCTATTACTGTGAGCAGCATCTTTTTCAAATAACATTTTAACACTAAGTATTAAAATATAGGAAGTTATTTGATTTCTTTAGATTTTCTATTTATACAACTTATTTTGCTCAGCACGTAATGATAATGTTGTCTTTAGTTGTCAGAGTTTTTCCTATTTTTGTTATGCCTTAGTGAATTGGCCGCACTTCTACAATAGTCTTAACCAATAATGCTGATAATGGTACATGATCTTACAATCTCAAATACCATTTATGCCAAGCCAAGTGCCGTCGAGTTAGATCACATAGACCTTTTTAAAATAAACTGTATTTTAAATCCTGGTAATTTTGAATTGACAGAAACACTGAAATTGTCTACGCTAACTCTTAGTTGACTTATTAATTTCTCACACACTCTGCTTTAACATCTAAAGAGATGAAGAGAACAACTGCACCATCATAGGAGCAGTGGATTTTAGTGATGGACACGTCACATTCTTAGGAAACCCTTTGTTTAAGCAAGAAGCAATCTGCCTGCATATTACCTGTATACTTATATACCTAAGGAAACTACAAGAAATCTTACCGGGCGTCTGTTGAACGACTGTTCAAATACACCAGAACACCAGAACAGCCCTGCTAGATCACTGCTTAGAGATAGTCTTTGGTTTAAAAAAATAAAATAAAGAAATGGTTGCAATCAAGAGTATATGAGTTATATGGCAGCAGCTGTTTACCACCAGTACAGTAGGTTTGGTTTGGTTTTTGGTAGTTAATGGGACAAGATTGGATTATGTTAAGGAGGATTAAAGTGGAACTGTAACACACATCTTTCATCCAATGTAAAGGGAATTTCCCTGTACCACCTTATATCTCTCAAAAGATAAAAGGAAAGGAAGCAAACAGAGCGTCGAAAGTCTCTTACTACCAAGAAACTAACCCTGGAGGCAGAGTGAGTCCTTTGGGTCTGAGGTTTCTGAACTGAAATGCTCCCAGGCCGAGGGAGGACTGATAACAGGATTCTTCCTCCAGGACTAACAGAGAAAGCCTTCTGGAGCTGTCACCGTGAATTTGGACTTCTAGCCTACTGGACTATGAGAGAATAAATGTCTCTGTGTTAAGGCCTCCTTGTGATATTTCTGTTATAGCAGCACTAGATAACTAAGACATCCTCCAAGGTTGTCATATTTCAGATGCATTTATCTGTTACTATCGTGGGAAACTCCTCTCTCATTTAAAACTTACATGGGGTTTATAATGACACAAGGGTGAAAGTAAACCATGGCATCAACTATACCAAGTCACTGATTCCTTGACTGTGAACTAATTTTTTCCATCTATTAGATTATCTAAAAGAATATGCTGCTTGACTTTGCAAAACTTGCATTAAAATGATGAGCCTGCAGCCAGACCCTGGTTCACTCCGGCACTGTGGCAATGTCACAGCACCTAAGAGCACCGAACCACAGGCATCTGTAACATTTGCTTCCCACCTGTCATAACTTAAGAGCCCTTCTTATTCTACTTTCTAATACAAAATGAAATCTGACTTTTCTTTCACACTGTCCTTCTTAAAGGTTTGTAGGGAAACGTGCATGCACGCATGTGTGTTTATACACATATTGCTTTATGTGGGCACATGTGTGTATGGGTGTACTGATTTATTGCAGAGGCTTGCGTCACTGATTTTTCAGATTACTGACATCAAGATAAAATAAGAATTACCATATTTAACCTTAGCAATAAAACTACTGCCAACCATTGCAATCTAGCTTCTTGGCTCTCGCTGCTATGACTTCTGTCTTCACATTTATGTTTCCTGTTAGTTCCTGTATCAATTTAGTATAATGTAAAGGGTAGCTATTAAAAGATATCTGGAAGGTAAAATGAATTTGCCAGTCTCAGCAGAAAAGATGTCCACTGTTTCACTCTCTTTTCTGAAGCAATTATATGTTGTTCAACTTGCAAATGAATTTTGAAACAATGCCACATTATGCCACAAGATATTAATAGGTACAATTAGTATATTGATGTATGTTTGGTTCTGTCATCTTTCATTCCCTTTATATTGTTCTTCTTTTAATTTTCTGTGACAGTTCTGTAATGGAGCACCAGAAATATGACTTTAGGGTAAGCCATGCAACTAATCATCAATAGCATTGTATGTTGTCCAGCAGATACGTGTTTCTGTTTTGTCAGCAGGAATGATATTCTTTAAAATTTCTACCCAGAGAAAATGCTTTCCAAGATTCGTTTACAAGCAGAAATGTAACGGAATGCTGAGTTTGATCATGACAGGATTTTTTTTTCTGCTGAGCAGGTTGTCATTTTAGTTTTAACTGCAGGATATAGGTCAGAATTGTTAAAGCCATTCAATCATGTAAATTATATATAAGCAGCAAAAATGAGACTTGGAACCACCTTTCATTATTGCTTCTATCATTCTCCGGTTGTAGGGGAATCTACAAGCCACTACTTGATTGTTGTTTGGGGGGTTCTTGGCTTGACCTAATAACTTCAGTGAAAAAATTTTTGGCCAGCTATGTAGATTCCGTTATTAACAGCATTACAAATAAATCCGTTAAGCAAACCAATTGTTCTTCCAAACTGTCACTTAGCAGTGGTTGTCACTCTGAAGGAAAATTAACAAATACTTCCAGGATGGCCCAGGGTGAGAAAAGAGAGGCAAGCCAGCTGCCTTTAAAAAATATTTATACAGATTGGTATCAGTTTATCCCTTGTAGCATATGCCAGTCCTATTAACAGGGAAAAAACCATCATTTGTTGTGCTTGTTAAAAGTCTGCAACTTTGGAACATTCAGCATCTTCTTGCTGACCTTCAGCCATCATAATTTGTTTGCTTTGTTGGAGAGAGCATGAAATATTTTTGTGTACTCCGATTTAGTCAAGGTATAGCCTGTGTCCTAATGATAGGCAATGATCTGACTGTTACATGTATATCCATTGCAAGTGTTATGTAATGGACAGTGTTTCACAGTGAGCGGGTATAGGCTATAAATGTAGTGAATGTAAACATGGAAAACTGAGGCATCCTCTCGAGTTATACATGTCTTTTGGATTTTACAGTTACAGGAAACAAAATTTTAGGTTGTCCTACTTTACTATTCCTTGAAAACATTTATCATTTCTTGTGGAAATTAGGACATTAATCATACTTGTTGTCTGTTAGCATATTTTAACATCCCTGGAAGCATAGTGTAGCATAGTGGCTAAGCGCTACACCTTCTAACCAAAAGGTTGGCAGTTCAAATCCACTAGGCGTTCCTTGGAAACTCTATCATGCAGTTCTACTCTGACCTTGTAGGGCTGCTATCAGTTGGAATTGACTTGATGACAATGGGTTTGGTTTTGGTATAAACACAGAAGGAAACCTTGGTGGCATAGTGGTTAAGTACTGCAGCTGTTAACCAAAAGTTTGACAGTTCAAATCCATCCGGAGCTCTGTCTGTAGGGTTGCTATGAGTCAGAATTGACTCAACAGCAAAGTATTTTGTTTTATAAACATAGAAATACACTATAATGTGTTAGAAGTTTCTTTCTTATGCAGATTACATTTAATTCATTATCAACTATTGTGACTACAGATAGATATTGTAAACTGCTAACATCTCTTAGAGGTTTAAGGGTGAAACATAAAGCCTACTAAGGTAGTTACCTCAAGAACTCTGTACCTGCAGCTTGGGGATTTAACACGTGCTGGACACTGGAGCCTGTTTATGGCTGCAAGAGAAATGGACACGTAGTACAGAAGTTACCGAGTTATACTTTTGATAGAAAAGATACAACTGTTGTCTTACAATGTTATCACAGTCTCATTAGTAATTATAAACAAATCAATATACACTTTGGAACAAGAGATAAAGGAATATAAATACCAAGATTGATTATTTCCCCAGGCACTGTTTCATTAGTTATCAACTATCAAGAAGTTCATCTTGAATTCCATTTCTCTCATAAATTAATGGCATTAATTACTCAGTTCTGCTCACTCCCTGCCCTGTTCCTTACTCGGTCCCCATCTTTATACTAAGATGTATTTTAAAAAGCAAAACAAAACACAACATTGCCATCAAGTTGATTCGTCCTCAGAGTGACCCTGTAGGACAGAGCAGAAGCACCCCATAGTGTTTCCAAGGCCATAATCTCCACAGAAGCAGACTGCTACATCTTTATCCCATGGAGCTGCTTGTACGTTTGAACTACTGACCTCTCAGTTAGTGTCTGAACACTTATCTGCAATGCCACCAAGACTCCTGATATTTAATGTATACACACAGACACACATGCACATGTATCGATGTGTATGTTTGGTTGTTGTTGGTTACCATAAAGCCAGCTCTGAGCCATTGTACACTAGAACAAAACATTACTTAATCCAGCTCTGTCTTCATGGCTGTTTGTGTGTTCGAGTCCATTGCTGCAGCTACTATGTCGTTTTGCCCTATTGAGGGTTTCACTTGCCTTTGCTGGCAAACATTATTCTTTTTTCAGTGATCGGTCCTTCCTGAGGACATGCACAAAGTAAGCAAGTCAAAGTCTCAAATAGTATTTTTATCTATATAGTTTTCGTTGACTGATTTTCAGAAGTAGATGGCCGGGTTTTTCTCCCTACACTGTCTTAGCCTGGAAATCCCACTGAAACCTGACTAATGTGAGTGACTCTGCTGGTATTTCAGATACCCGTGGCATGTCTTCCAACACCATAGCCACACACAAGCCACCATAGTACAACAAACTGACATATTAATTGTAGATTATATTGATCCTTCCAGGTCCTTGTAACAGTTGTAAATAAATGAGTTATTACTTACATATAACTAATTATTTAATGTTTCTTTTCTCTAAACCCACTGCATTTGAGTCGATACCAACTCATAGTGACTCTATAGACAGAACTGCCCCCATAGAGTTTTCAAGGAACTCCCAGTGGATTGAAACCACCAACCTTCTGGTTAGCAGCCATAGCATGTAACCACTAGGCCCCCAGGGTTTCCTCTTTTCTCTGTCGTTTTCCAAATTGCATAAAAATACAAGTTGTGAATGTCAGGTTCAGCAATTTTCTCCCAGCGCCTAGAGCACAAATGAAGGCAGCCTGAAAGGTGTTTAAAATTACCTTGAATAAGTGGTTAAAAAATGAATACGTGCATGGATGGTCAGAGCTGAGAGTCTCATCACTTCCCCTTTGGACCACAGTGTTCATCCCCATAAAGTCTTCCTACCTGTAGGCCCCTTGCACTCTAATTCGTTTTCCATCCCATGTCTTCCTCTCTGTCTGGAGTACAGCTCCAATCTATTACTTTGGTCAGTTTTACTGTTGAGAAAACAAGGCCCACTGAGGGCACAAGGCTTGCCCAGAGTAATGGGTCCGTAAGTGATTGTACGAAATCTCCACTCCAGCTTCTTGACTCCCAGTCAGTTCAGTAAATCACAGCGCTTCTGTTCTTGTCTCTCCCTCTCTTCTGCATTAGTTTTACTTTCCCTGATCATGTGTTTAATGGTGTGATGGTGAAAACTGTGTGTCACCTTGGCTGGGCCATGTTTCTCAATGTTTCTATGTGTTTATCCCCCTGAGGGAACCTGCTGTTAGCCGCCAGTTAGTTGAAAGGTAGTTTCTTTGAATGTGTTTCCTGCATCCAAATATAAGTGGACAGTTTGGCTTTTGCCCACTCTTGATCCTATAGCTGCCTCTTGTTTGTCTAACCTTTATTTCTTGGGACTTGAGTTAGCAGATGCCAGTTTTGTTGTCTATAGATCTTCAAGTCCTGTGAGCAAGAGTCATGTTCTCTAACCCAACAGTCTTGAGTCTGGCAACCCCTACGGCTATGTGAATTAGGAGTGGGCTCTATCTTGATACACAGATGTGGCTTGGGACATTCCAGACCCTACAATTATAGAGGCTGTTTTCTTGACAAACTTCTCTTTATATTTGTATGCTATACTGGTTTTACTTCTTTAGAAAACCCAGTCTAAGACAGTTGTCGTAGCTCCTTTCACTCATCCCTTCACTCGACATAAATTTTCTGATTCGGTGAAGTCAGATACTGGAGAACGGACAACAGATTCTTTTCTGCAATACACAGACATTCTTGGGATGCGACTTTTTCCCCCAGTGCAGTAGTTTGCAAGTGGCATGTGATATTCATACGATTCAATACCATTCATGTGATTGCAGCCTTAGGTAAAAGTCAGTGAAGTAATAAAACTTGCTCCTGTAAAAATAAAATAATGCTTTTGTAGAAATATTTCTAAACTACCTCTGGCTTTTCAGTTTCTTAAACAGAATGTGTTAGTGCCATCTAATTTCTTCTTAACTAAGTCAGAGCACTGTATTTAGAGGCAATGAGCTTAAAGGACTAAGCTTCAGTTACTTAGAAATTCAAGCCTCTCATGTTCCCTTGGTGCCATATAAGTGAAGAGTCAATACGTGTTGAATAAATATGCCAATTAGAATTAGTAACCACTGGTCTGAGACAACAAAACTGATGGTGAAATCTCTTCCCTTGGTGTGTCTTTAAGAAAAACATTACCTATTAGGATTGCTCTGCAAGATAGCTATGCACTGATAATGGCATGATATATATTGAATGGAATTTGAACCCCAAGAGCTCAAGGTGTAAATTTTTAAATATGTTCTACTTCCTTTCTATTGTTTACTGAGGGTAAAGAAATCACGCTTTCAGTTCAAGACATAGCCCATCAGCTAGCTACAGGGAAGAAGCAAAGCTGTCACAATGATGGCCATATACAAAAGGCTTGTATTATAATTCTGAACAAATATCTGTTTTTCCCAGAACCCAGCGGAAGCCAAGTAGCATTCAGGACTCTCTACCACCCAGACTACTGTGAATACATAGAACAATCTTTCTTGAACATTTCTATCATTAGTGTCCTTCCTTTTGATAAACAGATTGACCAAGAAAGCCCCATCCAAAGGTTGATACTGACTCGTTAGAGATGTAGAATCACATGTAGTGGACTGGCTTTTAACCTGTGCAAAGTACATTTGACTCTAATACAGTCAGAAACTACTTTCACTTCTACTTAAAATATATATAGAATAAGGTCTTCAGTATTGAG
Organism: Heterohyrax brucei; assembly: GCA_028571685.1. NCBI lineage: Eukaryota > Metazoa > Chordata > Mammalia > Hyracoidea > Procaviidae > Heterohyrax > Heterohyrax brucei. The sequence continues at coordinate 38,471,228 of CM053146.1, read as the reverse complement.
CTATTAGTGATCAAATGGCCTCAATTTTGAAAGAAGGAGTATTAAAATGCAATAGCTATAATAGTGATACTGATGACAAAGACACATTTGCCTAGGAGAAAAGACCTAGTTGTCTACTGCTAAACCAACTGACCAGTGAAAACTGTGAATAGCAGCAGAACATTTTCTGATACAGTGCCAGAAAATGAGCCTATCAAGTTGGAAGGTACCCACAAATATAACTGGGGAGAGCTTCGTCCTCAAAATAGAGACAACCTGCTGACCTGACAAGTTTTCAAGACCTTCATTTGTTAATGTGGCACAACTCAAAATGACAAGAAATAACAGCAAACATCCATTAATAATAGGAACATGCAGTGCATAAAGTACAAGTCCAGGAAAATCTGAAATCATCAAAAGTGAAATGGAACACATAAATATTGATATCTTAAGCATTAAGGGATTGAAATGGATAGGTATTGACCATTTTGAATGGGACAGTCATATGTTCTCCTCTGCCAGGAATGACAAATAGAAAAGGAATAACGTTGTATTCATCATTACAAAGAACATTTCGGGATCTATCCTGAAATACGGTGCTGTAAATGATAGGATAACATGGTGTGCTTACAAGGAAGACTAATTCATACAACTATTATTCATGTCCACCCAGCAACCACTAAGGCCAATAGTGAGGAAGTTTAAGATTTCTACCAACTTTGCAGTCTGAAATTGGTCAAACATGTAGTCCGGATTCCTTGATAGTCACTGGTGATTGGAATGTAAAGTTGAAAACAAAGAAGAGTTACCGATGGTTGGAAAATATGGCCCTGGAGATAGAAATGATGCTGGAGAGCGTATCATAGAATTTTGCAAGACCAGTGATTTCTTCATTGCAGATACCTTTTTTCCAACAAAATAAACTGTGACTATGCATGCAAATCCCTCCAGATGGGATACACAAGAATCAAATCTTCTATATCTGTGGAAAGATAAAATAGAAAAGCTCAGTGTCAGTCAGAACAAGGCTGGGATCAGCTGTGGAGTGGGCCATCAATTGCTCATGTGCAAGTCAAGTTGAAGCATAACAAAATTAGAACAAGTTCATGAGAGCCAAAATATGACCTTGAGTATATCCCACCTGAATTTACAGATGATTTCAGGAGCAAATGTGACACATTGCACACTAATGACTGAAGACCACATGTGTTGTTGAGTGACATCAAGGACATTGTATATGAAGAAAGCAAGAGGTCACTGAAAAGACAGGAAAGAAAGAAGAAACCAAAATGGTTATCAGAAGAGACTCTGAAACTTGCTTCTGGACGTAGAATAGCTAAAGTTAACAGAAGAAACGATGAAGCAAAAGAGCTAAATTGAAGATTTGAAAAGGTGGCTCGAGAAGACAAAATGAAGTGTTATGATGAAATGTCCAAGGGCCTGGAGTGGAAAACCAAAAGGGAAGAACATGCACAGCATTTTTCAGGCTGAAAGAACTGGGTGGTGGAGGGAGGGGTGAATTGAAACCTCACTTTGGAATACTGAAGGATTCTGCAATGGAAATATTGAACAATGAAGTAAGTTTCAAAAGAAGGTAGAAAGAATACAAGGAATTAGCATACTGAAAAGAACTAGTACATGTTCAGCTATTTCAGGAACTGGCATATATCAAAAACCAGTGGTACCAAAGGAAGAATTCTGAGCTGCACTGAAGGCAGTGGTGAAAAACAAGGCTCTAGGAGATGTCAGAATGCCAACTGAGATGTTCAACAAATGGAGGTAGCGCTGGAAGTGCTCACTCATCAATGCCAAGAAATTTGGAAGACAGCTACCTGGCCAACCAACTGGAATAGATCCATACTTATGTTCATTCCAAAGAAACGTGATGTAACAGAATGCAGAAATTATTGAACAATATCATTAATACCACACAAGTTAAAATTCAAAAGCAGTTGCAGGAGCACATCAGCAGAAAAATTCCAGAAATTCAGGTTGGAATCAGAAGAGGACATGGAATAAGGGATATCGTTGCTGACGTCAGATGGATCCTGGATGAAAACAGAAAATAGCAGAAATACATTTATTAGTGTTTCATTGACTGTGCAAAGGTATTCAACTGTATGGATCTTAGCAAATTATGGATAACATTGTGAAGCAATGGAAAATCTGCAATACTTCCTTGTACTCATGAGAAACCTGTACATAGACCAAGAAGTAGTCATCAAACAGAACAAGGGGATACTGAGTTGGTTAAAATCAGGGAAAGAATGCATCAGAGTTGTATCCTTTCATCACACTTAGTCTGTAGAACGAGGAAATTATCCAAGGATCTGGACTCTATGAAGTAGAACTAGGCTTCCCAACTGGAGTAAGACTCATTAACAATCTCTATTATGCAGATAATGGAACCTTGGTTGTTGAAAGTGAAGAGAACTTGGAGTACTTACTGATAAATGTCAAAGACCAGAGCCTTCAGCATGGACTATGCTTCAACATAAAGAAAACAAAAACTCTCACAATTGGACAAATAAACAACATCATGACAAACATAGATAAGATTGAAGTTGTCAGAGATTTCATTTTACTTGGATCCGTAATCAACACTCATGGAAGCAGCAGTTGAGAAATCAAACCACGTATTGAATTGAGCGAATTTTCTGCAAAAGACCTCTTTAAAGTGCTGAAAAGCAAAGATTTCACCTTGAAGATCAAGGTGCACCTGATACAAGCCGTAAAGTTTTTAATCACCTCACATGCACATGAAACCAAATAATGAATAAAGAAGACCAAACAATTGATGCCTTTGCATTATGGTACTGGTGAAGAATATATCATGAACTGCCAGAAGAGTGAACAAATCTGTCTCGGAAGAAAGATAGCCAGAATGCTTCTTAAAAGTAAGGATGGTAAGATTTCATCTCACATAACTTTGAACATTGTGTCAGCGAAGACAAGTCCCAGGACATGCTTGATCAAGTAGAGGGTCAGCGAAAAAGAGGAAGACCTTCAATAAGATGGATTGACACAGTGGCCTCAGCAGTGGGCTCAAGCGTATCAACAGTTGTGAGGAGGGTACAGGACCAGGCAATACTTTGATCCTTTGTACACAGAGTCCACAGACAACATGTAACAACAAGGTGTCAACACTGGTTCACAAGGTGTGAGAAGTGTACTGCAGTGTAAGATGTTAACAATAGAGGAAACTAGGTATCAGGTATATAGGAACTCTGTACTATCTACACAACTTTTCTATAAACTAAAATTATTCTGAAATGAAATAATTATTAAAAATACATAACAGATACACTTGAAAAAAGGATCTGCTGATGAAGTGTTTGCCGAAGAAGGTGTTTTTAGTTTATAAATTATTTCCATAATATGTGACAGTTCTCACATCTGCTACTATGAAATTCATTGCAGCTTCTCTGTCTTTTGGGAAAAGAAAATGCATTTAATTATCAGGGAAATTCAACTTCACCTCATTATGATGAATGATTTGAACCTGTCATCTTTTTTTTTCTCCTGAAAACAAAAGAACTGAAATGAAACACACTTTTATTCCTCCACTCCTTTCCTACCACCTGCTTCACTTAATTGATGAAGGCTTGAGCTTGTATTAATCTTTTGGAGTTGCTCTGTAAGATGCAGAAAAAGCTAATATGATATCATTGTATCTAGCTAATGTGTGTGCTTTGTGAAATTGATACTCCCTGCCAAGACGTAAATTAATTAAGCTTTGATAAATGTGTTGAAATCAAGGAATGTTCAAACAGATAAAGCACAGTGATTCCTCTTCTTTCCCTTTTTCAAAACTCCATTTCGTGCTCACTGTTAAATGTTTTTTGCACTGTTATTGTAATATATTGGGACAAAAGACAGCAGTGATACTGAAATTAGCATGAAGAGCCCCAGCAAAGACAAAGGTAACTCGGAGTGTGTAGCCATGTGTTTTGTAGGTGACATCTTGCTGACTTGCCCTGGACAGAGTGCATGTGAATGGGTTCAGAACCACCTGCAGTCCTCTTCCAGCATGCTGTATCACAGAAATCATTCCAGAATGAGAGTGCCTGCCAGACACTTTGTACTTTCAGATCCCTTTGCTGACTCATTTGGTAGGCTGGAATCAAAGATCCACAGATACATTTTGTTGGCAAAGAATGCTCACCTCTGCCTGTGATCTGGATATGACTCAGACGCTAGCGAAACTGGAAACATGAGGAAATATTTGATTAATGTTCTGGGGCTAAGAAGGTTGATTTCTGCTTGATCATTAATTTACACACGGCAGTGAACAAGTTATTTGATTAACCATTAATCCATTTTCTTGAAAGGTCTGAGGTTTCGTATAACCTTTGGGGGACACTTCTTGAATGAGAGCATGGGACTATCCATTGGACCACAGAAGAGCCGTCAGATATTGAATACCTTTTGCCAGGAATTGGGCTTAGTAACTTCTCTTCACTCTCTTATTTAGTTTTTGAAACCAACCAGCAAAAGAGATACAGGTGATAAAACTGAAGCTCAAGTTATACCCCTAAGTGAGGTGTGAGGAGGTCAACAGGCCCCCAATCCTATGCTCTTTCCACTATGTCATGCAGCTTCCATATTGGAAATACATGGATAAGTAGCCCATCCAGCCTCTAACCACCAGGATCAAGTCTTACGAGGTTTTATAGAAGCACACTGGCGACTGAGATCGTAAAACCCACTATGTAGACCTGGAATAGGAAAGAGTACCCTCTCATCAGTAATGCAGTGTAAGAAAATACAGCAAGCGTAGGGCTGTACAAGTCACACCAGCAGAGGATGTAGCTGGGAGAGGAGCTGCAGTTGTCCAGTTTTTAGGAAAACTAGAAATAGATTTACCCTTTTAATTCTACTTTTCTATTAATATATCATTATCTTATTGAGAGCTGGGTTTGGATTTGGAAATCAACACTTGCGAGAAGTGTCCATTATGTAAAAGTGCTACACAGATAATGTTATATACAACTTCTCTCAGCATGGCTAAATGTCATAGGAGTTAGAAATGTGTGATGGCTTAGGGCAAAGTAAAAAATACACATACACATACACATCTAAAGTCTGGGTGGCATAAGTGGTTTGCCATTAGTTGCTAAACTCAAGGTTGGGGATTCCTGCTCACTCAGCTGGCTCTGCAGGAGAAAAGAGAGTGAGGATGACAGCCCAGAAAACTCTGTGGGGCAGTTATACTCACTAATGCACAGGATCACCGTGATTCAGGGGCCGCTGACCTGTAGCTGGCAACAAGAAGTATGCATCTACTTCTTTATGGATGGTATCACCAGTGGGTATTTTCATTGGAAGAGAGAAATTACAGATCTATGCTAGTAGCTACATTTCAGTATGTTTTATTATACATAAGTTAAACTTCCAATTAAAGCCTCTGTAAAGTTTTGACCTGAATAATGAGTTAAAGTAAGTTTCTAGGAATTATATTCCATTTTAAATTCTGTTGGGGAGAATCTTTTCTGAAAAGTTAGAGAGGCTTTATGAAAGCATCATCACCTCTAGTTTGTTTGAAAAGCTTTTTTTGTTTGTTGATGCACTTCTTTTTTCTCAGGAAGAGTTGTTTATGTTTGTGTCAAGTTCTGTCACAATATCATTTACTACAAAGAAAATATTCATTTTTAAAAAAGCTCAAAGTAAATGGCCATTTTAAATTATTTTTATTACTATTATTTTTATCATTACTGAGCAGAGAATGGTAACAATAGAAGACCTAAAGATGACAGAGGGATCTCGTAAGGTCTCGAGGTCTACAAGATCTAACAGTTAAGTTTGCAAACTCATTCTAGAAATAAGTGCTATATACCTCATCACTAAATAGCACTTATGGTCACCTTCAAAGTACTCCCCTTGCTAAGCTATGCACTGACGCCAGTGCCTAGTCCACCCTTCAAAGCAATTCTGGAGCTCTTTTTCTGTACTAGCCATCAGAGTTGTCGTCGTATTACCTTTGATGTCCTGAATGTCATCAAAATACCCTCCTTTGAATATTCCTTTATCTTCAGGTAAAGAAAAAAGTCATGGGGGCCAAATCTGATGAGTAGGGAGGGTATTCCAATACAGCTATTTGTTTACTGGCTAAAAACTCCCTCACAGGCAACTGAGTTCACAAACTTGCCACTCTGCCATCATGCACAATGGCCATTCCAGAAAGAGTTCCAGAATTGCTCTGAAGAGTGGACTAGGTGCTGGCCTTGGTGCATAGCGTCCCAAGGGTAGTATGTTCAAGGTGACCATAGTGTTATTCAGCAATGAGGTATGTAGCACTTAGAACAATTAAGTTTGTAGGTTTAATTGCTAGACCTTGTATCATGTGTTTAAAATGTACATGATCTCATAAAACTTACTTGTTGCATCATGAATAATAGGTTCAATGTTTATAGGTTTTTAATAACTGGAAAGATAAGAGAAAATCAAACTGCTACATCAAGAAAAAAGATTCAGACAGGAAAATAACAGTAAAATGTGTAACTTAAAAATTGTAAGAAAACAAAGAGCAGGTTACTTTGCTGCTAATAGCAAGAGTGTTTTCATGCATATGGTTGAAAAAAATTTCAAATGGAAAATGAATCTTAATTCTGCTAATAAAGTATTAACCTACAGCATGATATGAAGAGAAAAAATTATGTGAAGAAAAATGGATGCCTTTGAATTGTGGTGTTGGTGAAGAGTATTGAACATACCAAGAAATGCCAAAACAATAACAAATCTGTGTTGGAAGGAGTGCAGGAATGCTCCCTGGAAGCAAAGATGGTGAGCCTGTGTCTCACATACTTTGGACGTGTTATCAGGAGGGGTCAGAATCTGGAGAAGGACATCATGCTTGGTAATGCAGAGGGTCAGTGGAAAAATAAGAAGGCCCTCGACAAGATTGACGTTACTGCTGCGACCCTGGGCTGAAGCATAAGAATGATTGCGAGGATGGTGCAGAACCAGGCAGTGTTTCATCCTGTTATACACAGGGTCATTCACTCTGAGTTAGAACCAACTTGACAGTGCCTAGCAACAACATGGTGGGTGAAAGTAAAAAATGAATTTTTTGTTAAGGTCATTAAAGGAAAGTGACAAAGTGATATACCTTTGCTGAAAGAGAGAGAAGAAGGGAAATAGAAGTCACTGGAGAAATTAGAAAGTTGTACCAAAGCAAAATGGCAAGTAGAAACCAGGAGGTAAAGGAGCACTCCTTGTTATACACAAGCTTCTCAGCAAATAGAGAATGTGCCTGCTAGCATTTCCCAGGCAAGGCAAATCTTGTGAAATACTGGAAACAGGTACAAAACAGACTAATAATCACTGTAATAGGCAACAAGAGTGATAATCTTCAAGAAGAAAAATTGGCTCTTTACCTTGATCATCAAGGAGTCTCTTACCTCTTCATGTATCTTTCACTCTCTTGCTAAAGGGGCCAAGATGCTTCTGCTTGAACCAGGCAGCATCAGTTCTCAGGAGACTCAAATCACAACAAGAGATAGGGAACTGGACTCATCAACTGTTGCTAGTTGATTTACATAGGTAAGTCAGGAAGCTGTAGTTACAGTGTCAGAAGCATCCAAAATATTTTGAGCAGGAAATCCTCTTCAGCCAGTGATGGCCTCTTGATGGATATCCCAGCCTTTTGAACACCTGAAGAGGGAAAGAAACATCAAATTGAATGTGTAGATTCTTAATGAGAAGTAATATGAATTTTGGTCCACAAAAAGTGAGAAAATGTGTCGTATCAGTATGCCCTTTTGCTAAACTTCAGTAATTCAACTAAAGAGAAAAGAATTCAGAGAATAATAGAAATGAGGAAGAAAAGCCTTTGGAAAACTAATCAGAGGAGCAGATATACTAAAGCAGACATGTACTTGAGTCATAGATTCTCATTCTGAAGTGACCAGATTAAAACACTGTATCACAAAGCTTGAACTTCATAACTTTTATGAACATGTGAAAGATAACCTCACATTATTAAAATCAGCTATATATTTAAACCACCGTTCCTTTGTCAGTTTGTCATATATGATGTCTTAGGCATTGCTGTGATGTATGTCAGTGGTATTTCAAATACCAGCAGTGTTACTAATGGTTGACATGTGTAAGCAGAGCTTCCTGATGAACACAGCCTAAGAGGAAGGACCTGGAGGTCTGTTTCTAAACCAACTGACCAGTAAAAACCCTTATGAATAGCAGCAGAACATTCTCTGCCACAGCACCATGAGTCCCTCAAGTTGTTGGATACGCAAAATACAACTGGGGAAGAGCTGCCTCCTCAAACTACAGTTAACCTTAATAACGTAGATGGAGTCAAGCTTTTGGAACCTTTGTATGCTAATGTGGCATGACTCAAAAATGAGAAAAATAGCAACAAACACCCATTAGTAATTGAAATGAGGAATGTAGGAAATAACAATATAGGAAAATAGGAGTTGTCAAAAATGAAATGCTTAAAAATCGATATCCTCGGTTTCAATGAGCTGTGATGGACTGGCGGAAACCTAGTGGTATAGTGGTTAAGTGCTATGTCTGCAGTTCAAATCCGTGAGGTACTCCTTGGAATCTCATTGGTACCATTCTACTCAGTTTTATAGGGTCGCTATGGGTTGGATTCCACTTGATGGCAGTGGATTTTGTTTGCTTGCTAATGGATTGGTATTCATTGTTTTGAATTGGTTAGTCATGTGATCTACTATGCGAGAAATGACAACTTGAAGAGGAAAGGTGTTGCACTCATTGTCAAATAGAACATTTCAAGCTCTATCCTAAAATACAATGCTGTCAGTAATAGAGTAGTATCCATATTCCTACAAGAAAGACTGGAGCCCCAGTGGTGCAGTGGTTAAGAGCTCAGGCTGCTGACAAAAAGGGTGGCAGCTCAAATCCACCAGCCACTCCTTTCAGCGTAGTTCTGCTCTGTTCTACAGGGCTGCTGTGAGTTGAAATCAACTCAATAACAAGAAGTTTAGTTTTTTGGTTTACAAGCAAGACCAGTTAATACAATTATTATTGAGCTTTATGCATCTATCACTAATGCCAAAGATGAAAAAAGTGAAGATTTCTGTGAACTTCTACAGTCTGAAATTGACCAGACATGCAATCAAGATGCATTGATAGTTACTGGTGATGGGAATGGGAATGCTATAAACTGTCAATGCTTCGAAAATAATCCCTTGCTAAAAGTGATGTAGGAGATTACAAGAGAGTTTTGCAAGACCAACAGCCGATTCAGTGTAAATACTTTTTTCAGCAACATAAACAGCAGCTTATACACGTGCACCACACCAGATGGGACACAAAAGAATCATAATGTGAATCATTTGTGGAAAGAAACAATGGAGAAGCTCAGTATCATCTGTCAGAACAAGGACAGGGACTGACTGCAGAACATACCCTCAACTGCTCATTGGCAGGTTGAAGGAAGTTAGAACAAGTCCGTGAGTACAGTTGCAAGTATATCCCACCTGAGCTCAAAAACCATCTCACGAATAGATTTTACACATTTAACAGTAATGACTGATGACCAGATGAGTTATAGGATGACATCAGTGATACCATACAACAAAAAACCAAAGATGGTTAAATACGGGGGAAAAAAAAGAAAAGGCCAAAATGAATGTCAGAAGAGATTGCCTGAAACTTGGTCTTGAATATAGAACAGCTAAAATTAATGGAGGCAATGACGAAGATGATTTCAAAGGGCAGCTCTAAAAGACAGATTAAAGCATAACAGTGAAATGTGTAAACAGCAGGAGATACAAAACCAAAAGGGAAGAACAAGCGCAGTATTTCTCAAGTTGAAAGGACTGAAGAGAAAATTTGATTCTCAACTTGCAGTATTGAGGAATTCAGTGTGCAAAATATTGAATAATGCATGAACCTTCAAATGAAGATGGAAGAAATATATAGAGTCACTGTACCAAAAAGAATCGGGGAATGTTTAACTGTTTCAGGAAGTAGCAGATGATCAAGAAGTGATGATACTGAAGGGAGAAGTCCAAGCTGCACTGAAGTCACTGGCAAGAAAATAAAGCCGAAGTAATTCACAGAATGCCACTGAGATGTGTCTCCTGATAGCTCTAACATTGGTAGCACTCATTTGTCTAAGCCAAGAAATTTGGAAGAGCGCTAAGCTGGCCAGTTGACTGGAAGAGATCCATATTTGCGCCCCTGTCAAAGAAAGGTGATCCAGTAGAAAGTGGAAATGATTGAATGATATTATTAATATCACATGCAGGTAAAATTCTACTGAAGATAATTTAAAAATTTTTGCAGCAGTACCTAGCTAGGGAACTGCCAAAATCCAAGCCAGATTCAGAAGAGGACATGAAACAAGGGATGTCGTTGCTGATGTGTGATGGATCTTGACTCAAAGCAGAGAATGTCAGAAAGACGCTTAACTGTGTTATTGCGAAGGTGTTTGACACTGTGGATCATAGTAAATTGTGGATAACATTGTGAAAATCGGAATTTCAGAACACTTCATAGTGCTCACACAGAATCTGTAAATAGACCAAGAGACAGTTGTTAAAACGGAATAAGGGAGACTAAATGGTTTAAAAGCAGAAAAGACCTGTGTCCGAACATTATCCTTCCTCTGTACTTATTCAGTCAGTATGCTGAGAAAATAATCCTGAAAACTAGACTCCGTGGAGAAGAATGTGGCATCAGGAATAACAGAAGACTTGTTAAGCAGATTATACAGCCTTGTTTGCTGAAGGCGAAGAGGACTTAAAAGCACTTAATAAGAAAAATCAAAGACTATAGCCTTCAATATGGATTACACTTAAAAACATGAAGAAAACAAATCTTGACAACTGGACCAATGAGCCACATCGTAATTGCTACTATTGTTATTGTTAGATGTCACTGAGTCAATTTCTACTCTAGCAGCTCTTTTTTCTTACTGGACCCAACCCTTGGCCCCAGGGTAAAGGTGGCTTTTGTTTCCTCTTGGTGTAGAAGGAATAAGGATTCTTTCTCACTCCATGGGAATCCAAAAGGCAGGGGCATTCTCAGAGGATGGGGCTGAAAGAGCAAGACTATCATTCAGAGGCTCTCCCTTTTTCTACTTCTGGTCCCTCAGCTGCACAGATGTGCTTGTGAGAGTCACTCCCCTCGGGGTGGCAAACCCTGCATCCACAGAGGCATATGGAGGTGTCTGCTGGCACTCACTAACGGGAAGGGGAACAAGTGACCTGAGTGAGGGAGGAGAGGGTTGGGGTGTCTGAACTCAACACATGGTGCTTGGCCAGGGTGTGGCTCTTTTCCATCAAGGGCCCCTTGGAGGGGCCTGAGGGACCCAAAGGCATTGCTTGCTCCGATGGCTGGTGTTCTGAATGGCCATCACAAACTGTTACTCTTCACCACCTACTGGTGTCTTCTGGACTGTTGTATAGATACCTTTGTCTGGCTTCCCTAGAGTGCTCCTCATTGGCAAGATGACCCTGGGAATCATGGACAGGTCCTGGGAGGGGCACAGGTTGGCCACAGGCAAGTTTGGGCACTCCATCAGGAATTTCCCATCATAGATGATCTTGATACCACCTGGGGTAATGTTGCAGAAGATACTGAAGTTGTCAAGGATTTCATTTTACTTGGATCCACAATGGGGTGGCAGTAGCAGTCAAGAAATCTAATGATGTTTTGCATTTGGGCAAATTTACTGTTAAAAAAACAAAGGTGTCACTTTTATGACTAAGGTATGCCTCATCCAAGCCATAGTATTTTTAGTCTCCTCATATGTGTGAGAAAACTGGACAGTGAATAAGGAAGACTGAAGAATTGATGTGTTTGAATTATGGCATTGGGGAAGAATACTGAATATACCATGGACTTCCAAAGAACAAACAATTCTGTCTCTGAAGAATTACAGCCAGAGCATTTCTTTGAATCAAGGATTGCAAGACTTTGTTTTCTAAACTTAGACCATGTTATCAGGAGAGGGTCATTCATCCTTAGTAAAGCATAAGGTCTGCAAAAAAAGAAGAAAGTTCTCAACTTGCTGGATCAACACAGTGGTTGCAATGACTGCAATGATGGCGCAGGACAGGGCAGTGTTTTGTTATGTTGTACACAGGGTTGCTATGCCTCAAATGCAACTCAGTGAAACCTAACAACTACCCATCTATTTAAGAGTGCAATACTTATAATCCAGGCTCAATTCTGTTTTCTTTTTATTGCCCAGTTGGATTTGTGTAATAATCTAAAACAAATTTTACCAAGTAAAACCCACTGGTGGCACAGTGGTTAAGAGCTTGGCTGTTAATCAAGAGGTCAGCAGTTTGAATCTACTGGCTTCTCCTTGGAAACCTGATGGCTCAGTTCTGCTCTGTCCTACAGTTGTCACTATATCTTAGGATCGACTCCACAACAATGATTTGGTTTTGGTTTTGGTTTTACCCAGTTGGAAAGGTTGTAGAAAAGGTACATAAACTTAGCATCATCTCTCATCCTTTTTATCATGCTGACAGTTTTCTGTAGAATCATTACAAGAGTGATTTGTACTGTTAGAGATACGAGTCTTTCATTGTTTCCACTAGAAACCTCTGTTTTCCAGACTTTACAACACAACCGTAAATATTTGCCCCAGGTACCAGTTTCATATGTATAATGAGTCTGTCCTTAATAATCTATACAGACTTAATAAATTTTTTTAGAAATCGTGTGTTTTATATTACAAACAGAATAAAAAGAAAAATCAAAGCAAACGAAGGGTCTATGATTTGAACAAAACCACAAAACTTATGTGCATAATTCTTCTCATAATTTTTTCTTAGCATTTCAAGGTGTAACTCAGTTACAATAAAATTTACCAAATTATATGCAATGTATTCCAGTTATATTCTTAAACACTTATTTCTGCTTTTTTGATGTTACCTTAAAATTGGACAGCTATATTTTGTAAGCCGTCAACTAAAACTTTTACAGAACTTCCTAAAACTATACACATGCTCTTTTCATTATATAGTTTGAAATGGAATTAAATTAATGTAGATGAAATTATATGACATAAACCTTTGAATACAATTAGATTGTTAATATTAGTAAATATATTTAAAAGAGATTTACCAATATCTTCAAAGAAATCATTTTTTAGCTACTTAGAAAGAACCTTCACAGTTCTGAAAGGAGTTGTTTTCTACTAGGCCAGGGAAGAGGTGCTCACAAATTTAATGTTGCTAACAAATGAAAGGCAGAATGAAGAACACTAATGACATGAGGAAAATATGATCCCAAGAGACAGAAGGGGCCACATAAACCAGAAACTGTGTCAGCACGCAAACCAAAAAACTATATAATGTCACCGTGACTGCCCTGACAGTGAACACAACAGAGTCCCAGAAGGAATGGGAGATAAGCAGGGTGCAGAACTCAAACTCTAGTAAAAAGACCAGAGTTGACAGACAGACTGGAGGGTAGCTGGAAGACACGGCCCCCGACTTTCTATTAGCCCAAAACTAAAACCGTTTCCAAAGCCAACTCTTCAAAGATTACACTGGATGTAAAAGACAAAAAGGAAACCCTGGTGGTGTAGTGACTAAATGTGACAGCTGCTAACTAAAAGGCCAGCAGTTCAAATCTACCAGGTGCTCTTCGGAAGCTCTCTGTCCAATAAGGCCCCGCTTAGTTGGAAGTAACTGGACGGCAGGGGGGTTGGTTTTGGTTATAAGACATAAAATGGTACTAGCGAAGAGTATACTTCTTGAGTTATGTAGATACATGAGACTAAGTGGGCAGGTCCTTTCCAGAAGTGAAACAAGAAGACAGAAGGGGACAGGAACAGATTGAACACTCAGGAAACACAAGGCAGAGAGGAATGTGATGTCCCATTATAGGGAGAGTACCTAGGATCACATAACAGTGTGTGTGTGAGTTTTGGTATGTCAAGTTTCATTAAATTATATTAGGTTCTTGTGCCTTATTATTAGTCTTCTTGTCCACAACTTATGACTGTGAACTTAAGGTAATGATGAATTAATTTTCTAGAGACTGGAGAAATAAAATCGTAAAGATTGGGAAACTGACTGAAATCATATCAACCCTTAAAACAGTGTGCTGTCTTCTTATCTCATCTTCTTAATATACGTACTCACTGGTCTTGGCTGCTTGAAGTGGTGCTCTCTAGTCACTGTTGAGCCCAGCTGTGTGTGTAAAATACTCTTTTAAAGAATCTGGGTAATGTTAGAACAATTTCCCTTGTGCTTTGACTTCACTATGTGTGCACGCAAAGCCTAACCTGAAATTTATTTCTCTTTTCTTTTCAAACAGCTATTTTGTGACAGTAAAAACGTGGTGCATGCCACAGAGGGGCTGGATTGGGAAGACAAAGATGCCCCGGGGACATTGGTTGGGAACGTGGTGCACTCCAGAATCCTCAATCCCCTGCGCCTGTTTGTTAAACAGTCTTCAATGCCCAAGCCTGGTCAACTGGCCTATGCAGACAGCATGGAAAATTTCTGGGACTGGCTGGCCAATATCACAGCAGCTCAGGAGCCACTGGCAAGAACTAAACGGAGGCCAATAGTGAAAACTGGAAAATTTAAGAAAATGTTTGGATGGGGTGACTTTCATTCTAACATTAAAACTGTCAAACTCAACCTCCTCATCACGGGGAAAATTGTCGACCACGGAAATGGAACCTTCAGTGTTTATTTTCGACACAATTCAACAGGCCTGGGCAATGTTTCAGTGAGCTTGGTACCTCCTTCCAAAGTGGTGGAATTTGAGGTCTCCCCACAGTCTACCTTGGAAACCAAGGAATCCAAATCTTTCAATTGTCGCATTGAATATGAAAAAACAGATCGAGCAAAGAAGACTGCCCTGTGCAACTTTGACCCTTCGAAGATCTGCTACCAGGAGCAGACTCAGAGCCACGTCTCTTGGTTGTGCTCCAAGCCATTCAAGGTTATTTGCATTTACATTGCCTTTTACAGTGTTGATTATAAACTTGTGCAAAAGGTCTGTCCTGACTACAATTACCATAGTGAGACTCCATACTTATCTTCTGGCTGACTCTTGACACAGTGATGGAAATGAGGCCCATTTGTATATAGTTAGAATATCCAGGAACCAAGCCCAGCTCTTCAGGGTAAAGGATCCTTTTTGGTTTTAGCAGTGAACCTTAGTTCCCCCATTTAGAGTTTCAAATTTAAAAAACAGAAATATGTGTGAAATGTGTTTGTTTCAATCTTAAGTACCTTAATCTAAAGAGTCAAACTGCTTATGAAACCATCACTTTCATGTAAGATGACTAAGTTCCAGAAATAATTGTTTCTCTAAAAGAAGCATTAATGGTAGCAACACGTGACAAGAAGGAACCAAATTATGCATGTGATAAACATTGCTCTCGAAATGAGTCTGCCTTTGAAATGTGTTTTGGAAGGTTATTTTAGAAATAGCAGATTCAGAAAAGTAACTGAAAAGATTGTATTTGATAGATGAATCACGTTTCTGACATTGAATTCTTCTTTGATTGCTGTCTTTTTCCCCACATCTGTGCAGTTATTGATATGAGAGATGAAAGGATATAACTTGTTTCAAAACTCATGTGTGAAGTTACAGTGCCATGGTGGAACTAAATACATTATTATTGGAGGTAAAGTCAAGTGGACTGATTTAAGCACTTAGTTCTGTGTGGTCACAGTCCTTATGATTTCTCATCTGAGTAATGGTATTAGCATAACAATGACAGTGGAATAGATGCCTTATATTGGGAAAACAAATCTGGCTGTATTGTAAATCAGTTCAGTAATGATGAAGATGATGAGTCAAACTATTTGTAGGCTTTATTTTTTAGCTCAGTTGCCAAATTCAGTGTTGTGATATTATCAAAAACACTAGACCTTTATCTGTATTCTAGCTGCAGTGTATAACCCCACTCTATTTATTGGATCTTGTAATTTCATATACATGTATAGAACAACTCTGAAACTGAGGAAAGGACGTTTGCTAGGGGAAAAAATTGGAAGAGTCAGGAAGAAATTCTGTAATCATGGATTCATTATTTCTAGATTCCTGAATTACGTCTCCCTTACAACCCGTTATTGTTGAGTTGATTCTGAATCTTGGCGACTCCACATGTATCAAAGTAGACCTGTGCTCCAGTATAGTTTTCAGTGGCTGACTTTTTAGTAGATCACCAGGCCTTTCTTCCAAGGCCTCTCTGGGTGAATTCTTACCTCCATCTTTTCGGTTAGCATGTTAATGATTTGCACCACCCATGATGTCAACCTTTCCCAAGATTTAATGAATTATTTAAATAAGGGGTCAAACCGTTTGTGGAAATAAACAGTTATATTTAAAGATTAGTGGTTATTAAGTTTGATAATTAAGATACATGACTCAATCAAGCTTTTGAGGGTACTTTCAAATACTACGTTACTTTCTAATCTGTAATCTTGTCATCTTCTCTGAGGGAATGAGCAGTAATCCTGTATCACAATAGATAATTATCTCCTTAACACAGAAGGAGGTTCTGGTTGACTAGTGTAAAGACTTTTGAAGACTCATGGGACACTCTCTTTACAATAGTTGTTTATTTGTCCCTCCACCCTTCGCTTTGTAAAATATTGTATTAAGATTAAACATTAAATCTAGGGCTGGAACAAAGTCCTAACCAAGAGAAATGAACTTATGACATTGCTCGAAAGCCAACAGCTCCGTTTTCTCTTTTATGTCTCCATGCCTTTCCTTTTTACTGGTGATATCTGCGCAGTGTTCCATTTTGTCTTTTTGTGTAAATTGTACTAGGCTTAATGTGTGGTAGTAAGGCCTGAGTTTGTGCTCTGAGTTCATCAGGTGTTTTTGTAATTTTGTGGTTGGTGAGTAATATTTTGAGACATCTTTTTATTTACATCTAGAAACAATTAAAATATTGTACAGTATGTAGGAACCATAGATTGTATATATACTTAGAATTTTTCTGTGTACAGAGAAAATAGGTGTACACATTTCTATGTAAATAAAAAGAATTTGCTAAATCTGTCACATGACTTCAGGGTGGTTATTTTTTTAAAGACTCTTCACCTTGTTTCTTCTTAAATATGTGCGAGTGTGTATGAAACCAAAATACCAAACCCACTGCCATCAAGTCAATTCTGACTCATAGTAGAGCTGTCCCATAAGGTTTCCAAGGAACAGCTGGCAGATTTGAACTGCATATATACCAAAAATCAAACCAGTGGGCACTGAGTCAGTTCTGACTCGTGGTAACCCCGTATGTCTCAGAGAAGAACATTCCATGATGGTGTCAGTGTCTGTGATCATTTGGAAGTAGATTTGCAAACCCTTCTTATGAGATGCTTCTGGGTGGACTCAGGCCACCAACTTTTCAGTTAGTAGCTGAGTACTTCACTGTTTGTGTCACCCGGGCACAAAATGATACATACAGAATTTTACACGTAGTATACGTATTATCTGAGCATTAATATTTTCCCTTTGTGCATGCTAAACAGAGTAGCATGGTTATGGAGATTTTAAGGCAGAATAATGAGAAAATTCATATTAAAACACTTGGCATTTAGCCTGACATCTACTAAGAATTCTATAAAAATGAGCTGGCATTACTATTATTATTATTATTATTATTATGGGAATATGAAATGCGATTTAGAATTGTCTGATGTTCAAAAGTTGAGTGATAAACTATTTCCACAGAAGAAAAGATAAAGATGGTTTACACAGTTCTTAGATTTTAGTAGAGTTTGTAGAATTTTAAATGTTTCCCATAGGCATATTTTTAAATTGGAGGAGAACATATGCCACATATATTTCTAAGTCATAATTTTATTTCAAATCCAACATAATTGTCAGTAATGGTATTTGGCACAATATAAATCAGATCCATTTAAACATGCAAATGAGCATATTTCTACATAACCATCTTTGCCTTTGAGGAAAAGGATGTTCATGTAGTTAATTTTGCACCCAATCACAAATTGTTCAGAAGTTAAAGGAAGCAAACCAAATCTATTGTTATTGAGTCAATTTTGACTCACAGCAACCCTACTGAATAGAACTGCCCCCATAGAGTCTCCAAAGAGTGCCTCATGGATTCGAACTGCTGCCCTTCTGGTCAGCCCCTATAGCACTTAACTATTATACCACTAGGGTTTCCTGCAGGAACAAACCCTTTGAAAAATTACAGTTACACTAATAACCATTTTTACAAAGGAAAATCAGCCCAATATTGATACACAGAAGATTAATATTTCAGAGAGAATGTGACCTCCACTGGGTTCTAGTCCAATCACTCATTTTACAGACAAGTAGAACTGAGGCCCCATGAGAGTGAAGGACTTGTCCCCTAGTGAGTGATAAAGCCAATTCAAATGCAGGTCTTCTAACTCCTAGTCCCCAGTTACTATGTCAAAAAGGTAATTGAAGCAGGTACATGACAAAGCAGGTACAGAGACAAATCTAAAACAACTGTCATGATGTATTTATCATACCAATTTTCCTTTAAAAAGATTGAAACAGGCGTATAGGTATATTCAGATATTTGTTTGAGTCTGTAACAAAGCATGATTCAGAAGCCAAATATGAACCTGAGAGTGGCTGGAAATATTCTTCCTCCAGAATCCTTAGGGTTACGATTTCTTCATGAATGTAAAAATTTTTTAAAATGAAATAGTAGAAAAATAGAGTCAAACAGAGCCACTGTGTACCAAGATAATAGAGTTCTGGGACATAATAGTGCTATGACTGGCTCGGAGTGGCAGCATAGCACTACTTTTGCAGAGTCTTCAAGTGATTATAGCACCTTTTTTTTTTTTTCACAAAAAAAGTTAATGTGCCTGAAATACCATTGTTGTCTAAATACCTAACTTTTGTCTGATAAGTAATCTTAATGAACTGTCCTATAAATGGAGCATGGAGCCACGTCTTTTTATTTGCTGTAAAACTGTAGTTAGCCCAAAGTTAATTCATCATAATTTCTAAAGAATGGAAATCTAGTGTCTTCAATTGTAAGAGACAAATCACAGGAAGACTGAAGAGGCTTTTGTTTTGTTTTGTTTTTTCTCCTCCAGACAAATCTTGTAGAAGATATTCAAATGTGATTTCACATTTACCCTCTGTCCTATCCCATATTGTGAGGACTGGGAACCTAGCTCCTTCTCCTTCAGATTCATTCTTTCCTTTTCTTTATCCATCTCAGTGTTCCCATAAATAGGACATAATCTAATTTTTAAAAGAGTGAGCTTGCTTCTTTGTGGCCTCAACAGCTCCTGTCTCACTTGATTTTTCAAAGTCTCCCATGCAATACAATGATGATTCAAGATCTACCTTACCTGTAAGAAGCTGTGATAGCACAAAGGTTAAGTACTCTGCTAATAACCAAAAGATTGATATTCAAACAACTTCATATTTGTTTGGTTACAGCCTAGAAAGTCTTATGAGAGCGTTAACTTTGTCACGTGGCATCTCTATGAGTTGGCATCACCTTAACTACACCTCAAAACAACACCCTGCCCACATGAGGCATTTGTAGTTCAATGGTAGAAATCTCACCTTCATTAAGGGGACGTGAGTTCAATTCCCAGCCAGTGCTTCTCCTGCACAGCCACTGTCCTTCTGTGGTTGGAGGTTTACACATTGTTAACAGGTTTCAGCAGATCTTCCAGACTTAATTTGACTAAGAAGAAAGGCCTGGTGATCAACTTCCAAAATTCTACCTATGAAAACTAAGTGGGTTACAACAGAATACTGTTCAATCCTCAACTGATTATGGGAAAGGTATGCAACTGGACAATGTTTAGTTCCGTTGTGCGTGAGGTTGTTATGAGTTGGGGCAAATTCAATGGCAACTAACTCTTGTAACTGATTCTTGCACCATTTCCGGTAGGAACTCTTTGCTCTAGTTGAATACCATACCCTCTGAAGGCTAATGCCTAGGACTACAAAAACTGAAAAGCTGGAAATAATTTCAGAAATCACCTTGAGCAAGCTTTATCAAATAAAGAAATAATGAAGCTTAACATCATGTTTATTGTTCTTTCTGACTGGGTAAAGCTATTCTTTCTCTTTTTTGTTCTTCCAAACTACCTCTGTTTCATATTTGTTACAGAGACTATCAACTGTGCACCAAAGTGCATCCTCCCCTTTCTCTTTTTGCATAAGGCTGAATGGCTAGATTCCACATTCCTGCCACTTATGTAGTGAGGTGTGGCCCTACTGCTAAGCTACAATTAATGAAATGTGAGAGGAAGGTGTTTTAGTTAGCTAATGGAAGCTGAAACACACTGCTTTTGAGTCAATGGCAGCTCATAGTAACCCTGCAGAGAAGGGTAGAACTGCCCAGAGGGTTTCCATGGCTGTAAATCTTTATGGTAACAGAGGGACACGTCTTTCTCCCATGGAACAGCTAGTAGGTTAGAACCACTGATATTTTTGGTTAGCATCTAAGTGCTTAACTTCTGGTTCAACACGGCTATCACTGACACACAAATACCACAAGTGGGTGGCTTTAACAAACGCAAGTACATTTTTCCACAGCTTCTTCATTTAGTTATATGGAGGCTAAAAGTCCAAATTAGGGCCTCAGCCATGTAGATTCTTTCCTTGTAGATAATCTTGGTTCCTTTGCTTCCTTTGCTTATAGATGATCCTCCCCTGGCATCTGCCTCCTTTGTTTATGTATACCTCTGTGTCTCATCCTTTTATCGTTCAGAAGTGACTTAAAGTTAGAATCAATTTTACTCTGCTACAATCTGATTAATATAACAAAGAAACTTCTATAAACAGGATCATGTCTACAGACACAAGGGTTAGGATTCCAACACATATTCTGAGAAGACAATTTTAATCCATAACAGAAGAAATGTGTGCATTTATAGAACTGGACAAAGAAAATAGTATACTCACACTTCTCCATGCTCTTTTTCCTCTGGCTTCTCAAGCGGGTACACTGAGGGACCTACGAAGCCTCACATTGAAGGAGGCAAAGCAACTGCCCATTGAAGTACTTTTCAGACTGCTTGGAAAAGAGCTACCCAAACAATCCTGGATAGTTACATTGAAATAGGTATATACATTGGTCTTTAAGCCACTGAATTTTTAGGGTGTGTCTGTTAAGGCAGGTCAACCTTGCTTAACTTTTAGAAACACTTCTATAAAATCTTTTCTAGCTATGAATTCTAGCCCACTCTGATCTCCATCTGTTTGAACTGTTCATAGTTCTTACAATCTATGTTAAGTGACTTTTACTATATTAGTTGTAACCTAGTAAAAATCTAGCTAACATATATAGTTTTCATGCTGTTGTGTTTTATCACTCACAAAAAATGTGAAATTCCAAACAGAGCACATTTTATACTTCTTTTGAGTGTCTTACATAGCTGGATAAACCGGTTGTATTTTAAGTCATCAACACCTGATGTTAAATTGAATTAAAAGATAGCATAGTTATTTTCTTTAAAATTATTTGCTTAACAATTGATAAATATAAAACAATTTAAGAGGCAGAAAATTACAGAAACAAAAGGAAAAAGTCAACTGAGATAGAAAATCTGACCAGACCTGTAACAAAAGAAGAGATTGAAGAGGTGATTTAAAAAATAAATTCCTAACAAAAAGCCCTGGCCTAGGCGGCTTCACTGGAGAAGTCTACCAAACATTTAGAGAAGAACTCACACTAATACTAATACTACTCAGGCTATTTTATAGCACAGAAAAAGAATACTCCTAAAGTGATTTTATGAAGCCAGCATAAACCTGATACCAAAGCTAGGCAAAGACACTACAAAAAAATAAAATTACAGATGAGTATTTCTCATGAGTATATACAAGCAAAAATTCTTAACAAAGTTTTAGCCAATAGAACTTAGCATCACATCAAAAAATAATATACCATGACAAAGTAGGATTCATACCAGGTATGCAAGAGTGCTCCAGCATTTAGAAAATAAACCCACATTATCCACCACATAAAAAAAAAGAGAAGAATCACCTGATCATCTCAATCAATGCAGAAAAGTCATTTGATAAAGTCCAAATCTATTCCTGATAAAAATTCTCAAATGAAATAGAAATAGAAGGAAAATTTCATAGCGTAATAAAAACTCGACGGCACTTGGCTTACACAAAACCAAAAGCTAACAATATTCTCAATGATGAGAGGCTGAAATCATTCCCTTTCTCACCCACCACACCCCTCCACCCCCACCAAGAACAAGAGCAAGACAAGGATGCCCTTTATTACTATATGTAACACTGTGCTGGAACAATGATGTAAGAAAAAGACATAAAGGGTATCCAAATTGGAAATAAAACTATCCCTATCTGCAAATGGTGTAGAGACCCCAAGATTCCACAAGAAAACTACTGGCACTAATAGAAAAATTACACAGAGTTGCAGGATATAGGATCAACATTTAAAAAAATCAGTTGGATTCTTATACACTAACAAAAAAAAAAAAAACTTTGACTAGGAAAACCTTTATAGCATTTCTACCACTTATAATAGCTGCTAAAAAGTAACATATTTAGGAATAAATCAAACCCAATGTAAAAGACCTATACAAAGAAAACTACAAAATATTACTGCAAAAAAAAAAAAAGAGAGGGAGAGAGACTTAAATGAATGAAAAATATACCATATCATGGATAGTAATATTGAACTTTGGGAAAATGTTAGTTCCACTGAAAGTAACCTACAGATATAATAATGCAGTCCAATCCAAATACAAACAGTATTCTTTAACAAGATGAAAAAACTAGCCGTAAATATTATTTGGAACGAAAAGAGGTCCTAAGTGAGTAACACATTATTGAAAGAGAAGAACAAAGTAGGAGACCTCACATTCGCTACCTGATCTTGGAATCTGCTATACAATCACAGTAGTCAAAACAGCCTAGCACCACTGGAACAAAATTGAGAACCCTAATGTAAATCCATCCAACTATGGCCAGCTGATTTTCAACAAAGGCCTGAAGACCATTAAATGTAAGAAAAGACAGTCTGTGAAAAAAGAAACAGGATCCATAACTTACACCACACACAATGACTAATTCAAAATAGATCAAAGATCTTAATAAAAAAAAACTAGAACTATAAAGATCATGGAACAAAAAATAAGGATACCACTGCCAATCCCCTAATACATGTCATTAACTCAATACAAACCATAATTAATGCAAAAACACTGGAAGATAAACTGAATAACTGGGGTCTTCTAAAAATTTAACACTCATGCTCACCAAGAGACTTCACTAAAAGAGTGAAAAAGAACCTACAAACTAGGAAACAATTTTTGGCTTAAATATGTCCAACAAGCGCCTATTCTCTAAAATCTGTAAGATATCAACACCAAATTTAACAAGAAAAGACTAATAAACCAGTTTTAAAATGGGCAAAAAGTATGAAGAGACATCAAAGAATATACCTAAGTGAGCAAATGCTCGTGATCATTAGCCGTTTCAAACCAAACCAAGTCTATTGAAGTCAAGTCAATTCCAACTCACAGTGATCCTATAGAGTAGAACTGCCCTATAGAGTTTCCAAAGAGTGCCTGGCAGATTTGAACTGTCAACGTTTTGGTCAGCAGACATAGCACTTAATGACTACACCACCAGGGTTTCCCATCAGATGTTAGGGAAAGCAAATCAGACTACATTGAGGTGTCATCTCACACTGATATCACAGCATTAATTTAACAAGATACATGTTAGAAAAGTTTGAGATTGGACCCCTTGTGCACTAATTCTGTGGACAAAAAAGGTTCAACCACTTTGGAAAATAATATAAAACTTCCTTAAAAAGCCAGAAATAGAAGTACTGTAGGATCAAGCAATCCCACTCCCAGGAATGCATCCTAGAGAAGTAAGAGCTGTCACACAAATAGACATGTGCACATCCATGTTCACTGCAGCATTATTCACAATAGGAAAAAGATAGAAACAACTCAAATGCCTATCAACAGATGAAAGGACAATCAATCATGGTACATATGCACAGCTGAATACTATGCGACAATAAGGAGCAATGAGAAATCTGTGAAATGTCTCGCAGCAGGGCATTATGCTGAATGAAACAGGTCAATCACCAGAGGTCCAATACTGTATGAGACCACAATTATAAAAACTCAAGAGAAGGTTTACACATAGAAAGAAACAATCTTTGATGGTTGTGAGGGAGGGGAGTTCTGAGGAGAGGAAATCACTAACTAGACAACAGGTAAATGTTAACTTTGGTGAAGAGAAAGACAGTGTACTGTGCCAGGAAAATGTTTCTAGTCATCTAGCTGCCTTGACAGAAATACCACAATTGGATGGCTTTAAATAGACAAATTGTATTTTGTCACTGTCCGGTAGGCTGAAAGTCCGAATTCAGGGTGTCAGCTCCAGGGGAAGGCTTTCTCTGCCGGTTCCAGGGGAAGGTTGTCATCAGTCTCACTCTGGACTGAGAGCTTCTTAGGCACGTGGACCCCAGTCCTTTCCAAAGGATGCCCTCTGCTCCTGGCACTGCTTCTTTCCTGATGGTAGGAAGTCCTCAAATCTCTCTGTTAGCTTCCTTCCATTGTATCTCAAGAGATTGCCGCAAAAGACTACCACAAAACAATCTTACACATTGAGTTCCACCCCACCAACACAACTGCTGCCCATCCTCCCTCATTAACGTCACAGGGGCCAGGTTTACAACATAAAGGAACATCACACAATAGCAATGGCCAAGCCAAACAACCACATATTTGGAGGGGGGGGGGAACACAGTTGAATCCATTTTGCAGGAAGTCAGCATAACTAGCCCAAGGCCAAGTCATAGAATTTTCATAGACATGTCCAAACAAGAAAAGGGACTCAGTTACTGGGGTGACAGCTGGAGATCATGGTAGAGGGGGGTCATCTAGCACAATTGGCATAATGTAGTCCATAAAGAAAATATACATCCAACTTTGGTCAGTAGCTTCTGTGCTCTTAGAAGTTTTCAAGGAGCCCTTTAAGATATGTCTGTTGGTTTCATCCCACCCAGAGCAAAGGAGAATGAAGAAAACCAAAGACACAAGGAAAATAATGGACTACGTCTACCACAGCCTATACAAGTCTGAAGTCAGAACAACTAGATGGTGCCAGGCTGCCAAGGACTGCTCTGACAGGGATCATGGTAGAGGGTCTTGCACAAAATGGGAGAAAAATGTACAACAAAATTCAAATTCACACACACAAAGACTAGACTTACTGATCTGACAGAGGGAACCCCTGAGACTGTAGACCCCAGACACCCTTCTAACTCAAAACTGAAGCTGTTCCCCACATTTACTGTTTAGTAAAAGATTAGACAGTTCCTTAAAACAAACAATAACACAAGTGATTAGTTATCTAGTGCTGATGTAACAGGTTATGGCTGCTAGTCAAAAGGTAGATGGTTCGAATTTGCCAGACACTCTTTGGAAATTTGGGGGGAAGTTCTACTCTGTCCTATAGGGCTTCCATGAGTCCAAATGACTCAAGGGCAATGAGCTTTTGGGGGTTTATAACAGAAATACTACAAGTGGATGACTTTAATAAAAATTTATTCTCCCACAGTCTAGGAGGCTAGAAGTCCAAATCCAGGGTACCAGCTCCAAGGGAGGGCTTTCTTTTTCTGTCAGCTCCAGAGAAAGTTCCTTGTGGTCAGTCCTCCCTGGTCGAGGGACTTACCAGTGCAGGGACCCCAAATCCAAAGGACGTACTCTTCTCATGGCTCTTGTTTCTTGGTTATAGGAGGCCCCCTGTCTCTCTACTCACTTCTTGCTTTCATATCTCCAAAGAGATTGGATTAAGACACAACCTAATCTTGTAGACTAAATCCTTCCCCACTAACACAGCTGCCACTAATCTCATCTTATTTACATCATAGAGATAAGAGTTACAACACACAGGAAAATCAGATGACAAAATGATGGACAGTCAGACAATACTGGGAGTTATGGCCTAAAGTTGACACATATTTGGGGGCAACACATTCAATCCATGAAATAGGAAGAACATGCTTCTTTGTCCAGTCATGTATATTAGACCAAATGGGCAACACCAGCCCAAAGGCAATGAATGAGAAAGCAAGAAAGGACAAGAAAAATGGACAGATAGAAATGGGAAAACAGGAGTGGGGAAGAGAAGACTATTGATGCAAAGTAGGCATTGCAACTTACGTCACATACCAATTTGTGTAAATTTCTGAAAGTGAAATTAAAGTGTTCTATCAGCTTTCACCTAAAAAGCAATTTTAAAAAGCATAAGAATTAGAAAATCATTTCTAACACTAAGATTTTTATTCATCCAACTGCACCTACTAAGTCAGGGAAGAAAAGTTTATGCTTTCTATTCCTTTACTGCTGCTGTTGTTGATAATACATGGGTCCAGATGCAAAAAATATTGTGCAGACCTCAGTAGGATTGCCTTGTTTTTTATTTATGATCTGACAAATTTTCTGTGTTTGACAGGGTGCAGTCTTACCTAACCTTTCTATCACTCCTTTTAGTGGAAAATATTTGAGTTCTCCCTCTGTGACAAGTTTCCACCTTACACATGTTCTGACTTTCCAAGATTTACTGCATAAAGTGGGAGGCCTCCCTCTCACTCCTGTTCCTTAGCCACCATAGTCCCATCTCCAAAGGCAAAACTTGCTGCCAATTTTGTGTGTAACCCAGCAACAATGCATTAATATGTTTCTAAAGTATTTGAAATAGTTAACAATGTTTTATCTTATGTAGTCTGGCTATCTGAAGCATTATGACTATGTTCATTTCCCATTTCTTTTTAATTTAATAAATGACTTTATCTGCCAATCAATCTTCAACAATTCTTTCTATATTTTCTTTTTTTTTCTTTTTATTATGATTGAAAATGTACATTCCCCTATAAATTTGCATGCTTATCTATATGCAGCTCCCATGGCTCTCCCTGCCCGGTGACAGCACACTCTTCCTCTCTGCTCCATACATGTCTTATCCTCCCAAAAATCTCCTATCCCTTCCTGTCCATTCACTTCCCTGCCTGCAATAAGAGGTCAGCAGGACAACATCCTACAGATGCATAGAACCATAAAGTGCACACATGTTATTGTCACTCTGTATCGCCAAGTCCAATCCTTTCCTGTCCAAGAGTTGACCTCCATTATGATTTATAGACAGGGACAGCATCAGGGCCAGGGACCATGCTCCCAGGGGAAGTCCGAGGTCCCTGGACCATCAATTGTGTTCTTTTCATGGAGATCTCAGGGTGCACTCCTTTTTTTTCTTGTGTTGCCAGTGAGACTCAACTTTGTGAGCTCCATCACGGCTATCACTGGTGGTGACTGGGCACCATACAGTTCTTCTGGTCACAAGTCAATGTAGTCACCCACTTATGTGGGTCTCTCTGTCTTCTGGGTTCTCTTTCCCCCGTGTCATTTTGGTCCTTGGTGATCATCCACTTCTGCCGTGTTGGGACCATTTGCTGTACCCTTAGATGGCAGCTTGGCAGCTTTTAAGACCCCGGATGACACTCACCAATGCGGGTTGCAGGAGGCTCTCTTAGCAAAATGCTAGTTGTGTCCATTAACCTCAATTTCCCCTGAGAACTTGGTCCCCAGCCCCCTGTCCCAGCTACTCTGTCTTTGCAATATTGGGTTAAGATGGGAGGAATACTCATGTTATGTTGATGTCCAGTTAATATTGATCTTTTTCTAATGTGTGCTGTCACAGATTTCACCCAGCCAAATTTCTGTTAACTATCTAATCTAAACCCTCCCCTGCTCACCCTCCCTTCTTCCCCACCCTTGCAGCCATCAAAGAGTCTTTTCTTCTGTGCATGAGTCTGTTTTTAAGTTCTTATCATAGGGGTCTCATACAATATTTGTCCTTTTCTGCTGACTACTTTCACTCAGCATAATGTCCTCTAATTGAAACCATGTTATGAGATGTTTCCTAAAATCATCATTGTTCTTTATCATTGCATAGTGTTTCATTGAGTATGTATATCATAGTTTACCTATTCATTCCTCTGTTGTTGGGCATCTGGGCTGATTCCATCTTTTTGCTAGTGTAGACTATGCTGCAATAAACATCGTGTGCATGTATCAGTTGGTGTGAATGGCCTTGATTCTGTAGGATATATTCTGAGCAGCAGAATTACTGAGTCAAATGATACATCTAGATGCAGCTCTTTAAGGAAGCTCCAGATTGCTTTCCAAAGAGGTTGCACCATTTTGCAATCCCAACAACAGTGTAGGAGAGTTCCAATTTCTCCACAGTCTCTCCAGCATTTGTTGTTTTGTGTTTCTTTGGATCGTGGCCAACCTCGTTGGGGTGAGATGGTATCTCATTATCATTTTCATTTGGATTTCTCTGATAGCTAATGATCATGAGCATGTCTGCTTGTGTTTTTTGGCTGCTGGATCTCCTCTTTAGTCCATCTCCTTTGCCCATCACTTAATTGGATTATTTATCTTTTTCTTATTGATATTTTGCAGTACCTTATAGATTATGGAAATCAGTCATTGGTCTGACATATAGTTGCCAAATATATTTTCCTATTCTGTAGGTGGCCTTTTAATTCTATTAATAAAGTCTTTGGATGAGCAAAAGTGTTTGAGTCTTAGTAGTTCCTGTTTATCTATTTTTTTTTAATTTGTGTTTTGTTTGTCAGATTTTGAAGTCTATCTAGGTTGTGTATTAAAACTTCCATTGTTATTCCTACTTTTTCTTGGATGAGCTTTATCATTTTCGATTTGATATTTAGGTCTTTTGTCCAGTGATGTCACTTGGCTTGGCTTGGATCCAGTTTGAGTTGGTTTTTGTATAAGGTGTAAGAGATGGGTCTTGTTTCAATGTATTGCAGATGGATATCCAATTTTGCCAGCACCATTTGTTGAAGAAATTGTTTTTACCCCAGTTTAATGTCTTAGAGTCTTTGTTGAAAATCAGCTGTTCATAGAAAGATGGTGTCATCTCTGTGGTCTCACTTCTCTTCCTGTTGATCTATCTGTCTCTTTTTGTACCAGTACCAGGCTATTTTGACTACTGTGGCAGTGTCATAGTTTCTGAAGTCAGTTAGTGAGAGGCCTCCCCGTGTATTCTTCTTTTTGAGTAGTGTTTTACTGATCCTGGGCTTCTTCCCTTCCCAAACAAATTTGATGATTTGTTTCTCCATCTGTTTGAAAAATGTCACTGGAATTTGTATTGTGATTGCATTACATAAGTAGATTGCTTTGTGTAAAATAGACATTTTCACAATGTTAAGTCTTCCTATCCATCAACAGGGTAGATTTCTCCGTTTGTGTAAGTCTGTCTTAGTTTCTTGTAGTAAGGACTTGTAGTTCTCTTTGTAAAGGTCTGTTATTTCTCTGGTTAGATTTATTCCTAGGTACTTTATCTTCTTAGGGGCTATAGTAAATGGTATGGATTTGGTGTTTCCTTCCTTAATAATCTCATTGTTTATGTAAAGGAATCCTACTGATTTACTTATGTTTATCTTGAGACTGTTTATCTGAGACTTTGCTGAACTCTTCTATCAGTTTGAGTAGTTAGGGATTCTTCAGGATTCTCTGCATATACAATCATATTGTCTGCAAATAGGGAGATTTTTACTTCTTCTTTGCCTATGCAGGTGCCCTTTATTCCTTGGTCTTGTCTAATTGCTCTGGCTAGAACTTCTAGTACAGTGTTGAATAGGAGAGGTGAGAGTGGGCATCCTTGACTAGTTCCCATTCTCAAGGGAATTTGTTTTGGTCTCTCTCCATTAAGGATGATGTAGGCAGTTGGCTTTGTATAAATGGCCCTTATTGCACTGAGGAATTGGCTGTCTATGCCTATTTTGCTGAGAGTTTTTAGCATGAATGGGTGCTGGACTTTATCAAATGCCTTTTCTACATCAATAGACAAAATCAGGTGATTCTTGTCTTTCATGTTATTTGTGTGGTTGATCACATTAATTGTTTTTCTGATGTTGAACCAGCCTTTCATCCCTGGTATGAATCCAACTTCATCATGATGGATTAATTTTTGAATATGTTGTTGTATTCTATTGGCAAGGATTTTGTTGAAGACTTTTGCATCTAGATTCATGAGTGGTATCAGTCTGTAGTTCTCCTTTTTGGTTAGGTCTTTCCCTGGCTTTGCTATTGAGGTTATGCTGGATTCATAGAATGCATCTGGGAGTATTCCATCCCTTTCTATACTGTGAAAAGTCAGCAGTTTTGTTCTTCTAAGCCAAGAGATTCAGTATTTCTTGTAGCTTTGGTTTGGTTTGGTTTTTACAAAGTCTCTGAGTTTCTGTTTATCTGCAAATGTCTTCATTTCATTTTCATATTTGATTTCATTTCATATTTTGCAAGATATATATTTCCTGGTTGGAAGTTCTTCTCCTTAAAGGCTTTGAATGTGTCATGCCACTGTCTCTGGACCAGCAGCTTCTGCTGAGAAATCTGAAGAAAGCATACAGGGTTTCCCTCTGAATGGTAGCTTTGCTTTGAGTGCTGCTGCCTTTGAAAGTTTCTGCCTATGTTTCATTTTGTTAAATTTGATTATAATATGTCTTGAAGTCTTTCTTTTGAGGTCTATATTGAGTGATATTCAATATGCATCTTGGATAACTATATTCTCTTCTTTCATAATTTCTATGAAGTTTTCTGTCAGCAGCTCAGCAGCAATACCCTCTGTGTTCTCAGGTGTCTCGCTGTATTCAGAAACTCCAACTAATCGTAGACTGTTCTTCTTAATAGAGCCCCACATGCTTCTTCACTTTTCTTGTTTCTTTTTTTCTGATTTCTCCTCATAGATGCTGGAGTCAGTAGCTCTGTCTTCCAAGTCAGAAAGTCTCTTTTCCATTTGTTCCATTCTATTTTCTTGGCTTTGAATTGAAGTTTCTTTGTCTTTGATTTTCTTCTTGATCTGTTGGGTTTCAGAGTACTGATTTTTCATCAGATCGAACAGCTTACTTAATTTTTCATTTTGCTCTGCTGCATTTTTTATAAGAGCTATGAGGGGTCTCTGTGTAATCCTTCTGTATTCACCTTCTGATAGTTTCAGATAGGTGTCTTCTTCTGGAAAGTTTTTTGCTATTTTCTTTTAAGGGCCTTCTGAAGCCACAGGTGATTTCTTCATTATGCTTTTACCCAGAGTTTGTTGCCTTTTGGACTTCATATGAGTCAATAGAGACTAGGAGAGATTCTGTGAGGATGGACTGCAGTTCTTTCTCTAGGCTGTCTTAAAATGAAAGGTAAATGGTACCTGATAACTTCCAAAGTCAGTCAGGTTTTCAGGTGTACAGGTCCATCTTCCCAGCTGGCAAAGTAAGTATCTCTATATCAAACCCCAGATGTTATAAACTAGTTCAAAATACAGAAAGACTACTGCCCTACTTGCCTCTGCTGTCAGGCCCCAGCCTTAGGTGACACTGTGTATAATACTGCTTTTCTGCCAGAAAAGCACTCTCCTCCAGGCAGGTACTGCCTCCCATCCTAGGAATTAGGTCCAGCTGAGTCCTCCGTATGGGTGTATCTTTCTCCCATTGAAACAAGATGGTGTCCTGCACAAGCTCCATATCTGCCTCTTTATATGCCACTCAATGGTGGAGGCTGAAAGAGAGCCCAAAGGTGCCAAGACACACAGAGTCTGAAGCTGGGCTCTAAAAATATGGCAATTTCACCTGCCAGTCCCACCAGCAGTGAATCTGACATTAGCTGCTAGTCAAGTCCCAGCTCCGTCCACCAGCTAAGACAGAGAAAAAAAGTTAAAATGGCAAGTTACCTTTGGTCCATGAAAGCCAGCACTCACCAAGAGCAGGGATCAGTGAAAAAGAGAAAGTTTTCTGTTCAGTGGTATGAAGTCCAAATCAACAACCCTATGCCATGTCCTAGGGCTCACTAGGTGTCCAGAAGGCTCCATTTAATTGTAAGTTCAGGTCTTGGTTTCCAGAGGGATTTAGGGAGACATATGTTTAGTCCGCCATCTTGACTCCGCTTCTGTATTTTCATCTCGTTCTGGTACTTGAATCTCTTCCAAGTTAATCCTCTTGATAGAGTCCTACATAATTGTTAGGGTTTCTTCATTTTTTAAATTCTTTCATCTGATTCTTCCTCAAATATATTGTGTCAAGTATTTTGTCTTTAGGTTCACTAATTCTAACTTTCATTGCCTCAATTCTACGCCTATGAATTTCTATTGAGTTGTCTAATTCTGAAATTTTATAATCTTCTGCATTTCTAATTGCTATCTCTATGGGTTCTTGTAGCCTGTTAAATTTGTCATTATACTCTTCTCTAATGTTCTTAAACACCTTAATTGTTTTGTCTGTGTGCTGCTTGACTTGTTCTGTGTTTTGCCTGATGCCCTTCAAGATCTCTTGAAGAGTTCTATATATTAGTCTTCCTTGTTCCACTCCTGATAATTCCAGGAAATTCTGTTCATTTGGAAGATTTCTTTCTTCTTTCTTTTAGGAGCTTGCTGAAGCCATCATGTTTTTATGTTATTTGGTACTGACTGTTATCTCTGAGCTATCAGTAAATTTTTGTATTGATTTATTTTGTTTTGGCTTACTGTGTTTTAGCTTCTTGTTTTGTTTGATATGCCCAAATAGGTTGCTTGTGTGAGCTAATTTGATTATTGCACTTTTGAAATGCTATAATATTCTGTCAATAGGTACTTACATTTGTTCACTAGGTATGTAAACTCAGGAGTCCATTTACTTTTCTTGTATGGATTCAGCTCAGGTATCCATGTAGTCAGTCACCAAGAGTGTGGTGCCAACACTTGCCTGCAGTCCTAGACAGGCAGGGATGATTGGTGTAGACACAGGTATCTGGCTGCAGCAAGGGGTGGGGGTGGGGGTCATGTGCTGAGCAAGGTAGGGAAGCTGACAGCTACCACTGAGTGTCTGTGAGTAAAGCACATCCTTAGAGTGAGTAGGTGAGTGGGTTTTGTACCTAGACTATGGGCACCCAGTGCTGTTGTCCATAAGGACTGAGAGGCACCACTTATTCTCAGACTCCTATCATGGGTGCCTATGTGATGTGAGTGGAGCTACTAGTCCTCAGGCCCCTGATGTCCATAGGTAAGGACCCTGCTTAACAGGAAAAACAGTGTCAAATGTCACAAACTTGCCTCTCTACCATATAGACGATACAGTTGAGATTAGATGTCAGGTATATATCCTGTTTTACCGTGCTAATGAGGGCCTACATTGCTAAATGGGCTTACATAGGTCTATGCAGGAATGAAAGGCATTCAGTGTCTGCAAACCCTAGTGCATGTGCCTAAGCAAAGGAGCTATTTCTGCTGTGAGTTCCTGGATTAGGGGAGCCAGCAGATTATTTTTTCCCTGTTAATATCTTCCCTTTCCAAGGCCAGGAGAATGGCTCCAGGTGCATTATGGTTCTTACTTCTGCCCCATAGGATGTGTCAGTCTATGAAGCCAGCTCTGACCCAGTACAAAGTGAGAAGGGGGCAGGTAACTGAGAGAGGTTTTTTTCCCAAAGTTGAGCTTTCTGGCTTATGTATTTAGATGGTATTACTTATCTTTTGCTGATTCCACATAGCTTTTCACTGATTCTGGAAGCCTGAATAGACTTTCTATCACATGTTTTTCTCCCGTTGTGGAACATGCATCCCAAGCACCACACTTGCCTTACTTCACTTGCACTAGCCAGTCTGGCCTCTGGGGTACCAGTTCCTGCCACGTCATCTGGCAAATCCTCACTGCTTCTGAGCCATCTTCTACCTTCCCTTGCCTCTCAGTCCAATTCCTCAACTTTGGTTTTGATGTTCAAGGTTCCTAATTTGTTGTGTATAAATAATTCACTTGTTGGTTCGGGTCTTTGTTGTAAGAGGGACCCCAGAAAGAGTCTCACTACGCCTTCATCTTAGCCCCATCTCTCCAAATCACTTACAATTATCATAAAAGGAAACATTTGCTTGGCTTGGCAAAAAAACAAAACCATAATCTCATCAATAATAAATCAAATATATTTATTATTATGTTATCTTTACCTTTATCCGTATATGTGGATATACATTTATGTGTGTGTAGTTTTTATGTGGCTGTGATTAAGTGCTTGGCTGCTGATTGAATGGTCAGCATTTCAAACCCACCAGCCAATCCATTGGTCAAAGATGGCTCAGTGTGTCTCTGTAAAGATTTGGAAACCCTATGGGGCAGTTCTGTTCTGTCCTATAGGATTGTTATGCATCAGAATTGACTCAACAACTATGAGCTGGGTTGGGGCAATAAAAACATCATTATGCCTAATTTAAGAAATATTTTGTCATATGTAAAATTTTTGACTGGAATAAAAATGCATGAGTAATGTCTTCTAGAATGAGAAGGCACTGAAAACCTGAGTCACAGCCTACTCAGAGGCATCATACTATACCAGAAAACCAAACCAATTGCCACTGAGTCAGTTCCAATTCACAGCAATCCCATGTACATCAACGTAGAACTGTTCTCCATAGAATTCTCAAAGGAGGGTACCAAAACTGTTGTCTAAAATTTTTGTGCAGTGTCTCAACAGAAATACATTATTTTCTATAAAAGTGTCACTATAGTTAGTTACAACAACAAAAATATTTTTTTGTAAGCCCATCTTACATGTGTTAGTATACCTACAGTGCTAAAACTCTATGCTTTTTGAACCTTCTCATGTGCCATGGTCGGTTCTGTCATTACTACCCAATTACAATGCCTTGAATCCCATGTTTTTGTTTGCACATGCTACCATCACACACACTGTTATTTTCATTACTGCTAGTGTTTTTATAGTCACTGATTTTGACAAATTCTCTGTTTTTTCATTTGAACATTGTGGCAAATTAGTATTTGTGAGCCTAAGTCAATAATTTTATAGAGAATGAAATAGTAAGTAAAAAAAAAGAAAAAAAATTTAAAGATTTCTGCTCAGTTCCTAATAATGTTGTGATCTAAAATGGAAAGATTTTACAAAATGATACTGTTGGTATTTATACTGTTACATTTAAGCAGTTGGTGACTATATTTCTCATATGTCATCCAATGATTAAAATGGATAATAGTTGTTACTAAATATTCTGTGTGGGAGGTACAGAATCTGTCTGATATGACAGGAGGTCCATGCATTTGGGAGAGGTGATGCCATGAGTTACAGAACTGAGTGACACCAGTCCTAGTGACACCAGTGGGGTTTTCAGTCACTGTAATCCTTCAGAAGTAGGTCTCCTCGCCTTTGTTCTATAGAACCTGGGTGGAATGGAATAGCTAACCTTTCACATACATGAGCAAAAAGCCAACATTTGTTGTTTTCAACTACTGAAACAGGAAGTTATTTATTGCCACAATAAAAACTAAGTACAGGGAGGCATCCAGAGACTAGCAATAGCCAGATGCCATTACTACCCCTTGGCCAAATAAAGAAAGCAAGGAAATAATGTTCCAATGTCAGTGAGAGCTGGAGTAGAACAAAAAGTGTTACCTATGAAGGCCTGGGGGTTCCCCTGGGAGCATGGCCCCTAGATCTGATGTTGCCCCAAATCATGAATCGTTACTGAGGTCAACTGCTCATACAGGAATGGATTGGACTCGGTAACACAGAGTGACCGTATCATGTGTGCCATTTATGGTTCTGTGCATCTATAGGATGTCGTCCTATTGGCCCCTTATTAGAAGGGAGTGGAGAGGGTGGAGAGGAGGGGACAGGAGATTGTTAAGAGTTTACGGCATGTATAGAACAGAAAGGAGGAGTGTGCTGTCACCAGGCAAGGAGAGCAGAGGGATCTGAAGATAGGCAGGTATGCAAATTTAAACTGAATTGTACACTTTTACTCAATCACAATAAATGAACTTTTAAAAAGAAGGGGCTACCTAGTCTTGTGGGAGCCTTAGTCAGGAGGAAAGCAGCTGTTACTTAAAGAATAGGAAAAGCAAGAAAATATCCAAATATCTTTACTTCTCTTGCACTTATATCCAGTGATGTTTCCCATTGTCAAGCCCAGCCAACAAGGTAACCAAAGAGAATGAATTCACAAGGCTTAGCATTTCGGATCATACAGCAGCACCGTGGCAGACACTGGACACTGGCCAAAAAAGCAGAGAATGAAAGAGTCCCTCGGATGCACAAATGGTTAAGCATTCAACTATTATCTAGTAAGACTGGTGGTTCAAACCCACCCAAAGGGGCCTCAGAAGACAGGACTGGAGATCAGCCTCGAAAACTCTATGGAGCACAGTTCTGTTCTGACACATGTATAAAATAAGTGAATAAAAAATGAATAGAAGTCCAGTGTCCTCAAATAATAAAAAGACAGAGAATGGATGGAAGATGAGAGAAGGGGAAATATAGAATAACAAGAAAAATAGCTAATTGGTGTACATTACTTGCAATTAATAGTTCTCCTAATTCAAAAGACAAATTCAGCTTACACAGATAATTAGTGAGGGGAACAAAATGAGTTACTATTTGAGATAAATCTCTCACTAAAAAAGAATAGAGAGACCTATATTCTCAGTAAGCAATAAGATTATTTATTGGAGAAGAAAACAAAACAAAAAATTATGGGATCAGGAATCACATTTTAATAAATAGAATTATTTCATAAACAGATTTCACAATATTTAACAGTACTCACTTTGTATGTCATCATAAGTACTTAATCAGGTTAACGATAATGGTGATAGATTTGCTTTTCTTCAAGCCCCAGTTTGGATAGTGGTGTTTCTGTTTTCCTAACTATATAATGTACGTTACCTGATTTGAGTCCATGCCCTGGAGTAGTCAAGCCAATGAAACATACTCCCAGTTAGAAAGAGGAAGAAGGCTTATTAGGAGATATGATACCACTGGAGACTCAACAGCAACGCAAGCTGTTCTCCACACAGTCTTAAAAGACAACTTTTATATCAGAGTTTATATATCATTTCAGCAAGGAATATTTCATGTGTTTAAGTATGTAGCCCACAGATAACTAACTATATACATCACAAAATAGTCACAAGAAACTCTTTATTAAACTACAGGTACATATGTAAGTCGCCTGGACTCTAATCTGCATGTTTGTAACAGGGAAAGACAAAACATATAAAAATTCTTCAGCTAGTGAAACTAGCCTGCCAGGTCCCCTCTGACTGAGATAAGGAGTAAGAAAGAAAGCTGAAGATACAAAAAATGCCACGCGGCCTTCCTAGCTGCTGTTTTCCAGGCTGAAGGCCATTTCTCGGAAGAACGCAGAAGAGGAGGGAGATCAAGCTCACAAGAGCTGAGGGGGCACCGTGCCCCTTTGGGAAGAGTCCAGTGCAGAGGCCAGAGTAGCTGGTGCAGTAAAAAACATTTACAGATTATTGAGAATATCATTATGGCATCAGTTATGTGAAGCTCTCAATTAATCCTTCTGAAAAGGAGAAAATATGTTGCAAAGTATTAGGGTTACCTGTAGAAGAAAATATTCTACTACATTTCCTGAAGTATTTAAGGTAAAGAAAAACAGGGTGTTAGCTTTGCAAAAGACAATCCTGAGATGTTGGACTCTACAAATGATTTATTCAGCTACGTCACAGGAAAACAAATGCCCTTTCCAACTAACTGAGACTCTTTCCATTTGTCAACTATCGATCCCCTCCCACAACCTCTCTTCTTAGCTCCATGATTCTTCTAGAGGTTAAGCCAATGAAGCCCAGTCTCATTTATTTCTTCCTACTTTATGCTGTGATATCACCATCGATAACATCAGAGCAGGCAGCCACTCATCTTCAGTTAGTAACAAAGTGGCAGACACCAGCTAGAGGTAAGCTTTTAAAGGCTGTCAAGGCATCTCTTCAAGATCCAATAATATAAATTAAATCTTAAAAAATTTTACGGAATACACATGTTTTTATTATTTACCTTAAATTTTATTTTATGTGCACCTGTAGCTGCAAAGTTCTTTTGGTCCCCTTTCTGAGAGGAGAAGTAGCAGGAGAGTCAGAATCCTATTGTTTGTTCAATAGGAAGTCAGTAATGAAAGGAAAAACAGAGGGGACAGGCCAACTTGAAGATCAAGGAAAAATGTACACCGTTACAAATGCCATGCTCCCAGTGAGTTATTATCTAGATTCTGCTGCCACATTTCTCTTAATGTTTCACTGTTCAAACTCTGCTGAAGAACTTTTTTTTTTAGTTTTTTTATTTATTGTGATTGAGTGGAAGTGTACAATCTGACTTAAATTTGCATGTCCGCCTATGTGCAGCCTCTACTGCTCTCCTTGCCTGGTGACAGCACACTCCTTCTTTCTCTTCTGTACAAGTCATATGCTCTTGACAATCCCCTGTCCCATCTTCTCCACCCTCTGCACTCCCCTCTAGTAAGAGGCCAGTTGGGCAACATCCTATAAATACATAGAACCATAAAGTGCACACATGATATGGTCACTCTGTGTCGTCAAGTCCAATCCATTTCTGCCCGAGGAGTTGAACTCAGTAATGACTTATGATCAGGGGCAGCTTCAGGTCTAGGGACCATGCTCCCAAGGGAACCCCTAGGACCTTGGACCATCAAATGTGGTATTATAGTGGAGTTCTCAGGGTGGACCCCTTCTTATTCTTGTATTGTCACTGGGACTCAACTTTGTGAGCCCCATCACAGCTGTCACTGGAGGTGGCTGGGCACCATCTGGTTCTTCTGGTAGCATGTTGATGTAGTCACCCATTCACATGGGTCTTTCTGTCTTTTGGGTTCTCTTTCCCCCATGTCGTTTTTGTCCTTGGTGATCATCTGTTCCAGAGGAGTTGAGACCAATTGGTCTACCTCAGATGGCAGCTTGCTAGCTATTAAGACCACAGATGCCACTCACCCATGTGGAGTGGAGAGGACTGCCTTAGCAATATGCTAGTTATGTCAATTGGCTTCGGTGTCCAGTGTGAGTATGGTCACCTGATCCCTGCCTCTGCTACTCTGTCTTCACCTATTGGGTTAAGATTAGAAGAGTTTTCAGGTTATGTTGAAGTCCAATTAAATCGATCCTCTCTCTAATGCGTGCTGTCACTGACCTCACCCAACCAAATTTCTATCAACTCTCTAATCTATAACCAGTCCTCTCCCTCCCTCCCTCCCTCCCCTCCCTTGCAGCTGTCAAAGAGTCCTTCCTTCTATATATGAGTCAGTTTTCAAGTCCTTAAAGTAGGGGTCTCATACCATATTTGTTCTTGTGCCACTGACTAATTTCACTCAACATGATGGATAGAAAGTTCTGTATATGTCTGTGAGGTCTAGTTGGTTAATTGTGGCAATAAGGTCTTCTGTGTCTTTAGTGAGCTTTTTTTTTTTTACAGTATAATCTATTTTATCTGAGATTTGTATTGCCACCCTGCTCTTCTTTGTATATTGTAAGCTTGGTATATACTATTCCATCTTTTAATTTTCAGTTTGTTCACATCTTTAAGTTGAAGGTGAGTTTCTTGTAAGCAACTTATAGACAGGTCGTGTCTTTTGATCCAAGATGTCACTCATTGGCTCTTTAATGGAGCATTCAGTCCATTTACCTTCAATGTAGTTACTGATAGATATGTGTTTAGTGCTAGCATTTTGCTGTATTTATTTTTGTGTTGATGTTTTCTCTGTTGCAATTACTACACTGTTCTGGGACATTCTTCTTTATGGGTTGATTTTTCACCGTTTTCAGTGTTGATTTGGTGTTTGCTGAAATTCCTGTGCTGCATTTCTTGTTTTGCTATGTGGCTTCTTTGTTGTGTTTTCCAACTACCCCTGTAAGTCCCCTTAATAATGTATATATAAACCTGGTTTTAACTTCTAAATATCTTATTAACTTCCTCTCCATCTGAATGCACTATAACTACTGTAATACAGCCCTCTTTTTATGTGATGGTATCATAGTTTTCATGATATGATCACTGGATCACCCCTTTTAGTATTGTAGCTTTGGTTGGGGTTTTGTGCCTTCCCCAGCTGAGTAGGTTTCTGGATGATGTGTCCTGTATTGTCTCCTAAAATACAGAGTTAATGGTTTTGTTCTTCTAAGCCAAGAGCTTCCTTCATTATTTCTTGTAGCTTTGGTTTTGTTTTTACAAAATCTCTGAGTTTCCGTTTATCTGTGAAAGTCTTAATTTGATTTTTGTATGTGAAACACAGTTTTGCAGGATATATAATTCTTGGTTGGAAGTTTTTCTCCTTCAGGGCTTTGAACGTGCCACCCCACTGCCTCCGTACCAACATGGCTTCTGCTGAGAAGTCAGACAAGAGCCTACAGAGCTTTTCTCTGAAGGTTAGCTTTGCTTTGAGTCTTGCTGCCTTTAAAAGTTTCTGCTTATGTTTTATTTTGTTAAGCTTGATTATATCTTAGAGTCTTTCTTTTGGAGTCCGTATTATATGGCAATTGATACACATCTTGGATGTCTATGTTCTCTTCCTTCATAATTTCAGGGGAGTTTTCTGTCAGCGGGTCAACAACAAACCTTTCTGTGTTTTCAGATGTTCCTTCCTGTTCAGGAACTCCAATTAATTCAGATTGTTCCTCTTAATAGAGTCCCACATATTTCTTAATGCTTCTTCATTTTTCTTGTGTCTTTTCTCTGATTTTTCCTCATAAATGCTGGTGTCCATAGTTTTGTCTTCCAAGTCAGAAAGTCTGTCTTGCATTTGTTGAATTGAACTTTCTGATTTATTAATTTTGTTGTTGATCTGTTGGATTCAGAATGCTGGAGTTCCATCAGTTTGAACATCTTGCTTAATTTTTCATTTTGGTCTGCTAATTTTTGTATAATGTCTGGGTGGGCTGTCTATATAATTCTTGTGTACTCAACCTCCAAAAATTTCAGAAAGGCTTCTTCATCTGGGAAGTTCTTTGGTTCTTTCTTTTTGGAACTTTGTGGAGCCATAGTTGGATTTTTCCTTAAATGTCTGGCCAGGGATTGTTGCTTTCTGGGCATCTAGAGGTTGTTTAGTTTCTCTGGTGTTGCCTTAATATGAGCTGGAGTAGAAGTTGATCATCAGTTACCTCTGTGTACTCCAGTGACTGGGCCCAGTGGAATCTCTGTGATAGCAGGCTCCACCTCCTGGCTGGCAAGGACACAGCCCTACTTATGGAGTCACTGGGAGGCCGTCAACTGACCCTATGTTTTGGGTCAGTCAGGATTGCAAGAGATGCTGTCAGGCTGCACCACGTTTCTCTACGTAGTCTTATGTTGAAAGGTAAAAGCTATCTGACAGCTTCCAAAAACAGTCAGGCTGTCAGGTGTGCAAGCCTCTCTTTCCAGCTGGCAATGGAGGCCTTCTCTATCCATCCCTAGATGCTGTGACTTAGTTCCAAGTATGGACAGGCTACTGCCATACTGTCATCAGATGCCGGGCCCTTAGAAAAGATGCTAAGCACATCTTTTCTTCTGGGGAAGCTTTCCCCAGGCTGGTACTGCCTCCTAGTCTGAGAATTAGCCTCCATTGAGACTTCTGTTTGGGTAGCTCCACCTCCCAGTTAGACAAGAAAGTGTCCCACAGAGGCTCTCCAGCCCACTGAGAAACAACTGAATCAATGGCAGAGGTTCAGAAAGAGGGGTGGAAGGTCTGTGGTGCTCATAGCCCAGAGCCAGGCTCTCAAAGTGTGGTTATTCTATCCACTGGTCATGTCGGCAGTGTGAACTTTGCTGCCAGTCAAGCCCAATCGCTGCTACAGGCTAACAAAAAGGAAAAAAGTTAAAGCCAGTAGTTACCTTCAGTCTGGGAGAGCTGGCCATTCAACAAGGGTTGGGGTCGGTGAAAGAGAAGAAGTTTCCTGTTCAGTGACATGTAGCCCAAAACAACAGCCCTATGCCGTGTCCTAGGACTCACAGGGTCTCCAGAAGATTCCACTTAATTATCAGTCCTCGTCTTAGTATTTAGTGGGAGTTAAGGAGATGTGTGTCTAGTCCACCATCGTGACTCCACCCGCTGCTAAAGAACTTTTTGTTTTCTGCCCTGACTGAAAAATTGTGCTTATTGTTTCCTATTCAATTACCTCTCATTTCTGAGCTGTTTCTTGAGAAAAGCTCATTTGTTTCTTGTTGTATTGTTGTTGTTAGGTGCCATCTTGTCAGTCCCATCTCATAGCTATCCTATGCACAACAGAATGAAACACTGCCCAGTCTTGTGCCATTCTCACAATCTTTGTTACATTTGAGCCCATTGTTACAGTCACTGTGTCAATCCATCTAGATGAAGGTCTTCCTCTTTTTTTTTGCCAACCATCTACCGAAGATGATGGCCTTCTGCAGGAACTGCTAGCATGTCCCTTCTGATAACATGTCCAAAGTATATGAGATGAAGTCTTGCACCATCTGAGCTTCTAGTGAGCATTCTGGATGTACATCTTCCAAGATAAATTTGTTTGTTCTTGTAGAAGTCGATGGCATATTCAATGTTCTTTGCCAGCACCATAATTCAAAGGCATCCATTCTTCCCTGCTCTTCCATACTCATTGTCCAGCTTCCACATGCATATGAGGTGATGGAAATCACCACGGCTTGAATCAGGCACACCTTAGTTCTTAGACTGACATCTTTGCTTTTTAACACTATAAAGAGTTATTTTGCAGCAGATTTGCCCAATGTTATGTTTCATTTGATTTATTGGTTGCTACTTCCATTGATTGTGTATTCACATAAAATGAAGTTATTGCCAACCTCAGTCTTTTCTCCTTTTTATTATGATGTTGCTTATTGGTCCAGTTGCAAGCATTTTTGTTTTCTTTATGTTGAGCTGTAATCCATACTGAAGGTTGAGGTCTTTGATCTGCATCAGTAAATGTTTCAAGTCCTCTTTACTTTTAGGAAGCAAAGTTGTGTCATCTGCATATCACAAGTAGTTAATGAGTCTTCCTCCAATGTTGATGCTGCATTCTTCATTTAGTCCAGAAAATCTGATTATTTGCCCAGCATACAGACTTAATAAGTATAGTGAAAAGATACAACTCTGATGCATACCTTCCCTGACATTAACCACACAATATCCCCTTGTTCTGTTTGAACAACTGCTTCTTGGTATAAGTATAGGAACTTCATGAGCACAGTTAAGTGCTATGGAATTCCTATTCTTTGCAATCATATCCCTAATTTGTTATCATCCACACAGTCAAATGACTTTGCATACTCAGTAACTCATAGATAAACATCTTTCTGGTCTTCTCTGCTTTCAGCCTGGACCTATCTGACTTCAGCAATGGTATCCCTTATTTCATGTTATCTTCTGAATCCAGCTTCAATTTCTGGCATTTCCCTTTCAGTGTACTACTATAAATGCTTTCAAGTGGCCTTCAGCAAAATTTTACTTGTGTCAATGGAGTATTACACAGTAATAAAGAACAACGATGAATCTTTGAAGCATCTCATAACATAAATAAATCTGAAGACATTATGCTGATTAAAATAAGTCAATAACAAAAGGCCAAATATTATATGAGACCATTATTGTAAAAAATCATGTAAAGGATTTTCCCAACAAGGGCTATAGCCATGAGTGGATGAAAACACTACCAGAACCATAACCCAGAAGAAAACAAAGAAAGAAATACCCCAACTTTTCTTTCCATCTCTTGTTGATACCTTCCAATGGCCAGTCCAACCATAAGTCAAAGAGCAATGGAGACCACAGAGAATAATATATAAGGATCAGACTCCATGGCACAAAGCAGGGCAAAGAGCAGAAAATGGATTGGTTTGGGGAAGGCAGCAACAAATAGAGAATAACCAATTCAAAGGGAATACATTATTCAGAGTATGAAGGAGCATTAGTGGGATCCAGCCAGAAGGAATAAACAGATAACCTGGATTTGTAGATATGGGAGAAATGAGCCACTCAGGTGTTGAAGTCATTAAGATTGTAGCTCAGCCTTGGCTGGGCCATGATCCTCAATGGTTTGGCAGTTCTGATGGAAATCAGTAGTTATATGATGGTATGATCACTTCCCTGATAAGATTTGATACAATGTTATCACTCCCATGATGGGATCTGCTCTGATTCCAATCAGTTGAAAAGGAGTTTCCTTGATTATGGTCTGCATCTGATATAAGTGGACTTTCTGATAAAGCTTGCTGGCTTTTGCCCACCGTGGATCCTGCAGCTGGCTCCTATTCATCTTTCCTCCAGTTCTTGGGACTTGAGATGACAGCTTACTTGTCATCTTGGGATTCATTGGTCTTTCTAGTATATGAGCAAGACTTCTGCTGTATGATCTGCCAATCTTGGGTTCACCAACCTCTGCAACTATGTGAATCAGAAAAACCCTCCCACATGACCCACGATTGTTCCAGCCTCCACAACTGCCAGACCCATTTCCTTGATATGAATCTCTATATACATATTTATACATTTCACTGGTTTTGCATCCAGCCTAAGACAACAACCCTATAGGGCAGAGAAGAACAGTCCCCGTAGAACTCCTCAGGCTGTAATCTTTGTGGAAACAGACTGCTACATCTTTTTACCATGGAGTGACTGGTGGGTTTGAACCACCAACCTTTCAGTTAGCATCTGTGTTCATAACCACCGCATCCCAAGGGATCCTTTGGT
The DNA here is from genome assembly GCA_028571685.1 of Heterohyrax brucei. NCBI lineage: Eukaryota > Metazoa > Chordata > Mammalia > Hyracoidea > Procaviidae > Heterohyrax > Heterohyrax brucei. Next base: position 38,426,789 of record CM053146.1, on the reverse strand, counting down.
GGCTGCAGTGCCTCAGAATCCACCATTGAAAATTTATTCCATGGGATCACAACATTTCACTACCAGAAGTCATTGGCTTCAAAAAAGCAAATACCTTGGGCTGTACAGCATGTTTAATCTGTTATCAAACTAATATAGCATTCAGACTAGTTGTCCTGCAGTGTACTGTTATCATCAGAAGCAGAAATCACAGCCCTGATGCATTTTGTTTAATACCTACTGTACATCATTGAGGACCCTAGTAACACAGTGGTTAAGAGTTTGGCTGCTAACCAAAAGGCCATCAGTTCTGATCCACCAGCCACTCCTTGGAAATCCTATGGTGCATTTCTATTCTGTTCTATAGGGTCTCTGTGAGTTGAAATCCACTCAATGGCCACTGATCGTATGCCAGGTATTATGCTAAGTTGTGTCTGTTCACCGTACTCATTCATTCTGTATGCCCAGCAAATAATCCAAGAGGCTGGAATGTATGAAGAAGAATAGGACATCAGGACTGGAGGAAGATCAATTAATAACCTTTATTATACAGGTGACACAGTCTTGCTTCCTAAAAGTGAAGACAGCATGAAACAGTTACTGATGAAAATCAAAGACTACGGCCTTCAATGTGGGTTACACCTGAATATCAAGAAAAAAAAATCTTCACAACTGGACCAATATGCAACACCATGATAAATGGAGAAACGATTGACATTGTCAAGGATTTCATTTTACTTGGATCCGTAATAAACACCCATGGAAGCAACAGTCAAGAAATCAAGATACATTGCATTGGGAAGATCTGCTGCAAAAGACCTCTTTAAAATGTTAAAAAGCAAAGGTGTCACCTTGAAGACTAATGTGTGCCTTACCTAAGCCACAGTAGTTTCAGTTGCATTGTATGCATGTGAATGCTGGACAATGAATAAGGAGAACAGAAGAACTGATGCCTTTGAATTATAATGTTGGAGAAGAATATTGAAGGTACCATGAACTGCCAAAAGAATGAACAGATAGATATCCCTTGAAAGTACAACCAGAACGTTCCTTAGAAGCCAAGATAGTCAGACTGTGTCTTGTTTTGGACGTGTTATCAGGAGAGATCAATCCCTGGAAAAGGATATCATGCTTGGTAAAGTAGAGTTGCAGCCAAAAAAAGTAGAAAGCCACCAATGGGATGGACTGACACATTGCCTGCCACAGTGAGCTGAAGCGTAATGACTTGGGGCATGGTGTAGGACTGGACAGTGTTTCTTTCTGTTGTACATAGAGTTGCTATGAGTCACAAATGACTCAAACAGCACCTAACAGCAGACAATAACATGTTGTGTTATTGCATTTATCTTTCTTCCCATGCCAGTACCAATTTAAAGATAATTCAAAAGGTAAGAGAAGGAGAGTTGCCTGTGGTCACACAGTTAATCCGGAAAGTCATAATGAGTGCCAGGGGGAGGGTCCAGCATTTGGAGAACCACCAAGAGTACACATAGGAGCCATGAAATGGCATATTAGGGCAATTAAGGGAGATAGCCACAGGACACTACGTTCTGCAGTTGAGGAGAAGGTGTGCACCCTATAATGCAGAAGAAATGTGACCAAGGAAGACATCTCAGTAACAAGCTTGGCCTACTTCAGAGTTCTACTCAAGGCTCCTCTTTCCTACCTGTACCTGGGATGGATGATGTGTTTTAGATGAAGGAGAGACCAACCTAATTCCACACAGAAGTCCTTTTCCAGGCTTTCTTCAGGTAGCTGGAAAAGTTTCTTTCGGAAGACATACTGTCAGTGGAATCTGGCTTGTCAATCAATCAGCCTTCTGCCAGTGACTGTTGGCACCATTCTTGATTATACATTTATTGAATTGCAGCATCAGCCAGAGCAGATTACATTGACTGTCTTTTAGTTCTGTCTGCCTGATAGGGGATGGTGCACCAAGGAATGAATGTTTAAAAGCCTTAGAAGGTAGAACACAGTGGAATCTGTGCTCCCTGTCACAGATCACAATGTGGATTGTAAAGTTAGTAAAGACAGACAGGAGGAGGCTTTCTCACCAAAGAGACATCACCAGTGAGGTTGTACTCACAAGGCTGGCAAATCTCTTCCCCACACTACATGAATGAATTTGTTGTTCAACAAATATTTATTGAGCACTTACTGCATGCTAGGCTCTGCACTAAGGTCCTGGGGAAACACCAGTGAACAAAACAATCATCACCTTGGCCTTTGTAGAGATTGGTGTAGTGGGAGATAGACAAACACACAAAGTGATACATAAACTGAAGGATGCTGTGAAGAAAACAGAGGGTACAACAAAGAGCAAAAGGATGGGATCTACTTTATATAACACTAATCAAAAAAGGCCTCTTTGAGGAGGTAACAGGAATCAATAAAGATCCATCATGATGAGCAGCAGCGTATTTGCGTGGCCTTAAAGTGTTTCCTTACAGCTTGAATGTTAATTGCTAAGGAAAGAAAGTATCAACTATACAGAAGAGAACTCAGACACCTTTGACCCAGTGATCAAAGTTCAGATCACCCAGCGAGGGACAGATGGACATCAAGTGCCTCCATAAGACAGGCACAACATTACTTATACAGTATTCTGACATAAATTGGTATTTAATTGTGAGGAAATATCAGATAAACCTAAAACAGGAATACTGTATTTACAAATAGGGAACCTCAAGCCACTAAGAATGAATAATCAGGAAGGGAGTTTGGACCCAGGATTCCTGCACTGAGATGCTCCCAGATCAAGGGAAGACTGAAAACAAGGACCTTTTCCTGGAAGTGACAGAGAGAAAAAGCCTTCCCCTAGAGCTCACACCCTGAATTCTGACTTCTCATCTCCTAAACTAAAAGAGAATAAACATCTGTTTCTTAAAGCCATTCTCTTGTGGCACTTCTGTTTGTAACTAAGACAGGTATCAACTGGAGTCTGTTTTTTTAAAATATTACTCACTAGGAGGAGAGCAGAGTTGCAGAGAGGTGGGTACTTAGGGTTTTATATGCAAACTGTCTTGAATGGTAAACTTTCACTTAATCACAATAAGAAAACACAACTCACTAGGACCATGTCTTTACTAACCATTTATTTCACTCTTCACTCATTTGAAAAAAGAACTACTAAATCTAGGTTCTCCACAAGATTTTAGTCTTTCTTTTGGCAAGAGAAATTTGTAGCATGCTTTAAATTTTGTATGGTCCTGTCTGACACTTTTCTTTTTTTAGAGTAATATTTATTAATATCAATTTTTAACAAAGCATTCTTTAAAAAAAACAAAAACAAAAACCAGGGAATCATAAAGAAAAAAAGAAGCAGTAAAGTTATGGAGAACTTCTCAGTTCAGTATTAGTGTGATCAAAGGAAGTTTCATAGAATAGGAGGCATTTAAATTTGACTTACAAGGCTGGCTATGTTTCAGCTGTGTAACAAGAGACAGTAAGGTACTCTGAGTAGAGAAAAACAAAGTAAGCAAGGATGTTGGAAAGATGCTGTTACACCCAACAAAACTTTCCTAAGCTGTGCTGTTCAATAAGGTAGCCACCAGCTCCATGCAGCCATTTAAATTTAAGCTTAAATTTAAATTAATTAAATTAAAAATTGAATTATTGCATCACATTAATCACATTTCAAACGGTCAGTAATCACATGTGGGTGAGAGGCGTAATGCTGGAGAGTACACACAGAGGAGGGACGTTCTGCTGGGTAGCGTTCAGGTGGAGAAGTGATGGTTATGGAGAAATAAAAGAAGGTAAGTAAGCTGATAACAGAGACTAGGTAACAGACTTTGAGTTTAAACTTGATCATGCTAGTATACCAAATAGGATGTGTTTGGTTACAAAAAACAAAAATCTGACTAAGTTAGCTTTTAAATAACAAATGAAGCTTATTAGCTCATGTAACTGAAAGTCGGATCCGACTCGACGGCACTTGGCTAACTGAAAGTCTAGCTATAGTGTGGCCTTCGGGTATACTCTCTTTAAGATTTTGCTGTGTTTTCGCTGCTCCTGTTTTTTCTTTTATAATAATAATTTATTGTATTTTCAGTGGAAGTGAGCACAGCAAAACATGTTCACGTTCAACAATTTCTATACGTATTGCTCAGTGATACCGGTTATATTCTTCAAATTGTATCAAACTTCTCGTTATTTCCATTCTAGCTGTTGATCTTTGACTAATTCTTATGACTGATGTGTTTGTTCCTGTTTTTGTTTTGGCTTTGGCTTTTCAGCTACAAAGCCTTCCAAGGAAAATCAGGCAATAGGATATTGGAACCATATTTGTGAGGTACTTTTATCAGTTAGGTAAAACTAGTTTTAAGATAACTTCAGTACTCTCTTCCAGTCAAGGCAACCCTAGTGGCACAGTGGTTAAGTGCTACATCTGCCAACTAAAAGATCGGCAGTTTGGATCTGCCAGGTGCTCTTTGGAAACTCTATGAAGCAGTTCTACTCTGCATGATGTCCTTCTCCAGGAACTGATCTTTCCTGACAACATATCCAAAGTATGAAGATACAGTCTTGCCATCTTTGGTTCCAAGGAGCAGTCTGGTTGTACTTCTTCCAGAACAGATCTGTTTGTTCTTTGAACAGTCCATGTTACATTCAACACTCTTCTCCAACACCAGAATTCAAAGGCATCAATTCTTCTTTTGTCTTCTTTGTTCATCGTCCAGCTTTTGCCTGTGTATGATGCGATTGAAAATACCATGGCTTGGGTCAGGCACTTTTTAGTCTTCAAGGTGATATCTTTATTTTGAATACTTTGAAGAGGTCCTTTGCAGCAGATTTTCCCAGTGCAATCTGTCTTTTGATTTATGGACTGCTACTTCGAAGGGCATTGATTGTGGACCCAAGTAAAATGATATCTTTGATAACCTCAATCCTTTCTGCATTTAGAGGGAATGATGGGGCTAGCAAATCACCACTTGACATTCCCTGATTCAACCATTGTGGTAGATAGAGATAGCGGACAGATGGGATTGTTCTCCCCTCTTGCCTGGCAAGGTTCCTGTCTTCACTACACGCACTTTATCATTCTGAATATTTTCTTACCAGTGCCATCTATTTTATCACCATCTATAGGCATTTCTCAGCCCCTGAATTTGACTTTCTACTCTGATGAAATACTGATTAAGTGCTGTGAGTGTTGACCGAAAGATCAGCCGTTCATATCCAGCAGACACTCTTTGGAAAACCCAACAGAAAATATACTCTGTCCTACAAAGCGTCTATGATTCAGAATCAACTTGACAGCAATGGTTTTCGTTTGTTTGTTTGTTTTTTGTTTTGGTCCCTTTTGGTTAAGTGGGATCTGCCCCTCTAAGCTATATTGTCTTCTTACCCACAGTGCCATCGATACACACACACACACACACACACACACACATACACAATCTAGAGCTTTCAGACAGAGACAAAAAACAGACTAACTTCTGCTTCATATTATGGGTACAATGGAAGTAATAATTCCCTTCCTCCCTTTTCTCTTTCAACAGTCCATCATATCCTCTTCATTTAATTGGAAATGTGTTTCTTGTTACACATCTACGGTACTGGCTATTGTACAGTGTTCTTCATCCCCTTCAGAGATGAAATAATACAAAATTCATGCAATATCCAATCTTTCACGTAGATAATGTCTTGTAGCTACTGAAAGATGAAGAGTGGGTATGGAGGGGCAAACAGATTATCCAACACAGTTAATTTCCTCTCCTTCATCTTTCATCTCATTGATCCCCTTTCTGCTCTTCACCTCAGGAAATATTGTTTTCATTATTAGCTGGACGAAGAAGCAGTAGGCAAGTAATCCAAAGATCAAAATTGTAACCTGATTCTGTCAGCACAAATTATGGGACCGTAGGTGAACAACTTAACATTTAGGTCATAGTGTCCTCACTGAAAAAACTGAGGACTTAATAGTCTATTAGATCCTTTTTGTATCTAAGTGCGTGAGTCTATGATTTGAGTTTCAAATATTGGAATGCTCATGGACATGGTTGTTAAAGTTCTTTTCTCTACTGAGATCACTGAGTGTTCTCATAAAGTCTCTTGGCGTCATATACCAACATACTAATAACTCCAAAATTTATGTATTTACATGAAGTCTCTTAGCTTCATATACCAACATATTAATAACTCCAAAATTTCTGTATTTGGCTTCAACTTCCCCTCCCTTCCCACCATGAGCACCCCATCTCCAGTTGCCCATTTGGTATCTTCCATTGGTTGTCTAATAGACATCACAAACTTCACATCTAGAAGAGAATAATTTATTTCTGCTCCCTCCTCCTCCTCCATTCTTCCTCTTCTTGCCAAGCCAAAGCCAAGGGCCATCGAGTTGGATCTGACTCATGGCAACCCTAGGGGCCAGGATAGAACTGACCCCCAGAGTATTCAAGGAGCCCCTGGTGGATTTGAACCGCCAATCTTGTGGTTAGCAGTGGTAGCACTTAACCCATTACACCACCAGAGTTTCCCTTCCTCCTCTTAGAAAATGGAAAAAAAAAAAAAAACATTTTCTTACTTGCTCAGACAAAAACCTTAATGTCATGGTTTGAATTGTGTCCCCCTGCCCCAAAATGTGTGTAGCAATGTGGCTAGGCCACAGTTCCTAGTATTGTGTGATGTTCCTCTCTGTAGTAAACCTTGCCTCTACGATGTCAATAAGGGTGAACGGGCAGCAGTTATGTTAATGGTGAGGGTTGTGAGGTTGTATGGTGCTGTGAGGCAATCCCTTGGGATATAAGGGACATGGAAGCAAGCAGAGAGTTAGGGACCTCATGCCATCAGGTTTGCAGCAGTGCCACTGGGAGCAGAGCACATCCTTGGATCCTGGGTCCTGCACTTCAGAAGCTGCCAGTCCAGGTAAAGGCTGACTTTCAGGACCTTCCCCAGCACCAACAGCTAAAGCTTTCTTCTGGAACTAACACCTTGAAGTTTGACTCTTAGCTGACTTTATCATGAGGCATGGCTAAAGCCATCCATTTCTGTAATTTCTGTTATAGCACTCAATGACTAAAACAAGCAGCAAACATTTTGATCCCTGTCCGTTCTCCACATCCAATTTAATAGTGGCTTCTGTTGGCTTTTCCTTCAAAAGTGTATCCAAAATCATACCATTTCATACCACTTTACCACAACTTCACCAGGCTACCATTATCTCTCCCCTAAATTGTTGCCGTAGTTATTCATGTCCTTCTTCTTTATAGTCTACAAAGAAATTTCAAGTCATTTAATGAAATTTATAGTCAAGCATATCACTCCTTTGTTTAAATCCTCCAATAGTGTCTTAATAAAATTAGAAAAATAATAAAAATCCTTAGTATGACCTAAAGGCCTTACCAGCCCTCCTGCCCTCAAATTTTATCTTTTATTTACTCAGCAACAGTCATTCCAACCTTTTGTATATTCTTTTATTTATGCAGAAAAGAGACTGGTTAGCTGCTTACCAAATCTGTATGCTCTACCATGTGTATGGACACACTGCTAGGTTATGTAGTCAAGCCTTCCAAGCAGTTAAGGGTGGAATGTGACTAAATTGTGGCCAATAGGATAAAAAGATAGTCTTAGTCTGTGTTCTCTAGAGAAGCAAAATCAGTAAAGCACACACACACACACAGTTGTTGTGCTCGTTGTCAGGTGCCTGTCATTTCCAACTCATGGGAATCCCATGGACAACAGAATAAAATACTCCCTGGTCCTTGTACCATCCTCACAATCGTTGTGATGCTTGAGTACATTGTTGCAGCCACTGTGTCAATCCATCTCATAAAGGTCTTTTTTTCAATGATCTTTTACTTTACCAAGCATGATGTCCTTCTCTTGGGACTGATCCCTCCTGATAACGTATCTGAAGTATGTGAGATGTAAGATGTCTTCTAACCATCCCTGCTTCTAAAGACCATTCAGGTTTTACTTCTTCCACTCCTGAGACCTTGTTCTTCCTCACATCATCCAATTTCTCAGATTATTTGCTCATCATATAGATTGAATGTTGATTCTGACTCATAACCACCCTGTAAGATAGAGTAGAACTACCCATAGAGTTTTCAAGGAGCACCTGGTGGATTCAAACTGCTAGTTAGCAGCCATAATGCTTAACCACTACTCCACTAAGGTTTCCATAGATTGAATAAGTATGCTGAAAGGATACAATCCTTATGGACACTTTTCTTGACTTTAAACCATTCCAAAAACTGCAAACCAAACCTGTTGCAGCTGAATTCATTCTTATTTATAGTGATTCTGTAGGACAGAGTAGAATTGCCCTATAGAGTTGCCAAGGAATGCCTGGTGGGTTTGAATTGTTCACCTGTTGATTAGCATCCGTAGCTCTTTACCCTTATGCCACGAGGGTATCCCCTTATTTTGTTCAAATGACTGCCTCTTGACCTATGTGCAAGTTCCTTGAGAGCACAGCTGAGTGTTCTGGAATTCCATTCTTCACAATGCTATCCATAATTTGTTATGATCCACATCTTTCTAGTATTCTCTGCTTTCAGCCAAGATCTGTCTGACATCAGTTATGATATCCTTGGTTTTGCATCTTTTTTTGAACCTGACATGAATTTCTGGCAGTTCCCTGTCAATATACTGTTGAAGCCACTTTTGAATAACCTTCAGGAAAATTTCACTTTTTCATGTGATGTTGATGATATTGTTTGATAATTTCCACATTCGATTGGATCATTTTCATGGGAATAGGTATAAATATGTATATGTTTCAGTCAGTTAGCCAGATAGCTGTCTTTCAAATTTCCTGAGCACTTTCAGCACTGCGTCTGTTTGTTGAAACATCTCAGTTGGTATTTTGTCAATTCCTGGAGCCTCGTTCTTTGGCAATGCCTTTAGGGCATCTTGGACTTCTTATTTCAGTACCATCAGTTCCTGATTATATGCGACCTCCTGAAATGGTTGAAAGTCGACCAATTCTTCTTTTGATATAGTGACTCCCAGTATTCTTTCCATTTTCTTTTGATTGTTCCTAAGTTGTTTAATATTTTTCCCATGGAAGCTTTCAGTAACGTACCTTGAGGCTAGGTATAGAGAGATTTGTATCAAGGAAATGGTTCATGTGGCTGCAGAGGCTAGAAAGTTCCAAATCCATGGGTCAGGCTGGGGACTTATCCATACTCATATAGCTACAGGGGCTGGCAAACCCAGCAAGTCGGAAAGCAGGGCCCTGGCTCACAGCTTGTGAAGATCAACGAAATCCAAGATTGGTAAGCAAGACTGCAGGTAAGCTGCTTGCTCAAGCCTTAAGAACCAGAGGTCAGATGAAAGGATCCAGAGTAAGAACAAGCCCATTTACCTACATAGGATGCAGTCCACACTCCCAAGGAAATTCTCTTTCAATTGATTGCTCACAAGAGACCCCACCACTAATGTAATCACATTGTATTAGATGTCATCATGCAAGTGGTTATATTATTATGTGACCATCAAACTACCTCATGTCTGTCATACCACTGAGAATCATGGCCCAGCCAAGTTGACACACAACTTTAATGATTACAAAAATAGACAGTAAGTGTCATTTCCACATATTCTTTAAAAGTTGCACACAGTTTGTTTTCCTTGCTTGCCAAAGGAATATTGACTGTCGGTCATAGGTGATGGGGATCCTGGAGAGTGAAAGGGCCCCCAGACGGAAGAACTTTGGATGTCTGAAACAATGGATAGAAGCACATTTACCACACTCATGCTAAATATGCTCCTTTTGTATTAAAGCACTTCGATTCAATGATAGGAGTGCGTGTTATTTGTTAAAGCTGTTAGGCTTCCCTAACTAAAGCCCAGGAAAGCTGGTGGCATAGTGGTTAAGGGTTGTGGCTGCTAACCAAAAAGTCAGAAGGTAAAATCCACTAGATGATCCTTGGAAAATCTTTGGAGCCATTCTGCTGTTTTCTGCGGGGTTACTATGAGTTGGACTTACCTTGACAGTAATGTTTTTTGTTTAACTAAATCCCATAACAAACTCCATTCCAACTCACTTGCTTCCTCTGCTTGAAGCCTTCTTTCTGTATTCATGTGACCAGCTTCATTAGCTCCTGCCTAAATGTCACATACTCCAAGAAGTCTTCTCTGATTACTCATTGAAAATAACCTAGCCCCACCTTCCGTTGCCTTGCACTGTTTTTCATCAAAGTGCTTGTTACTGTCTAACGGTATGTTACATGTTTAATTGGTTAATATTTCTTTATTGCCTATATTTCACTAGAATATACGATTCGTGAAAGCAGTGCTGGCTGTTTCTTTATGATCACTGTAATATATCTAGTGTCATACCACTGCTAAGTATGTAGTGGGAACTCTATCACTATTAGAATTAATTAATGTTCACTGCTCTTTAGCATCCTGGTCCTGTTTCAGCTCCCACTGTCACGACAAATCCAATTTCCTCTCATACACATCATTTTCAGATGGATAGCTACACCTCGCTGATCCTTCTCCATCAGTTAAGCTTCCACATCCCCTGTCCTAGCAGTTCCAAAGAAGCCAGCTAGCCTCCTGAAAGGTGATATACTTTCATGGTTACAAAAGTTGAAGGAAGTAAAAAAACAAAACTGAACCCCAGCAATGCAGATCTAAATCAGTCACAGAGCCTGACTGTGAGAGACAACAGCACAACGACCCCTGGGTACCTGAGACTGACCTCTCATAAGAGTGATTCCCAGATCTACTTTTATAGATAGGACTTTCAAGGCCACTGGAATTTCCAGTCTTCCATTCTCTCTCTGGCCCATTGGTAAGGTTTTGGCCTTGGTGCCTTTGGAAAAGACACTTGGTATGGTGAGGAGTCAGTCCACCTTAGCTTGAAAGCAAAAGTCTAACACCATTAGGCTGTCCCTTCAAGACAAGGATATATTTATTATCTTAGCACTATTTATTACTGAGCGTCTTCTCTGTGTACCACTATGCTAAGTGCTGAAAAACCAGCCATAAAAAAAGATTGCCATGTCAGATGTTACCTTAAGGAGCTTATAGTTTATCAAGAAAGGCAACCGTAACTTCACAATTCATTGGTTACAACTGTGAGAAGGACTTGTTCTGTGGTGGTTTGTACCAGCCCTGTCTCAGTTATCTAGAGCTGCGTCTTAGCCATCTAGTGCTGCTGTAACAGAGACAGCACAAGTGGATGGCCATAACCAAGTGAAAGTGATTTTCTCACATAGAAGTAGGCTAAAAGTCTAAATTTAGGGCACCAGCTCCAGAAGAAGTCTTTCTCTGTGACACAGGAGAAAACTGCTTGTGGTCAGTATTCTCCTGGACTAGGAGCTCCTGAGGTGCCGAGACTTCTGGTCCAAAAGACTCACTCTGCTCCTGGCCCAGCACCCCTTTTTTCCCAATAGTGTGAGGACCCCAACTGTCTGCGTGCTTCTCTTTCCTTTATATCCCAAGAGATTGCCTCAGGGCACAATACAATCTTGTACATTGAGTTCTATGCCACGAATACAACTGCTGCCCGTCCTCCCTTATTGACATAGGATTTACAAAGTAGAGGAACATCACACGTTACCAGGAATCGTGGCCTAGCCAAATTGCTACACACACTTTTGGAGGGACACAATTCAATCTATGACAGGCTGCTAAAACGAAACTACTGCAATTGGGGGGTTTTCACAAATGGAATTATTTTCTCAAAGTTAGGAGTCTAGAAGCCCAAATTCAGGATGCCCACCCTAGGGAAAGGCTTAGGAGTCTAGAAGCCCAAATTCAGGATGCCCACCCTAGGGAAAGGCTTTCTGGCTCTCTGTTGGCTCTGGGGGAAAGTTCTCCTCTCTTTTCAGCATTTGTAGGCCTAGTGTCCCCCGGCTCCTTGGTGATCTCCATGTGGCATGCCATCTGTCTTCCCCATCTCCTGCTTTTCTTCTTATTTGCTTCACCTGCTACTTTTATATCTCAAAAGATATTGGTTTAAAACATATCCTGCACTAATATGACATTTCCCATTTCCCAAATAGGATTATAACCATGGGTGTAAACCTAAACACCAGACGCATTGCCATCAAGTTAATTCCCACTGGTAGTGATCCTGCCAGATGGTGTAGAACTGCCCCACAGGGTTTCCAAGGAGTGGTTGATGGTTTCAAACTGCCAACATTTTGGTTAGCAGCTGAGCTCTTAACCACAGCCCCACCAAGCCTCCCTAGTAGTATAGGAATTAGGATTTACAACGCATTGGGGGCAGGGAGAACATAATTCAATCTTTAATAAGTCTGTGAAAACAAGAAACATTTTATGAGGAAAACTATAAGTGGACTGAAACTGAAAGGATAACAACTCAGTAAACACTGGGCAAAAACAGAGGAGAGTGATAAGAGTGTTCAGGTTGAGCTGAGAAGGTGCCTGCAACAGGTAGAAATAAGGCACAAGACAAGAATGGCCAGCACTTGGTGAGCAGGGAGGCATTTGGTACCAGTGAGGCAGAGCAAGACGGCAGAGGGCCTGGTGGGCCAAATTAAGGGCCTTGATGCCGTACTAAGAACAGTAGAAAATCATTGAAGTATTTGAGCTAAAAGGTGAGGGCAGGGAATAATCAGTTCTGCAGTTTATAACAATTCTTCAGTTTTTGTGACTAAAATGGGTTGTTAGAGGGGCAGGGGTGGAGAAAGGGAGCCAATAAGGAAGGTATCACAGGAGCCCAAATGAAAAATACCAACTCCCTGGACTAGAATATTAGCAATATAGATGCAGAGAATCAGATGGACTTGAGATATTTAGGAGGCAAGGTCAGTAGAATGGATTCATCGTGGGTGGAATATAGGCATAGGGGTTGGAAGGAGGGAGGTGAGAACACCCAGGAAGGCACCCAGGTTTGTGATTCGAGCAGCTGGGAAGATAATGCTGCCTTTTGCTGAGATGGGATACACTGAAAGTGAAGCAGGTTACAAGGGAAGGTTGCAAGTTTGCTTTTGGATATGTGGAGTTCACTGTGGAAGCTGCTTAGTTTCTGTGAGCCTTAAGCAATGATGAGAACATTAGCAATCCAAAAAACTGATTATGAAGGCTGTGCATCACCCTGCAAGGAGTAACTACGCACAAAGTCCATTCCCTTTCTCCTAAGTTTGTCTTCATTCATTAATTCGTTCACCGCATATGTATTGATTATCTCCAGTGTGTCAAGCCCTCCTCTTGTTTACACATGAGTTCCTGCTTTCATGGGGTTACTTAATAATAAAGGTAGACAGATAGTAAAATAAGCAGACATTTATTCTATCTAAATACTGTTGTGCTTTGGTGCTGCTGAGTTGGTTTTGACTCATAGCTACCCTATACACAGCAGAAGGATACACTGCCTGTCTTGCACCACATCCACAATTGTTTTTATGCTTAAGCCCAGCGTTGCAGCTGATGTGTCAGTCCATCTCATTGAGGGTCTTCCTCTTTTTCACTGACCCTCCACTCTACCAAGCATGATGTCCTTTCCTGGGGACTGGTCCATCTTGGCAACATGTGCAAAGTGTGTAAGATGCAGAAGAAGAATGAGCAGGATTGGAGGACAACTCATTAACAATCTGTGTTGAAGCAGATGGCACCAATTTACTTGTTGGAAGTGAAGAAGATCTTTGCTACCAAGGAGCACTCTGGTTGTACTTCTTCCAGAACAAATCTGTTGATTTTTTTGGTGGCCCATGGTACATTCAAAATGCTTATCCGATACCACAATTCATAGGCACCAATTCTTCTGTCTTCCTTGTTCATTGTCCAGCTTTTGCTTGCATATGGGGGGACCGAAATACCATGGCTTGGGTCAGGCACACTTTAGTCTTGAAAGCAACATCTTTACTTTTCAATACTTTGAAGAGGTCCTTTACAGCAGATTTTCCCAGTGCAATGCATCTTTTGATTTCTTGATTGCTGCTTCCATGGGCATTGATTGTGGGCCCAAGTAAAATGAAATCCTTGAAACTTCAGCCCTGTCTGTATTTATGAGAATGTTAATTGCTAGTCCAGCTGTGAGGATTTTTGTTTTCCATACTGAAGGCTGCGGTCTTTGATCTTCACCAGTGCTTCAAATCTTCTTCACTTCCAGGAGGTAAGGTAGTGTTATCTGTTAACACAGGTTGTTAATGAGTTGTCTGCCAACCCTGATGTCTAATTCTTCTTGATGTAATTCAGCTTCTCAGATTATTTGCTCAGCATACAGATTGAAAAGATATGGTGAAGTGATACAACCCTGACACACACCTTTCCTGAGTTTAAACCATGCAGTATCCCCTTGTCTTGTTCTCAAGACTGCTTTTTGATCCACACATAGATTCCTCATGACCACAACTAAGTGTTCTGGAGTTCTCACTCTCTGCAATGTTACCTATAATTTGTTATGATCCACATAGTCAAATGCCTTTGCATAGTCAATGAAACACAGATAAACATCTTTCTGGCTTGGTCTAGAACAGCAAAGTGGCCAGTGTGACTGGCATTCCCATGAGCAAGGGACAAGGGAAAGGAATTGATACCAAAGAGGTGGCAGGACTGGATTATGATGCACTTGTTGACAAAAATGAGGAGTTCAGCTTTGTGACATAGGAAGCCAACTGGGGATTTTGGTTTGGGAAGTGATAAGACTGTAATGTTCCTGACACCCCACGTAAGGGGTAGTCAGGAATCACCAGAGACTTCAGGGTATTCAGTCCCCAAATTTATACCATTTCCTGACTCCACATCAAACTGCTCCAGTTGTACCTGAATTCTCCCAATGAGTATGTTTTATATTGCAAGGGATGATTCGAAAACAAACAGCCATAAGAGTGCTCATATTTTTAGAGGATGCGTGTTAATCACTATTTAAAAAAAAAAAAAAAAAAAGTGTATTTCCAGCAATGAATGAAGAGGAAGAATTTTCACGTCACATGATTCTTTAACATTACATAGGCTACCACATGTGTGCTAGGCCAGCCAAAGTCTGCACAGCATACCTCCAATGGATCTGCTTTTCTGTCTGCAGTCTTTCACCCGCATGTTACTTAAATGTGATCTCTCCCAAGTATGCATTATAAATTCTCACCTCTATACATGTGGAAAGGAACCTTGTTGGTAAAGTGGTTAAAATGGTCAACTGCTGGGTGGTTGACTGCTAAGCAAAAGATTGGTGGTTTGAACCCACCAGCTGCTCTGCGGAATGGTGTGGCAGTTAGCATCTGTAAAGATTACAGCTTTGGAACTCTTTACAGGTTTCTGTCCTATAGGTTTGCTGTGAATTGGAACCAACTTGACAGCAACAATTACTTCTGCATGTGGATGTCATTCCATTTTAATAGGGCCTTTTATTTTCCTATTTTACAGAGGCCACATCAGTGTACGATGTGTTTTAAGCCAATTGGTTTTGAGATATAAAAGGAGAAAGCAAGCGAACTGAACAAAGATAGATGCCATATTAAGATCTGTAAGGAACCTAGAAAGAGAAACTAAAAGAGATAAGGACCATGAGAAGACAGAACCTTCTCCTAGCGACAGTACCCTGAGTTAAGACTTCTATCCTCCTAAATTGTGAGAACTTAAATTTCTGTTTGTTAAAACCACTCATTTGTGATATTTCTGTTGTAGTAACACTGGAGAGTTAAGATACATGGAGAAGAATCCCATGGGTCTGAATTCACATGAATGAAACTCCTTTATTTGCATTTTCCCAG
The DNA here is from genome assembly GCA_028571685.1 of Heterohyrax brucei. NCBI lineage: Eukaryota > Metazoa > Chordata > Mammalia > Hyracoidea > Procaviidae > Heterohyrax > Heterohyrax brucei. Next base: position 38,411,166 of record CM053146.1, on the reverse strand, counting down.
ATTAGAAATCCTCATGGCTGTCCCCAGGATAACAAAGACCCAGACAACTACTGCCAGTTGTGCAGGTATCTGACATGCTAGTCGCTTTGTATACAGGAGTGATATGCTGTTTGTTTATTTCCTTTTATTGCAAGTGGATAAACCAAGGCAGAATTAACATAAAATCTTAAACAACTTCTGTGTTTATTCTGCTATTCCAATTCAGGTTCTATCTGATACTACTTTTATCACTGAAAATTGTCTCTGCTGTCAAAGAGGTAAATAATTTCATTGTTCTACATGCCAGACTGACATAATCCCAAACTGGGCCATTTTATTTGATAATTAATTATACCTCTGTATGTCCAATAGCAACAACTAAATAAATAAAATTACATACAGATGACTTAAGTTGAGTTCTCTAAAGAAGCAAAACCAGTGAAGCATCTAGAGAGAGAGAGAGACAGACAGATTAATGTCAAGGAAGTGGCTCACATAGTTGTAGAGACTGGAAAGTTCCAAGTCTGTGGGTCATATTGGAGGTCTCTCCTAACTCCTGTAGCTGCAAGGGTTGGTGAACTCAAGATCAGCAGGTCAGAAAACTGCCATCTGTTTCACAGGCTGCAGAAGCTGAGGAATCCCAAGGTTTGCAGGTCAGCTGCTATCTTAAATCCCAGGAACCAGAGGTTGGATAAACAAGAGCCAGCAGCAGAATTCACAGTGAGCAAAAGCCTTGAACTTTGCCAGAAGGTCCACTTACATTGGGTGCAGACTATAACCCTAAGGAAACTCCCTTTCAACTGATTGACCACTCACAGCAGTTCCTATCAAGGAGCCAAGCCAGCCAAGTGCTGTCGAGTCAGATCCGACTCATAGGTGATCACTTTATATCATGTCTCCCCACAGAGGTGATTACATCATTATATAACTGCTAAAGTACATCATAACTGCCAAACTACTGAGAGTCATGGCCTAGTCAAATTGACACACAAACTGAATGATCATAAAATCACATATCTATCTATTTATCTGTCTATCTATATCTTAGCTTCTATTCATGCAACCTTTGACTGCATATATATGACATAAGGCTTTTTTTTAAGGAAAAGCAGCTCTCCTTTTGTTTATCATTTTTGTTCAATGGTTTTAAAAGTCCCAAACCTAGACTCTTGCACCACTGGACAACAGGTGTGATACAAACAGGTGAGGCAGAGGACATGGCTCAGAATAGGGCTCTCAAGCTTTGTGAGGCTTGCAGGTGGGCAATGGCGGTGGGGACTGCAGGCCTGGGCAGCAGGCAGGGCTGGACGTGCTCTTCTGCCACCTCACTGACTTTCTCGAGCTCTGCTCCTGTTGCCACTCTCTCAGTCACCGCCACTATTATGGTTTCTCCAGCAGCAACAGTGATGAGGACAACCAGAAGTGGGCTACCATAAGGTTTTAATATGAAGTTTGCAGGACATCAAATCATGTAGCATCCTGTTCGGCACTTGGCTTGGCTGGCTTCACGGAATGTATCATAGACGTGAAGTCATGCATAATTGTATATATACACCTCTCTATGGTGGTGGGAGGGTCCTTAGATGGCACAGTTTACATTCAGTTTGTAACTTAAAAGTTGGCAGTTTTTGTCTTGATCCACTGGGAAATGGAGAAGCCCAGGCAGAGAACCCATCCAGACTTTATTCTTAGGCTGGGAGGTGGCACCTGCCTGGGGCAGAGAGCTTTTCTGGCAGGGAGACTGTGTTTTGCACACCGTTGTCTGGGGCTGGGGCCCAGCAGTGGAGGCTGTGGACTCTGGGTATTTCAGCACTCTTGGCCTCTCTTGCTACCGGGAGCTTGGTCCCAGCCAGCTGACAAGCTTGTGGGGGATGCCATCCTGTTTTCCTGGGAGACAGAGTCATCCATATGGAAGCCTCAGCTGGACCTAATTCCTGGGTTGGGTGGCAGTGCCTACCCAGAAGAGACAGCTTTCCCAGCTACAGCTGGGGCCCAACAGCAGAGGCCAGCAGGCCAGTAACCTTTCTGTATTTTGAGCTAGTTTATAACATCTGTGATTCAATATAGAGGTGCTTACTTTACTAGCTGGGAAGAGGGACATCTACACCTGAAAGCCTGACTGACTTTGGAAGTTGTCAAATGCTTTTGACTTTCATTTTAAGACGGCCTAGAGAAACAATTGTGGTCCATCTTCACAGCATCTCTCTCAGCCTCTGTTGACCCACATGAAGCCCAAAGGGCAACAAACGCTGGAGAAGATAGTAACCCGGAAGTCACCCATGGCATCAGAAGGCCCCCGAAGGAAACCATCTCAGAACTTCCCAGACAAATAAGCTTTTCTGAAACTATCAGAAAGTGAATACAAAAGGATTATATTTAGAACCCTCCTAGACCTTATACAAAATGCAGCAGAGCAAAATGAAAAATTAAGCAAGCTGTTCGATCTGATGGAGCATCAGTACTCAGAAATCCAACAGATCAAGAAGAAAATCAAAGACATAGAAACTTCAATTCAAAGCCAAGAAAACAGTGGAACAAATGGAAAAGAGAATTTCTGATTTGGAAGATACAGCTACTGAACCAGCATCTATGAGGAGAAATCAGAAAAAGGAAACAAGAAAAATGAAGAAGCATTAAGAGGCATGTGAGACTCTATTAAGAAGTACAATCTACGATTAATTGGAGTTCCTGAACAGGGCAAGACACCTGAGAACACAGAGAGTATTGTTGGTGAGCTGCTGATAGAAAACTCCTAGAAATTATGAAAGAAGCCAAGCCAAGTGCTGTTGAGTCGCATCTGACTCAAAAGAAGAGAATATAGATATCCAAGACATGTATCAAACACCACTCAACATAGATCTCAATGGAAAGACTTCAAAACATATTATAATCAAGCTTAACAAAATGAAACATGAGCAGAAACTCTTAAAGGCAGCAAGACTCAAAGCAAAGCTAATATTCAGAGGGAAACCCTGTAGGCTCTTGTCAGATTTCTCAGCAGAAACCATACTGGCACGGAGACAGTGGCATGACACATTCAAAGTCTTGAAGGAGAAGAACTTCCAACCAAGAATTATATATCCTGCAAAACTATTTTCAAATATGAAAATGAAAGTAAGACATTCACAGATAAACAGAGACTTTGTAAAAACCAAACCAAAGCTACAAGAAATCCTGAAATAATTTCTTGGCTTGGAAGAACAAAACCACTAACTTTATATTTTAGAAGGTCACATTATCCAGTATCCTACTCAGTTAGGAAGGGCCACAAACACAGTCAAAGCTATAATAGTGAAAGAAATGATCTAGTGGTTATAGATTAGATAGTTGATAGAAATTTGATTGAGTGAAACCAGTGACAATACACATTAGAAAGATCAATGTAACTGGACTTCAGCATAACCTGAAAACTCCTCCAATGTTTATAAACATTGAAGGAATGCAAGCAAGGAAGTTGCTTGTGCTCATAATCACATTAGGCTAACCATCAAAGCACAACGCAGATGGTTAGTGAACTCAGGTTCTTGGGGAATCTGAGTGTCAGCCAAAGGAAGAAGCAACAAGATGTCCAAAAAGGCAGCATCACGAATAAAGTTCAAATTTAAGCTCTACTGTATAATTGCATTTAAATTGTTTAAAGTTGTTTATAAAATATAGTAATATCTACTTTGCAGAATTATTATGAAATAAAGCCATTTATTTATTTATTCAACAAGTATTTATCAAGTCCCTGTTATGCAGCAGTGTCTGTTTTAAGCGTAGTCGAGCTAGTCATAAGTGCTATGAGGAAATACAAACATAGAAAAAGTGTTGGGAGTTCTGGACGTGGTGGAGGGTACTACAGTTCTAAAAAAGGTGCTTAGGAAAGGCCTCACTGAGAGGACATGAGGAAATGAGCCCTGTGGCTTTCTGGAGGAAGACCTTTCAAGTGGCAAGAACAGCAAAGTACACATGCTGTTAAAGCCAGAAAACCCAAACCCACTGCCATCAATTCCGAGTCATAGTGACCCTATGTGCTCTGAGAACCATCTGAATTATAGCTCAATAGATAGTAATAATGATTATGTTTTCCATAAGATGCCATTTTTCCTACAGGCAGGAAGAGATTAAAAGGCAGTGCAGTTGTTGGAAAGAAGAGCATGCCAAAAGTTAACAAGAGTGAGAAAACCACTGAGTCATCCGAGTTCACCAGGAATTCTGGAGGCCATCTGACTTCTAATCTACCCAGTTTATTTTTTTTTTTAAAGGAAGTGGGAAGTGTATATTGTGAGAAACAGGAAGCACCCAATGAAGTCACAAAGTTTCAAACATTTTCAGAAAAAAAGTACTGTCTCTTTTCAGAGTTTTCCTTTTCCAAGTAGTTTTGAAACACTTTTAATATGGAGGGCAACAACTCGGGCTTTTTTTAATAGTGCACAGCTAATTAGCAGACATACTCATACTGCAAGCATTTAATGCCTACATAAAACATTGTGCCATAATGAAGATAATTGAAAGTATGACTTTCATCAATATTTAATTAGCATTTGGTGCTAACTCATTATTTTGGTACAATTAATTTGACATCTTGCTATAAGTCCTGAACAGATTTCAATCCAGTGGGCTGTTTTATTGGTGAGACGTGTGTAACATCACACATGCCACTGCCCAGAGGAAAAGATATGAAGTACGGGGGAGATGATTGACAATTTAATCTAGTTCTGAATAACAGAGGCTAATATATTAAAACCAAATAAGCATGTTTACTTAGTAAGGCAAATCCAGTTCTAATGAAAATTCTGGCCTTTCTCAAGAGGCTGAGTGACAGAGCTTCACCATTGTAGCACAGCTTTGCGGAGTGTCAGCTGTTGCAGTGTTATCAGGAAATGCACCCAATAAGGGGAGCATTGTCACTTGCAGCCAATAAGTTTAACACTCATACACCTGTACAGTCTGAGAAGCTCAGTGTATTATCCAGCAGGGAGGAGAGTAAAGAACAGAAGGCCAGAAGTTGAGGGACCTGGGTTTTACAACATAATTGGAGTCCCTGGGTCGCCATGAGTTGGCGCCGACTCAACGGCACTTGGCTTGGCGGGTGACTCCAGTTATGTTGTAATTGAATGTGATCAGCTGCTAACAGGAAGGTTGGAGGCTTGAGTCCATCCAGAGGATCTCGGGAAGAAAGACCTTGTGATTTGCTTCTGAAAAATCAGTACTTGGAAATCCTATGGAGCATAGTTTATAACTGTTACAGAGGGGGCTGCCAGGAGGCAAGTCAACTGGAAGTCGACGGTCTTTTTACAGAACTACATGTTATCTTTTGGGTGAGTTGCTGAACATCTTTATGGCTCAGTATACGAGGTCTGACAATTAAGTTCATGAACTTAGTTGTTCTAAGTGCTACATACCTCATTGCTGAATATCACTACAGTCACCTTCCAAGTACTCACCTTGGGAAGCTATGCACCAATGCCAGTGTCTGGTCCACCCTTGGAAGCAATTTTGGAACTCTTTCTGGAATGGTCATTTTACAAGGTGAAAATATGGCAAGTTCACAGACTTAATTGCATAGTTGTCTGTGAGGGAATGTTTAGCCAGTAAACAAATAACTGTACTGGAACACCCTCGCTACTCACCTAATCTGGCCCCAGTGACTTTTCTCTTTACCTAAAGATAAAAGAAATATTGAAACGAAGACATTCAGATGGCATTCAGGACATCAAGGATAATACGAGGACAGCTCTAAAGGCCATTCCAGAAAAAGAGTTCCAAAATTATTTTGAAGAGTGAACTAGGTGCTAGTGTTGGTACATAGCTTCCTAGGGAGAATACTTTGAAGGTGACCATAGTGATATCCAGCAATGTGGTACGTAGTAACTTTTTTTGGTTGAGTTTACCAACTTAATTTCCATGCCTAGTATATATCTATAACCACCCACTACCCCCTCACTGTCTTCCAGCTGATGCCGACTCACAGTGACACTATAGGGCAGATTACAACTGCCCCATAGAGTTTTTCCAGGAAGTTCCTTGTGGATTTGAATGGCTGATCTTTTGGTTAGCAGACATAACCCTTAACCACTATCACCAGCATTTCCTTATAGCTATAGATGTACAAGGACTGCCAATTAAATTTGTGAACTCATCATAGAAAAAGTGCTCCATACCTCATTGCTGAATATCACTATGGTCACCTTTGAAGTACTCCCCTCGGGAAGCTATGCACCAATGCCACTGCCTAGTCAACCCTTCAAAGCCATTTTGGAATTCTTTGTCTGGAACAGCCATCGGAGCTGTCTTTGTATTAACCTTGATGTCTTGAATGTCATCAAAATGTCTTCCTTTCAATATTTTCTTTATCCTTGGATAAAAAAAAAGTCATTGGGGACCATATCGGGTGAGTAGGGAGGCTGGGAGGTTGTAGAGAGGTTGTTTCAATACAGTTATTGGTTTGCTGTCTAAAAACTCCCTCATAAACAACTACACAATTAAGTTCATGAGCTTGCCGCCATGCTGCCATGCCACTGAGCCAATGTGAGAAATGACCATTCCAGAAAGAGTTCCAAAATTGTTTTGGAGGGTGGGTGAGGCACTGGCATTGATGCATAGCTTTCCAAAGGAGTACTTAGGTGATATTCAGCAGTAAGGTACGTAGCACTGAGAACAATTAAGTTCCCAGACTTAATTGTCAGACCTCCTATGTACACACACACACACACACACATGCATATATACATATTTATATGCCTTAGTTTATATAAAATGAGGCCCTTCAAACCTCTATAAAAGTGTTCATTGATTGCCCATTGATATATCCTTAAAATAATGTTAAAAATGAATTAAACAGAAAAAAAGGCATACAAATTGCTAGCCTCAATTTTTTATTAGATCAACTGACATAAATTATTCTTTCAAACTGCTGTAGCAGTTTCAATATTGTTATTGTAAGTTTTTTTGTCTCCTTGTCAGCAGCGATTGGTTGAAGGAGGCAGGAAATGAAACCTAAGGAGGGTCAGTCAACACTGATGATAACAGCGGGAATGAAGGAAGGCTGGGAGGAAGTCTCTCTCCTTTTCTGCGTCATGACCTGTAAGAACCATCTAAGTCTAGATCTATGAAAGGCTACAATTGCTGACATATAGTTTGAGCCAGTCTGCAAGGCCAGGACTAAATGAAGATAAGTGAGATACTGACTTAGGCACAATATTTAAGTGTATACCAAAAAATCAGAAATAAAGATGAATAGTGTTTTAAATCAGTATTTTAAAAATCAGAGTTAATAAAAAAGTCCATGACGAACAAAATGTAAAAAATTTTGATAAAGGTAGGACTGGGCAATGCCCCTTGGAACCATATTGGAGCTTGAGTTAAAAGGAACATATGCCCCCACCCCACTCCGTATACAGGTTTTAGTGTATTTTTAAGGGTTAGTTTGTTGCCAGAACTTTAGAATAGTTGAAAGAATATCATACAATGGAAAATAGGTATATTAAGACTCACAAAATCATTTTAAGTATGCGTATTTTGTTTTATACTCAAACCAAAATTTATTGTAATTTTACTTCCTTGACTTTAATGAAAAAAAAAGTTATCAGTCATATTTTGGTAGATCTACTGCTAGGAAAAAAATTAACCACTAAAGCTCTATAAAAGTGTGCATTTATGTATGGGAACACATTTTTTTAGCTTTTGCCTAAGGCTCCAACACAGCTCAGCATGATATTGCTTCCTGAGAATAAATTCATACAAAGAAAAACAAAACACAGAGTGGTAGGAGTGGGAAAGAGAGAGTAGCAGAGCCAGAAACAGAAAGAGACACGGACCAATGTCCTTTTGCATGTGGGCAGCTGGCTGTATAGAACCCAGATCTGCACCTGGGCTTCTCAGCTATGTGAGCATTAATGTTGTCAGTTGTTGTTTCCATTGTTGTGCAACTTGTGTTTCCATCACTTGAAATTCAAAAGCTGTTTTAAGCAGGACCTTTGTCTTAGGCTGAATTCTCCCCCAAACAAACCCTAAGACAAGAATTTGAGTTCAGTAGTTCACTTGGAAGATGATTTCCAGGCAGTATGGGAGAGGAAACGCCTCAATTATTTCCTCAGTTCCTGGAGCCTTGTTTTATACCAGAGCCTTCAGCAAAGTTTAGACTTCCTCCTTTAGAATCATAGCTTCCTGATTATAAGCTACCTCTTGAAGTGGTTGAATGTCAACCAATTATGCTTGATATAATGACATTCTATATTCCTTCCATCTTCTTTTTGATGCTTCCTACATTGTTTAATGTCTTCCTCCATAGCATCCTTTACTTTTGCAAATCGAGGCTTGAATTTTTCTTCAGTTCTTTCAGTTCGAGAAATGCTGAGCATGTCCTTCCCTTTTGGCTTTCTATCTCCAGCTCTTTGCACATGTCATTACACTCTATTTTGTCTTCTTGTGCACCCCCCTTTGAGGTCTTCTATTCAGCTGTTTTACTTCATCATTTCTTTTTCTTTAGCTACACGGTGTTCAAGAGTAAGTTTCAGAGTCTCTTCTGACATTCATTTCGGTCTTTTCTTTCTTTCTTATCTTTTTAATGACCTCTTGCTTTCTTTATCAATGATATCCTGAATGTCACTCCACAAGTCATCTGGTCTTTGATCATCAGTGTTCAGTGCATCAAGTCTATTCTTGAAATAGTCTCTAAACTCAGGTGGGATATACTCAAGGTTGTGTTTTGACTCTCATGGACTTATTCTAATTTTCTTCTATTTCAATTTGAACTTGCCTATGAGCAATTGGTGATCTGTTACACCATCACAGCCCCTGGGCTCATTCTGACTGATCATACTGAGCACTGGGCAAATCTGCTGCAAGAGACCTCTTTAAACTGTTGGAAAGCAAAGATGTTACCTTGAAAACTAAAGTGTGTCTGATCCAGGCTGCAATATTTTCAGTCACATAACATGCATGCAAAAGCTGAACAACTAATATAGAAGACAGGTGAAGAATTGATGCCTTTGAATTGTGATCCTGGAGAAGAATACCTACCACACCATAAACTGCCAGAAGACTGAAGAGATCTGTCTTGGATGCATTACAATCAGAGTGCTCCTTAGAGGCAAGGACGGCAAGACTCTGTTCATTTACACACTTTGGACATGTTGTCAGGAGGGACCGGTCCCCTGGAGACTGGCACCGTGATTGGTAAAGTAAGGTTCAGCAAAGAAGGGAAAGACTTCAAAGAGATGAGTTGACAGAGTGGCTGCCACAATGAGCTCAAACATAACAAGGCCCAGGCAGTGTTTCATTCTGTTGTACTAGATGGCACCTAACAACAACATGGGAGAAGAGTGGGGAATCTAAGAGGAGGGAAGAACAGGGGTAAAGTAAGCTTTATGAAGTAGACATCTCTAAAGGAACCCTGGTGATGTAGCAGCTAAGCTTCTAACAGAGATGTTTGGGGATCAAACCCACCAGCCACGCTATGGGAGAAAGATGTAGTTTGCTTCCACAGTGCTTTATAGCCTTGGACATCCCGTGGGACAGTTCTACTCCATCCTAAAGGGTTACTGTGAGTTAGAATCAATTCTCAGCAAATGGTGTTTATTTGTTTGGGTTCCTTATTGTTAGCTTTCCTGTCCCCTCCTACCTCTAGTGCTTGGCCCTGGGCCTGCAGGCCCTTTTAGTCTCATCTTGTTTGATGGTCCTGTGCGGTCAGAATTCCTCTAGGGAATTCTGCTGGATTCAGCATAAAAAACACCTCAGAGTTCTCACTTCTCCAGCCAGGGGTGAGGAATCAGGGGTATTTATTTGTCATTGGCTCCTGGACACTAACTCTCTGGGACTCCTATTCAGTTCCTTACTTGAGTCAAGGGAAGGATATTAGTCAGTATATCTTAGCTGCTTGTCACTGGTGGTTGACCAGCGGTGTGCACTGGAAAGGTTGAGTGCTGGCAGTGCAACAGCAGCAACTACTACGTCTGCTATGGTTTTGGAGGACAATAGGGTATTTACCTGAAAGATGAAACAGAAAGTCATTCTTTTAATGGAGGATAATTGTCTATTAAAAGTTTGTGTAATTTGGATTCAGAAAAAGCAGGCTTGAAACTTGCCTCCAAACTCTGCTGTTCAAACTGGGACAAATCACTTAATGTCTTTATGGTTCACTTAACATCTGTATGGTTCCTCGTCTTTGTAATGAGTAGAATAGTAATGAAATTGACTTCAGACTAATGCAATGGATCAAATAAGGTATTTTAAGGGAAATGCCTTTGAATGTCAGATTTGTTTTTTTCTATTAGGTGGGCTTAGAGAGAAGTATTCTTGCTTTAGGGTGTTCAAGAATGACTTGGAGAGCTTATTGAAAACACAGAGTCCTGGAAGCCGCCCTACAGATTCTGATTCAGGGTGCCCAGAGGGAGCCTAGGACTCTGTACTGTTCAGAAGCTGTCTTTTGGGCACACTTAGAGAAATGCTGCAACAGAAAAAATGTGCAGAGGGAGAGCAACCGGGTGCAACTAAGGAGACGGGCGCAGTAAGGAGGTGAAGCCAAGCAGGACGCTAAAGGGAACTCTGGTTTACCCTGTAGCCAAGAGAGAATCACCAAAGGCCTTTAAAATTGGGAAAGGATGGGATTAGTACCTTGTTGTGGAATAATGCCGCTGACTGCAACATTGAGGATGGATTAGGGAAGTAAGGAGGTGCGGACTGATAAAACTACCAATAGGATACTGTGATAATAAACCAGAAGAGAGGAAGTAAGATATTCAAATAGGGCACAGAAAGTGGACCAGAGAAGAGGGGACGTGGGAATTAGGAAACAAGCACTAATAATAAAGGGAAAAAAAGCAGAACATAAAATATGTGTGTGTGTGGGTGTGTGTGTACACATGTACAGTGTGCTCCCATTTTGCTGGTCAGTTTTTATCTATGTATATATAAATATACACATATACATTTACATAGAAAACAGAGAAAAAGAAGTATAATCAAAACTTACCTCTAAATTGTAAGATGATTATAAAATGGGCTTAAGTGTCTTTTTTCTATTTTGTTTTGCTCTTTTTTTTTCAAATATATATATTTTTTCTTCCAAAATTCCCTGTAATAAACATACTTACTTTCATGGTCAGTTTTTTTTTTTTTTTTTTTTTTTAAGAATACAAAGAAATAGACAAAGAGGAAATTATAAGATACACAAGTTCAAAAGATGACTAAGCCAAGCTAAGTGCCATCCAGTCGGATCTGACTCATGGAGATGACTAAGGAATGACAAAAAAAAAAAAGCTTTTTTATTGTACTTTAGATGAACATTTATGGAACAAACCAGTTTCTCATTGAACAGTTAGAACATGTAATCTTTTATGATGTTGGTTAACAAACCCTGCAGTGTATGAGCACTGCACCCTCCCAACCTTGGGTTCCTTGTTGCTAGCTTTCCTGTCCCCTCCTACCTCTAAACTTTGCTCCTGGTTGGCAAAGCCCTTTACTCTCATCTTGGTTGATGGTCCTGTATCATCTTTGACTGAAGGGTAAACCTCAGAATGACTTCATTACTGAGCTGAAAAGGTGTCCAAGGGTTATTCTCTCAAAATTTCTCTGGTATCTGTCAGGCCAGCAAGTCTGGTCTTTTTCTTTTTTTTTTTAATTTATTGTTTTTATTTAATATGACTGAGTGAAAATGTACATTCCCATATAAATTTTCATGCCCACCCACTTTGTCCTACATTTTTGTCTCCAGCACTCTCTGGGACCCTCTAATGTGATCTCTGTCAGAGCAGTCACCAGTAGTAGCTGGGCGCCATCTAGTTGCACTGGTCTCAGTCTGCTGGAAACCACTGCAGACGTGGTCTGTTGGTTCTTTGGACTAATCTTACCTTGTATCTTTAGTTTTCTTTTTCTTCCTTGCTCCCTTAGGGCCAAGACCAGTGGAATTTCCTTGGTGGCCACTCACAGGCTTTTAAGATCACAGACACTGTGCATCATTGTAGAATGTAGAACAAAAAAATGTTAGTGAAAACACAAGCCATCTTTCTTCAGGATGTACTAACCAATTCTGGCAAATCCTTTAGCATTATTACTTGACTACAATGTGGCTGTTTAAGAAGGACAGTTTTTTTTCAGTTACTACTATCCCCTTGGGAACCCTGGCGGCATAGTGGGTTAAGTGCTACATCTGCTAACCTAAAGGTCAGCAGTTCAAATCCGCTAGACGCTCCTTGGAAATTCTGTGGGGCTGTTCGACTCTGACCTCTAAGGACGCTATGAGTTGGACTCGACAGCAATGGGAACTATCCCCTTGTTGTCAGGTGCACCCAAATTGGTTCCAACTCGTAACAGTCCTGTGTACAACAAAACAATATGCTGCGTGTCCTTGCACTGTCCTCACCATCGTTGCTATGTTTGATCCTGTTGCTATAGCCACTGGGTAGTCCACCTCATTGAGGGTCATCCTCTTTTTTGCTGACCCTCTAGTTTACCAAGCATGATGTCCCTCTCTGGGAACTGATACTTCCTGGCAACATGCCCAAAGTCTCACCATCCTCGTCTCTACGGAACTTTCTGGCAGTACTTCTTCTAAGACAGGCTACTGTCCCCTTAGGTGCCTTTAAAATACATGTAAGTAAAAGTACTACAGAGTGACTGGAAACCCTGGTGTCGTAGTGATTATGAACTACAGCCACTAACCCAAAAGTTCAAATCTACCAGGTACTTCTTGGAAACTCTATGGGCAGTTATGCTTTGTCCGATAGAGTCACTGTGAGTCAGAATGGGCTTGATGGCAAGGGATTTTTATAGAGTGATTGATGGTGATAATCATGAATGCTTGCAAAATGGTCAGAACTGGACTACATATTTATTGCACATTCAAAGGGTGAAATGCTTTCCTGTTTCCTTAACGATTTTTAACTTTAACGTAGAGTCAAATATTCACAGGGGAGGAAAAAAATCCATAGTTTTCAGAAATGACAGAAAACATATAAGGCTTAGTAAAAATAATGCCAGGTACCATGGTGCATCAATATGTCTAAGAAAAAATCCAATATAGTATAAACTTGATGGTTGATGGGGTGAGAGTAGATGGAAAAGCAATGCAATCTATGACCCCAAAGTTTGGGATGACATAGCATGAAGCATGCTCGGGACTAGCAATTTTTCTGACCTGGATGAATTTACAGCAAAAGTCTCATATTCATGCGCCAGTTTTACCAAAGAAATTCAAAAGCTCCACGGGATTCTTAAGACAGCCAGTTAAAAAAAAATAAAAATAAATCAGAAAACCAAACCTGTTGCTGTCAAGTTGATTCTGACTCAGAGTGACTGTACAGGCAAGAGTAGAGCTGCCCCTCAGAATTTCCAAGGAGTGACTGGTAGATTCAAACTGTTGACCTTTTGGTTAACAGCCGTACCTTTTAACTACTGAGTCACCAGAACTAGGAACCCTGATAGTCTTCACAACCCTTCTCCATTAATTCTCCTTTGCACTGATATCCAACACAAGACAACCAAAAGACCTCCTCAACTTTACCTTCAGGGAGAAAAGTCAGTCTGGTTAAGGGGCTAGTTACTTAACAATACTAAAATAGGTACAAAAAGGGACTTTTGTTTAAAGCTAAACTGAATGGGGGAGTCATTATGGTGGAGGAGGCAGAGGTCAGAAGATGAAGGAATTTTACTGGGTTCCCACTCAGCTTTCATTCCAAACAAAGCTAATGTCCAATGCACAGTCACCAAGAGAGAAAAGCTTGGTGCATAGCTAAGCAAGGCTTGTAAATAAGATAAGTGAATGGCAGGGTTTGTGTTCTGGAGAATATTGGAATATAAAGAAAAGATTGACGTAAAATAAAAACCAAGTCTGCATTATGATAACATTTGCTGTTCTCTCTCTATTGCCCAGAAAACCAAAATTATGTTTTTATTCGAACTACTGATCTTTTGGTTAGCAGATACGATTTAACCACTGCACCGCCAGGGCTCCCTGTATGACCCAGGAAATCAAAACATCTCCCTACAGTCTTGTTCAGTGGTCTCTACTCTGTAGGCTGTAGGCTTCTGGAAGCCAGGAACTTTGCAGAGGGCCCTAATACATGTAGTTGTACAAATCTTAAGAAGTTATTGGAATGTAGAATTAGCTATAGACAATAGCGATATTGCTTCCCACTTACATTTGTACAAGGCTTTTGCTGCTGAGTCACTTCCAACTCATGGAGACCCCATGTGTGTCCAAGTGGAGTCGTGCTCCATAGAGTTTTCAGTGACTGGCTTTTGCAGAAGTAGATTGCCAAGTCTTTCTTCGGAAATGCTTCTCAGTGGACTTGAGCCACCCATCTTTTGGTTAATAGCTGAGTGCTTAACTGTTTGCACCCCCAGAGATTCCTACTTTTATATACTATTTTTTAAAATGTTTATTAATTTTGTTGAGAAACACAGTAACGTTCTGACATTTCGTGTTTTCTGAGAGTATACACTAAAAGTTTTTCAGCTGCGGTGTGAGAGGAGTCTTGGTGGCACAGTGATTAAAGTGCTCTGCTGCTAACTAAAAGGTCAAGCTTTGACCTCACCAGCTGTTCCATAGGAAAAAGTTGTGGCAGTTCACTTTCATTAAGATGTATAGCCTTGGACACACTATGAGGCAGTTCTACTCTCTCTGTCCTGTGGAGCTGCTATAAATCGGAACTGACTTAATGGCAGTGGGTTTGGTTTTTATTTGGGACATTGTGGAGGGCTGTGAAAGATTTTGACACTGAGGGGCCTCTACTCTAAACGGTGGGAATATCTGCCTTAAATAATTAAAAATTATAGTGGAAGTGTTTCTGATAATAGCTTAGAACAATGGTTCTTAATCATGACTCCACTTTCTATTACCTGAAGAGCTTTAAAAACTCCAGTGCCCATATGACACCACAGATGAATTAAATCAGAATTTCTCGAGTGACAGCCAAGCATCAGTGTTTTTTTTTTATTATTATGATTGAATGAAAATGTACATTCCCATATAAATCTGCATACTCACCTGCATACAGCTTCCACTGCTCTCACTGTACGGTGACAGCACACTCTTCTTTTCTGTTCCATACATGTCCTAGCCTCCCAACAGTCTCCTATCTCCTCCTCTCCACCCACTCCCCTTCCTCCAGTACGAGGTCAGCACGATGACATCCTATAGATGCATAGAACCATGAAGTGCCCACAAAATATGGTCACTCTGCGTCACCAAGTCCAATCCATTGCTGTCCGAAGAATTGGCCTTCATTATGATTTACGGACAATGGCAGCATCAGGGTCAGGGGCCATGCTCCCAGGGGAACCCTGAATTCCCTGGACTGTCAGTTGTGATCTTTCAGTGGAGATCTCAGGGTGCACCCCTATTTATTCTTGTGTTGCCAGTGAGACTCAACTTTGTGAGCTCCATCGTGGCTATCACTGGTGGTGGCCGGGTACCATCTGGTTCTTCCAGTCACCAGTCGATGTAGACGCCCACTCGTGTGGATCTCTCTGTCTTCTGGGTTCTCTTTTTCCCATGTCATTATGAACCTCGGTGATCATCTGTTCCTTCTGAGTTGGGACAATTTGCTGTACCCTTAGATGGCAGCTTTAAGACCCCAGATGCCACTCACCAGTGTGGGGTGCGTAGAGTCCTCATTATCAAAACGCTAGTTGTACCAATTGGCCTTGATTTCCCCTGACAGTATGGTCCCCGCCCCTCCCCCCAGCTACTCTGTCCTTACAGTATTGGGTTAAGATGGGAGGAGTACTCAAGTTGTGTTGAAGTCCAGTTAATATTGATCTTCTTACTAATGGGTGCCAAGCAACAGTATTTTTGAAAGACGTATATTTCAATTTGAATTTCTTTGAACAATTAATAGAGGTACATGGTAAAGATTTCAATGAATAAGCAAGAATATACAGTGAGAAGAAAAATTCTCCCCTACCTCTTATCTCAGATCTGTTATCTTTCCTAGACGCTATCACTGCTGCCAACTTCTTGGGAACTATGCAGAGATATTCTAAGCATATATAAGTATAAAAACAGATAGTCATACTGTTATAGTGTGAATATTAACAATTATCCTCAGCAAACATATGGCAGCCTACGCTGTATGTATGCAGCATAAAACCCTGAGCACATGAGTCCACAAAAGAGACAAGCTGCCAATCTGCACAAGATCAGCTGCTTCTAAACTTTGCATAAATATTCCTGTGCTATATGGTCATTAATTTTGCCATCTGTTAGCACTCAGTGACAGCCAGCCAGTAGTAGACACCGAAGGTTAAAAAACACTTTGGGAGATAAACTTAAGTTTGAGAAAATTCTATCAATTAACTTAATTTTTATGCAAATGGATCATCGCTATTCCAATTTAACCTTGGAGTAGTTTGCCTTGAAGAATTGGAAACAGCGCTTGGGTGGAGAAGACAGAAAGGGAGAGAATACAGAAAGGATGGCCTGTCCTGGCTCTATCCCTTTAAATATTCAGGCCCTGGAGGAGTAGAGACCCAGCAGTTGATCACAATTAGAATTTGCTCAAGAATCCACATCTTTGTGTTTCATTTTTAAGCTTGTCTCTGGGTTTCCCCACAACACAGCCCATCATACTTTGTTCCCCTTGAGGGCAGGGTCAGTGTCTTGTCACCAGCACGCCTCCCATGTCTAGCATGGTGGGTGGGCCTCGAAAGCTAAGAGCCACCTGAATTCTAGTAGACTGCTGGGACAAGGGGCTGGGTACTTAAGAGGCTGAAGAGTGGAAGTAGGAAATGACAAAACTGCCAAGCTAGTTATGCACAGGCGCTGTCTCACAACACTCATACCCACACCAGCATCTCCAGGGACCCTCTACAGCCTCCACAAATACAGTCCAAAGGCCAGTGCTTGGAGATGAGGCGAAAGGAGATCAACAAATGTCACCAAAAAAAGAACTCGAACCAAAACATTTTCCAAGTCAAGTTTTCCTCCATCCATGGCAACTGGATACACAACAGAATGAAATAGTGCCTGGTCCTTCACCATCCTGTGATTGGTTGAGCATCTGGCCTTTGTGATCGATCAGGTTTTCATTGTCTGAGTTTTAGATGTAGATCTCCAGGTCTTTCTCTCTCATCCATCTTAGTTTGGAAACTGCTGAAATGTCCTCAGCATCACAGCAACATGCAAGCTTCCACTGATGGATCGATGGCTGCTGTGCACGAGGTGCCTTAGCCAAGAATCAAACTCAGACTGCCTTCCCCGAAGGCAAGCCTTCTCCCGCTGAACCGCCATGACCCAGCTTTTGTGAACATACAACATGGCAATCAGGCCTTCAGCTGGATCCGTTTGGTGGCCTTTGGACTGTATTTGCTGAAGCTGTGGGGGTTCCTTGGAGATGCTGGTATGGGTGTGAGTGTTGTAAGATAGTGCCTATGCATAACAAGCTTGACAATTTTGCCCGTTTCAAACCGAACAGTTCTACTGTCATCTGATTGAGAGTTTTACGTAAGATCTTGTTTGAAACAAGACTATTCTTGCTGTAATTTTGGTTGAAATTCACCGGACATATAATTTGTGTAAGATTTCTTTCAAAAATTCTACAATTTAATAATTTGCAGATTTATAATCTATGAAACTAATACTTTATAGACACTCATACTTGACAGTTAACTCCTTCTTTGGCCTGGGAATGAGTCATTTGCTAGAAGCATTATAATCTTGTTCTCACATGGGCACTCGTACTAAGCACAGGCATAAATGCATTAATTTCCTTTCATTAAGACAGGCTATGTCCCAAGGAAATCAATAATTCTCTTTTCTGTTCAGATTTGTATAATGACAAACAGGATTTACCAGGCATGTGAGTGGCCCACAAAAACTTATTTTTTCCAGTGAAAATCCAAATGTGGAGAATATTTTTGCTTCCCTCCATCTTCCGAAACAAGCTGAGGAGGAAGGACTACGTTTCCGATAGCGACCATTTCACTTCATTTAAAGATAACAAATAAGAGAGACGCTATCCTAATAGGAATCAGAATGCTGAAGGATTAATTATTTTCCTGGGTGCCTGCTCTCCCACCCTGTCAGAGGGAGGCCCAGGCTTTTCCTCAGGGAGCCCTGCTGCCTCTCTGATAACGCTGCATTGAAGGCAGCAGAAGGCCATCACTCTCAGCTTTCAAAGTCTCCAGGCCCTGTTGTTAGTTCTAACTCATGGCAACCCTTATGTGCAGAGTAGAACTGCTGCAAAGAGTTTTCAAGGCTGCAACCTTTCAGCAGCATTCACAAGGTTTCCCAGGCTTGCCTCCCAAGTCACCTTGGGGTGGGTTTTAAATGCATACCTTTCTGCTAGTAGTTGAGCATTTAACCATTTGCACTACTCAGTGTCTTCTCTCTAGGATCTACAGTTTAGTAAAACATAGATTCTTGAATGGGATGGGTGCTGGCCTAGGATTTAGGAAAAACAGCTTTCTAGTCTTGACTTTAACATGGGAATCCTGGGAGTATCACTCAAATTGCTCGTCTTGAGATGGGACTTCTGATCCTTGTTCTGCAGAATGTAAGTGTTTCACTTACATCATGAAGTAGAGGAGATTGTAACTGTGTATCGATCAGCTTAACATGTGAAACTGTCACAGCCAGAGAAAAATACCCAACGGTACACACTCAGTGGATTGGTTCTGTACAGGGTGCGGTGCTGGGGATTTTTCAGAGGAGACTCACTTTGGAAGTTATTGCTTTCTTGTAAAAAGTCACTTGAGTAACAGGCAGCAGGATTGGGTAGTTTGTAGACTTATGTATTACAGAAGAGTAAACCTCTGTGTTTCATAATCAGAGGAATCTTTGCTTGGAGCTAAGAGAAGGAGGAGTTAACCAGGCATGTTAAAGCACTGACGCAGACTCTCAACTCAGCGTCAGAATTCAAAAATTCTGTGCATCTGAAGTCTCAGCCCTCTTAGAAGGAAGTCAATGTTGTTATTAGGTGCCATCAAGTCTGTTCCAGCGTAGGACAACCCTATGCACAACAGAGAGAATTACTGCCGAGTCCTGCACTATCACTGCTATGTTTCAGCACATTATTGCAGCCACTGTCCACCCATGTCCTCAAGGGTCTTCCTCTTTCCCCTAATCCTCTACTTTACCAAGCATGATGCCCTTCTCTCGGTTCTGTTCTGTCTTGATAACATGTCCAAAGTACTTGAAAAGTAATCTCCGTGTCCTCACGTCAAAGGAACATTCTGGCTGTACTTCTTCCAAGAGAGACTTGTTTGATCCTCTGGTGGTCCGTGGGATATTCATTTCTTCTTTGGTTGTCCTTATTGGCTGTCCATCTTCGGCATATACACAAGGCAATTAAAAATATCACAGCTTATGTGAAGAGCACCTTAGTCCTCAAAGTGACATCTTTGCTTTTTAACACTTTGATGGGGAAAATTTCTATCCTCAGTTTTGCCCAGAGGTAGATCCTGGGGCCCTTTCTTCACGCTAAGACAGTAGTCAATAAGTCTGTCTGTCTGAAACTTGCCTTTTCAATCAAAGGACCAAAAGGGATTCTGAGTAGATACTAAGTCCTTTAAGGGACATCCTCCAGTCCGGCCATCTATACTAGCTCCAGGGATCCATGAATTATCTTCTTCCTTTTAGAGTGAATACAAACCAAACACTCACAAAAAGAAATGTACCAAAAATGCTATCCTTTGAGCAACACTTCATATAGCAAAATAAAATTATAGACTCATGATTCCTGATTTTGAAGTAACTCAAGATTTTCTTACTGTTTTTCTTTCTCCTTTTATGAGAAGTCATTTTTTTCCCTCTTCCCTTTTCTTTCTTCTCATGCTACACCTTCAATAATCTGGCACAAAGTACCTGACTATTTTGTTATATCCATAAGGATTCCAGCCAAGCTATCAATGTTGCATCACGGAACAAAACTTCTAGAATAGAAACAGCTTAGCTGGCCCCTGTCCATAAATCATCATGCAGGTCAACTCTTCGGACAGGAATGGATTGGTCTTGGCAACACAGAGTGACCATATCATGTGTGCCCCTTATGGTTCTATGTATCTATAGGATGTCATCTTGCTGACCTCTTACTGGAGGCAGGGAAATGGGTGGACAGCAGGGGATAGGAGATTGTTGGGAGGATAAGACATGTATGGAGCAGAGAGGAAGAGTGTGCTGTCACTGGGCAGGGAGAGCAATGGGAACTGCATATAGGTGGACATGCAAATTTATATGGGAATGTACATTTTCATTCAATCATAACAAATAAATAAATAAATAATATTTAGGTTATCCACCAGGCAGCAGAATGATTTTTGCAAAGTTCTTATTTGTAGTTTTTTAGTCATTTTTGCCAATGTTTTCCTTTTTGCTTCCATGTACATGTATATTTTTTTTCATTTTTATCATTTATTTATTACAGTAAGTGAATAAAATTTCTAATATCTATCAATTATCTCATCTAGGATAAACTCTCACTTCCTCCTCTCGATTCTTGTAGCCAACAGAGTTACTTATTTCTGTAGATAGTTCTGTTTTTAAGACCTTATAACAGGGGTCGCGTACAATATTTGTCCTTCTGACACTGACTGATTTCACTCAGCATAATATCTTCCAATTGAAATGATGTTACGAGATGTTTTCTAAAATTGACATTGTTTTTTATCATAGAGTAGTGTTCTGTTGAGTATATTTATCATAGTTTGTTTACCCATTCATCTGTTGGTGGGCATCTGGGTTGATTCCATCTTTTTGCTGTTGTGGACTACACTGCAGTAAACATTCGTGTACATGCATCTGTTCGTGTGACCGCCTTTGTTTCTGAAGGATAAATCCCATGTGTGTTTTTAACAGAGTTAGGTTTGGAGAAGGAAGCAGGGAAGAAGAATAGACCAAACTCATGCTCAGGATCAGAAAGCTTGAACTCTAGATCCAGGTCAGTACTTTCTTATGGCTTTGTCTTGATCATGTCAATTAAACCTTCTGTTTTTGATTTCCCTGTATGTAACTGTAATTTCTTTTAAAAAAAAAGTTAAAAACATTGTGAATGTGACACCATCCAGTTACCACTGAGTCAGTTTTGACTCATGGTGACCCCATGTGAGTCCCAGTAAAACTGAACTCCACAGGGTTTTCAGTGGCTAATTTTTTAGAAATGGATTGCCAGGCCTTTCTTCTGAGGTGTCTCTGGATGGACTCAAACCTCCAACTTTTTGATTAACGGTCAAGCATGTTAATTCTTTGCACCATCAGGGATGCAATGAATGTGAAAAAGCTTTGAATTTGTAAAGAACTTTCCTAAGGAGTGATACTGTATCTCTCTTCTTATCGTCTTCTCTATTTACTATGACCCATGGGAACATTTTTTTTTTTTTTTAATGACTGAGTGAAAATGTACATTCACGTATAAATTTACATGCCTACATATCTGCAGTTTCCACTGCTCTCCCTGTCCGGTGACAGCACACTATTCTTCTCTGCTCCATACATGTCTCATCCTCCCAACAGTCTCGTTTCCCCTCCTCTCCACCCACTCTCCTTCCTCCAGCCAGAGGTCAGCAGAATGATATCCTATAGATGCATAGAACCATAAAATGCATCCAATATATAGTCACTCTCGCCAAGTCCAATCCATTCCTGTCCAAAGAGTGGACCTTCATTATGATTTATGGGCAATGGCAGCACCAGGAGCAGGGGCCGTGCTCGCAGAGGAACCCCGATGCCTCTGGACCATCAATTGCGGTCTTTTAGTGGAGATCCATGGGAACATTTCTGATGGAAGGAATTTGGACTTCATTTAGCTGTACCTCCTTAGAGTCCTGAAAGAAGTTGGCCTTTCTTTCTTTGGGGTAAACACGAAAAAAAAAAAAAATGTATATATAATAAATATTGAACTGTCTAGTTGTATTTGTCTTTTGGTGCTTATCATAATATCTGGAAGAAAATGTTTAGATAGTGTTTTACCCTGGGTTCCCAGAAGTAAAGCCTGAGGTAAAACATATGTGCTAATGTTTTATTAAAGAATGTCATTCCAAGAAAGCAAGACTAAGGTAGAAGGGCGTGAGACATGGACGGAAGAGTCACCAAACTAGCCACCATGTGCTGGATCTTAATGGACACTCTTCTGAGAGGACTAACATTGTTATTATTGTTAATTGACATTGACAGCTCTGACTCCTGGTGACCCTGAGTACAATGGGAGAGAATGGTGCAAGACCCTGCGCCATTTCATCGTTGGTATGTTGGAGTCCACTGTGTCAGCCACTGCTTGCTTTTTTTCTGAGTGACTTCTCACCAAGGGAACTTGTCGTCTATCCTGTATCAGGCAATATCCTGTTGTAATCCACAAGGCTTTTATGGCTGATTTTTGAAAGTCAATTGCTGAAATTCTGTTTCTGTTCTGTTTTTGTCTGGAAGCTGTGCTGAAATCTGTCCACCTTGGGGAACCCTACTGATATTTGAAATTCTGCATGATTGGAACACATAAGCCACCTCAGTACAACAAACTTGTGCAAGAGGACTTCTATGTGACTGTAGTTCAGGATGATTCCTTTATCAGGAGCAGAAAGGAAAAAGAATTGCTTTCTTTTCTGCTTCCATTTTCCATTGGTCAAAAAGGTTTGCCTTGAAGGCTTGCGTTAATGTCACAACACTTTCAGGTAGCCAGGTGTGCCTGCCTTGATAGTCAGTCTCAAGCATCTCACAGTTTAGCAACAAGGAAGCCTCCAGCCTAAGGCTGTGCATTGCTGGACTGTGCCTGCAGGAGCTCAGAGAGAGTTGCAGCAACAGCCAGGGCCAAACAAGAACTTAAAACCCAGTGGAGAAGCAACCATGAAGGGAGACTCAGGAATTAGAGAAGGAATGAACTGCAGATCTCATTGCCTCCATGAACTGCTGTCTCTTTTGTCATGAGACCAGAAGAAATGGATGCTGCCTAGCTACTGTTACTGAATGTTTTGATCAAGGACCCAGTAGAAACATCCTGATCAAAAGAAGGAAAAACGTGGAACAGAACTTTAAATTCTCAGTAGATAATCACATATTGGACCCATTGAGATGGGTAAATCTCCCCCTCTACTGCTTGGAAATAATTTTTCAACCTTGAGCTGAAACTATCCCACAAATCATTTTTAAACTGGACAACAGTTTAGCTCAATAATGAAGAATAATTTCCTTGAACATTGTGATTTTTTAAGAATTATTTGTATGAGATCAAATTGACAATAGTAATTCTGAAGCATAAATGAGAACTTTAAGAAACCATCTCACTTACAGTGTTAAAACCATACAGGAAGAGATAGTGAGAAGGCGAACACAATGCAAAATGTGTGACGTTTGTCATTGAACTGCACATGTAAAAGTTATTAAGTGGATGCGTTTTATACATTTTTACACATACACACACACACAAAGCCCTAGTGGAGGAAGAGGTAAAGAGGGTCTTAAATGGGCAGAACATTAAAAAAAAAATAAACACTTAATATTTAATTCAGGCATTTTTCTTTCCATGTATAGTTTATTTGTACTTACTTGTTTATTTATTTACTTATTACCAGTCCTTGTAAGTTGATAGTCAACAGGTAATCTATCAAAATGCCCTACCGACAGATTCTTATAAGTCCTATGGATGTGGACTACCTAAAAGGCCATACGTGGTCTGAAATATTCAGAAATATTAAAGACCAGCATGGAAATATTTCTTTCTGCCACCTTTAAAAGATATATTTCACTGATTACACTTTGTATCCACAGGGGGGAGCCCTGGTGGCATGGTGGTTAAGAGCTTGACTGCTAACCAAAAGGTCTCCAGTTCAAATCCACTGGTCACTTCCTGGAAACCTTATGGGACAGTTCTACTGTGTCCCATGGGGTCGCTATGAGTTAGAATCAACTCAGTGGCAGCAGACATCCACAAGAAAAGATATTTTTATTCTAAGAATTCCACAATCAATCAGGAGAGGTTAGTGGTTAGTGCTAACGAGGTGATTCTAGAGATTCTCCAACCCCTTAGGATCGCCACTTAACTGGGTTCAAAATTCTAGCTAGCACTGTCTCCAAAGCAAAACTAGGAAAGTGGTCTTTATTTTTCCACTCTGAATATCTTTCTTTTTCCTTTGGAAAAATTCTGCTGCCTTCCTAATCATCCAGGACCTTGGACTTCCAAAGTTCTCATGCTGCTGCTTTCCAAGGAAGCTCAGTTCTTACCCAGCCTTGACTTTTCCAGACACGATGTCCATGTTTGGAGACAGTACACTTCTTTCTTGTCATTCATTTATTCATTCCTATATTAAAAAAATACATTCGTCAGATACCTACTCAATGCCAGGCACTGTTCTAGGCTCTGGCATTACCATGATGACCATGGACAAATTCCAGCTTCTAAGTGCTGTGTTCTAATAGAGGGAACAGATAATAAGCAAGTCAGCTAATAAAATAATTTCAGATTATGATAAAGGATATAAAAGGAATAAAGCAGAACAATAAAATAGAGTCAGTCTTGCAAGGCTCTGAGAGTCTAACTCTGATTTAGTCATTAGCAGTTGACCCTGGCTTCAATGTCTTGTTACTATTACAAAGTGTACTGCCCTACAAGGTCCATTAAGACAGTGATGAGGTCCTTTATCTTTGCATCCCCAGTCTTCTTAAGTGCTCATTGAAGTGATCGTTGTTAATAAGAGATAAAGTCTTAGCCTAACAACTGTTATCTTCTTTAGGAATGGTAAAATGATAATCTGAGGCATAAGAAGCCCTTGAGCATCGCCTCTTCACGTTGCACGATGTCTGCAGAGTCTGCTCGGGAATGTTCCATGGATGTTCTGTACTGAGAATTCAGTGACTGTGGTCTGCCTAAGAATGTTCCATGAATGTTCTGTACTAATTCAGTGACTGTAAACAAAGAATTAGGCCTGTCCACTTTAGTCAGGAATTCTTTTGTTTGTTTTTAAGTTATTAGACCTAGATTCAACCTATTTGGAATACAGACTGTCACAACCAAGTTTCAAGTTAGCTTCATTTCTAGACTTTGCTACTTCTTTACCTCATTGCATTCTTCGCACTCAAAGGGGGGAGGAAGAGGCAAAGCAATACAACTAAATAAGAGCTTTGGAAAACTTGCTTTTACTGTGTCTACATATTGTTGGTCAGTATAGGCTACTATATGCTGAGTAACAAATCATCTCACAATCTCAGTGGCTTAACTTTGTTGCTCACACAAAGTCTGCTGTTAAGTACAGAGAAGTCTCTAAAGCCACATTCTTCCATGTGGTGGCTGTATATCTCAACAGGGCAGGCACCAAATCAGTCACTGAGGTGACTCATCTGTGCCTTGGCCTGGAAGTGACACGTGTCACATTCAGCTGCATTCCACCAGCCAGACTAATCACGTAATAGTGCCTGATTGTGGAAATGCTGGGAAATGTAAGAAAGCAGCTAGAATGTTTACTGAATAACATTGTGTCTCCCAAACTGATTACTAAAGGCGTGAAGGAAAGAACACAAAGCCAGGAAGAAGTGTCCCATCCCAACAGAGAGACCTTATGAAGTTTTTATACAATCTTACACAACAGGAAGAATTAGTTGGAAAGACCCTGAAAGCTTGTTTCATTTCCCCTAGGTTCTATCCATCCCCTCCTCAAGAGCCCAGGGTTACAATAATCTGTCCTTGAAGTTGTAATTTCTAAAAGACAGTTTATTTCAAATATTAATATTCCCTCAAAACAGTTCAATTTCATGAATAATTTAAGGGGAAAAAAGGGCCAAAATTACATTTGCAAAAAACCTGATTCAGACATTTTTCAAAATGGTTAGAACACCTTGGACAATCTTGAATTTTTAAAATTTTTTTTAATTTTGCAGCTTGCTCAGATTCAGATGGACTGGAAGCCATTGTTTAATGCTCATGTTGGAGAGCAGGAGCCTGGCATCTACCCAGTTTTCCACAGACTGGGTTGTGACAGGAACAGACTGTTCAAACTACAAAAGACATTCTGCAGGACCCTATACTTGGAGCTGACAGCAGAGAAAGAAACTGTTATTACACATGTGTACGTGTGTTGGAGAAGGTTGGCAATTACATTGCGTCCTTCTTGGGTCACTTCCTCAAATAATAAATGCCTGAATGGTAAGCTTTAATTGCAAACCTCTGGAAAAGGAAGAAGGAATGCTTGTGGCACAGAGGTTAAGTGCTCGACCGCTAACAAAAGGTTGTTGGTTCAAGCCTACCAGCTGCTCTGTAGGAGACAGATAAGACAGTATGCTCCTGTAAGGATTCCAAAACACAACTGAGTCAATTCTGACTCCTAGTGACACTATAGGACAGAGTAGAATTGCCCCATATGATTTACAAAGAGCACTTGGTGAATTTGAGCAGCTGACCTTTTGGTTAGCAGCTGTAGCACTTAACCACTATGCCACCAGGGTTGCCCCCCTTGTAAAGATTACAACCTTGGAAATCCTATAGGCAGTTCTACTGTGTTCTATAGGGTCGCTGTGAGCCAGAATTGACTTAAAGACACTGCATTTCTCGGGAAAAGGAAGTGGGTTGTTGAAAGGGAAGAGATGGATAAGGGAAAGTGTGATCATACCTACAGATACCAGTAAAAACTAGATGCTGTTAAGTCAACTTTGACTCATGATGACTCCAGGAGTATTAGCAAACTATGGTTTGAAGGGTTTTCCGTGGCCAGCTTTCTGGAGTTAGATCACCAGGGCTTTCTTCTGAAGTGCTTCCATATGAACTAGAACTGCCAACCTTTCAGTTAGCAGCCAAGCAAGTTAACCATTTGCACCACCCAGGAACTCCTTCCTAATGGCACTGATCCCAAAACTTGAATAGGTTTCTTTTTTTTTCTTTTATTCCATTCTTGGCATTCATGGAGATCTCTAATGCATTCATTCATTAAACATACATCAGGGCCTGTGTTAGTGCCTGTAAAGGCACTAAGGAAGCAATGGTCAGTCAAGTTATCACAGCCCTTGCTCAAGGAGCACCTTGTCTAATGTAGGAGACAAGCTGTATACAAATAACTGCATGAACAGATGCATAATGTGTTAGTGTAGACCTCTCAGAGCTGTTTCCTGTTCTTCCCCTGCTCTGCCTGTGCTAGGTTCAGCCAGTAAGATGTAAACTTCAGGAGACTGGAAGACAGGAGAAGGGGAAGAACCATGCGGTATACCCCTCTGTCACCACACTGCCACTGCACAGACATAGCTGTGACTCTAGCTCTCACCATGTGGCTTCTCCTCCATGAGTCTGTTACTTATCAGGTACACCTAGAGTTTGAACTGTAATCTTTGTCTCTTCAGCACCAAGGAAAGTAGTTGCTTCCTATAAAAATGGTGGTGGTAACATCAGAAGTCTTCTAGCTTCACAAGGTAGGAGGACAATCAAGATCATCAGCCCAAGGCTGATTCTTACGAGGTGGAGGTCAGACATGCCTCTCCTTTCTTAATGTTTTTACCAATTCTGAAACCAGCCATCCCTCCCACAGCACTTTCTACTTCTCTTGTGGGTTCTAAGTTCATGGCAATTGCCACATAGTTCTAGGGTCAAATCTTCCTGCTGTCTGGTGCTGTAGGCTGGCAAGGCCACCACAGCCATCTCACACTGGTCTCCTGATTCTCGCTGCTCCTTGCTGCTGCTCTTGCCACGCCATCTACTGTGGTCGTGAATGTTACAGCCCCTACTTCTCTCTCTCTCTCTCTCTCTCTGCCAAAATTCCATCTGGAGAGTTGGTTACATAATAAGTACTGTACCGGTTTCTTGGTGTTCCCCCTATGTCAGTAAACACCACAAACTAACCAATTCCCTACAAGTGTTCCATGCACCTTATTTGCATAGTCTCGCCCCAGAAGAGAGAGTAGCATGAGCAAAGACCCTGAGTCAAAGAATGTAGAAGTGTCAAGAAACTGAAATGAGGGTAGTGTTGCCAGAGTATGGATGTCAAGGAGTGTCATATACTGAAATAGCAGTGTTAGAATCAGACTAGGTCACCTGGGCCCTGAAGGCTGTGTTAAGGACCTTTGTGGCTATCATGAAAACAATGGGAAGCAATTGAGGAGCTGTAACAAAAGGAGCGATACATGTACCTATTTCTTAATAATTGCTCTGTATTTAGCACAGAAGATGTAATAGAGGCGAGAACCGATTTGAAGAGACCAATTAGGATACACTGCAGTAGCCCAGACAAAAAGAGATGCAGTTCTAGCAAAGGACAGTGATATTAAAAATAGAGAACAGCGGATGAACTCAGGAGATATCTAGGAGATAAATCAAGAGGATTTGGCAGTAGACTAGTTAGAGGAAGTGATGGAGGGAGCGATTTAAAGGAGGACTTCTGGGTTTTTGCTTACACAGGTGGGTAGACGAATGGTAGTGCCATTCTCTAAGACAAGGAACACTAGAAGAGGAATGGGTTTTGTGTGCATGTATGGGATGGGAAGGAGATGGATATAAAGTGCCTTAGAGACATCTGAAGTCATTTGTCTCTAGTAGAGAGCTGTATATATAAGTATAGAGTTCTGTAGCAAAAACAAAACAAACAAAAAAAAAACCTCATTACCATAGAGTCAATTTTGACTCGTAGCAACCTGATAGAACAGGGTAGAATTGCCTAACAGGGTTCCCAATGATTTAAACTTCCAACATTTTGGTTAACCAATGTACTATCAGGGCTCCATGAACTCTATGATCATTTGAATCACTGGTCCCAGTTCTTCAATCCTCTGTAACAGGATTACCGTATATACAAGGCCAGATAACTAAGTTCTTGAACTCATCCTCAAAAAAATGCTATCTACCTCACTGCTGAATATCACTATGATCCCTTTTGAAGTATTCCACCCTCAGAAGCCATGTGCCTTGTTCGCCTAGTCCACCCTTCAAAGGGTGAGTTTGTGAACTTAATTGTCAGAGCTCGTCCAATAACAGTTCTGATGGACATTTCAGAAAAAGAGTTCCAAGATTGCTTTGAAGGATGGACTAGGTGCTAGTGTCAGCTCCTAGTTTCCCAAGGGAAGTACTTTGAAAGTGACCGTAGTGATAGTCAGCAGTGAGGTATGTAGCACTTATTCTAGGGTGAGTTTGTAAACTTACTTGTCAGATCTCATTTATGTGTGTGTGTGTGTGTGTGTGTGTATGTGTGTATTTTGCAAATAACATTCCTTCATAGATAACATACATACTGTACCTGAGAAAACAATTTGCAAGGGTGTTGTACAGTTGTCCAAAAAAGTATGGCATGTACATTATTTGCATAAAAATGCAGTATATACTCACATCCTTTGCTGTGTGACTTCACAGTAGTTCTCACCAATTAAAAAAAAAAAAAAAAAAAAAACACTGCCCTCTGGTCAATTCCAGCTCCTAGTGGCTCTATAGGACAAAGCAGAACTGCCCCATACGGTTTCCAAGGAGCAGTCAGTAGATCCAAATTGCTGACCTTTTGGTTAGCAGCCAAGCCCTGGATCACTGTGCCAGCAGGGCTCCTCTCATTAATAATAATTAAAAAAAAGATAACCCAGACCATTGTTGTTGAGTCATTTCCAACTCATAGCAAGTCCAATTCAAAGAACTGCCCCACAGGATTTTCAAGGAGTGCCTGGTTGGATTCAAATTGCTGATCTTCTGGTTAAGCAGTTGCAGCTTTTAACTGCTATGCCAATTCTTACTCATAAGTGGAGCACATTTCTTCAACTCATTGATCTTGGGCTTGGCTGTATAATTTGCTTTTGAAAATAGACTATTAATGGACAAACTGCAGGCAAACACTTTAAACATGCTTTCATTCTTGGCTTGTACACTTGCACTCCTGTCCTCTGCCCTGAGAGAAGTAGGCTTCAGGTAGCCACTACCCCTTCAACCTATCCCCTAGAAGGAAGATGTATGGATTGCACGTGAACACAGCCTGAAGCTGGAAGTCTAGCCTGACCTAGCTAATCACGGTCTTGCTTAGCTGACCTGGAGACATCTCAGCTTTTGGAGTCATTTACTCTGCAGCTGAGACTGAGGAATGCAGTACAAACGCAAGGCCCAGGTATACATTTGAGAGTCTTTGGCATTGTAGATGATAATCACTACCATGGTACAGGTGAACTTTCCCAAAGATCATACCAGTTATGGAATTCCGGGGCACGTTCACTCAGGTTTGTTATTGTTGTCAGGTGCTGACAAGTCTGTTCTGACTAATGGTGAAATCTATGTGCAACAAAAGGAAACACAACTTCACAGTTATTGTGCTTGAGCCTGTTGTTCTAGCTACTGTGTCCGTCTGTCTCCTTGAGGATCTTCTTTGTCACTATCCGCTCCAGGGAGTGGTTCGTTGCTGATAACGCGCCCAACGTATGTGAGAGTCTTGCTATCCTTGCTCCTAAGGAGCATTCTGGCTATACTTCTTCCAAGACAGACTTGTTCATTCTACTGTCACTCCGTGGTATACACAACAGTCTTGCCCAACACCAGAAGACATCACCTCCTCTTTGGTCTTCCTTACTGTCCAGCTTTCACATGCATGTGAGGCAATTGAAAACACATGACTTAGGTCAGGTGCACTTTAGTCCATAAAGTGATAATTTTGCTTTTTGACACTTTAAAGAGGTTTTTTGTAACAGATTTGCCCAGCGCAATGCTTCATTTGATTTCTTGACTGCTGCTTCCATGGGTGTTTATTGTGGATCCATTGAGGATAAGACTAGACAAAGTTTTCCTCTACCAGTCATCTCTTATTTGAACTAGGTAGTTTATCTCATCGGAATGTCTTCAGTCACTCTTATAATGACATTCAAACCAGGCCTGATAATCAGTCTCAGCCTGAAAACATATGTACATATATATGTATTTATATATATTCATATACAGATTCTTCATTCTCTGTCTGTCCTTTGGTTTGTAGAAGTATGATACATTCTGACTTGGTATAACTTTGAGTGAGTGGCAGTGGCTTATGCTTTTCAATTTGTTATTTTTTAACTGAGAACATCAATGTCATGGATAAGAGTTAACCAGAGTATCAGACTAGGTAGAGTTTAACATCTTTGCCAAGGACAGCCCGTGTATATATCACAAGCACAACTACAGCCATTGTTATAGAACACCATCCTACTTCCCCAAACATTAGTGGTAGGCTTTGACACAGAGTCCTCTCTGAAGGCTCAGTTTCTATTTCTTGAAAGGAGGTAGGTAAATGACTATTTATTTCATCCATGTTGTTTCATGGTTCTCCCAGTTAAAGAATTCACATGGTTGCTCCAGCTTAGCGATATCTCATACTCCAATTGTCTTTTTCCCTCCTCTCCCCCTACCCATGCATTTTTCCTTTCTCTCTTCCATACAGGGTCACCACGAGTCAGAACTGACTCACTGGCAGCAAACGACAACTTTCTCTTTAGTTTTCTGTCTCTGCATTCTGCTTGCATTCATTAATCAAAGCTCTCTTTACTCAGGTTTAAGCAAAGGCAAAGCAGTAAAATATGAGGCAATCCCTGTGCTAATACATTAACTCACTCACTGTC
Source organism: Heterohyrax brucei (assembly GCA_028571685.1). Classification (NCBI taxonomy): domain Eukaryota; kingdom Metazoa; phylum Chordata; class Mammalia; order Hyracoidea; family Procaviidae; genus Heterohyrax; species Heterohyrax brucei. The sequence goes on along the minus strand of CM053146.1, from coordinate 38,379,755 downwards.
ATTAACCAGTTTAGATTCACTTTTCTCTGTTCCTCTGTTGTTCTTTGTGTTTGAAAAATCTTCTTTCATGTCTATTACATTCAGTAATCTAACTCTGTCTGTTCCATAAATGATTTCACTCATCTTCTAATGATTTCTATCTCTTCTGAATTTCCAATCAACCGGCTGTGATTATGAGTCCCACAATGCTTCAAATATCAAAGAATAGGAAAAACCCATGGCATTTATATTCCTTCCCATCGCCCCTTGTTCATCTTCAATGAGTGTTTTGAAAAGAATGCAAGCAGGAGTTGGATGGCCTGGGTTTCGGGCCACTCTTGCACTGGGCAGCTGTATCAGGCTAGGTGTATGTGTCCTGCTCTCTGGTATCTTTTCGTTATCTTTAAAATGGAGATACCATGCTATTTATTGCATGGTAGGAGACTTAATGAAACTGAAAAACAAAATTAAAGATATGGTTAACTATCAGAAACTGTAGCATTAAGAATGGTATTTGGGAACAAAAAATAACTCACAGTAATTTTAAGACTTGCATTTTTTTTTTTTTTTTTATAGAATAGGTAGGCAATTTCTAGAGTAAGCTCAGTCTCTTGTTCCCTCTTTATCTGGAAAGCATAAACTTTTCCAGAAAGCACTCTCATTCATGTTTTATGGTTCAAAAGTGGGTCACATGGCCACACCTAACTCAAAGGAGACTGGGAAATTAACTATTTGGAAGTTAGAAGTTTCAGAAAGAAAGAAGTTGGGAGTGTTTTGGGGAAGACCGTTTAGAATTACCTGCCACAAAGCCTTTGAATTAAAAATCACATTCATCAACCCACATTAACCCCTATAAAGAAAGTATAGTGCTTCCTTAGGTTCAAACCACTATTTGGTTTGAGAAAAGAGCAGTTACTCAGCCCTGAGAGCCAAGTGCTTCTTCCTTAGGGTTGTGTCTTTTCATAGATTTAGATTGTAGTCCAAGGGAAAAAGGTAACTCAACTTTGTAAATGGAAGTTTTTAACATAGAATGCTCTCCTCAGCCTCTGAGATACTTAACCCAGTGATCAAATGGTCAGGCTCTTGAGCAAGATAGACATAGGTTAAATTCCAATTCTGCTATTATCTGCTATTGATCTTGGGCAAGTTAATGTTTAAAACACTGACATTACTCTTTGAAAAATCGGAATAAGTGTATTACTTATCTCTTAGTGTTGCCATAAAAGTTAAATGGAAAACATTAAACATAATGACCGACATATAGTAACCACTCAGTAAATGAAAGTTGTAATTAACATTATCAGTAATAGTAAAACTTTTTAACTACAAAGATTTCCCAAATCTATCCTAACTTCACCCAAAAGGTCAAAGCTAGCAGGCTAAATTATGCTGACTCTTAAAAGAAAACTTAGGTATAGTGCTTCAAGACCTAGTTTTCAACAGTGGATTATTAGATTTGACAGCCAAAATACAAGCAACAAAAGACAAAATTGAAAGCTTTTGTGTATCAAAGAACTTTGTAAGCAAAGTGAAGAGACAGCCTACAGATTAAGGGAAAATTGTTGGGAACCACATATCTGATAAGGGTGTAAGTATTCAAAATATATAAAGAACTCCTAAATTCGACAATAAAAAGACAAACAACTCAACCAAAAACTCAGCAAAGGATACGGATAGACATTTCACCAAAGAAGATGTACAAATGACTGACAAATACATGAAAAGATGCTGAAAATCTGTAATGGTTAAGACTGTGTGTCAACTTGGCTGGACTATGATTCTCCATGTTTGGCAGCTGTATCAAGTGGGAGGGGCAGGGCCTGTGGCAGGTGTGGCTTCCCACACCTCAACTCTCTTCTTTCCACCTTCCACTGCTTACTTCCTGTATGCTCACATTGCCAGCAGCTACACGCTCTCTTGTTTTGCTTATGTCAGATTCTTGAGACTTGAAGTAGTGGCTTTTGGGATTCATCAGCTCTCACAGCCTGCATGTAGGAGTCCTGTTCCCTGACCTGCCAGTCCTGGGTTCACCAAGCACTGCAGCTCCATAAATCAGCAGAAACCTTGTAGTCTCACTGTCATTTTGGAGCCCTTCCACCTCTGATGCAGGACATGGTACATTTCAGCTTCTACAATTGCATGAGCTATTTCCTTTATATAAATCTTTTACTATACATATTATACGTGTTACTGGTTTTGCTTCCTTAGAGAACCCGGCCTAAGACAACATCACTAGTCATTAGGGACCTGCATGCAATTAGGAAAAACCATGCAATATTGTTTCATGCCCACTAAAATGGCCATGGTTAAAGAAAACAGAAAACAATAGAATTTGGCATGGAGAAATAAGAACACTTATCAGTTGCTGGTGGGATTGTAATATGGACTAACTGTTGTGGAAAACACTCTGTCAGTTCCTCAAAAAGTTAATCCAAGAACTATCATATGACCCAGCATTCTCAACCATAAGTATAAAGCCATAAACGTGGAAAGCAGGAACAGAAATAGATCCATGCACGCCATATTCATTTTGATACTTATCACCACAGCCCCAAAGTGAAAACACCCTAAATGGCCATCAACAGATGAGTGGGTCAACCACATGTGGTATATACGTACAAGGGAATATTACCATCCACAGAGAGAAATGAAATCTTAATACATCCTAAGACAAGGATGAACCCTGAAACCATCATGCTGAGTAAAATAAGTTGGTCACAAAAGAAAAATATTGATTCCACTTAATGAAAAGTATAAAATGGGCATATATGCATAGACATAAAGTTATTGGTGGTTATCAGAGACAACGGAGAGGGAAGAGAAAGTGGAGGGCTCACTGCTTAGAGGACAGCGAGCTTCTGTAAAGGGTGATGAGAAAATTTGGAAATGGATAACAGTGATGCTGACATAATATGATGGATACAATTAGTCACTAAATGGTACGTGTTAAGAATGTTGAAATGGCAAATGTTTTGTTACATCCACATGTACCTCAATCAAAAAAGTTATATTGAATAATTGAATAATGGCCTCCCTTCATTTGCATCTAAAATTGAACTACATGATCTCTTAGGAGCATATGGCTTGAGTTCTCTGTAATCATGTTTGTTTGAAATGACCCAATTTTCCATACATTTACTATGGTTTGCAAATAAAACTGTGCTGTTACCCAGTTCAGTACATCTGGTGAACTATCTTGTTGCCTATAGTAGTATCTTGCCAAAATAAATTTGCAAAGACAACAGCCTTATAACCATGCTTTTACCTCATGCTGGATTTGTTCATTTCAAAGAAAATTATTGGAGGTGGCAAAATATTGTACCAAGAAAAAGAGACCAGAGTTTCACCAGCAGTACCACAAAATCAGGCATCTGCTTTTCGATAAGATGACAAATCCAAAGAATTGCAACTTGATGAGTCTTAATGCTATCTGTCCTATACCACAGTGTTCATCAATTATTCCTTTGTGAAAGAATGACTAATGATAATTCCTGCTAAAGGATCATTTGCATATTCAAGCTCAAGTGTTTTATGGAGAAGAGAATGTTATTTGTTGTGAGGGCAAACCTCTTCTTTCCAGATTGAAATGCTCCTTTTTCTGCACTCTGCCACATTAGGTTTGCTATTGAAACCCAGGGAGAGAGAAGATAATAATTCAGTAGTGGAGTCCTATTTTGCTTTCTCATTTCCAGGAAAAAGAAAAACAGTATCTTTTTCTCATATTTTAGACAAAATTTTTGCAAAGCATGCCTTGCAGCTGCCATTGTTCACGGGGCAAAACTCGATCTGGATACAATTGGCCTAATCAACCCTTAATCTGAAAGCGTAAGTGGATGATTACACCTAGTGTTACCCACACATGCAGCTGCTGATACCCAGGTCCTTTTGAAAATGCTGCTCCTGACGTGAATACCAGGTAGGTGGTACTGGAGTAGTCTAGCTTCCTGGCTCACAAAGAAGCTGAGTCGTTGCATCTGCTGGAACCATCCATGGAGCCACAATGCTAATTCATTCTGCAGTTGAATGAGTGTTAAGAATGCTACCCCTTCCTAGACCATGAGATGGCCAAGAGTGCTGCTGCCTTCCAGAAGGGTAGAGTTGGAAGGAGCCAGGAATCAACCGTGGCTATCCCAGTCTGATTAGTTAGACAGTCCACTGCCTGGAAGATAAAGTTAGGATGTGCTGCTGCCATGAGCCTGCACATGATTCTTTCCAGTTGTGGGAGAAAACAACAATATGCTGCACAGTTAGAAGCAGAAGCTTTAGCCCAAGCCTGGACACATTATATCTGCTAGCCTGCTTTCTCTGGCAGCATAAATCCAGATGTGCTCTGGGCTATCAATAAAGGCTTCTGGAGGCAGTGAGCTGTACCTTAAGAGTGAAAAGGAAGCAGCATCCAGGTGAATGAGATGAGGGTGTTTCAGGTGTAAAGAGCAGCGTTTGTCAGGCTTGAAATACCATGGAGCTTGAAATACCTCCCCATGTAGATCCACAACATTTATATTTACCTTTTTATTGCATGTGTAGCAGGAGCACGAATATCATCATCCTTGCCTTAATGATCTAGTGCTACTATAACAGAAATACTACAAATAGACAGCTTTAGCAAAGAGAAGTTTATTCTCTCACAGTTTAGTATGCTACGCATCCAGATTTAGGGTGCAGCTCCAGAGGAATGCTCTCTCTCCCTGTGGGCCCAGGAGGAAGTTCCTTATGTTGCATGAATCATCCTTTGCTTTGGGAGCATCTCCATGCAGGAATCTGGAAACTGAAGGACGTAGTCTGCTTCCAGGACTGTTTTCTTGATGGGTGCTTGCTTCCCTTTCCTTTTATTTCTTGTGGGATGAAAGGTGGTGCAAGACACACTGCAAGAAAAGTCCCTTTACACTGAGTCAAGTAAGGGTGTTATAGTTCTACCTTAATCCTCTTCATCAGAATCTAATCCTGACCTATTAGCCAGAGGTAGAGATCAGGATTTACAACATAGGAAAATCACAAAATGGAAGATAACCACACAACACTGGTAATCACGGCCTAGCCAAGTTGCTACACATATTTTGGGGGGTGGGAGGGCGGGGGACACAATTCAATCCATGACAAGCCTACACCCAACTATCCTTAACATTTGAAGGCCTTAGGATAAGAATATAAACAGAGACTCATGTATCATCTAATTATATCAAAGTATATTTCATGCTACAAACTACTAAGTAAAAATATTGTGATGAGTACAGTACTAACCCATGGGTCCCTGCTGAAACCACCAATTAGAGCACAAAGAGAAATAAGAAAATGCATACTGAACACTATTAGGAAAAGATATTTTATCCCTATCTTCCTGCTTCTACAAATAACACATTTTCATTGTTACAACTTTTAAAAAGAAATTGGGAAGTTAATGGTTTGAATTTAACTCAAAGTTGTCACAATATCAAAGATAATCCTTCCAGATGTTCTGTTGAAGGGCTGGTGTGCAATAAAATAAAAACACGTAATTTATAACTAAACATATTTTTCATAGAATTTGCTTTTCTTGCCTTAATTTACTAATTGAGTTGTTACCAAGATTTTCACATAATTTTTTTTCTACTGACAGATCAAATTAGACCAAATTTCTTGAGTGATTATTTTCTTAGATAGTCTCTATGAATTTTAATCTTGGAAAACTTTAGTGAGTCAAGGACAACTAGTATTTTCAAGAAAATGCTTCAAGCAATATCTAGATTGAAATATGAATCATGAATTTTATAACTCATGTTCAAATGTTATAATGCATTTCATATAAAAATTTATCATTATCAGAAAAATTATAACTAATCTCATCATAAAAATTACTACCATTTGTATCATAGTTTGACCATTATTTAAAACAGTTTGCAGACTCAGTCAACACTTCTTAGGTTCTTATTTCAAATATTTCACTATGGGGGTGTCTACAAAGAAAATTTAAAGTGGCAGTATGTTGTAAAATTCTACAAATATCTGTTTAATCTGGATTGCCTTAGTTATCTAGTGCTACTATAAACAAACAATACCACAAGAAATGACTTTAACAAACAAATTTATTCTTTCATAGTTTAGCAGACTAAAGGTCTGAATTCAGGGTGCCAGCTCTAGGAGAAGACTTTCTTTGTCAGCTCTGGGGGAAAGTCTTTGTCTCCTTTTAACACATGTGGACCTGGTGTTTCTTGGACATCTCCATGTGTCATGGCATCAGTCTTTCCCTGGGTTTAGGAGGTTCTCAGTACACAGACCCCAGGTCCAAAGGATGTGCTACACTCTCAACTCTACTTTCTTGGTGGCAGCAAGGTCCCTCGGCTTTCTGCTCTCATTTGTCTCCTTTCATGTCTTGTAAGATACAAGACATGACTCAGCCAAAGGTGTTATCCAAGTCACACCCTCTTATAAGAGTAAGACCCAAGATATACCTCACAATGATCCCACCTTGTTAACCTATAGAGGTTAATATTTACAACATATTGCAAAATGGAAAATAATTGCATCAAATCACAAAATGGAAGCCAACCACAACATATTGGAAATCATACCCTAGCCAAGTTGACACATATTCTGGGGGGAACACAGTTCTATCCATGATAGAACTATACTGAAAATACGAAACATTCGCCTTAAAAATTAGTTGTGGGTTATTTAAACACAAACTTCTTTAGAGGTATTTTTGTTCCCAACTTGTAATTTCTTTGTATTTTATTGATAATGTCACATTTGTTGCATAACTTTTATGTAGTTTCTTTTGATTATTTGAATACTGATTCTATATCTACATTGTACACATTCTATAATTTAAAAATAGGTATAGATAAAGTTTCTACGGGTCAGAAATCAACTTGACAGCAAACATACATATTAATTTTATGAAAGCGAAATAGTAAGACCAGATTTTTTTTAAAGCTTTTGTTAACATTATTAACAGAGTACTTATAAATTTATACCAAATAACTCTGCACAAATTATAAGTTAGTTTGATTTTCTACCAAGATCATGATGTTTTCTTTGGTTGAGTATTTTTTGCTTAACTCTTCCTTCTGCTACGTTTTATACTCTGTTATAGCTTCAAGAATGGCTATAAAATTTTATCAAAATGTTTAGTATTTTAATAGAACCAGTTAAACATAACCTATGTGTTATTTCTAAGAATGCCCTGGATAAAGACACAATTAAAGCCATGTCTCCAATTGCAAATTATGTGCTACACTTGGTACAAAAGAAGACCAAGTACAAGAGTGGACTTACAGCAAAAATTCTGGCTTACCTGCTCTTTCTGTACCAGCCTTGCTAACAGCATGATTATAGGTTTGTCACTGACAATCTTTCACTTTATTTTGAAAGTTGTTTTTAATCTATTTTTACTTTATTGAATCCTGTTACATACTTTTTGTAGAAACAGAAGTCTTCAAAATGCTAGCTTTCAATGTTTTTCTGGTTACCAGTGTAAAGATGAGATATCACATTTCTGGCACACTCTGTCTAAATCTACATGTATATACATTTGTAAGTATTTGAGTTATTTTACTAGCATTACTTTTATATTGCAAAATGTTCCTTAACCATTGTGTGCAACTGTGGTGGGTCCACTGCTAAATCCTGGATCCTTCCTGACCTACAAACAAGAACGTGAAGAGGAAAAAGCAGACAGATGCTGTATACTACTAGAAACAGATACTTATTAGACAACATCTTAGCATATTCATGCTAACATAGACAGAAAATCAGACAAGTTCATTAATTTGGCTTTTTCTGTAAGTTTTCCTGTCACTTAAAGCTTTGTCAAACTCCAAAGTAGTGTCTCCAAAGTTGGCAGTGACTCAACCCACAAATCTCAAAATTACCTTTCCTTTCAAGAATATAGGGTTGGAAATTTGGAAAAGGATTTCTTAGGAACCTGATATATGGGGTCATCTAACATACAGAGCTCAGAGCAGAGGCCCCTTTTGCCCAGGTCTAAAGGTAATACTACAAGCAGTTGTTGATTCCCAGAAACTCCGATCAGTATAACTCACTGGATCTTTGGCTCAGTACTACAGGAACTTGATGACAAAAGTGACCATATGTCATGGATTAAATTCTGTCCCCCCCAAAATAGGTGTAGCCACGTGGCTGGGCCGTGATTCCCAGTATCTTGTGACTGTCCTCCATTGTGTGGTTTTCCTATGCTGTATGCTGAAAGATTAGGGTGGGGCTTAAATCCCTTCATAGGATCACCTCCCTGCTCCACTGTAAAGGGAGGTTCCCTGGAGCATGGCTTGCCCCGACCCTTAATCTTTTCATCCTGCAAGAGATAAAAGGAAAGAGAAACAGGCAGAAAATGGGGAACCTCACCTCGTATCATCAAGAAAGCCGCACCGGGAGAAGAGAGCGTCCTTCAGACCTGAGGTTCCTGCGCCAAGATGCTCCCTGGACAAAGACTGATGCAATATCAGACTTTCCTCCAGAGCTGACAAGGGGAAAGCCTTCCCCTGGAGCATACACCCTGAATTTGGACTTGTAGCCTACCAGGCTGTCTAAGAATAAATGTTCCTTTGTTAAAGCCATCCACTCTGAGGTATTTCTGTTAGAGCAGCTTTAGCTGACTAAAACATCATATAATCATTTTCATAAAATATCACCTTTAACTACTATATGAGTATATACATACATATACACACTAATACAGTGATTTTTAAAGTCCATGTGTGACCTTACTTAAATTAAAATTATTTTATAATGATCATGATAACACTATGAATAATAAAAGAGAGGAAGAAGAGAAGAAGAAAGGAGTTACTATTTACCAATAAATTGCTATGCACAAGATGTCATGCTACATACCTGTAATGGTTAATGAATGCTATGTGACAATTTGATTAGGTTATAATTCCCACTAGTTCAAAACACATTAGACTGGTTCCATTTTGATAACATAATATAATCACCTGCATGATATAATCTGATATGATCAGCCAATCAGTTGTCAAAGGAATTTCCTTGGGAGTATGAGCTGCATCCAGTGTATATGTGTATATAGACGTCTGGCAAGCTCTCTAGCTTACTATGGATCTTGCATCCAACTTGTCATTTTCTCACCTCTGGTTCTTGGAATGTAAGGCAGCAGTCTTCTGCTTTACCTGCTGATTTGGGGCTCATCAATTCCTGCAACCAGTGAGTCAGGAAAGCCTCCAGTCTGATCCCTTATCCATGAATTTAGGACTTGCCAGCATCCACAACTGTGTAAGCCATTTCCTTGAGATAACACATACACACACTCTCTCTCTCTCCCTTAATCCTTCTCTCTCTCTCCCTAAATCCTTCTCTCTCTCTCTCTGTATACACATATACACATGTATGCATGCTTCCCTTGCCTTGCTTCTCCAGAGAACCCTGCAGTTGATAGCAAGAGTAGTTCTAGAGAAACAAAATCATAGATGAGATGTCTGTTGATTCTCAAGTCAAGCAAGACTTACAGGTGATGATGACTCTGCCACAACTGGTGAAGAGGGCCCTACTAAGTCATGGTATAAGAGGGCAATAGAAATACAAAAAATATACCAACAATGGATCAAATCTTTGTCAGAGACAAGGAACTAGGTGATTGAGTATTTGATACTTTTTGGCATAAGTATAAGTACAAGGAAGCTGGTTGGTTCACCTTATTTTGCTGGAAAAAGTGGTGATAGAAAGAGCTGAACTCACGGCTTCAGAGTCACAGCTCAACTGCCACATAGAAAACCTGAAAATTGTCACATATGCCCTCAAAGGAAGCTTTATTTCTATTAGTAACACAATAGCTGATATTGCCAAAAACCAAAAATGGAATCTCATTGTAAATGGTTACATTATAACACCAACAAAATTCCCAACTCAAATAGTATCTTAAGATGAGGGCATCTACTCGGAAGAAAATGGGATCCTGAAACTTGGGATAGGGATGTACAAGCAGATAATCAGGAAGCTGGAGATATTGGGCTCCACATTTCATTGAATCACTCCTGCCAAGAAACCAGCCCTCTTACTCCCATCTGAAGAGATTATTCTATTCTTTGTTTGCTAAGCCACCCTACTTTGCAGAATTATTATCCTTTCCACTCCCATTTGACGAGATCAACCCAGCAGTGCCTAAAGCCCCTTTGTCTGAGATATCACCTGGAGTGGTGTCTGGGGCATTGCCTGGGGCGTCACCATTGGTAGATACCTTACAAGACACTGCTAAATGTTCCCAGGGCAGACATCCCCCACCCCACCCGTTTTTGCTCCTAGACCTGGAAGTAGCCTAAAGCCCCAGTGAGCCCCGAGGGGTAAATTACAAAGCATGACACAGAGCGGATATGCTAGACTCCAAAACAACTACTTGATTTTTATAACACATATGAACAAAAATCTGGGGAATATATGTGGAAATGGTTATTAGGGGTATGGGATAATGGTGCAAGGAACATATAGTTCTATTAGTCTGAGTTTATTGATATGGCCCACTAAGCACAGATTCTTCATTCAGTGTTTCAGCTCAAAAGGTTAAAAAAAGATCTAGTATTTTATTTGGTTGTTTTACTGAAGCATGCATGAAACGGTGGCCTACACTAAATCACATTTGGAATACCAGACCTTCCTTGGTTTATTGCAGGAGAAGGTATCCAAAGGCTTAGGGAAATTGTCCTGTTACAGTGGATATATCAGGTTGGATCCACGGGACCTACCCATGGGATTCCCAAAGGGTATGCCTTTCACCATAACAGAGAGGGAAAAATTTGTGAAAGGAGCCCCAGCATCCTTGAAGACTGCTGTGATTACTGTTTTATGTTACAGATTTGACAGTGTGCACTGATATACTTGACTTAAAACACCTAACTACAGTGGGGCCAAGTGGGTCCCAGTGTGGTAGAAGCTCAATACCAGCACTTAGTTACCAAAGACAATGTAGGTGTGGTTATCAAAATGGACAGCAGAGTCAAAGCAGTGATTAGAATGCTCTGACTCTTACTAATTTACCACGCTAGATACTTAGTCATGGTATCCCTAGAAGTGAAACAGATGGGACAATCTAGTAAATATTGACTTGATCTGTACAAGCAGCAGAATTCTAGATCAAGTAAATGGCAATCTAACTTGAACAGCCAGAATAGAGAGTTGTAGGCCTTCTGTTAGAGCCCAGACTTGAGCCTGTTTATGGACCAACAACACTTTTAATGGAGAGCCTGGGGCCCCCTGAGGAAGGACTCCAATACACTGCCAAAAATTATACTATTTATCTTTCTCCCAGCCTTGCCCAAAGGGATCCAGGACCTGTCACAAAAGTGGCTGTTCATTGGGAGAAAGGAAACAGTCAGCTTTTGGGGGATTACTGAGCATTGGCTGTGACCTAACATTAATTCCAGGAAACAAAAAGCATCACTGTGACCCAACAGTTAGAGTGGGGGCATATGGAGGTCAGGTTATTAACGGAGTCTTAGCTAAGGTTTATCTCATGGTGGGTCCTGTAGGTCCCTGAACCAATCCGGGAGTAATTCCCCAGATCTGGAATGCATAACTGGAATAGACATACTCAGCAGCTTGTAGAACCTCTGCCTGCATTCAGTCTCTGACAAGTGGAGTAATTGCTACTATGACAGGAAAAGCAAAGTGGAACCTACTATAACTGCCCTTAACTAGGAAAACAGTAAGCCCAAAGCAGCATCACATTTCTGGAGGTGCTGCAGACAGTGCCACCATAAAGGACCTGAAGGATGCAGGGTGGTGACTCCTATCACATCTCCATTCAACTTGAATATGTGGTTCATGTGGAAAACAAATGGATCTCGGAGAATGACAGCAGATTATCATAAACTTAGCCAGGTGGTAATTTCAATTGCAGCTGCTGTTCCAGATGAGGTTTCATTAATATAGCTCCTGGTGCCTGGTGTGCAGTTATTGATCTAGCCAATGTATATTCCTGGAAAAATCACCAGAATCTGTATACCTTCTCTGTCTTACCTCAGAGCCACATCACTCTCCAGCACTGTGTTATAATTTAGTCTGCAAAGACCTTGATTGCCTTTTCCTTCCACAAGACATCACACTGGTCCATTATGGTGATGACATTATTCTGATTGTACCTAGTAAGGAAGGTGTATCAGTGACCCTAGGCTCACCGGTAAGACATTTGTGTGCTAGAGGTTGTGAAATTAATCTTACAAAAATTCAAGGACCTTCTAGCTCAGTGAAATGTCAAAATATTCGTTTTGAAGTAAAAGACAAGTTGTTACATCTGGCACCTCCTGCAACTAAAAAGAATGATGAATGATTTGTGCTTGTCTTTGGATTTCAGAGGCAACATATCCCTCATTTAGACTCTGGCATAGTGAGTGACTCAAATGCTGCTAGTTTTCAGTGGGGCCCAGAAGTCTCTGCAACAGGTTCAGGTTGCCATACAAGCCACGCTTCCATTGGGGCTGTATTATCTGACTGATCCAGTGTTCTTCAAGTGGCGGTGGCAGATAGAGAGGCTGTTTGGAGTTGCTGACAGGCCCCTATTGGTGAATCATAGCACACACCCTTCACATTTTGGAACAAAGCTCTGATGTACATTGCAAACAACTACTCTCCTTTTGAAAAACAGCTTTTGGCTTGTTAGTGGGCCTTTAGTAGAGACTGAAAGCTTAACTATGGGCCACGAAGCCATTATGCAGCCTGAGCTGCCCATAAGGAGTTAGGTGTTGTCCAACCCACAGAGTTACAAAGCTGGATGAATGCAGTAGCACTCCATTATTAAATGGAAGCAGTCCATGTAAGATCAGGCTCTAGTGGGCCGTGAAGGCACAAGTAAGCTGCATGAGTTGTTGTTCTTGTCAGGTGCCATCAAGTTGGTTTGGACTTACAGTGACCCTGCGTATAACAGAAAGAAACACTGCCAGGTCTTGTGCCATCCTCACAGACATTGCTATGTTTGAGCCCACTGTTGCAGCCACTGTGCCAGTCCATCTGGTCAAAGGTCTTCTTCTTTTTGCTGACTTGCATAATCACTGTACAGGGACTGATCTCTCCTGATAAGATGCCACAAGTACAGGAGATGAAGTTTGCCATCTGTCACGGATTGAAATGTGTTCTCCCCAAAATGTGTGTGACAGTTTGTCTGGGTCAGGATTCCCAGTGTTGCATGATGTTTCTTTATGTTGTAAGCCCTGCCTCTGTGATGTTAATGAGGGAGGATGGTGGCAGTTGGGTTGGTGGGCCAGCACTCAATGTGTGGGATTGTATTGTGCCTCGAGGCAGCCTCTTGGGATATAAGGAAGGGGAGTAAGAGGAGAATTGAGAGAAAACTGTTCTGTGAGCTGAGCACATCCCTTGGGAAGGACCAGGGTCCCTGTACCTCAGAAGCTTTCAATCCAGAAAAGATTGACTGCAAAGATCTTTCTCCAGAACCAGGAGAGAAAGCCCTACCCTGGAGGTGACACCCTGAATTTGGACCTTTAGCTTACTGGACTGTGACAAACAAATTTTCTCTTTTTAAAGCCATCCACTATGGTAATTCTGTTAAAGCAGCACTAGATGACTAAAACGCTATCCTTGCTTCCAAGCGGCATTCTGGGTGTACTTCTTCCAAGACAGAATTTTTCAGTCTCTTGGAAATTTATAGTATATTCAATATTCTTCACCAATACCATAATTCAAAGTTACATAAGGAAGTGGTCTAAATACCCATTGTTCTCATTCATGTCACGTCACCTTCCTTTTGCCAGTCATTGTTTCCTTATGATGAGTTAATTAAGGAAGAGAAAACTCAAGGCTGAATTACAGATGGTTCAGCATGATATGCAGGCACAACAGAGAAGTGGACAAACTGCAGCTCTGCAACCCTTTGGGGGACCTCCCTACAGGACAGTGGTAAAGGGAAATCCTTTCAGGGTGAAGAACTTTGAGCAGTGCACCTTATTCATTTTGCCTAGATGGAGAGATGATGAGATGTGTGATTGTACACTGAGTCATGGCCTGTAGCCAGTGGTTTTGCTGGATGGGCAGGGATTTGGAAGGAACTTGCTTGGAAAATCAGTGACAAGGAGGTATGGGGAAGAGATTTATGGACAGACTTCTCTGGATGACTTAAAGAACCGAAAATATTTGTGTCTCATGTGAATGCTCACCAAAGGGTGACCTCAGCAGAGGACAATTTTAATAACCAAGTGGAAAAGATGACATGTTCTGTGACTACCAGTCAGCCTCTTTCCCCAGCCACTCCTATCATTGCCCGATGAGCGCACGAACAAGATGGTCATAGCGACAGGCATAGAGATAATATACGGGCTCAGCAACATACTTTCACTCACCAAAGCCAGTTGAGCTACAGCCTCTGCTGAGTGCCCAGTCTTTCAAGAGCAGACACTGAGTTCTCAATATGGCACCATTCTTCAGGGTGATCATCTAGCAGCCTGGTGGCAGGTTGACTGCATTGGACCACTTCTATCATGTAAAGGGCAGAGCTTTGTTCTTACTAGAACAGACTCTATGAGTATGGATTTTCCTTCCCTACACGCAATGATTCTGCCAAAACTATCGCCCATGGCATTACAGACTGCTTTATCTACCGTCATAGTATGCCATATAGCAACACCTTGCATCAAGGGACTCACTTCACAGCAAATGAAGTGTGGCTGTAGACCCTTGCTCATGGAATTCACTGGCTTTACCATGTTTGTCATCATCTAGAAGTGTTTGGCTTGATGGAATAATGGAGTAGCCTTCTAAAGACACAATTAAGATGCTATCTAGGTGTTACTATCATGCAGGGTCTAGGGAGTGTTCTCCAAGAGGCAGTAAATGCTCTAAATCAGTGTCCAATATATGGTGCTGTTTCTATCATAGCTAGGATTCATGAGTTCGGGAACGAAGACGTAGAAGTGGGAGAGACACCTCTCACTATTACCCCTAATGACCCACTCAAAAATGTTTGCTTCCTGTCTCTGCAACTGTATGCTCTGCAAGTCTAGATGTCTTAGTTTCATAGGAAGGAGCGCTCCAACCTGGAAACGCAATGTTGATTCCATTGAGCTGGAGAGTAAGAATGCTGCTTGGCCCCTTTAGCTACCTCATACCTCTAGATTTATATGCAAAGAAGAGAGTTACAATACTGGCTGGCATGACTGATCCTGACTACGAAAGAGAAATTGGATTCATATTCCATAACAGAGGTAAAGAAGAGTATGTCTGGAATAAAGATAATCCCTTAGGGAGCACCATTTGCTATGGTTAAAGTCAGTGGAAAACTACAGCAACCCAATTCCAACATGATGACAAATGGCCCACACCTTTCAGTAATGAAGGTTTGGGTTACCCTATCAGGCCATGACCAGCTGAGGTGCTTGCTGAGGGCAAAAGGCATATGGAATATGAAATATGGAATATGGAATGTGTGGTGGAAGAAGGCAGCTCTAAATGCCAGCTATGAACACATGACTGTTAGTAGCTGGGACCTGAGACCAAGGTCATCTAGACTGCTAAAGTAAATTACATTCCCTGTCCCAACCAGACCAACAGACTCACATTCCTTTACCTGTCTCAGGAGTAGTAAATCAACCATCAGGGAGCTAATGAATTTACATTGTTTGGTAAGATGTAAAGGAATCTTGTGACTCCCTATTCTACCCTGTGACAAGGTTTGATATTTTCCAGATGCAAATCTCTTTGTAATCTGACTATAATAGCCACTGGATTTGTAAGCCAGATGGGAGAGTTTTTGGAGAAGTTATTTTGACTGTTTCCCAGGCCTGCATGCTTGTCTGTTAATAAAGCATTGAACCTTTTTTCCTGTCTCTGAATTTTGGCTGTCAGTGACAGATGGAACAAGCTTGCTTTGGTTTGGCAACATGACCAGTTGCAGAAATGATTGTGATTATTATATTTCTTCCTTATTTTATTACATGTGTGTATATATGTAGATGTATGCATACATAGTTATATAGGTACATATATATGATCCCCAAACTAAACTTGTTGCCATCAAGTCAATTCTAATTCATAGCAAACATATAGGCAGAGCAGAACTGCCCTATAGGGCTTTCAAGGAGTCGCTGGTGGGCTCCTACTGCTGACCTTTTTAATTAGCAGGCATTGCTCTTAATACTGTGCCACCAACTCTCCATATGTACATGTATATGTGTGTGTACACATATATATGTAAACATGTATACACACACATATATTTATTTACTTTCCTTCCTTTTTCCATTACTGTCATGTACTGAACTGTGTCGTCCCCAAAATGTATATAGCCATTTGGCTGGGCCATCATGCCCAATATTTAGTGATTTTCCTATGTTATACATCCTAATCTCTGCCTGTGGCTAATAAGATGATTATGTTAAAAGAGGATGAGAGTGGGATTGCAACACCCTTGCTAAGGGAGTTCCCCTGGAGTGTGGCTTGTACCACCTTTGATCCTTTCGTCCTATGGGAGATAAAACGGGAGGGAAGCAAGCAGAGAACTGAGAACCTCGCACTCTCCAGAAAGCAGCACCTGGAGAACAGCACATCCTTCAGACCTTAGACTCCTTCACCAAGATGCTCCCAGACTAAAGCCTGATACCACACAAGAACTTTCCTCTGGAGCCGACAAGGGGAAAAACTTTCCCAGAAGCGGACACCCTGAATTTGGACTTATAGCCTACCAGACTGTGTAAGAATAAACTTGCCTTTGTTAAAGCTGTCCCCTTTAGGTATCTCTGTTAGAGCAGTACCAGATGACTAAAACGATCACTTATAAAATATAAGGTGTAAACAGCACAAATGTGTTTTCTGTAGTATACATGCTAGTTGCATCACATTAGGTGCAAGTGTGACTTTATTTAGAAATTATGACTTTTATTTAGAAATTATGCATGGATTAAAGAGATGTGTATAGGAGCCAAGTTGATAAGGGTAGAATGCAACAGTTAATGGCATGTGTCGACCTGATTAGGTTATGATTCTCAGTGGTTTGCCAGATATTGACTACTTCCTATTCCATAATATAATGTAATAAACTCCATAATGAGATGCAATGTGATCAGCCAATCAGTTTTAAGAAGTGTTTCCTTGGGACATGGCCTGCATCCAAAATATATGGACGTTCAGGCAAAGTTTGCTTGCTTGCTCTGCATCCTGCATCTGACTTATTATCCTCTGACCTCTGGCTCTTGGGACATGAGCCAGCAGCTTGATGTCTGACCTGCTGATTTGGGGTTCATCAGCACTTGCAACTGTCTGTGTCAGGAGAAACTTCCAGCCTGATGCCTGATCCATAGATTGGGGTCTTAACAACCTCTGCAACTGTGTGTGAGCCATTGAAATAAATCTATCTCATGAGGAAATGGTACACGGGTCAAGAGAGAGCTGTTCGAACAGAACAAATGGATGTTTTGTGGTTTAAAGTCAGGAAATGCATATGTCAGCGTTGTGTACTTTTACCATACCTATCCAATCTGTATGCTGGGCAGATAACTAGAGAAGCTAGATTATATGAAGAATAATAGGGCATCAGGATGGTAAGAAGTCTCCTTAGCAACCTGCAATACGCAGATGGCACAGCCTTGCTGAAATTGAAGAGGGCCTGAAGTACTTACTGATGAAATCAAAGACCAGAGCCTTCAGTATGGCTTATACCTCAACATCAGGGAAAAAAATTCCTCACAACTGGGTCAGTAAAGAACACCATGATAAGTAGAGGAAAGATTAAAGTTGTCAAGGATTTCATTTTTACTTGGATCCACAGTTACCACTTATCATGGATTGAATTGTGTCTGCCCAAAAATGGACGCAGCCATTTGGCTAGGCCATGATTCCCAGTATAGTGTGATGTTCCTACATGCTCTACATCCTGCCTCTGTGATGTTAATAAGGGAGGTTGGACGGCAGCCGTGTCGGTGGGGCAGGACTCCGTGTGTAAGATTGCCCTGTGCCTTGAGGCAACCTCTTGAGATATAAAGGAAAGAAGCTAAGAGAGAGATTTGGGGACTTCATACCATCAAGAAGCAGTACCTGGAGCTGAGTGCCTCCTTTGACAAGGACCAGGGTTCCCTGTGCCTCAGACGCTGCCAGCCCAGTGGAATAATGATGACAAAGATCTTCTTCCACAGCCAAAAGAGAAAGCCGTCCCCCTGGAACTAATGCCCTGAATTTGGACTTGTGGATTGTGACAGAATAAAATTTCTCTTTTTACAGCCATCCATTTGTGGCATTTCTGTTAGAACACCACTAGATGACTAAGGCAACACCTATCAAAGTAGCTGGCAAGAAATCAAGTGACACAGTGCATTGGGCAAATCTGCTGCAAAAGACCTTATAAAGTTTTCAAAAGCAAAGATGTTACCTTGAAGACTAAAATGCACCCAACCCAAGCCTTGATGTTTTCAACCACATCATATGCATGAGAAAGCTACACAATGAGGAAGGAAACTCAAGAAGAATGGAAGCCTTTGAATTGCACTGTTGGTGAAGAATATTGACTAAACCACGCACTTCAGAAGAACCAACAAATCTGTCTTGGAAGAAGTAAAAGCAGAATGCTCCTTAGAAGCAAGAGTAGTGACACAACTTCTCACATACTTTGGACATGTTATCATGAGGGGGATCAGTCCCTGGAAAAGGACATCACACTTGGTAGAGTAGAGGGTCAGCAAAAAAGGAGATCCTTAACAAAACAAATTGACAGTGACAGCAACAGTGGGCTTGAGCATACCAGTGCTTATGAGGATGGTGCGGTATTTCGCTTTGTTGCATGTAGGGTCACTGTAAGTCGGAACTGACTCAATGATACCTCACAACAACATACATATGTATGCACATTACATGCATATTATGCGTATGTAATACACACATTACATGCTTCACTGGTTTTATGCTTCTATAGAACCCTGCCTAAGACATAGTCTTATGTATATTATCTCATTTAGACATCATTAGAAACATTTTGCAGATAACTAAATGAAGACCCAAGAAATTGTGTAACCTACATAAAGTTACAAAGCTGGTAAGGATTAGAATCAGAATCGGATCAAAAATTGGTCTGATTATAAAACTTATGCCCCTGAAACCTATGTTGTGTATTTAATTTAACAGTACAATACAGGAACAATCATTACTGTTTTTCCCCTGTTTTAATAGTCTTAAAGTAATTACAAGTAATCAAAGACAAAATTTTCATGTTAAAAGATTCAAGAAACATAAAACTATAAAGCAAAGTTCTTTTTTTACCTTCACTCCATGGTTCTTTTCTCCTTTCCAGGTAACTACTGGTTACAACTTAACATGTTTTCTTTTATACAAATCAATGATTATGTATTATTCTATGACTTTTTAACATAGCAATATTACTCTAGGTCTACCTCATTATTTTAAAGGCTCAAAATTTAACTTTTCCTCTATCAACTAGAATTTAGACATGTATTTATTTTGCTATTACAAAAATGTTGCAATAAACAACCTCTCCATGTAAATTCAAGTATTTTTAAAGGTTACATAAATAGGATTTATATAGCTAAATTATGAAGTATATTCATTTTTAACATTGTAATTAAACAATCAAACCAGCTGTCATCAAACTGACTCTGACTCATGGCAATCTCTCACGTGTCAGAGGACAACTGAGTTCCATCATGTTTTCAATGGCTGGTTTTTACCCTCCAACAATATGTTAATAATTTATATTCCTTCCTAGAGCATGTGAGACTTTGTCTGCCATGGAAGATGTTTCTTTCAAGAAAGTACATTTGGAACTCTGTAGCTAACTCCTGTCTACCTATATTCAAAAAATGCCCAAAGTTCCTGCAAATCTGTTCAGTGCATCCAGATGTTAATAGATAAATGAGCAATAAACCATTTTTCTATAAATGCAGACCCTCTCTCTGCACATGTCTACTACAGCATGTTGCATAATTTTTTCTTTCTTAAGAAGGTACATACCACATGCCACTGAATTGCTTCCAGCACATGGTGACCCTATGTGTGTCAGTGGAAAACTGTGCTCCACAGGGCCTTCAGTGGTTGATTTTTTTTTTAAGTAAATAGCCAAGTCTTTCTTTTCAAGTGCTTCTAAGTGACTTGAACCACCAATCTTTTGGTTAGCAACCAAACAGTTAGTAACCATTTGTACAACAAAACCTCAAATCAGTCACAAATGAGTTTGAATTTGGTTGTCTTCCAGGTTATAACAGTAACAATAAAACGTTCATTAGTAGTGTGCTTTTTATTTTAAAAATACTTCTATACATTTCATTTACTTCACAAAGACATGAATTTTAAACATAATTTGATAGTTTGTGTATGCATACATTTGGCTGCATGTATAGTTAAATAGTGGTGTTTCCCCTGACAGTAATCTGATCTCAAGAGTAAGGATTTGTGTTTTATTCATCATGTTTAGTGTGGTGTTTGACATTTAGGAGGCAAGTACATGAAATAAAGCCTACTCGAGAGCATCCTTTTGTAGAATAGGAGACTGTCCTGGAGAGTCTGAATGACTTACCCAAGCCAGCCAAGTGTCGTCGAGTAGGATCTGACTCAAGTATGTGAAGTTTATTAATGTCTAAATCAGAAGTTTATAAGCAGCTAAAAATGTAACATTGTCAGAGTCCACAGTTTGGTGTGTTCTGCTGTTTAAACACAGCTTTGGTCACATGTGGAAACTTCACCCATGACTGAAACTTGCCTTGTGGGTTGACCATCTGGTTCTATCTGAGGGTTTCTCTGAATGTATTTTTCACTTGCCACCTGTGTGTGAAATGGAAAGTTAGAATTCAGTTCAAATTTTTATTTTCCAGTTTACAAGCAAAAGTCATCAACTAATACGGGTAGAGAAAATACACTGTATGTCTAGGCAAGCAACTGACTTTCCCTAGAGACTCATTTGGAAAAGTTTCTTTCCCTCCTCCCTCATTCCTTTACCACAGTACTTGAAATCTGATCTGGCATTTCATGCATATTAGAAGTTTGTAGAGAAAGACTATATGTATCTACCTAAAGTTCCTAATTGATTTAGCTAAGGAGCCTGACATTAAAGAAAGCCAGATGGAGACATAGGAGGTCTGACAATTACGTTCACAAACTCATCCTAGAAAAAGTGCGACATACCTCACTGATGGCTATCACTATGGCCACCTTTGAAGGACTCCCCTTGGGAAGCTGTGCACTGATGCCAGTACCTAGTCTACCCTTCAAAGCAATTTTGGAACTCTTTTTCTGGAATGGCTATCAGAGCTGTCATCCTATTACACTTGATGTCCTGAATATTACCACAATGTCTTCTTTTCAGTATTTCCTTTATCTTCAGGTAAACAAAAAGTCATTGGGGATCAGATCAGGTGAGTAGGGAGGGTGCTCCAATACACTTGTTGATTACTGGCTAAACCTCCATCACAGACAGTGCTATGTGAGTTGGTGCAATGTCGTGATGCAAGAGCCATGAGGTGTTGGGAAAAAAAAAGTTCAGGTTGTTTTCTTCAAACTCTTCCATGCAGCCTTTACAGCACTTCCAAACAGAAAACTTGGTTAACTGTTTGACCAGTTGGTACAAATTCATAATGAACAATTCCTTTGATGGCCAAAAACAAAAAGGGAAAGACAGAAAGAAAGGTTAACAACATCATTTTGACACTTGATTTGGACTGACAGAACTTTTTGTCATGGACAATTGGCTGACTTCCATTGTACATGTTGATACTTTGTTTCAAGGTCGTATTGGTATATCCATGTTTCCTCACCAGTGATAACACGGCACAAAACTTCTTGCCTCTACAAAAGATACGGACAAATTTCAACTCTCATTTGCTCTTGTTTATTGGTGAGCTCCACCGGGACCATTTTTGCACATACCTTTCTCATGCCAAGACATTCAGTTCAGATTTTCTTGTTTCTCTATCAGTGTTTACTTGGTCTGCTATGGTTCTTACAGTCAGCTGACAATGGTGATGCACAATCCAATAAATTTTTGCAATGTTTTCATCAGTTCTGCTTATTACTGGCTGCCCTGACCTCTCTCTTTATTAGTGACTCATTCTCCTCCCTCAAAAAACAGTTAATCCATTTGTATGCTGACATTTTCTTCAAGACATTATCCCCATAAGCTTGGACTAACATGTCCCTCATTTGACTTCCACTCTTGCCAAGTTTAACCATAAATTTAATGTTTGTTGCTCTAATTCAAACTCTGACATTCTCATGACAGCACACAAAAACATGCAACAATAATGAATGCCACTCAGCAAGACACTGCCACATGTTGACACAAACACAGCTGTGAGACACACTGACATATCAAAGTTATGAAACTTTAGAAAGTCATTTGTACAGTACTGCCAAGGTAAGTGTATGGTGGCAGGTTCACAGACTTAATTGTCAGGCCTCATAAAAGTAGACCAAGCTGTCATGGAGAGCTTTTTTCTGAATGATTATGTCATGGATTAAATTATATGTGTCCACCCCAAAAATGTCTTTATCAGTTTAGCAAAAGTTGTATTGATGAAGTCTACAAGATTAGATAGTATCTTCAGCCAATCTAGTGAGCAGAGACCCGGGGGCCTCATACCACCAAGAAAGCAGTGCCAGGAGCATAGAGCATCCTTTGGACCTGAGGTTCTTGTGCTGTGCTGCTCCCAGACCAGGGAAAGACTGATGACAAGGACCCACCTCCAGAGCTGACAGAGAGAAAGCCTTCCCCCAGGAGCCAGAGCCCTGACTTCAGACTTGAAGCCTACTGGATGGGGAGAGAAGAAATTTCTCTTCATTCAAGCCGTCCACTTGTGGTGTTTCTATTATAGCAGCACTAGATGATTAAGGAAGATTGGCTCACAGATAGGTGCACAGCTGCTGGTCACACTCTGACCAGGTAGGGGCTCCTGAGCAGAGAAAATCCTAAATACTCACCTCGCCACACTCTTTATGTTTTATTTTTTCCTTGCATGTGTTTTTTGATTTCTTATTGTGCTTTATGTGAAAGTTTGCAACTCATTAGTTTCTCATACAAAAATTTACACCCATATTATGTGACTCTAGATGCTATTGTTATAATGTGACTGTACATTTTTCTCTTCTGCCTGAATTTCCTGTGTCCACTCAACTAGCGCCTATCCCCTTCTGCCTTCTCATCTCCCTTCCAGACAGGAGAGGCCCATTTAGTCTCCCATAGCTACTTGAATTAAGAGGCACACTCTACTCAAGTATCATTTTATGTCTTATACAGTCCAGTCTATTCTTTGAAGAGTTGACTTTGGGAATGGTTTTTAGTTCTGGTTAACAGAGGAGTCTGGAGCCATACCTTCTGAGGTTCCTCCAGTCCCAGTCAGACTATTAAGTTTGGTCTTTTTACTAGAAGTACAGATCTACTCTTCACTCTTCTCATGTTCCATTAGAGACTCTGTGTTGTATTCCCTGTTTGGGCAGTCATTTGTGTTAGCCTGGCACCATCTGGTTCTTCTGGTCTCAGGCTGAGGGCTCTCCGGTTTATGTGGTCCCTTTTGTCTCATGGGAAACCTTGGTGGCGTAGTGATGAAGTGCTGTGGCTACTAATCAGAAGGTAACTAGTTTGAATCTGCCAGGTGCTCTTTGGAAACTATGGGGCAGTTCTACTCTGTCTAAAGCTTCCCCATGAGTGAGAATTTACTTGATGGCAGTGGGTTTGGTTTGGTTTTGGTTTTATGTCTCTTGGGCTAATGTTTTCCTTATGTCTTGGGTTCTTTGCTTCAAGTGGGTTGTGACCAATTGATGCATCTTAGGTGACTGCCATTTATCAAAGTAGGAGGCAGAACATTTTCTTAATAAACTTTGTTATGTCAATTGACCCAGATGTCCTCTGAAAGCATGGTCTTCAGACCTCTAACCCAGCTACACTGTCCTTTGAAATGTTTGGTTGTGTTCAGGAAACTTCTTAGCTCTTGGTTTAGTCTAGTGGTGCTGACTTCCTGTGTAGTGTGTGTTGTCCTTCCCTTCACCTAAGATAATTCTTGTCTACTATTAATTCAGCAAATTTTCCTCTCTCTCTCTCCCTCCTCACCCTCATAACCATCAAAGAATGTTTTCTTCTGTGTTTGTATCTTTTCTTGATGTCTCATAGTAGGTCCCATACAATATTTGCCATTTTGTGACTAATTTCACACAGCATAAAGCCTTCCAGTTGTATCCCTGTTATATTTCATGCATTCATCATTTTTCTTCATTGCATAGTATTGCGTTGTGTAAGTACCATAATCTGTTTATCCATTCATCCATTAATGGGCACCTCAATTGTTTCCGTCTTTTTACTGTAGTGAGCAGTGTTGCAGTGAGTGTAGGTGTGCATATATCTATGTGCATAGTGGCTCTTATGTCTCTTGGATATATTCCAATGAGTGAGATGGCTGGATTGTTTCATACGTTCATTTCTAGCTTTTTAAGGAAGTGCCAAATCACTTTCCAAAGCGGTTGTACCATTTCATATTCCCATCAGCAGTGTGTAAGTGTTCTAATCTCTCCACAAGTTCCCAACATTTATTATTTTGTGTTTTTTGGATTAATGCCAGCCTTCTTGGCATGAGATGGTAACTCATTGTAGTTTTGATTTGCATTTCTCACTGATGGCATACTGGTTAAGTTCTATGGCTGTTAACCAAAAGATTGGCAGTTCGCATCCTCCAGGCACTCCTTGGAAACTGTGGGAGCAGTTCCACTCTGTCTTATATGGTTGCGGTAAGTTGAAATTGACTTGTTGGCAACAAGTGGGTTTTTTTTGCTTGTTTTTTTAATGACTAATGACTGGTGGCGTAGTAGGTTAAATGCTACATCTGCTAACCAAAGGTTAGCAGTTCATGTCCACCAGGCATTCCTTAGAAACTCTATGGGGCAGTTCTACTCTGACCTCTAGGGTCAGTCTGAGTTGGACCTGACTCAACGGCAGTGGATCCATTTTTTTTGCTTTGTTTTTAATGATTGTATTTCCTCATGTATCTGTTAGTTGCCTAAGTGTCTTCTTTGGTGAAATGCTTGGTCATATCCTTTGCTCATTTTTTAATTGTGTTGTTTGTCTTTTTGTTGTTGAAATTTTGTAGTATCTTATAGATTTTAGAGATAAGACCTTGATTGGACATATTGTGGTCAAAACTTTTTTCCCTGTCCATAGGTTGTCTTTTGTGCCTCTTTTGGTGAAGTCTTTTGAGCAATATATGTGTTTGATTTCTACGAGCTCCCAGTTGTCCAGTTTCTCTTCTGGTGTCTGTGCATTTTTAGTTATGTTTTGTTTTCTGTTTACGCTACGTATTCAGTCTCCTAGTATTGGCTCTATTTTTTCTTCTGTGATCTTTGTCATCTTACACTTTATATTTAGGTCTCTGATCCATTTTGAGTTAGTTTTAGTGCACAGTAGTCACATATTTTTATTAGTTTGGGGCTTCCATAGGCAGTCCACAAAACCTTGCTCTAACAATCCAGGTGCTCGTGTAAAAATTTGGCAGGTTCTGGAGCCAAATGCAACATTAACTGGGCTACCTCCCTCTCCAGGGAAGGCAAAGTACTATAGCTGCCCCTAGACTTGTGGCAATTAAGATGAATTAATCCTAAACCTCTCCATTGCTAAGCAGTGGGACAGGCACAGTGGCACCTACTAAGATGATTAAGACATAATTTCTATCCTCAAAAGGAACATTTTCATAGGTAAAGTAGAATATGTCCTCAAATAATAGTGCAAAGCAGTACAGATGAGCATCCTAAGAGGGAAACTCAAGCATTCTAAGAGGAAAGAATTAATTCTAGCCAGGATGACTTGGGAGAAGACAAAACGTCTGGGAAAGTACTGCATGCATCACATTCTTCCCATAACAACCAACAGCACCTACTAATTGTATTGTAGTTACCCACGAGAACATACTTGGATGTCAACAATTCATGCCAAAGTATTCAGGGTTACACGGTATCAGGTCAGCATTTTGCACTCACATGGTTGAAGAAAAGCAGATTCTTTATACTTGCAGTTTGTGATCATTTCATAGAAAAGAAAATATTGTTTTAAAAAAAGTATTTTTGGTAAATATATAGAGAGCATTAGATGAACAAAGTGGTAGATTAGGGAGGTTAAGGAACGATTCTTGTTTATGATTCAAAACATTTCTACATTGTTTGACTTTTGTGCTATTGTAACATATTCATGTATTGCTTAGGAGGAGAAAAAACTATCACTATCTGTAGAAGGTATGATTATATATTTGTAAAAATAAAAACTGGAAAATTACTACAAGCAGTGGGAAAATTCAATAAGGTAGCAGAGTAGAAAATTTATATACAGGAATCAATAGATTTCAAATACACCAAAAACAAGTCAGGAAAGTTAATCTTTGAAAAATACATCCCATTTCTATTTGCAACAACAATAATACATGTATCATTCTTGAGAAAAAAAAAAACAAGAATTGTGCAAGTTCTGTATAAGGCAAGCATTATAGAAGACACAAACAAAATACTTAAACAAATTAATTTTTGAGTGGAACATTCAATATCACAAAGATGTCAGTTCTTCCTAACTTAATTTACAAATACAATCTCAAAACAATCCATTAGATTTTTTTTTATTTTTTAATTGAAAACGGTGATTCTAAAGTTAATATGGGAAAATAAACATGTAAAGTGACCAGAAAGACTCTGAAAAATAGGAACATCGAAAGGGGTGTAGAACTATTGGATGTCAAAACAGATTATGCATTCTCCATAATTAAAATAGTATAGTATAGGTGCCAGAATAAACATTGCCAATGGAACAAAATAAGCTTTTAGAGATTCCACTGCCATCAAGTCAATTCTGATTCATAGTGACCCTAAAGGACAGAGTAGACCTGCCCCATAAAGTTTCCAAGGAACAACTGACGGATTCAAACTACCAACTTTTTGGTTAACAGCCATAGCTCTTGAATATCACATGTCCAGAGACAGAGCTTTATAAAGGCAGCATCTGAAACAAGTGGGGATGAGTTGGACTTTTCAATAAATGATGTTAGAAAAATGAGAAAGCACTCAAAAAAAAGAAAAAACTTTGCATTCTAAAATATGACCAACTCTGTATAAATCAATTAAATGCTAAGAAGAATAATGAAAGTTTTAGAAGAAAATGAGCAAAATTCCTTATAATCTTGAAGTAAAGCATTGCTAACAATGGCTAAAAATCTAGAAGTTATTAAAGATAAAAATAAAAATCTTTTACATTGTTAAAAGAAAAATTAAACAAAGGAAAAAGGTGAGAAACAAGGGAATGTTTACAATTGATATTAGAAACACAGTAATATTCTCCACAGTGTATAAAGTGTTTCTAGAAAATGATAAGAAAAAGATCTACACTTACCACAAAAAGACAAAAAAGATACTGCTACGGATTGAATTATGTGCCCCCAAAATATGTGCTGCAAATTCTGACGTCTATACCTATAGTTGTAATTCCATCTGGAAATGAGTTGTCTCTATAGGTTTATTTTGAGTCATTCCCTTTTGAGATATAAAAGAGACATTAAACAAGCAAGCAGAGATGGGGAACGATAGACGCCAAGACACATGGAGATCTCCAGCGAACTAGCTCAAAAGACAAGGACTTTCCTCCAGGGCTGACAAGAAAAGCCTTTCCCTGGAGCCAACAAATGCTCTGAATTCAGACTCCTGGCTACCTAAACTGTGAGAAATGTTTTTTCTGTTTGTTAAAGCCATCCACTTGTGGTGTTTTTATTATGGTAGCACTTGATAACTATGAAAAAATTAAGCACTACTTATGAAAAAAATACAACTGCTCCTTAAATATATACAAAGATGCTAAACTGTATTCAAAATAACATACATACAAATTAAAACTACACTAAATTACTGCCTTTCCTCATCCCACTGCAAAAATCTCAACAACTGAACAACAAATTTTGTA
Organism: Heterohyrax brucei; assembly: GCA_028571685.1. Taxonomy (NCBI): domain Eukaryota; kingdom Metazoa; phylum Chordata; class Mammalia; order Hyracoidea; family Procaviidae; genus Heterohyrax; species Heterohyrax brucei. The sequence goes on along the minus strand of CM053146.1, from coordinate 38,351,920 downwards.
GGTGAAGCTGTGGGGAAATGTTTTCATTTGCTGTGGAGCCAATGTGGCAATAAATGCCCAAATTGTAAATACACTTATTTTTTGACTCAGCAACTCTATTTCTGAGAATTTGTCTTATTGATACCTCTGCGCATACAGAAAACATCAATGTTATGCACTATAACATGTCTGTAGTAGTTTGAAGACTCAAAGCAGGAGGTCACTTAACCTAAGACAGTTTTGGAAATTGGTTCTCAGCATCTTTTTCAGTGAACCAACTCTAAGAAGCACAAACATTGACCAAATGTGGATAAGATACAGAGATGAATTTTATTTTATCAAGAGATACAAAAGGAATATGTATAGTCATCATTTAAGGGCCATTCTAGGAATTGGAAAAAGAAAAATTTTGGCGAGCAAGGGAAGAAATGAAATGCTGCCTGATTGGAACACACAAACAGGCAGATGTCTGCTTCAGGCAGAAGGAACACAGACCATGTGAGGAATATTTAACTTACAGATTAGCAAAATGCTGCAACTTCTCCTGTTTGTTATGCTGGCTTTTTATTCTTGTAGCTTCTAGCTCAGTAAACTGGTTCAGTATGTTTTTTTTTTTTTGAGAGTCCAGAAACCACAGCATAGGTCTTATTAAAGGGACAGATTGTTTCAGTCACAATGGAGGAGATGAACATCAAATTTAAATTAATTATATCTTTCCTAAATTGATCTGATCCTGTTCTAACTTTTTCTTTACAATTTATGGTACTGAAAGTCATTTTTCTCCCAGGGAAACACCAATAGACTTGCCTTTAGGAAGCAAGAGATTGATAACAGTGAATAAAGAAGATCACAGGCAGCTGGAAAATGCCGAATGATAAATGTCCCAGAGTGAGAATGCATCTTATTGCAAATCAGTCTATTGGGACTGACTTGCTCTTTATAATTACATAAAAAATGAAAAAAAAAAAAAAAAGAAGTATTACAGTGGAAACCTTCACTTCTTACATTCAATTTTCAATTTGAGTTTAATGACAAGGTTATGAAAGTTTATGGAGAGTCTTAAAAGCTAGCAATATAGATGAGTTGAAAGAATTCTTAATAGGAATTTGCCTTTGAAATATCACATTGTAAATATCCACAATATCAACATTTCCTTTGTAACCAGTTACAAAGGACACCTGATTTTATCTCAGAAATAACTGAAGTTCTGTTTCTGCTTTGTAAGACATAAACATGATTTTCTAGATCCATCTTCCATTAAAAAAGAGAGAAGCAAATATAAAGCATTTACATATAGCAGAAGTAGACAGACCATCACAAACTTTTCCTTTGGTATCTCAAGGTCTTGTATCCTGACTGCCCCATATTGTTGGGAGGAAACAGAGGTTTGAGACATCTCATGCCAATTTGAAAGAAAAAGTCATTAAGCACAAGGATGCCCAAAGGCTTTGGCCAACATCTGCTCTAGGATACAGCTGATCCATTACAGAGAATTAAAAGCCCATGGCTAGATTCTAAAAGCAAAAAAACAAAAACAAAAAAAAAAAAAATCATTTCTGAGCATAGTTGTGTCTGTGCAATGATTCATTTGAGTTTAGTGATTATCTCAGACACGTGAAGAGTCAACTAATATCCCTTTCTAGAAAATCTGGTCTTTTCTGCATTATCTCATTGTCAGGGGTGACACTTCTATAGTTCGGCAGCTAAGGAGCTCGTTAGGAAAAAATAAGAACTAAATTATTAATACAATGTTTGTTAGGAAAGTATTTTGAGTATGAAAACAAATAACAGATTACAATTTTTAAGGCTGACAAATACAGAGATCACAGAATCAAGAAAAATAGCATGTTTTTCTTTTTTCTTTCAAAAATTAATCAACTGCCTGACACACAGTGTAATGTATCCTGTTTTTGATTGCTTGACCTTTGATCATCTCCTCATATTGACAACTTCATAACACAATTTTCTCTGAAGAGAGATAGAAATATAATTCAGCCTGAAACACAACTGATGTAATTCGTTATAGTTTTGAGAGTTTAGAAGAAAATTTCTTTCACAACTTGTTACTGGTAATGAGATGCAATATGAAAGGCTGCATAAAACGTAGCTTGACACCCAGGTGTACTGTTGTCTATAGTACTGCTTGCTACAGATTTTATACTCTATGTACACAGCAATTTTGATACATTTCACACCAATTCCATCAAAAAAGGAAAAAATTCATGCATTAATAGTTTTATGTCTTATTGCAACTGTTGAATAAATTCTTTACAGAACTTCCATTGTTTCTAGGTATTAATGAGAATGAAATTCACCTCTTGAAATTTAACATAGCTGATGGCTGGAAGAATTTTCCATAGGCAATTTGGCTTCATACATTTCAAACATTGTTTCTCTTCAACAGGCATACATTTCAGTGCCAGGTACAGTAGAATGTGTTAATACCATGAGACAACACCTAGCTCTGCACCTTTTCTTTTTTTTTAACATGATACCAGGAGATTGGCACAGTGGGTGATAGTATTATTCCTGGAAGCCATGCCTGTACCAGAACAGTTAGCAATAGCTTAACTATATATAAACTTTTCTGTGAATCACATATACCTATCTCACAAAACTCAAACTAAATGTATTTCTAACTCAGCTTCCTTAGTTAGAGCCCCAAAATGACTATGGCCAGCCAGTCCAATGCTACCCTACATCAGTGGAAGAGAGCAAGTTGGAGTGGAAAGAGGCAGAAGCCTTAACTAACTGTGATCCAAATATCTTATTTTGCAAACTTTATGAAAACATGAATATACATTTACCTTGCCAGGGTCTGTCTCAGTTCCTTGGAAGGCACTCGTCTGTGCAAGTGAGGGGTCTGGAAGCTTCAGTTTCATGCGGTAAATTCACATAGGCATATTGACCACATTAGCACTTCAGGAATATTGGGTCTGCCTCTCTCTCCACACTCACGACCAACAACCTGAGTTACGGCCTCAGAATCTAATACACAACAACTGCTCTCACATTCATTTTTCTGTCTCCAACATAAACCTCTCCCTATTCCTAATCTTACAAGTTAGCCTCTTCTGTCTTCATTTTGTCTTGTAACTTCCTGCCTCAGAAATGTAAACTGAGCAACAGTTGCCTTCCTGAAAGGTAATGCACTGAAAACCAACTGTCTTTATATTTAGAAGAGCTCAGTGTTTTGTTTATTTAACTAATAAACATTTATCTTAACTAGTGTAGAGACAAGGTTTATTTAATTAATGATCCATCAGTTAATGGTAGAATTGGGTAGTTGAAAGCTACTTTACCCTAAGTGTCCAGTATGTTGTTACAGCCACGTTCACCTCCACTCTATCAATTATTCCACACAACAGTCCTAAGAGGTACTAAAGTTATCGACATTTTTAAAGATGAGAAAATAAACTCAGAGTTTATGGAATTTGCCCAAGGCCGCACAGTTAGTAATCAGTGGAAGATTCAACTGTAATAACCCTGATTCTCAGTTGCTTCAACTAAATCAGTGTGTGTTTGTTATGGATTGAGTTGGTGTCCCCCCTAAAACATGTATAGGAGTTTAGTTAGGTCACGATTTACCAGTACTATATGATTGCCCTCCATTTTGTGACTTTCCCTTGCCATGTGTTAAAGAGAATTAGGATGAGGCTGTAAATCCCTTCCTAAGGTCGTCTCCCCGCTCCATTGCAAAGGGAGTTTCCCTGGAGTGTGGCTTGCACCATTTTTTATCCTTTTATCCTATGAGAGATAAAAAGAGAGGGAAGCTAGCAGAGAGTTGGGAATCTCATACCACCAAGAAAGCAGCACCTGGGGAAAAGCGTGTCCTTCAGACCTGAGGTTCCTGCGCCAAGATGCTCCCTGAACAAAAGTGATGCAACACAGGGACCTTCCTCCAGAGTCGACAAGGGGGGAAGCTTTCCTCTGGAGCAGATATCCTGAACTGGACTTGTAGTCTACTAGACTGTGTAGGAATAAGCTTCTCTTTGCTAAATCCATCCACTCTGTGGTACTCCTGTTAGGGCAGCACTAGCTGACCAAAACAGTGCTCAAGAGCAAAAAAGCAGAAACAACTTGACACACACCAGTAGATACATGGATCAACCAACTGTGGTACATACACAAGTTGGAATACTTCACAATATAAAGAATGGTGATGAATCTATGAAACATCTCACAGCATGCATAAATTCACAATACATTATTCTGAGTGAAATAAGTCAATCACAAGAGGACAAATACTGTATGAGGTCACTAGTATAACGTAACAACAAAAGGTTTACACATGGGGAAAAATATATATGTATATTTTGATGTTTACCACAGAGGGGGAGGGAAGAGAGGGAAAATTACCAAATAAAATAGTAGATACTCATTAATACTGGTGAGAGTAAAAGCAACATATAATATGGGAGAAGTCAGCACAATATGACCAAAGCAAGACAGGAAACTGAGAGGAATGCGTGAATAAAGGGTAACTTTAGAACTTGAGAGTGCCATCCACAATGCAATTATTAATCTCTTCCAGTCCAGAGAAAAGATCCAAGGGAACAGTAAGTCTAAAGGACTACGAGGCTACATGAACCACAGCCTACATAACCCCAAGACCAGAAGTTCACAGAAAAGACCAGACTTACTGGTCTGACAGACTGGAGGAACTTCCAAGTCTGTGGCTCTAAGATAGATACCTTTCTGGCCTGGAACTGAAGACATTCCCAGAGACCAAACAACAGACAAGCCCATAAAATACATAGTAACACACTGTGGGGAATGAAGTAAAGGCCAGGAAACACAATGTACAAATTACGGAATAAATAATTTGCACTGTAAACTTTCACCTGATGTGCGCGCATGCGCGCTCACACACACACACACACACACACACACACACACACACACACACACACACGCATAGAGAGAGAGAGAGGGAGAGAGGGAGAGAAAATCAATGTGTGCTGAGTCCAGGAAATCACAGCTTGTTGGCCGACCCAGGTTTTAATCACAAGTTTCAGAATCGGTGCCTCTTCAATGTCTATGAGGCTCTCCTTCAGCCACTACTATTCAGTTTATTAGATCGTTCCTCTAAGTCCCAGGCATATCTATCTGGCTCTTTAAGACAGAAGGCTATGTACAGGAGGATACTTTGTTCTGCACCCTTATTAGATCTGGACAAAGTACAACTAAGGATGCAAAGAAATCTAAGAAAACTCCAGAAAATGACTAGCTGTTTCTGAGGGAGAAGAGATCCATGGTTGTTCTTTTGTGATGGAACAGCAGGATAAACAGGAACTCATCATAAATGTAAGAGAGGAACTAGCTGAATCTTTGCAACTTTAAAAAACATTTCATAGCCATGTGTGTATTGGCATGACTAATTAGAATTTTGAAAAGCCACAGTAACAGAGCAAATCTGCACCAACCTGCCATATCTTACCCATGAGACTTTATGAAGTGCTAAGAGCACTACAACCAATCTGGGGTAGGTCAGGAGAGAATATCCTTAGGCATTCAGACAAAACAACAACAACAACACATTGCCACTGGGTCGATTCCAACTCATAGTGACAGTATAGGATATGGTAAAACTGTCCCATAACATTTCCAATGCTGAAGTTTTTATGGAAACTGACTGCCACATCTTTCATAGAGCATCTGGTGGGTTAGAACCTTCAACTTTTCAGACCCCTGTCAGAGTATAAGGGAACCCCCAGTGGAAACCTTGATGTCATAGTAGCTAAGTGCTATGGCTGCTAATCAAAATTTCAGCAGTTCAAATCTGCCAGCACTCCTTGGAAACCCTATAAGGCACTTCTACTCTGTCTGCAGGGTCGCTACGAGCTTGCAGCATGACTCGATGGCAGTATCCATTGAAGAGAATGAGCGAGGCAGACGAGTTGGGAGAAATCAATCTAAAGACTTTTACCTACCAAGCATTGGGTTTAGGCCAGAGAAGTGAGAGAACAACTCTCCCCATTCCTCATTACTGGCACTTTAAACTTTCAGCTTCCAAGAGAGATCGCTCCACTACTTTCCTGACCCACAAACTAACACTCAATTGTAAATTTGTATTTTCTAGGAAGATAACTATATAATTTCCAAACACTTATTTGGTCTCCTTTCTTATGTGTTTACTTTTACTTTTTTTTCTGTTATGCATAGGATCACCATGATCCCCAGATACAAAACAATTTTAACTAATAAACATATTATCAACTTTCCTCTGTTTTGATATTGAATCACCATGATGACAGTGTTGACTACTGGTACGAGAGTGATACTCTTAAGAGTTGAAAAATTGTCTCCTATAACTGGTTGTTAAGAATTCTTTGCATGAAATGCATGTGGATTTTGCAGAATTCTACTAGGTGGTCTTAGCTTTCTGTTTAGTTTTTGATCTGGTGTAAAACTTATATTTTAATACTGAATCAGCCTGAGTCAAAGTTAACCTTAGGTAATTTGGTTACTTCTTTTCTTTTTATTATTGAATTCTAATTATTAGCATTTTATTTAGGGATATAACATTCATACTTACAACTGAGATGGGTCTGTGAATTTCACTTTTTTGGGTGTTCTACTAGTAAAAGGGGAAAAGCAATTGGAAACCAGCATTTTCTAGGTTACTATACTATTTTATATAGTTCATTTATTTTTCAGTTTTTTTTAAAAACTGTGCTTTAAGTGAAATTTTACAATTCAAATCAATTTCTCACGCAAAAACACATTATGTGACCCTAGTCGCTTTCCCTCTAATATGATAGCACACTCCTCCTTTCCGCCCTGTATTTCCCATGTCTATTCAGTACGCTCCTGTCCCTTTCCACCTTCTTGTGCCATCTCCAGAGGAGCTGACCATTTAGTTGCAATGTTATCTACTTGAGCTAAAACATTCTTCACCAGTACCCCTTTGTCTTACAGTCTACTCTTAGTTTGAAGAGTTGGCTTCCTGAATGATTTTGGTTCTGGGCTAATAGACAGCCTATGGGCTGTGTCTTCCAGGGACCCCCCAGTCTGCCAACCTAGTCTTCTTATTAAAGCTTCAGTTCTGCACCTCACTTTCCTCCTGCTCCTTCAGGGACTCTTTGTTGTGGTCACTGTCACAGCAGCCACCGGTGGTAGCTGGGTGCCATCTGGTTCTTTCAGTTGTTTTTCAGTTTTCTATGGTTGTTTTCTTGTTTATGCTAGCTTGATTAATAAAAGTACTTGTTTTGTTTTTCAGTATTTATTTCAACTCACATATCATGGGGATTACCATTTCTTAGAAAGTTTGAGATTCCAAAAACAATCCTAGTTCCAAATCTTTTGTGGAGATAATCATTTAATAAGTGTTTCAGTTTCTCTCTTGATTTAGTCAGTGTCTTAAACTGGATTTTTTGGAGGCACAAAACAAGTGAAACATAAAGATACAAAGAGAAAGAGAGAACAATTTAATTCTAGGAAATGGCTCATACAGTTGCAGAAGACAGTAAGTCCTAAGTCTGTGGGTCAGGCATCAGGCTGGAGGCTTTGCCTGACTCACAAGGTTGCAGGGACTAATGAACCCCAAACTGGCATGGCAGATGTTTTAGGCTGTTGGTTCATAGACTCCGGGATGCGGCGAATCCCAGAATCTACAGGTCAGGTTTTTGGCTCATGTGCTAAGAACCAGAGGTCAGATAACCCCTCAAAGAAACTCTCCTTTCAGTTGACCGGCTGCTGAGAGTAGAAACCATCATGGAGGTGATTACACTCTATCAGAGCTTATCAGAGATGATTACATGATATTACATTATGGATGAATAATCAGTTCAATGTTTTCTAAACCAGTAAGAATTATAGTCAAGTTGAATCATAATATTAACCAGCATAGTCATTTGGGCAATTTAGAACTTAAAAGGGCCTCTTATTCTAACCCCACCTACTTACTGCCTCAGACTTCTCTCGTTTGTATTTCTACCTCCATCAAAAGACAATACACTCACACATACACACACAAAAGCATCAGAAATTACCGTTCTCCGTTACTACTGAATTTCAGTCACTTGAATCACTGCATCTGTTACCTCTCATCCTTCACACCTGTTCCTTCACGAACACTCTTCTTCCTAGCCAGTGAATAGGAACTACTGAGATGTGTTCCACAATGTCCTCTATTTCCCTTTTATGGTGCCTACATTTTTTGGTTAAGTTTCACCAGAACAGGGCATGTCTCTTGTCACTATTACATACCCAGGTAGTACCATCTGATGAATACATTCTTTGCTAAATAAGTTTTTGTTTTTACTAGATGAGTTTAACATACTGACTTTATCATACATGTTCTGCTATACCCTTGTAATGTTATCTTTATCTTCCTTTTTAGTATTTTGTTTTAGATGTTTTGACTCCTGCACTGTCTTACACACAAATTCATGCACAATGTTTTTGCTTTGAAGATTTCTACACTCTACTTTAGGAGGTCAGGCGGCCTGGTGTAGGAGTTTAAATGGGTTACTATCCAAAGGGTCAATGGATTGGATACACTAGCCACTCTAAGAGAGAAAGACAAGACAACCTGTTTCATTAAAGATTTATAGCCTTGTAAATCCTATAGGGTAGTTCTACTATGTCCTACAGAGTTGCTATGAGTCAGAACTGACTTAACGGCAACAGGATTGAGTGGGTGGTACAATGGTTAAGTGCTTCGCCATTAATCAGCACATCAGTGGTTCATACCCACGAGTGGCTCCGTCGGAGAAAAGCTCTGACAACTTGCTCCTATGGAGATTTATAGCCAAGGATGTCCTACGCAGCAGTTATACTCTGTCCTGTAGGTTGTTGTGAGTCAGAATCAACTCAATGACACACAGATACAGCACAGTCTATTTTAAATTCTATTAGAGGATATTTAAAGTTTACTATTATTCAACAAAACATTCAAATGTTTACAACTTGAAGTTTAAATATCACTATCTTTTATATCTGCAATTTTATTTCTTCCCTCTTGGTAAGTTTCATTCATTTTGTCTTTTGCAATAAGTTAGACTTCCTTCTAACAGTTGGGCTATTTTAATACTCACTGTCACTACTTTGAAGCCTCAGACTTTATATACTTGGATTAATTTTTATCAAGTTTTCTATGCTATAGATACTATGTTAAAATACTTTTTTAAAATGCTGCTGTATAATTTACATGTTAATTTTGGAAAGGAATCACTAAGGATTATTGGGTCAATCCCGCACCCCCTCCACCAAGAAACAATCAAAAAGACCAGAAGTTGGTTCTTTGAAAAGATCAACAAAATCAACACATCACTGGCTAAACTGACAAAAGAAAAACACAAAAAGAAGGAAATAGCCTAAGTAAGCAATAAAATGGGGAATGTATTAGCTCAGCCCAAAGTGAAATAAAAAGATCATACCAGAATTCTATACAAAACTGTACTGCACCAAATTTGAGAACCTAAATGAAACAAATTTCCAGAAACATACAATCTCCCTAAACTAATGTAAGCTAAAACCAAAAATCTGAAAAGACACACAACAAGAGATTGAAGAAGTAATGAAAAACATCTACAATAAAAAGCCCTGGCCCTGATGACTTCATTGGAGAATTCTACCAAACATTCAGAGAACAGCGCACACTAGCATTACTCAAATAATTTCAAAGCATACAAAGGGAAATGATACTCTTAAATTCATTTTATGAAGCCAGCATAAACCTGATACCAAAGCCAGGCAAAAGTATAGCAAAAAAAGGAAAACGACAGACCAATATTCTCAGGAACATAAATGCAAAAATTCTCAATAAAAAAAATTCTAGCAAACAGAATTCAGCATCATATCAAAACAAATAAACAAAAAAACAGCACTAAGACGAAGTAAGATTCATGCCAGGTAGGCAAGGATGATTCAACATTAGAAAATTAATCAATGCAATCCAGCACATAAATAAAACAAAACAATCACCAGATCATCTCCACTGACACAATAAAAAGTATTTGATAAAGTCAAATGCCCATTCTTGATAAAAACTCAGTAAAACAGGAAGAGAATGGAAATTACTCAACATAATAAAAGATATCTTTACTAAACCATGGAAACGCTGGTGGCATAATAGTTAAGAACTATGCTAACCAAACGCTCAAGTCTACTAGCTGCCCCTTGGAAACCCCATGGGTGCAGTTCTGCTCTGTTGAATGAGGTTAGTGTAAGTTGGAATTAACTCAAAGGCAACTGGTAATGGGTATACTAAACCAGGAGCTCTGGTTAAGAGCTACGGCTACTAACCAAAATGCCATCCGTTAAAATCCATCAGCAACAGCAAAAAAGAGAAAGACTCTAGAGGAGATGGACTGATACAGTGGCCACAATGGGCTTAAGCGTAAAAACAGCTGTGGACATGGCACAAGATTGGGCAGTGTTCACAGGATCACTATGAGTCAGAACTGACTTGACGGCACCTAACAATAACTCCTTGGAAACCATATGGGGCAGTTTACTCTGTCCTATAGGGTTGCTATGAGTCACAACTGACTCAATGGCAATAGGTTTGGGGCTTTATGATATACTAAACCAACAACCAACATTATCCCCCATGAAGAGACTCAAAACATTCCCCCAGAGGACAAGAACAAGACAAGGATATCCTTTATTATCTAGAACAATAAGTCAAGAAAAAGAAATAAAGTGCATCCATATTGGAAAGGAAGAAGTAAAAATATATCTATTGGCAGATGATATCATACTATACACAGAGATCTCAAAGATTCCACAATAAAACTAAAGAAAGACTCAGCAGAGCAGCAGGCTACAAGATCAATACACACACACACACACAAAAAAAAAGTTGGATTCCTATACACCAACACAGAGAATTTTGAAAAGGAAATCAGGAGAATAATACCATTTACAATAGCTACTAAAAAGATAAAATACCTAGGAATAAATCTAACCAGGGATGTAAAAGACCTATATAAAGAAAACTATACTACTACAAGAAACCAAGAAACCTACAAAAACGGAAAACATAACATGCTGTTAGACGGGAACCCTCAACATTATGGAAACTATAATCCTACCCAAAGCAATCTATGGATACAATGCAATCTTGATCCAAATACCAATATCATTCTTTAACAACACGGAAAAGTTAATCACCAACTTTATATGGAAAGCAAAGAGGCCTCCCAGATAAGTAAAGTATTACTGTATAAAGAGAACAAAGTAGGACTTCTCATGCTACCTGATCTCAGAAATTATTATATAATCATGGTAGTTAAAATACCCTGATATTGGTACAAAGGCAGACACATACACCAGTGGAACAGAATTGAGATCGCAGATGTAAAATCCATCCACCTATGGTCTGCTGATCTTTGACAAAGGCCCAAAATCCATTAAATGGGGAAAAGATTCTGTTTCATAAACAGTGCTGGCAAAATTGGGTGTCCATCTGTAAAAAAATGAAACAGGATCCATACCTCACACCATACACAAAAACCCAAAATGGGTGTGGGCAACATGATCTCGAGGACCATCTAAACTGGCATAAATTTTATTAAAAAAAAATTCTACATCCTACTTTGCTAAGTAATGTCTGGGGTCTTAAAAGCGTGACAACAGCTATCTAAGATACTTCACTGGAGCAAGAAAGAATAAAGAAAACCAGAGACACAAGGGAAAGATTAGTCTAAAGGATTAATGGACCACAACCTCCACCAGACTGAGTCCAGCACAACCAGATGGTACCTGGCGACCACCACTAACTATTTTGATAGGGATCACCGCAGAGGATCCCACATAGAGCTGGAGAAAAAATGTAGAGCAAAATTCTAACTCACCAAAAAAAAAAAAAAAAAAAAAAAAGGCGGGGTGGGGGGCAGACTTACCAGTCTGACAAAGACTGGAGAAACCCTGACAGTATGGCCCCTTTTAAGTCAGTAGTGAAGTCACTCCTGAGGGTCACCCTTTAGCCAGAAATGACACGGGCCAATAAAACTAAGTGAGTACACCAGCCCAGAGACAAGGAGTAGGAGACAGGAAGGGTCAAGAAATCTGGTGACGGGGAACCCAAGGTCAAGAAGGCAAGTGTTGCCACATTACAGGGTTGGCAACCAATGTCACAAGACAGTATCTGTATTAATTGTTTAATGAGAAATTAATATGCTCTATAAATCTCCATCTAAACTACAATTTAAAAAGGTAACTCAAAATGGATCAAAACATAAATAGAAAACTCAAACAGTAATGATTATGGTGGAAAAAACAGGGACAACAGTAGAGTCCCTAATATGTGGCGTAAGCAGCATACAACCCCTATCACTGAGCAAACACCAGAAAATAGATAACTAGGAGCTGCCACAAATTAAACACTTTTCTCATTAAAAGACTTCACCAAACGAGTAAAAAGAAAACGCACAGTGGGAATTTTTTTTGACTAGGGTATACCTTACAAGAGACTATTTCCAAAATCTATAGAACTCAACTCAATCACAAAAGGATAGATAATCTAACTAAAAAAATGGGCAAAGGAGATGAAGAGACACTTCACCAAAGAACATATTCAGATAGCTGATGGATCCGACTCAATGGCACTTGGCTTTTGGCAATGGACACGTGAGGAAATGCTCATGAGCATTAGCCATTAAAAAATCTAAAAAGCTCTTTAGGGAACTGTAAGTTGAAACTGCAAATCAGATAGCATCTCACTCAACATTACTGTCACTAATCAAACAGAAAATAACAAACATTGGAGAGGTTGCAGAGAGACTGGAATCTTTTACACAGCTGGCAGGAATGTAAAATGGCACCTCCTTAAAAAGTTAGAAGAAGTATGTGATCCAACAATTCACTTGTCTGAGATATCCAGAGCTGCTATAACAGGAATACCACAAATGGATGACTTTAACAAAGACAAATTTATTCTCTCACAGCTTAGGCGCCTAGAAGTCCAAATACAAGGGAAGGCTTTCTCTCTCTGCTGGCTCTGGGGAAAGGTCCCTGTCATGAGTCTTCCCCAGGTCTAGGAGTTTTTCAGTGCAAAGACTACAGGTCCGAAGGGCTCTCATGCTTGGTGGTAATAAGGTCCCTCTGCCTTTCTGCTCACTTATTTGTCCTACAACTCAAAAGAGACTGATTTAGGACATACTCTAATCTTGTAAACTGATTCCTGCTTCGTTAACCTAATTCGCTCATTAATATCACAGAGGTAGGATTTACAACACAGAAGAAGATCACAAAATGGTAGAAACCATACAATACTAGGAATCATGGCCTAGCCTAACCGACACACATTCTGGGGGATATCATTCAATCCATGACACCACTCCTAGGGATGCATCCTAGAGAAAAGAAGAGCTGTCCACAAACATACGCACTCAGGTTCCCTGCAGCATTATTAATGACAGCTGAATAAAGGATAAATGCTATATGACACTACTATTATAAAAACTCAATAAAAAGCTTACACAAGGAAAAAAAAAAAAACAGTCCTTGATGGTTATGAAGGAGGGTACATCTGGGGTGGTGAAATTACTAACTAGATAGTAGACAAGTGTTAACTTTGGTGAGACAACACACAGTATAAGGGAAATCAGCACAAGATAAAGCCATAGTAGCTTCCCAGATATATCCAAACAACTGGAGGGATAGAGTTACTAAGTACTGGGAATGATGGTCTCAGGGGACATCTATGTCAAGTGGCATAACGTAGCCCATGAAGAATGTGGTCTACATCCTATGTTGGTGAGCAGCCTCTAGGGTCTTAAAAATTTGTGAGCTTTTAAGATACAGCTATTTTTCCCATCATGTTTGATGCAAAGGAGAATGAAAAAAAAAAAGGCAAAATGAAAACATTGGTCCGAAGGACTAACGGACAACCACAGCTTCCACCACCCTGAGCCCAGAATAACTAGATGGTAACTGGCTAACTCCACAGGCTACTCTGCCAGGGATTACAATAGAGGGTCCAAGAGAGAGTGGGAGAAAAACGTTGGACAAAACTCAAATTCACAAAGAAGACCAGAGTTACTGGTCTGAGAAAGACTGGAGGAACCCAAGAAAACGGCTTAATCAGAACTGAAGCCACTCCTGAAGTCTGCCTTTCAGCCCAATTAGATAGACCTATAGATTAGATAGACCTATAAAATAAATAGGCACATACATGTGAAACATGATTGTTAGTTCAATCAAGTACAAGAGACCAAATGGGCAACACATGTCCCAAAACAAAGATGAGAAGGTAGGAAGAGACAGGAAAACTGGACGAATGGACACAGAGCCCTGGGTGGAAAGGGAAAGGGGGAGCGTGCTGACACATTACGAGGATTGCAGCCAATGTCGTAAAACTTGTATATAAATTTTTGAATGAAACACTGGTTTGTGTTCTGAAGTTTCACTAAAACACAATTACAAAAACTATTTTTTTCTCTTTAGAGTTGGCTAATTCTCTACCACGCACTGGGAGAGAAAAGCATTATCAGGGAAATTTGACTTTTAAGTATTTACTTATGGTTTGGATGCTGTTATTCTCTTCTTAAAGACATCCAACATGTCTACCTTTGGATCGGCTTTGAATTCCACCTGGAGCACTATATTTCCATTTCTAAAATTTGTATTTTTTTAAGATAAATGATTTTCTAATACTCTTAGTCACTCCTCATAAAACATTCTCTTCTCCCCTTACAGAATGGATGTTCTGGTTCTGATTATTCTTTGACTTTGGCATGCTCCTTCTTTCTCTGCCCCTTTAATTGTATCTGCCCTGAGTTGTCTTTCCCTTTGCCTATGTTTGTGATACCAATTATCATCCGTATACAAACAATTCCTGACTTTATAGCCAATACCAAAAAGCCAAGTGCCAACAGAACTCTCAAATTTAAGTTTCTATGTCCAACCAGAATGTCCCACAGGGATCTTAATGTCAACAGGCTCCAAATAAAAATGTAGTTTTTCTTTCAAAACTGTGCTTACACTCATGATTGTTATCAGTGAGTGGTACTCCTCTCCAAATAGTTGCTCTAATGATAAACCTGGCAGTCATTCTTGACTCTTCTCTCCCTTTTCCCAAATACAATTATTTCTAAGCCCTCTCAGCATTTCCTTTCCAATTTCTCTTTTTCTCCATCTCAATGGCACTAGCCTAGCACAGAGTACTACTATTCTTCACCTCTTGAATGCATCTCCCTGCTACCTGTCTAACTAGGCAACTGCTGTTTACTCTGTTAAGACACATGGCAACTCTATCGTTGCAAGTAGAACTGCACTCCAAATGCTTTTCATCTGTGACCTTTCAGAAAATTGCTAAGCTTTCCTCAGAGGTGTCTTTGGGTGGGTTTGAACTGCCAACCTTTCAGCCAACAGCCAAGCTGTGGCATGCAACAACTCATTACAAATCTAGACTTCTTTACATTGTTTGAAGATTGACATCTTGTTGACTACTGTAACATAATCCCATTTAAAACTCCTCAACACTCAGTAGGTGAGGTCCGACCTGTAGGAAGGCCTATAAAAACGCATGGTCCTTGCCTACTGGTTTAAACACTAGTCTTCCCTTCCCTGTACACACTGGGATATAACCACTTTCATTGTCACAAACATTCCACATAAATCTTGGCCCACCTCTGATATATCACACCATGGGTGACACCCCCATTGAATACAGCCTAACTTCCACTCAGTCTCAGAGACCACTTTCTTAGGAAGGCTGAGACCTCCACATCTACCGGGCTGTGTACAATTATTGTAGTTCTATCACAGCCATGACACTGTGTCATTTAATCCCACCTTCTCTGAGACCAAAGGCATGGATCAGCAGTGTCAGCCATTCCATGTAATCAATCAAGTGTTGACAGAAATTAAACTGAAGCATTTTTCATCTCTCTATTCTTGTCCAAAGAAACCCTGGTGGTGTAGTGGTTAAGTGCCATGGCTGCTAACCAAAAGTTAAGCAATTCAAATCCACCAGGTGCGCCTTGGAAACTTTGGGGGAAGTTCTAGTCCGACTATAGGGTCGCTTTGAGTCAGAATCTACTAGATGGTAGGAGGTACATCTGTCTATGTACGTACACTGGGTATATGGCAGGAGGTATTTCACTGCATTTGTACCACCATCCTGTCCACAATTCATAAGCCCTAATTCTTGAGTTACTGTTGCTATGCCGGTGCACAGACGCTTTGCCCCATATCTGCTCTTTGGGGGTAAGTGAAACGAAGAAGTGGCAGGAGGGCTAGAAGGTAACCGTAAGGGTTACATTACTGGTGCATGATATTAGAGTAAGTCATTCAATATTGATGGCATACATCTGCTGAAACAAATACATGTGCAGTATCTCAGTTAAGACATAAGCTTTCAGCAGGTTCTAAAAAAACACTGGCTTCGCAATGTCAAAAAGACAATTACTATACATGATTTAAAAGTTAGCATGTCAAATATGTCTCTTTTGAAGGAGATCATACTAATCGAAGAGCTCACAGTTTTCAAATAAACACAAAATAAACCAATGAATTTTGAATAAGTAGTATCAAGTTTATTTTAACTCAACACGCTGAAATGCAAAAAATATTTTCAGCAACAAGATACAAAATGTATCTCACCATTAACATCAACTGATTAAAAACGAGGCTGAAAAGTTCATTGTAAGTCTTTATACATGTAAATCTTGAAAATCAACTCCCCCAGAACTAATTTTTAAATAATTTTATTTTCAAAAACAGAACTCAAGTTGTATCTTCATTCTAAAATCCTGAATGCAGAATTAACTGGGTTACAGTATACAATGACAAACCCTAACAGAAGATTTAAATATAAGAATTTCTTTTCAAACACAAAGTCCACAGTCTGCAAACTAGAAGACACGATGTGGCGATTTCATTCCTAGTGAAGAGGAAGTCTTGCACATGGTAGGCACTCAATGTTTATACAACTGGACCTAAGATTTACATCGTTTCATGAATACTTAAATAGAGCTCATACTCTGTACCAAAAAGGCTTCAGAAATACTTGCATGTGTGCTGAAAGTGCTGTCTGTACAATCTGAGAATACTACAACAAACTCACTCATCCACCTTAGTTTGGAAGAACAGTAGTTTTATTTTATTCTTCAAAAGAAGAATATGAAGGTCCAAGATAGAATAATTCACCCCTTCAGGTATACCTGGCTACAGGAAAAGTTGTAGAGTTGGATTTTCACAAAACGTTTTTTATTGAACAAAACTCCTGTCAAAGGGGCATGTAAATTAGTGATCACCCTTTCTACAATTTAAGTGCTACCTTAAGTCTAGGTTAAAATTAAGCCAATAATGTTCATGACAACTCTTTAAGGGATCGTTAATATTTTTAACCTTAATTTTATAACTGATGTCCTCAAAAGGCACTGTTTTCACATTTTTTCATGCAGTAAATTGGTCACATTTTTAAGAACTGTAATTTCCTCTACCAATTGTCTCCAAAATAGTATTTCTACTAACCTAAACTTTTAACATTTAACTGAGTCCTATTTTCAGAAATTCATTCTTTTGAACATACTACAAACAGGTGAATATAAGTACACACACACAGACACACACACACATAACCATGTAATACATGCGGTTTTCCAATTACTATTTCAAGACAATGACATGAGTATTCAAGGAGGTAACATTGGCAAGCCATCACTTATGGCACCTTCATATTTGTGCTCCAAATACCAATGCACGTTAAAGTTGAAAAAGAAAGGCACAAATACAGTGTTTCTAAATCTTACACTAAAGAACAGTTCTCTGATGGTTATTTTTTTAATATGTAACATTTAAAACCACTACTACATTTCTAAAGAGAAGCCCTGTTTAGGTGACAGAAGGGAATCAGGAGCAAGCAGATAGTTCAAAAGGCAAGACTGTTGTGACAGAATCTAGTCCTATTAAAAACACTGTGTGTGGTCTAAAATTGAAAGGAAAAGGAAAAAAAAGCCATTAGAGCACTAATTTCGGAATACAGAAACGGATTTTTATCACTGCCTCAAGAACCCACAATACCAAAAATATATATAATAAATAAAAAAATAAATCAACTTGTATATGATTCTGTTAGCAAAATGGTAGGCATTATATTATTTGAAAAGTGGACATTTCTAGAAATGTGGATATTCTTACATTTATAGCACAGTGTTTGACATTTTTGGTAAAAAATGTCTCACCAAACTAAAAAAAAAAAAAAAACAAAAAACTTTATAATAGAATCCTTATGATTTGCAATAAACATTAAGGATATGCTGAAATGTTTGTAATACCATAGTATTCACTGAAATCACTATGGTTAGAGATGTAGATTCTAGCAGTGAATTCATTCACAATGTGCCTGCTGAATATTTTTTACAATACATGACAACAAAATTCTACAGCCTGAGGAAGGAACTTTTTATCTTGTAAGACCCCAGCAAGTTCTTAAATTAAAAAGCTGAATGTGTGTGTTTTAAATTTCATGGTGTAAACTTAATAGGCTCAATTGTACGGTGGACTTAAAAAGGAGAACTTCTGAATCCCACATCTTACATACAATGGAGTCTATTAACTAGTAAAAATCTTTCCTCTAACCCAAAGGATTTTTCTTCCAATCTCAAGTTTAAGTTAACACAACAAAGATTCAACTGAATTACAGAGAGAAACTAAGATATCTGAAAATATGATCTTTTCAAGCTCCAGTCTATTGTGGATAACAAATGATTATGTGACTTTTTTTTTCCCAATGTAAATACACATCACTCTCTCGATATATTAGAATTACTTCAGTGAATCCTAATAACAAGACAGCAAAAATAAAATCTAGTTTAAAACCTCAAACTTTTTTTTTCTTTTGCCTTCTGTCAACACTAAATAAATTCAAACACTAAATAAACATATTACAAAAATTTCAATCTGGAAAGTAACATTACATAGGCAAATATATAGGCATATGCATTTTTTTTTCTTCTTTTTTTTTAATTCCAGTGACACATTTCCTCCCGTGTGGCCAGATACAAATCTCATCTAAGAAACATTAACTGTCCCATTAGAGTGAATCAGATGCTCAGATGCAGGGACTGAAACCAAGCTCTCCTGCTTCTGCCGGATGGTGGCCCCAGAACAGACCACCACTGGGAACAGTTATCAAACACTGAGCTTGTGTATGTATTTAAAGCTAAAACTCATTTATAATAAAGAACTGGCCCATGAAAAGCAGTTTACATAAATAGTTTATCCTATTCACATTATGCAGAATTTCAACATCATCCACAATGTTAGTACAGTAACTGAAACAGGAAGAAGAAAGTAGGGGGAAGAAGCTTCACAGAGTGCCCTGACATCATCTAGGGGTTTTCTCCTTTAGTGTACACACCCCACAGGCATGCAGCATCAGTTCACTGTTTTTAGGAGTAGGCTGACCACAATTTCTTACTCTTCAGAAGCCTTCTCCAAAGTGTGATAAAATAGGAATGAATTCAATAATCAGTATCTGAAATTTATATGAATTTTACTATAATCAATGATCTCTTTCTTCTTATCACAAAAAACTCAAGTTCTCTTTGTCTTAAAAAAAATTCTTTCAAAAGTTAAGACATAATTATCCATTATTAATCCCCTCAAAAGCAAAAAAATATATGTACCACTCAGCATACAAAAGTTACACATTCAAAGTGCATATATATCTTTCTTAATTGGCCCACTTGTTAAATTTACATTTGGTCATCCTTACTTTTAACGTCTACTACATAATTCTTCATATAAGTGTAGGCTGATAAACCCCAGAAAACCGAAACCACTGCTGCGTTGACTCTGACTCACAGCAACCCTACACACAGAGTAGAACTGTCCTGTTGGGTTCCCCAGAGTGTAGATCTTAAGCAAAGTAGACTGCCACATCTTTCTTTGATGGAGAAGTTAGTGGGTGAGTGGCTGGGGGGCTCAAGGTGTCAGCCTTTCGGCTCCCTGCTGAGCCCTTTAACCACTGTGCCACCACGACATATAAATTTAAATTACTTCAACAAAACATGTTTTCATTGTAAACTTGTGATAAACCCACAAAGAAACACAAGTAGAAGTTTAAGCTTCTCTTGGTTAGTTGAACAGTTAACATACAAACATCACATACTTTATTAAAAATTTGGGCCAACTCATTGCATATTTGCCCCCTGAAATGAAAAATAAGTTAGAATTGAAGCAGTGTATTGCCATAACTCACCTTGAAGGTAGGCACAGTCTCCTGTATTCATAGAACTTAGACTAGAGACATTCTTGATAATCTCCAATACAAGTGCTTTTAAGGAGAACCTAGTTTTAACCTTTGAAAAGATAGCATAGGACAGACCCTATAAAAATTCGTTTTGTTTGCCTCAAAATAATGGAAGATCCTTTTGAAACTTAGTATCTTCAATTATCAATATTACTGCATTATGGAGCTAGTGCAATCCTGCATAGCCTTGGTCAAAATGGCAAGGCACAATAAAAAAATTAAAGTATTATATGAACAAGAGAAGTCACTGAAGATAATTTAAGGCCTTGAAGTGAATTAGAGTATAATCAGTCTAATTTAAAGCTGAAGAATAAACCATAAATTATCCACCTGAAAAGCTAGCAATATGCTTTTTTTCAGTTTCTGTTCTGTAGGCAAGAAAACAAACAACTCTTGCTTATGGTTTGCAGATTAGAATCCTTCTGGATCTGGAGTAAAAGTCATTTCCATTTTTCTACAGTTCATGGAAGATTTCAGGACTGTTTTAGTCGTTTGCGTGGAATGCCAAACTGTGGACACTGTGCAGACGCGAGTGCTCGAAAGGCTTCTGCCACTAGGTGAGGGTGACACTGAATCATGGATTTCCACCCTGCTGTTTCCATTACGTCTGTTGCTTGGCTGAAAAGTAAAAATAAGGGAAGCTTACGTAAGAGCATTTTTCAAAATGACTTAATGTCTTTTTTTTTTTTAATTTATGGATTTTAAAATGTTTTTAACATTGCTGTCTACCTCTGTGTACTCAAAACATTTGACTTCGTTAAAATACCATCTTTATCTTACTGGTATATTCCGTTGCAACTGAAAGTATGAAATTTTTCTGGAAGTTCTATTCTCCTGAAGTATGTGATAACTAATTTCCATAGTTCTTCCTACTTCTACTGCTATCACTTCTGTACCAGCTCTCTTAGGCACTCTCTTTTATCTGCTCCTTTCACACAGGCTTTTCTCCAGAGTTTTAATCACTGTCCTCTACACTTTTCCCTCTGGAGTCCCTGGGTGGCACAGATGATGAAGTGCTCAACTACTATCAAAAGGCTGGCCATTCAAACTTGCTCAGAGGCACTTCAAAAGACAGACCTGGTAGTCTACTTCTAAAAGCTCACAGTTGTGAAACTTAGCACATCTGGGGTCACCACAAGTCAAATCAACTCCAGGCCACCACCAAATTTACCCTTTACACCTTTATTCCCTTTATCTCACCCACTCTTCACAACTTGAAGCATCATAAACCCAAATCAAGCCCACTACCATTGCGTCAACTGTAATTCACAGAAACTCTACAGACAACATTAGAACTGCCCCTCAGAGTTTCCAAAGAGCATCTGCCAGATTCAAACTAGCGACCTTGTGGTTAACAGCTGTGGCACTTAACCACTATGCCACCAGGCCTTCCGTAAGTATCACATTCAATAATAATTACAGATTCTCTAACGCTTAGGTTTCCTGCAAGCTTTGTTTCCTCCAATTGCTCTCTTTTAGTGATGTCCATCTCTAAAAACCATAAATTCATTGTTGTCAGATGAGAAGTCAACCTTCCCTCAAATGTGTTCCTCCTCCCTCACATCCAATCAGCTAACGTTTCTGCATCCACCTGGTGATTCAAATCCGAAACTTGAGAGTCCTCTTCAACTCTGCCTGCTCCCACCAATTATCAGAGCTCTATTATTATCCCCAAAGACATTGTGAATACCTGGTTAAGGCTCAGTTGTCTCACATTTCGATTACCACCACAGTCTCATGATTTGTCTCCTGGCTTTCTGTTTTGCTGCTCTCAAATCCAACTATCACAGTGCTACTAACATAAACACAACTGTATCATGACCTCTGCTATTGCTCCCACCACCACGTTCTCTAGAAAGTGAAAGAAACCCAGCCCCTTATTGCCAGTTTCCCACCTCTTCTCAGCCTTCTGCCTCCCACTCCCTGTGCTGACATGCTCTCCTCTGGTGCTGACCTGAGTCTTGTACTGGATGTAGAACGCGCTCCCACTGAGCAATCCAAGTGAATTCCTAAATGTTTGGTCAAAAAACCCGGCTCTCTTTGCCTCCTTCCTTCTCTCCCTTGCATCTATTCACCATCCAAATAATATCCAAATACTGTAGTTTCTTCCTCCAAGAGCTCTCATATCCTTTAATTTTTCTCTAGTCCCACCATCACCAATCGCCTAATTTCACCCTTTTATCTCTTGCCTCAATGACTCCAGTAACTTTTTAACTCGTCTACCTCAACATCCTCTTACCCTCACAACCCATCTGTATCCATTCTCCACCCTGTAAAACAGACTGTTAAAAACAGAAACCTGTTCACGCCCAATCCCAGGTTAGAACCATTTACTGATCTCCAGTACTTGTCAAATAAGGCCTAAAAGCTCTAACGCTATTTCCACAGCCTTCCAGAATCAGACCTCTACCTGCTGCTCTGATTTCTTCTCACAACCTCAGTGTTCTCCTAACTTTGTACTGGTCTTTTTCATCATCTCATCAAAGTTTTGTCAAAACTTTGTATCTTGGGGATACACTTTCCCACCTCTCTTCCTACCTATTCACCAGGATAAATCCTAGCAATACTTCAGGTCTCTATTTATATTTTCCCTTGGAGAAGCTTTCTCTGACCCCTGGATCAGGTTAGTCACTTTTGCTATAATGCCCTTAGGCTACAGGTTCACTACCATTGCATTTTACTGCAATTATTTTTTGTAATACTTATTTATCTGCTGCTAAACCACAAACCCCGTAAAAGCAGTAAAAACACCTGTTCTATTCACCACTATGTTCTCTGTACTGAGCAACGTATCTTGGAAATCTCCTGGACAATAAATGCAAGTATCTGACAAGTGAATGATCAGCTACTGCTTCCCTCTTCTGTACCTGAGTCCATTCTAACCTTTCTACTTGCAATACATGTTACTTCCTTCTTCATGTTTTTAAATTCCTATTCATTTCATGTTTTTAAGACTCAGTCACTGCTAGGAAGCCATCCTTAAATCTCCAGGCTTAGTCAAGTGCCCTGGACATAGCCTCCTCTATCATATAACTTACCATATTACAATGAAGTGATATCTACACATATCTCTCTCTTTCAATAAGTAATTTTATCTCTAAAGTCATTTTATATCCAGCACCCTAATACAATGCTTGAGACAACAGATTCTAAAGGGTAGCTGGCATCAACAAAATCTTTAAAAAAAATTTATCAGACATCAAACTGGCAGTATGTTTATAATTTCAGTTAGTTGTTTAGAAACACATGTTGTTATTGTTGCTGTGTTCCATGAAGTTGATTCTGACTCACAACAACCCTTCAAAACAGGGAAAAACTACCCACAGTGTTTTCAGGGAGTGGCAGATAGATTCAAACTGCTAACCATTTGGATAGGAGTCTGAGTTCTTAACCACTGCACCACCAGGGGGTCCTATAAATCTGTGTGTGTGTGTGTGTGTGCATGCACGTGCATGTGTGTGTGTAAAAACATCCAGCAAGATCTTAATATACCTGACACTTGTTTTCATTTAATTATTCAACAAATAAATCTGCTGAATGCCTATACACACAGCATAGCTTTTCCAGAGCAGATAAAATAATTATTTTTTAACACAGAAAAAGTTACATGATGCATTTCATATTCTTTAATAGTAAAATTAGAACTTGGAAGTGGCTAAGTACAAAGAATCTTAGAACTATCATTTGCTCAAACTGTCCATATTTATAAGACACAGGTTTAAAAAGATGTATCAACTACCTCACCCTTTACAGTTTTATCAGTGAGAAGGAAAGATCAAGTTGTTACTATTTTTAGAATATCAGGCAATTATCATTGCCAGATACTTGGTTAACTAAGAAGCAGTGAGTTAGTATTCAAATGTAAACACTTTCTAGGCAAATCTGCAGACCACACTCCTCAAGGGATAAAATATTTTTTATTTTCATGTTTTTACAAATACTTTCTGAAGGAGAAAGGATTACATCTCTATCTGGCCTTAACTATCTGGATTTGGATATACACATTACAGCACCCATCCCAGTTGAAACTGGAAGCTGATCTCCACAGGAGCACAGCTTTAAAAATCCCCTAAGCGGTCAAATAACTTTTTCAAAATAACTGTCAGTTTTCTACATACAATATCTGGATTTGTATTAAACCAATGGCTCTGCAAACATTTAATCTCATTTATGCAGATCAACTGTAAGTCAGAAAATGATGTCATCTTACTTGCTGTTCCAGTTTTTCCCATCTTTACACCCAAGCTGTCGAAGTACACTGCACCTGTATTGAAGATTTAAAAACACTTTAAAAAACGTCTAGTGAAAAAATGCTGAAGGTGTGTCATGCCCCCTGAAATACAAACGTGGCTTACCTGTTAATAAAGTCTATGGCTTGTGCTTTTAACTGTTCTGCACTGTGCAAGTCGGCAAGGACCAGGGTGTCAGCAACATTGTCTACTGAGAGGTTACTGCACAGAGCTTCTTCACACATGACCTTCAGCCGTTCCAGTGCATACTGCCCAAAAGAAAACCACAGCCGCTACACATGCACTCAAGTCATTAAGTTTTCAAGGGCATACTTTTAATTTAAAAAATAAAGTAAAGCAGACTGTTCTTTGGACCCGGGGTACTTGAAAACTAGTCTTTCAAACACTGCCTTAACCTAATGTGAAAAAACTGTAAATGGATATATTTAGGAGGAAAGATTTTCCTTAGGAAACTTCCATTTTCGGAAGTGTAATATATTTTCTGTATTTTTAACATAAGATTTATGCTAAAAAGTGATATTATTAACTAAATTTTCTCCTAATGAGTATATTTTTCTTTTCCATTATTTCAAACACCAGGCTGCACCACCCAATACACTAAATGTTGTCACTATTTAATCTTGAAAAGTTCATCAAGATAAACAAATCCTATACCTACTAAGACTTCTTGGGGTTGTTAGAGTATATGTTTACATGTTTTAAACATTTTTAACAGTTTACTGCAGTAAAATTAACATACAATACACTGTACATCTTCACAATTTATACTGTTAAGTTTTGACATATGCTTACACTCATAAAGCCATAATCAAATCAAGATACTGTACATATGCATCATCCCCAGGTTTCTTGCTACCTCTAAATGATTCTTTCTCCCTGCCTTACACCAGGTAACACCTCTCATATACTTTCTATCACTACAGATTAGTTTGCATTGTCTAGAGTTTTCTATAAATGGAATCATACAGTGTATTTTCATTTTTGTCTTGCTTCTTCCATTCAATATACTAGGATAATTATTCAGACTCACGTAAGTTTGTTGCTTTTATCAAAAGGTAAATAAATCCCTTTTTATTGCTCAGTAGTATTCCACTGCACACCTGTTGCTCAGTTGATTCCAACTCACAGTGACCATACAGAGCAGAGCAGAAATGCCCCATGCCACATCTTACTCCTGGGTTTGAATGCTCATGGGTTTGAATCACCAACCTATTGGTTAGCAGCCAAGCACTTAACGACTGTGCCACAGCGCTCCTTATTCCAGTGTATAGTACACTTTCTTTTACTCACTCAATGTTTGATGAGCATTTGGGTTCAGTTTTAAACTACTGAAATAAAGTTACGACCATTAGTATGCAAGTCTTTTGTGTAGGTATATGCGTTTTTTTCCTTAGTTTTTGTAAAATTCTAAAAAGTAGAATTGCTGGATCCTCTAGTACGTATTTAGCTTTCTAAGAAGCTGCCAAACTGTATTCCAAAGTAGGTGTACCATTTCACATTCCTTCCAGCAGTGTATGAATCCTAGTTCTTCCACAACCTCAGTGAAACTTGGTACGGTCTTTTTAAATTTTATTCACTATAATAGCTACGTGAAGGATCCCATGATACTTTTAATTTACATTTCCCTAATGATTAATGATGTTCTACATGTTTTAACACACTTGATACTATTTCATAAAGCATTTGTTCAAATTTTGATCATTTAAAAAGTTTACTTTCTTATGATTGAGTTTTAAAAGGTCTCTATATATTCTAAGTATAAAAGTTCTTTATTAGATGTTCTGAATAAAAGTTCTCAGACAAACACTCTATAAATATTTCATTCTACTCTGCTGCTTGTCATTTTACTCTACTGTGTCTTCTGAAGTTTATGTCTTTAAAGTGTTTCTTGTTTGCAGCAGAGTTCAGTTTTGCTGTTTTGTCCAATCTGACAAGCTCTGCATTCAAACTGAACTTTTTTTAAGATGTTTATATTTACTATAAGGACTAGATTTAAGACTGTATTCCTGCTATTAATTTATTTTCTCATATTTTCCTTATACTTCTTTTTCTGCCTTCTTTTGGATATATCATCTTTTTACTATCCCATTTTTATCTCTATGTTGGCTTATTAGCTACAATTCCTTGTTTTGTTGAGTTTTCTAGGGTTTATCAAGTTCACTGTATGTTTCGGTCACAGTCTATTTCTCATCTTAGAAAGTTAGATTTGAAGCTTTTATGTTTTTAAAGTCTATATCTCTACTTAAAACTTCTCAACATCTCGGACAGTTAGAATTGTTACTGTCTGTCAGTTCCAGGTTGGTTTCAAATGGTCTTAGTCCTCATTATGTGTTATATTTAACTGTTTCTTAGCATTCTTGACTTTTTTTTACTTTTATAAAAAGACTGTACTTTGATGAAGCATTCTTTTTGATTTCTGATTGGATAACTTGTGAATTTTATGCTGTTGCATGCTGGATATTTTTAAATTACATATTCCCGACTTTCATTCTGAGGCAGTGTGTTACCTAGAAACAACCTAATTGTTTTATATCTTACTTTAAATATGCATTAGGCAGGATCAATCAACATTTATTCTAGAGCTAATTATTCTTTACTAAGAATAAGTGGCATATACTGCTGCAAGACCACCCTTAGTATTCTATTTAATGCTCCATAAACGATACTGTTTTCCAGTCTGTCTAGTGTGAACAGCCAATATTCCGAGCCCACATGAGTTTGGACACGACTAGACGTAACTGACTCAAACAACTGTTTCCCTAGCCTGGGTAACTGCCTTACACACATGGAATGATCAGTACTGTGCTAAATGTTCCAGGGTACACCGCTTGTGCAGTTTTCTCTTCGAGCAGCTTTCTCCAGTACTTTGTCCTGCAAACTCAACACCCTTTGTTCTTCCTGGACTCTCACCCTTGTCTCCTCAATTCAGGAATCTACTTGCCTCTGCTTGAGTTCCTTCTCCCTGAACCATGGCCTGGAAACCTGTCTCAAGGCAATAAGCGGGGACAACTACCTATTTCTCAGGGATTAGTGACATTCATTGCCAGAAGTCCAGTAATTTAGAACCATGTTTTCACGTTATTTGGACTTTGGCGTGTTCTTTCGCTTCATTTATTTACTCTTCGTCGTTTCAAGTGGGATGATAAAGCTGGTCCCTCTTACTCCATCTTTGTCATTTTATTTCTGGGTTGCTTTTCAGTTATCTTTATCATAACCAAATCAGTCTAGAAAAGTGATTAAGCAATGTCTTACTCAACCACAAGTGAATGGCTTTAAAAGCAGAAATTTATTTTCTCACAATTTAGAACTTTTATTCAGAAAGTTGGCTCTAAGGGAAGGCTTTTCTCTCTCAGTAAGCAATAGGTGAAGATCCCTGTCTCTCTTCAGCTTCCGTGTTTCCTGGCTCCTTGGAAATTTCCATGTAGTGTAGCATCTATCTTCCCCCATCTTGGCTTGCTTGCTCTGCTTCTTTTCTATCTCAAAAGAAAGGTACTCATGATATACTCTATACTACTACTGCCTCATTAATATAACAAAAAACAAGCCACTCCCAAATGAGATTACAACCACAGATACAGGGCTTAGGATTTACAACACATATTTTAGAGAGACATAATTCAATCCACAAGCATCAAACTTCAGTCACCTAAAGCAGCAAATTTATAAATTCTGATGACAATGTTTGTGGGAGACAGAAGACACTGAAATAACTATGAGGTCTTTTATGAAACTAAATGACAGCACGCTGGAATATATTTCAGGGTTTACAGTTGCTTAATTGATGCTCAAAATTTTTAAGAATCAAGGCCATTACTTTTACTGATTAACGTTGGCACGACAAGAATTTTAACTAAAATATAAGATAGAATGCAGACTTTTAAACAGGGAATCAATAGGCTTTTTCTCTTTCTTTTTGAAGTAAAGTTAATGCACTTTTACAGAAGAAAAAGCAATGCTGTCTATGGTAAATACATAAAAATACATGCAGAAGCCAGACAGTAAGAACATTACCAGAGACAGCACTATGTTTGCATAACAGGCAAAATCCCCAGCTTCATCAGCGTGCTCGGCACTGTTGACCATAATCTTCTCAGACCGTTCTTTCCCTTAGTCTTGGACAGGTGCATGCACAAATCATTTTATTAAAAGTCAAAAGTCTAAGGATTATATTTTCAGATACTACGCAGCTAAGTTAAAAAACTGGAAAACCTGGTAGCACAGTGGTTATGAGCTACAGTTGCTAACTACAAGGTCAGCAGTTCAAATCCACCAGGCACTCCTTTGAAAATCTATGGGGCAGTTCTACTCTGTCCTACAGAGTCAACTGCAATGGTTTTTTTTAAGTTTAAGATAAACGATGAATTATCAACTTGGTCAGACTTGTTTTTTCTTTTTCCCTGCTTTTACAGAGTTTCTGTAATAGTGGACCAAGATACATTAATCCTATTGTTAACTTTCCTTCTTATTTTCTTTTAGACTTTTCTTACATATTTTAACTTGATGCAAATTTGAACTATCTTGTCTAAGTAACCCAAAGAGAAAATACTATTCTAAAAATAATACAGAGAGCAATCTTTATAGTACTGCATTGAGTTTATAGACTTACTACTTAGAAAAATTTCTCAAGATTAATTTCAGTAATAAAATACACAAATAATTGTTTAAACATATTTGGCCTCTTCCAATCATTATGTATAAAATATAACAGTAAATTATTACTAAGAAATGAATATGATATTTTCATAGAGGACATTAAGGACAAGAGGAAAATATGAGCCTAGCTGATGGAAGGTGCCATATAATCCAGAGACTACTTTAACACAGGACCAAAAGAATCAGATGGTGCCTGGCCACCACCAATGACTGCCAGGATGGGTACATAATAGAGAGCCCCTGACCTTGCAGGACTAGAACTCTATTAAATGACCACAACTGATGATCCTTCAGTCTGGAGGGTGCCCTGGGGGCACAGCTCCCAGTCTCTCTAACCCCAAACCACATCCAGCAACGATGCCAGCTCCCCAAAGACTGAACTAGACTATATAAGACATGCAGTGATCCTGGCACCAAACTTTCAGACTTGAATAAATACACAGGGCTGTCTGAAAAGCTCACTGTTGGAGGCGAGAAGACAGGGTAGCGGGGAACAGGTCTTGGTGAAATGGGCATGAGAATTTCTGGATGGTAAGGAGCAGTGTGTTGTCATGCGAAGGTGGAGAAGGGAGAGGAGAGCAGGAAGAGCTGACAGTGGTGTAGTTCCAAATGTTATATAGCAAATGGATATGGATTGTGTGCTTATAATTAAACCACAATAAAATTTATTTAAAGAAAAATGAATATGACATTTTCACAAATTGTTTCTTATAAACCTTTAAGAGTGAGGCTCATGATTCAGCTACTTCCTTTCTACGTTAAAGAGGGAGCTCTAGTGAGCTCACCAGGGCTAACCAAGAGGTTGGTAATGCAAATCCACCAGCTGCCCCTTGGAAATCCAACAGGATGGTTCTACTCTGTCCTACAAGGTCATTATGAGTCAGAATGACTTAGAAGCAACAGAAAAAAATTATTCAAAGTGCACTTTTCCATAAGCCCCTCAAATTTCTCATATTTAGCAAGTATACTTTAATTTGCAAAATTACCAAGTGGCCTGACCTGTTAATATATGTGCCTGTGTGTGTCGTTCCCTCCCTTCCTTCCATCTCATCTACCTAGCTGCCTACCTAGTTACCCGGCTACCTACCTACCTACTTGTCTACCTATCTATTTCTATATATAAAATGCTGACAATAAAATTTAAGTAATATGTTTTTAAATCATTTACCATGCTAAAATATGAATAAGGCCATCATAAGGAGATTTGTTTTACTTCTTTAATACTTTCTAGTAGGAGTCCCTGCATGACACAATGGTTAATTACTAGGCTACTAAACAAAAGGTTGGTGGTTCAAACCCACCCATGATACCTCAGGAGAAAGGGTTGGAGATCTGCTTTTGAAAGGTTGTAGTCATGAAAACGCTACAAAATACAGTCCTACTGAAACACATGAGATCACCATGATCTCATGGTGACAGTAAGGGGTTTGTTGTTGTTGTGTGATAAGAGGAATAATGCTGTTCAGCACTAAAAACATTAATTTTGTACTGTGTGCGGACTGCTAGTTACACATTTCTGATTTTTTAGACTTAGCATCCCCTTTGGGTCCCTGGGAGTAATCTAGCCCCATAATTGGTTTATGAGCTTAAAAATAGTTATACTAGCAAAATCACTCTGCAAGAGATAAAAAGAACACGAAATACAGTTTAAAGTAATAGTTTACAGTTGTGGTTCTTACCTTGGTGGAGCCTCAGAACTACTTGGTAGCTTTTAAAATGAACACTAGTGCGTAAGTCCTCTTCTACTCCAAACACCTCAGTCCTCTCCCACTCTGAATGCGTAAGTCCTCTCCCACTCTAATTACATCAGTTTTGTGGGGAGGGGAGTGAGATGGGCACCAGCATTTCTGTACAAAGTTTCCCAGGAGATTCAAAGGTGCTTTCAGGATTAAGAAGCACCAATTTTGAGATTTTCTCGTATTTTTACAGCTTTCCTACCTTCAACAACCACCACTACAAAAGAGCACTGTAAAATTAGTAACAATGTTTTTCCTCATTATGCTGTCATGAAGGAGCCCTGGTGGCACAGTGGTTAAGTGCTTGGCTGCTGACCAAAAGGTTAGGGGTTCAAATCTACCAGCCACTCTACGGAGAAAGATGTGGCAGTCCATTTTTATAAAGATTTACAGCCTTGGAAACCCATGGAGCAGTTCTATCTGCTACAGAGTTGCTATAAGTCAGAATTGACTTGAAGGCAATTTTTTTTTAGTATCATATCAGAAGAGTCTATAAATACACACAGAAATTATATATAACATATATTTATCCCCTTTTTAAATCAAAGGTCATACAGTATCATGCCAGCCAAGTGCCGTCGAGTCGGATCCGACTCATGGCGACAGTATCATATCATGTTTTAAAAACAAATGTTATGCACAGACTAAAAATACCTGAAAACAGTAATAGCATACATGGCTACTGGGTACATGTTGTTAATGACAGAGTATAAAGATACATTCAAAACTACTTGAGTTTACAATTTAATTTCCAATGAAATAATCGCTCTTCCATAGGGTTGGAAACAATAGTGGTATAGTGCTTAAATGCTATGGTCACTGACCAGAAGGCTGGCAGTTCAAATCGACCAGGTGCTCATTAGAAACTCGATGGCACAATTCTGCCCTGTCACTGTGAGTCAGAAATGACTAAATGGCAGTGGGTTTAGTTTTGGTTTGGTTCTGACTGAAGACATTTTTACAGTGTGCTGATTCAAAAATCTAATTTCCATACTGTCCCACTGTATGCTGGTCCATAAATCCTCAAGAGCCATTTATAAATCAAAACCAAAAAACAAACCCACTGCCGTCAAGTCAATTCTGATTCTAGAAACCCTAAAGAACAGACTAGAACTGCTCTATAGAGTTTCCAAAGAGCATCTGGCGGATTCCAACTGCTGACCTTTTGGTTAACAGACACAGCATTTAAACCACTATGCCACCAGGGTTTCCTCATTTACAAATAGTACCAATTAATTCAATATTTCAAGTCATTTGGGTTTTCACTTGATGATAGCTCTCTGCATATTAAGTTGAGGCTATTTTTCAGCTCCTTAGGTTCATTACTTACTTTGTCTGCAGCTGCCAACAAGCTGTCAGCCATTGTGTCAAGGTTTGGTGCTTTCCCTGTGTAAACGAATCTCATCATTTCTTTAAAAACCTCAGGGTCTACATCATTTATTTCCACTCGATTCTGATATTAAAAAAAACAAAAGCACACACACAAAAAGTAACATCTAAAGAAAACAAGTACACAAATGAACCAAAGTGAATCTTTGACAGTAACTTAAAAGTAACAAATCTGCACTAAAGTACTTTACAACTCAAAAGAAAAATTACTACAGGCCAAACAAAACAATTCAAATTCTGACCTCTTGCTTATAGGATGACAGCAAATAATTTTTTCTTTGTTAAATTCCCAGATTCTAACGTATACATTGCCTAAGATTCTGTAAACAACAGTTCTATTTCCAGCATGAAACAAAAGCAGTGCCCAGTATTTCAGGTAACACCAGATCCCACTATCTGAGAACACTCTCTTTTGCAAGAATGGCATGCTTACTTGACTTGTGACATAATCAGGTCCAAAGAGGATTAGTTACTCTTCTATCTGTGTATTTCTTTCCTGGGACTGATGAAGCTAAATCTTTAACACTAATGACTACCACACTTTTCTGACTCTTAAGCTTTCAATCATCTCTGACATCAATGTTATCTCCACACTTGAAAGTTATTTAGAATTCTTCTAATAACTTCTGAATTCTTCTGATAACCTCTGATTACAGCACTTGCCCAGACCAATCATCAGAGGAAAAAAAACATGTCCATTTTGTTGTGTCTTTTAGTTCTGTGGAAAGAATAAAGCTGAGTCACATGATAAAATTCTAGAGTTGTCCAACTACCTCCTTTGTCATGAGATGAGAAGTGGATGGCGCCCAGGTTCCATTACTGAATATTTTGATGAAAAAAATTCCATTGAATAACTGATTAAAAGGGGAGAAATGGAGAATAGATTTGAAATTCTCACAGATTCCAGATTTCCTAGAACTATGGAGGTAAGATGAAGCCCTGACACTACAGCTCTGAGATAAACTTTAAACCTCAAACCCAAAATTTTCCCCCAAAAGTCATCATAAAAGCAAACAATAGTTTAACTAGTAAAAAAGGCCAACCTGGAAAGTCTGGTGGCATAGTAGTTAAGTGCTACATTTGCTAGCCAAAAGATCAGCAGTTCAAATCCACCAAGCACTTCCTGGAAACTCTACAGAGCAATTCTACTTTGTCCTATAAAGTCACAATGAGGCAGAACTGACTCAGTGGCAGTGGGTTTGGTTTGGTTTTGGTGCTGAGCAGTATTGTCTTTCAAGAACTTTCTAGACTGGATCAAACTGACAATAGCAACTGGAAAGACTAGATAGGAATCTCAGGGGATAGTGCATTTATGTTAATGAGAGAGGAACAGCAGGAGTGCTGCATAAATCAAAGAATGTCATCAATGCCTAAACTGCACATGCAGAACCGTGTATGTTTTGTTCAACAACAAAATATACAGGTGAAAAAGAATTCTGGAGTTGTCCAAATGGACAGTATGCACCTTACAGGGAAATTCAATCTCTGATCTCTAACCTGCACACATATTAAGACAGGTGAAAAAGAAAACATCTGTAGTCTCCAAATAGGTAAGCCTTGATTTAGTGATGAAAAGACTGTATTATTTTTGTTTCTAGAACATAAATTCTAAAATCAACACAGAAAGTTTAGAAAATGGGGAATACACATTTTAACCAAAGAGCTCTCAGATAACTATGGCCTAGAACAGTCTTTTTAGATAACAACTACGCTTGGCTTGGCTTATTTATTTACTCACTACAACAGCATCAAAAGAGCTGCCACTCAGAGTAGTTGCTCAGTATACATATTGGGCTACATGTATTATTCTACTATAAGGACATTCTTTTTTCATCCATCTGTTTGTAAATTCTTTTCCTTCTTATAACAGCATGACAATAAGAACATGCACTGCAACTTCTAACATTCACATTTCATTATTCTACATTTGTACAAACTAAACATTAGCCCTAAACTGTGTTTACCTTTTTGCTTTCTTCCATTTCATGTTCAAACATTGCATTAAAAACAGGGGAACGAGCTGTAACAAGATTAAGCATTATTATGTAATGTATAAACTTATGAAAAAAAAATACTGTTATTACTCAAAAGCAGAAAGTACCTGCAAGCACAGATTTATGAGCTTTAAATTCTTGTCCTCTGACAAAAAAACTGCAATCTGTAAATCTTGTGTTTTCCCAGAGATTACCTAAATCTTCTGCTAGTCGACATTCAGGAACCTTCAAAGTATTTGTATTAGTATGTCCCGATATATTTACTGAATCTTGGACCACACTCACCTAAAAAAAGAGAGTAAGAAAAACATTTTCACAAACTGGTATCAACAATCAGTTACTGAATATACCTGATTTATGCTTAAAATTGTTTTTAAAATCAGTTGAAAAATTCAGTGTATTCTTTGATCAAAAATCTTGCTACCTGGAAGTGGAATTTAAGGATACAATTTAAAGGATAGAAATAATATAGAAAAAAAATAGCGAAAAAACCAGACTTGACTGAATAATAAAATACTATGTAAGTACAGAGCTTATCGATTGGGTGTAACACTGCTTCTATGAAGACTCCAATTTAATGCTTATTCAATTATCTTTCATTAAAAATGGTTAAGCACAAAGTACTTTGTGGAAGCTCTAGCAAGTCTTCCAACTCCACTTTTAATAAGAGGTATTCTACTATATCATTGGAAATTTCACACTACACTTAATAAATTGGGGGGGGGGAAACTACCTCAATTAATAAAGAACATGTTCAGAGAAAATGAACTTTTTAAACAAAAATTACTATATTAGCTACCCACTTTTGTTATTATAATCACTAAATCTTGTGGTAATACGTTATACAGCAATAGATAACTAGTACAAGTACATTCATTTGAAAGACTTACTAGTCTGAAAGAGACTGGAGGACCTCCTAAGGAACTTCTAACTGAAGATACTCTCAAAGGCCACCTTTCAGCCAAATCATAGATGGGATCATAAAACAAACAATTTGGGGGAAGAATGAGCTCCTTTGAATATTAATTACACGAGATCAAAATGGCAACAACTGCCCAAAAAATAAAAATGAGGGAGCAAGGGAAACTGAACTAACAGAAATGGAGAACCTGGAAAGAGAGTGGGACAGTGCTGAAACATTGCAGGGATTGCAGCCAATGTCATAGAACAACCTGTGTAAGAATCACTGACTGGAAAACAAATTTGTTATGTAAACTTTCACCTAAAGCACAACAAAATGCTTTTTAAAGAACTATTTAACAAGCCTTTTATTAAATGAAAGTAAGTTTAAATAAGAACATATTACAAAGTTAGCTATGTGCAAAATATAAATTATGAGGGATAAATTAAATCAAATCCTAATATGCTAAGACATAATACATAATGGTGTTCCAGTGGAAAATGGAGAATATTACGTCTCAGAAGTCCTCACTCATCTCACTGTACAAACATGTATCTTACATGCATTACTGAACATTTCTATAGAAAAACTGGAAAATCTTTATTTTTCAAAGGGTGTTTTCATACACCACCTTTTTCTCCCAACTTGCACACTAACTTTTTGTCATTGTATGTGTACAGAAATCATCTCACCCAATTATTCTATAAAAAGGTTCAAAGTGAGATCAAGAGAAGGTAAATGAAGTACGCTAAATCACACTGTTAGACACAAAGAGAGACTGGATCTGTCCTACCGATAGCCTTTTCAGGGTTACTTGTTGGATTGGCTGTACTACACATCACTTCCTTGGATATTTTTTTAACCAATTATATTATTTTAACACATGTTTCAGAAAGCACTTATTACAACAACCTTTTGAAATATTTTTCTAAAAGTGGGAACTAAGATCTTGTGTACATAAGTAAATTCATCAGTCAAGGTTCTCCTAGTCTATTAAGGTTTTAATCAAGTTATCTCTAAAATTTTAGTAACTACAAAACAGAAACATGCTTTACCAATCCTTACCTACTGTGTCACACATTATAAACCTAATGACACACAAACCAAGAATGCTGATGTTAATAATCAGGATTCAGTTAGGGTCTGCTTTTTATTACATACAGTATTCATTTGTTGACATTAAGCATTGCTCTTGAAAAATCCTAGAGAACAGGAGCAGATCTGTTTTATCACTGACATGGGAGGCAGAGGAATTTAAAAGTGTGACACTATATTTAATTTAGGAAAGGATTTCTTAAATTCCCTAACTAAAAATAATATATTTAACATGGAAATTTAAATATAAATAACAACAAAACAAGTGATAGAATACAAGGATAAAAACTTAAGACATTATCAGACATAGATATTGATAGTGTGACATATGTTCACTTTGTTTAAAAAAAAAAACTCTCCTTTTGAGTCAATTCTGACTCATAGCAACCCTACAGGACAAAACAGAACTGCCCCACTGGCTTTTCAAGAAGTGCTTGGTGGATCTGCACTGCTGACCTTTTGGTTAGCAGCTGTAGCACTTAACCACTATGCAACCAAATATTTTGTATAAGCAATCATAATTCAAAAGGCTTTGTATTACTGACATATACATCTTCATACACAACCATGAATTTTAATCAAGAAATATAATTAGCATCTCAGACACCAAAGAGTATTCAAGGAACTACTTATAGCAGAAATAATGATCTAATTAAAAAATCAATGTACACTAAATTATTGATATTTATGATTATGAAAATAATCAGTCTTAGATTAAGATAAAAATTTAGTTTTCTCTAATTATATACTTAAATCCAGGTAATAAGAAAGCTGTGTGAAGGAACCTAGAATAAAAAATTCAGAAAAAAGGCTGACATTCCTTCCTAAAGTTAAATTTGCTTTTCTTTCATAATAAAGAAAAAAATATGGGTTTCCTCCACTGTGGAAATAAGGTTCCCATTTTAAAAATCTGAATTCTTCAAACTGGTTCTGAAGGCTGGGAATCTCAAAGCTGCACAGTAGTACAATTTCATCATTCTAATCAACTCCCTAACTTCACCCCGCCCCAATCACATTTGCTTAAAAGTAAGGAACTTTTAACTGTTCAACTTCATTGTTTTCTAAAATAATAGGTCCTAGACATTTTGCACTTCAACAGTTAGAAATCACTCTTACAAATTTAGGCGGCAGCAACAGGATTGTCACCTTTTACTTTGTAAGTGGTCTTTAAGTGAATAAAGCATCATCCGCCATCACGACATCTTTAAAACAAAAAGGCTACCTCAGCAACAGAAAATAAAACCCAAAACACCAAACCCACTGCCTTCAAACTGTTTCCAACTCAAAACAACCCTCTACAAGAGAGGAGAACTGCCTCCTAGTTTCCAAGGAGTGCCTGATGGAGTCAAGCTGCTGATCTTTTCATTGGCAGCTGTGTCTCTTAACCGCTACATCACCAGGGCTTCCAACAGAAAACAGGATGGCAAAAAAAATGTGTCCTTAAAACTGAATTAGCTTGTTTAACTTTATTAAAAGAGACATATTATATACATTTTTATCTGAGTATATATGCTGTTTCTGTATATCACGAAATGGCATGGATCTGCAGCT
Organism: Heterohyrax brucei; assembly: GCA_028571685.1. NCBI lineage: Eukaryota > Metazoa > Chordata > Mammalia > Hyracoidea > Procaviidae > Heterohyrax > Heterohyrax brucei. The sequence goes on along the minus strand of CM053146.1, from coordinate 38,314,160 downwards.
AGTATTTAAAATTCATTTGATTTCAAAAGATGAATTATAGTTTTGTATTTTTTCCCACTTATTCCTCAATTCCTGTTTTCTATACCACTTTGTGGGAGAGAGGGCAAAGCTGTTCACCATACTTGGTATCTCTTTACCTCTCGTCATGGGAAACACTGTATGGAACTTGCAAGATTAAGTTAGTTCTTGCACAGAAGGGGTAGCACCAAACTGCCTTACCTGTCTACAGCACCACTTGCAGGGGAGGGGGAGGAGGCAGTTCTTTAGGTAGGCTCAGTGCAACGCGCTTCCTCCTCTTCTGCAAGCAGTGCAGGAGACGCTGCAGAAGGAAGGGGCATCCATGAGAGTGGTGGAAGAAATAATGGAGGGCATGAGGAATGTTTGCTAAAAGTTCTTTCTGCCCAATTATGCTAAATATGGTGCCCAGAGTATAAATATGTACAGCAGTAAAAAAAAAATGCATGTTTCAGGATCCAAACCTGAACTGGATCAACCACAACTTAGAATTGTTTGACATGATGATCTTATTAGGGTCACAAGCATGTACAATCTAACATATGGATACCAATCACACTTCAAAACTAAATAGCAAAAAAAAGGACCTTAATTTCAGCCTTAATTCTGAATTTCTTTGTTATCTAGGTTCCAATAATATATTCTAAGGAAAATAGCTATAAAAATTCTTCAATTCTAAAAAAAGGAATATAGAAATATTTTCTGAAGATGTTCATTCACAAATGACTTTTGCTGCATTACTTTTTTTAAAGTGGGTTAAATATTAAACAGCCTTTAAGGTCTTTTAAATTCTAATATACCCTGATTTTTTACTTAATTAACACTTCGAAATTTAAGATAACTGCTAAAATTCAAGGAGTTTCTACAATAAGCTGCTAAAAATTTTATACAGAATAAACTGCATTTATTTAGAATATTATTGAGAATATTTATGGGCAATATATATTTCAACAGTTCCTTTCCCCCAAATTGTTTAAGGATAAGTCTCATTCAAGACACTTGTATACGGTGTATCAGCCAAATAATAGTATTCATAACAAATTCATAACATAGCCCATTTAACCTGTCTAAATGAAAATAAGATTCACTCTACTCACGCTATGTAATCTCTAGGGCCATATTTCAATTACTATTCTGACACAAAATAATGACATACAATTAAGTTGTAATCTTGCCAGAAAAATCTTACACTGTTCCGATAAAGAGATTAAAATCTACCTAAGTAGCAGTTAAGGAAATTATCATGCTTCCAAGACATTCATCTGTCTACAGTAAACTGTGAAAATCTAACAATGGGTTTACTGGATCATAACTTTTCCCACTGCTTTCAACATTTCATTAAATCTATGTTATTAAGACATATTCTCTATAAACTATATTGGCAGTAATCTTTGAATCACCAAAAGATGAATCTCAAAAATTTATATAGATAAGACTACTTCATGATACTAATAACAGAAGCAAATCAAAACTTCAAATTAAGAAAAATCTTTAAGTGTAAATTATTAGATAAGCATTGCTGCTAACTTTTAACATGTGATATTTTAAGCACATATGAGACAGATCTCACTCAACGGCATTTGGCTTGGCGAATACACCTCAAAAATCTGTCAACTGACAAGACTTATCCTAAAAATTTGAGAAACTATTTATGAGAATAAAAAAAACTTTTGCTGTAGAATCAACTCCGACTCACAGCAACCCTATAGGATAGAGTAGAATTGTCCCACAGGGTTTCCAAAGCTGTAATCTTTATGCACACATACTGTCACATCTTTCTCCTGAGGAACAGCTGGTGATTTTGAACTACCAACCTTTCAGTGCTTTAACCACTGTGTCATGCAGCCTCTTTACTTCTCAGAATACTAACATTTGGTTAATTATTGAATTAACAAGAAGTTTCTCTAATCCTTCTTGGAAAGCCTGATGGTGTAGCGGTTAAGCTGCTAACCAAAAGGCTGGCATTTCAAATTCGCCCTTGGACATCATATGGGGCAGTTCTACTCTATCCTAATAGGGTTGCTGAGTCAGAAGTGACTTGACAGCAATGGGTTTGATTTCCTCTTGGTTTAATCATTTCAAGTACTGTTCATTTCTGTTCACATATGGCTTTCAACTGATAAACTGAGTAATAATGTGTAATATTACAAAAATATTGACTATGTGTCAGTAACTCAGAATGAAGAATTCTGAAATTTTCGTACATAAAACTATGCTCAGTCACAATCGTTTCAAAAAGAAGACGTATTTAACATAAGGCAGTGTAACTACAGGAGCCCTGGTGGTGTAATGTTAAACACGTGGCTATTAACCAAATGGTTGTTAGTTCAAATCCCTGGGCTGCTTCACAGAAGAAAAGACCACCGGTCTGCTCCTGTAAAGATTATAGCCTAGGAAACCCCAGGGGAAGCTCTACTCTGTCCTGTAAGGTAGGACAACACTAGGACTGCATTTATAATTAACAGCTACAGATATGCCAGAATTCTTTCTATAACTAATTTCCAACTGGGCCACTATACTGATCTGCAAGACAATCCTCTCAGCTTCTTCTTAGTCACACATTTACAAATGAATCTTATTCACATACCAATTAATCTTTAAATTGCAGCTAATATTATTCCAGTTTATAGTTTTGCTAAACCACTGAAGTTAACCACGGAGTTCCTTAAATGAAAAAGTCTACTCACCTCACAAAATAATGTCAGCTTGTCATCTGGTAAAAGACCATTAGCTTCATCAAGCAAAAAATCTCTTCTAATGAATTTTTTAAAACCCCAGTCCTTTCCTTGCACAAATCGATATGCTCTTTGGCTTTCTGGTGGAAAAGAGAACAGAAGTTTAAATAAAGCAAATAGCACTTTTTAAAATAACACAGTAGAATAAAATGCACAAAACAGAACTGGGCCAATATAGCCATCATAGCTATGTGTGTTCATAAAAGAAATGTCATAAAAGTTAAGTAACATAATACCAGATCACTCCACATTACTACATAAATTTTAGCAATCATCAGTGACCTTGATTTTAGATACCTGGATCTCTGAAGACAAACACACACACAAAAAAGATCAAATCTTGCAGAGAAAGAAGAGATCTTTCTTAACAATCTAGGTCCCCTAGGACAATGAAATAGATCAAAAACACTGGCACAGGCATACCCGTCAACATCTCATATCAGCCCCCTACTACAGCAGTACTTCACATTTCCTGCTTTTCCTTTAAAAATGGATGCTGGAAATCACTAAGGTATCTGTTTTAGTCATTTTGTGCTGCTCTAACAGAGATACCACAAGTGGATGGTTTTAAAAGGAGAAATTTTATTTGTTACAGTCCAGTAAGCTAAAAGTCCCAATTCAGGGCATCAGCTCCAGAGGAAAGTCTTCTCAGTGGGCACTGGAGGAAGGTCCTTGTTGTCAGTCCTGCCCTGGACTGGGGGCTTCTGAGGCACAGGAACCCCAGTCCTTTCCCAAGGATGCACTCTGCTCTCGGCACTGCTTTTTGGTGTTGTGAGGTCCCCAAATGTCTCTGTTAGCTTCCCTCCTTTCTATCTCAAGACAACAGCTCAAGGCACAAGACACTTCCACACACTGAATCTTGCTCTACCAATGTAACTTGTCGCCCATCCACCCTCACTTACATCACTGAGGCAGGAATTCCAACATGGGGAACATTACACAATACCAGGAATTATGCCCCAGCCAAACTGCTAGGGATTTTGGGGGGAACACAATCCAATCCATGACAGCATCCTCTAAGCTTCCCTAGGATACACATGCCAATGATTTAAATTTTAATGGACTACAAAAAAACCTATGGTGTGTTAAAAAAAAGTCAGTCTCCTTTGAGAGGACTCTGTCCCTGAAATTTGGGGAGGTCATTGAGGGAATTCTGTCCCTTGAGTTCAGGGAAGTCATCTTATCCAATGATCAGACATTGCCATTAGCTAAAAGCTGCCTGGTAAACTCCACCTGTTATAACCATAAAGCCATAAATAACTTCATGCCTACCACCCAACCCTCCTAATCAAAGCTCTTCCTTGACCCTAAACAAACCGTATCTTCTTCCCCTTTTAATCAACACTTTTTCCTTATCAGACCGTAAATTCCCTTACCAGAATTTCTGGCTACCCCTCCTCTCTGACATTCTTTCCTTTATCACACCCTGAATCCCCTCAACCTCACACTACCTCATGAGAACTTTAAAACTATAAAAAACCTGACCTACTTGCCAGGGGGCAGGCTGAGCCACATTTTGGTTCAGATTCCACTTTCCTTCTCCTCAAATAAACTCCACTGGACTCTCAAGCTGGTGTGTCTCTGCCCCTGTTTTGTACCATTCTCTATCCAACATCCTTAGCATTCTAATCTTCCAAAAAATTTTCATAAAAGTCCAAATTACACTTTTAACATAATATTGTAGATTTAATAACTAAATGTTTCAAATGCCTAACATGTTCCATAAGAACTGAAATAAATAAAATAATCTACCATTATAGACAGATATAGATAGATACAAAATAATCTATCCATTACACAAATAACAAAAATGGAGGTGGAAAGTTAGTAATAAGTACTTCTGACACTCTTCATTATCTGAAAGAAGAGACAATGTGAAAATATGTGTTACTTTGGCAATAAAAGGGTTGTTTTTTCAAAATGTGTGTGTGGAACATGTTACCTGTGATAAAAAATTACTTGTTTCTGTGCTTTTCTTCTGGAAAATATATAAAATTTAACATGGCAGTTTACAATATATTTCCATACTATGCACATTCTGTGTTTCTTACATTGCTCCTCTATGGAAAAGCTAGCATTTCAGCTAGCTATATGTGAATCTTGTGGAAACCCCGGTGGCCTAGTGGTTAAGTGCTATGTCTGCTGACCAAAATGCTGGCAGTTCAGATCTGCCAGCACTCCTTGGAAACTCTGTGGGGCAGTTCTAGTCTGTCCTACAGGGCTACAGTTGGTCGGAACTGACTTGACAGCGTGTAACAACAACAACCAGGTATGTGGTAAGTCCTGCGACAAAGAAGGAAACCCTAGTGGTACAATGGTTAAGGGCTTCAGCTGCTAACCAAAAGACTGGCAGTTCAAATCCATCAGCTGCACCTTGGAAACTCTATGGAGCAGTTCTGCTCTGTCCTCTAGGGTCACTGTGAGTCAGAATCAACTAGATGGCAGTGTCTGGTAGTGACTAAGAATAAGTGACTGCCTTCCAGTCAGCATTTGGCTCACTGCTCAGAAAGTTGCTATTGACAAAACCAGGATATTCTATTTCCTTTTGCATTACTCTTTAGATTTTATGATCTGGCAAAAATAGCCAGGGAGAAGAGAAACATTTTTTGAACACCTATTACATGCCAAGCAATCAATCAGGCACCTTGCCCTAACATCAGCTATTTTTCCCAACTGACAAGTGAATGTCGTTTTAGGTCAAGAGAGAGTGGTATTTTAATATTATTTTGAACAGTTTTTTTTTAATAGGTCTTGTGAAGTACAAGATTTAGTAAAACAACTACATCTTTCTATACTGGCATTTAAAACTAATTAAGTACTGTTCAACTTAAATGTCTTAAGTTAAACTTTGTTGGAAAAAAATGTCTTAATTTTCTTGGTAAAGTGCAAGTGTCATTTAACATAGTTACAGACACTTCTTCACTCAGATTACAAATCACTTACCCATTGCTTTTGTTTCTTCCCTTTTAGCATTCAGAAGGGAAAATTTGAATTTTGCTCGAACTTCACTTTTTGGGCAGCTGACTAAAAGCAAATATAAGGACAAGTAGTCTTTACTTTCATCGTCTAGTCCTTTTGGATTTACCCTCAGGCACCTGAAACAGAACAGCAAGCTCACATGGAGGAATGCAGTACTTTAAGAGTTCAAAAGTAAGAGAAGTAACACTGAAATTATTCATTAAATAATATCAAAAAGAACACTCCTTGCAATAAATACACTCACAATTCTTTGTAATTCTCTATACTGCTAGGAACTTATTAGTCCAATATAAAATTAAACTAATTTCTACTCGGGAACAATTAACAACAACAAAACCATAAAGCAGCTGATGAGAACATCAACAACAAATAACAAATATAAAAACAAAAATCTTACCATTTCATTTTGTCATTTGGGCCAGATGAAAACGTTGAACTTTTTAACACTTCACCCATTTCCTCTCGACAAAAACTGAAGTTATTAATGGTCCACATGTAGGAAAACTTTACCACTTTAACCTAAGAGATTCAGAAAACCACTCTTAATAATGGCTTCTTTTGGAAATCCTGGTGGAGTAGTAGCTAACAGCTACGGCTACTAACCAAAATGTCAGCATCTTGAATCCACCAGGCATTCCTTGGAAACTCTATGGGGCAGTTTTACTCTGTCCTTCAGGTCACTGTGAGTTGGAGAAAACTTGATGGCATTGGGTTTGGTTTTTACACTTAACTTGTCATATCCTATAATCTACTTTTCTAGTATTTCTAGTAACTATGGCACACGTTTTACAATAATATTCTTGAAACAGCATAAAATTTACAAATGACATATACATAAGTAAAGCATTTTAACAGCATGTACCTGTGTATAACACCAGCTTTCTGCTAAAGGACCAGCAGGCATGTCTCCAGATAGAGGTGGGGTGGGTTCCTGAGACATTGCCACGGTATTGCTGTCTTTTAGGATTTATGCAGTATCTGAGTACTGCACCTACAATAAAAAAGAAATTCCATTTACTGATCAAAAAATTTAACTGAGTGAACTAATACAGACAAGTCATAAAACAATTATTTTTCCCAAATTAGTTTATAAAGGAACTAAGAATGTAAAATTTTAATAGTTTTGAAGAAACATAATCATGAGCCGTTGTAACATGCAGCACCTGAATCTCAGTGACAAAAATTAATATATGTAGGTGAGACATTATACTGCTAAGGCACACTTTCCAAAGTATTACAAATCAAATATAAGATAGCTAAATGTTATGATCATAAACATAAAATCACAAACCAACATAGGAAGCTTAATGACAGCAAGTAATCCTGATTCTTCATCTTTCAGCTTTTCACTGACATATTCATGAAAACCAAAACTCCTAAGAACTATAAATACAATTATTCATATATAAAGATCCCATAACTTCTTACCAACTAAAACACAGAATGGGCAATGCTCTGTAAGAATGCAGGATTTCCACAAGTCTGCCCCCTCTTCAAACAGGTTGTGTGGCAAGACTTCATTCACCCCTATCAGAGTGCTTCCAACTGAGATCAACCATACATTTCAGTAAGGTTCTTGTACTACCCATTTGGACACACAATTAACTACTCACAACCTGACCCAACATTAGTGACTAGATGATGATGTTTTGCGACTTGCAAAGTCTATAAACAAAAAAGGTGAAATCTGAAAGAGCTACATAAGGAGTGTAGTTTGCAGGTGCAATGGGTTTACAATTCATATTCAGACATAATGACTCAGGTCTGGAGAACCCTCTTTTCATTTAAGAGTAAAACAATCAAAGAAAAAAAAACACAAGTTCCACGGGGGGAGGGGGCAGGAAGATTACTAGGTGAAAAAGAAGACCTTATCTAAAATGCAGAAAAAGAGTATTTCCTCTGTGACAACAGTCCATGAGGAAAAAAATGCAAGGTGAGTTAAGAAGAGAAAGACACAAGAAAGTTGCCTGAAGATGTACAGAAATAGTGTTAACAAAGGTACTAAAAAAAACAAACCATGACGAAGCCTACCGTAAATCTGTACAAGAAATAAGCAATAACGGGAAAAAAGAACTAAGCAGCATAAAGTTCTCTCAGAAACTGAAAAATGATACAGAAAACAAAGGATATTACCACAGATACAGAAGACAGAGACCACAATCAGAACTACTCAATAGATGACTGCTCCAGAAGAAGGAACCAAAATAAACAGAAAAGCACATATATATCAAAGAAGACGAGTATCTTTTAAGTGGAATAAGAACTTAGTCTATCGTCTGAAAGCCATAATAACCCATCACAATAAGGCACTCATACAGGTATTTCTGTGAAATACAAAATGACAGAGAACAAAAGAATCCATACAGTACAAGGTCTGACAATTAAATCCGTGAACTTAATTCTTCTACGTGCTACAGACCTTGTTTCTGAATATCACTATGGTCACCTTCGAAGTACCCCCTCGCCCTTGAAAAGCCATGCACCAATGGCAGCGCCTACACCACCTTTCAAAGCAATTTTGGAACTCTTTCGGGAATGGCTATCACGCACAGTGGCAAGTTCGCAAACTTAATTGTATAGGTATCTGTGAGGGAGTTTTTAGCCAGTAAATAACCGCAACACCCTCCCTACTCAACTGGTGTGGCCCTCAATGCCTTTCTTTTTCACCCAAAGATAAAGGAAATTTTGAAAAGAAAACATTTTGATGACACTCAAGACATCAAGAGCAGTATGACGACAGTTCTGATGGTCATTCCAGGAAAAGAGTTCCAAAATTGCTTTGAAGGGTGGACAATGCCCTGGGAATGGTACATACTTTCCCAAGGGGAGTACTTTAAAGAAGACCATATTGATACTCAAGCATTGAGGAACGCAGCACTTCTTCTAGGATGAGTTCACGAACTTAACTGGCAGTCCTTATACATTTCCTTTAAAGCAAAAAACATCAAAACGGGCCATCTTTCTACTCAACAATAAAAACCTAAAGAAAACAAGCACAAAAAATACACGCATGACTGCTAAGCTGCAAGTCGGCAGTAGTATACTAGAAGAAAAGGGCTGGTAAGCTGCTTCCACTTAAGATCCCACACACACTGCCATCCAGTCAATTTGAACTCATAAGGACTCTCTAGGACAGAGCAGAACTGCCCCCTAGAGCTTCAGTGCGTGGAGGATTCAAATTTCCAACCTTTTAGTTAGCAACCGTAGCTCGTAACTACACACCACCACGGTTTTACAAGTCTTCTAGGAGGCAGCTTAATCATCTGTAGTGTTAATTATATTGTACTGAAGTTCACTGATTTTTCAATTAACAAAATGTAAAACACTTTAGAACTGAGACATACTACCACAACATTTATGCAGAAAGTCCTCATAAGTGCTTCATGAAGTTACAAATGAAAATACTAATGTAGTATCGGAACAATTGTGTGTGTGTGCCTGTGTCTGTATGTATGTATCAACAGTGTTCCCAAGACTTTAACAAGAAGAATAAGTATCATATGCTGGTTGAAAGAGATGAAAAAAGTAGGGTGGGGACCCACACTTCCTGACTTTGACTTGTATTGTATATATAGCTACAGTAATCAAAACAGACCAGTGGAAAACAACTGAGAAAGGATCAGTGCCTTAAGAGAAGTGAATACACAGTTCATCTTATGGGCACTGCTACTGATACTTTAACATAACTTTCCTTATCAAGTGATGTACTTGAGAGCCCCCAAATAAATCTATATATCTATTTTGTTGTTAGGTGCCATGAAGTTTGTTCCAACTCACAGTGACCCTAGGAACAGAATGAAACACTGCCTGATAAGGCTCCATGCCCACAATCACTATGCTTGAGCCCACTGTTGCAACCACTATGTCAATCCATCTCCTTGAGGATCTCCCTTTTTTCACTGACTGTCTTAGTCACCTGGTACTGCTCTAATAGAAAATATCAAAAGTGGAAAGTTTCATGAGGAGAAGCTTTCATTGTCACAGCCTGGTGAGCCACAAATCCATTCATAAGTTACTAGTCCATTCAGTATGAGAGATCATCACAGTCTGGTAGGCTGAGTCCACATCCAGTGAGAGCATCTTGGCACAGGATCCTACGGTCCAAAGGATGTGCGCTGCTTTTGATGCTTCTCTCAGTGGTATGAGGTTCCCAATCCTCTTCCTGCTTCCTTTCCTTTTCTCTCTTGCAAGATGAAAGGATTAAGGGTGGGGCAAGCCACACACCAAGGAAACTCCCTTTACAGTGGGGAAGGGAGGTGATCCTATGAAGGATTTACAGCCCCACCCTAATCCTTTAACATACAGCATAGGAAAACCACAAAATGGGGGACAGTCACAAGATACTGGGACTCATCGCCCAGCCACGTGGCTACACCTATTTTGGGGGGGACACAATTCAATCCATGACACTGACCCTCTGCTTTACCAAGCATCATGTTCATTTTCAGGGTCTGATCCCTCCTGTAAACATGTACTAAATACATAAGACATTGTCTTGCCATCCTTGCTTCAACCAGAGGAACATTGGTTATATTTCACTCAAGAGAGATCTGCTTATTCTTTTGACAGTTCATGGTATATTCTATATTTTTCTCCAATACACCAATTCAAAGTAGTCAGTTCTTCTATCATCCTTATTTACTGTTCAGTTTTTACATGCATATGATGTCAGTGAAAATAATACAGTTTGGCTCAGTCACACCTTAAGTCTTCAAAGTGACATCTTAGTTTTTTGACATGTTGAAGAGGTCTTTTGTAGAACATTTTCCAAATATAGTATGTCTTTTGATTTCCTGACTGCTGTTTCCACACAGGCTTTGACTATGGAACTCAGTAAAATTAATCATTGACAACCTCAGTCTTTTTTCCGTTTATCATAATGTTGCTTATAAATCCTGTTGTGAGGATTTCTATTTTCTTGATGCTGAGATGTAAGCCATATTGAAGGCTGTGGTTTTGGATCTTCACCAGTAATTGTTGCAAGTTCTCTTCATTTTCAGCAAGCAAGGTTCTGTCATCTGTGTAACGAAGCTTGTTAATGAGACTTCCTCCAATCCTGATGCCTGGCTCTTCAGCTTCTTGGGTTACTCGCTAGGCATACAGAATGAATAGGGATAATGAAGGATACAACCCTTTCTGACTTTAAACCACACAGTGCCCCATATTTTCTTCACAAGACTGTCTCTTGATCTGTGTACTGCTTACTCATGAGTACAATAAAGTGTTCTGGACATCCCATTCTTCAAAATGTTACCTTCAATTTGCCATCATCCACACAGTTGAATTGCCTTGGCACAGTCAATAAAATACAGACAACATCTTTCTGGTATTCTCTGCTTTCAGTCAAGATATATCTGACATCAGCAATGATATCCCTGGGTCCATGTTCTCTTCTGAATCTGGCCTGAATTTCTGGCAGTCTCTGATCAACATACTTCTGTGTTACTTTTGAATGGTTTTCAGCCAAATTTTACTTCTAGGTGATATCAATGATACTACTCAATAATTTCAGCATTGGGTTAGATGACCTTTCTTGGGAGTAAGCATAAATATAGATCTCTTTCAGTTGGTTGTTCGGGTAGCTGTCTTCCAAATTTCTCAGCATAGATAAGTAAGCACTTTCAGCACTGTAATCCATTTGTTGAAACATTTCAATTGATACCCTATCAATTCTTGGAACCTTGTTTTTTGCCAGGGCCTTCAATGCAGCTTCGACTTCTTCCTTCACTGCCATCAGTTTCTGATCTCATGCTATTACTGAATGTAACCCATTCTATTTGGTATAAAGATTCCGTGCACTCCTTCCATTTTCTTTTGATGCTTCCTGTGTCTTTTAATATTCTCCTCACAGAAGAGTTCACTCTTCCAACTCAAGCTTTAATTTTCTCTTCAGGTCCTTCAGCTTGAGAAATGCAGTGTGTTCTTCTCTTTTGGTTTCCTCTCTCCCGCTCTCTGCACACGTCATTGTAATACTTTGCCTTCTAGAGCTGGCCTTTGAAATCTTCTGTTCAGTTCTTTTATTTCACCATTTCTTCCTCTTGCTTTAGCTACTTGACAAACAAGAACAAGTTTGAGTCTCTTCTGATGTCCATTTTGGTCTTTTCTTTCTTTCCTGTCTTTAAATGATCTCTTGTTTTCTTTACATATGATATCTCTGATGTCATTCCAAAACCCATCTAGTCTTTGGTCATCAGAGGTCATTGTGTCAAATCTACTCTCTAAACTCAGGTGGAATATACTCAAGGTCATACTTTGGCTCTTGCAGACTCATTCTAATTTTCTTCAGTTTCAGCTTGAACATAGGTAGAACTGACAGTCTGTTCCTCATGTGTCTATCACTGTGTCTCATACCACGGGAGCCCTATGTGTTGTTGTGATTTTGGAAGCTATGTCACAGGTATTCTCCTACCAGTAGGGTCACACTTGGTGGACAGGTTTCAGTTGAGCTTCTAGACTCAAACAGACTAGGAATAAGGGTCTGGCTGTCTATTCCTGAAAAGAATAACCCAGCAAAAACCTTATGAATAGCAGTGGAACACTTTCTGATACAGTTGCAACAATGAGCAAAATGAGCAACAATGAGCAAAATGAGAAGAAACAGCTGTAAATATCTGTTAGAAATTAGAACACGGAATATAAGTATGACTATAGGAAAACTGTAAAAAATGAAATGGAATGCATAAAATACTGACATCATAGGCACTACTGAGCTGAAAGGGACCAGTATTAGCCATTTTGAATTGGAAAAATCATAAGGTCTATTATTCCAGTAAGGACAACTTGCAGAGGAATGCTGTTGCATTCATCGTCAAAAAGAACATTTTAAGACTCATCCTGAAGTTCAAAGCTAGAAGCAATAGGATAATATCTACAGGCCTAAAAGGAAGACTAGCTAATACAACTATTCAAATTTCTGCACCAACCAGTAAGTTCAAAGATGAAGAAATTTAAGATTTTTACCAGCTTCTGCAGTCAGAAATTGACTGAACATGTAATCAGAGTGTATTGATAACTACTGGTGATTAGAATGCAGGAGTTAGAAATAAAGAAGAGTAGTAGGAAAATATGGCCTTGGTGATTGAAATGATAATGGAGATTGCATGAGAGAATTTTGTAAGATCAATGACTTCACTGCAAACACCTTTTTTCACCAACACAAATAGCAATTATTCACATGGACCTTGCAAGACAAAATATACAGGAATCAAATAAACTACACTGGTGGAAAGAGATGCTAGAAAACCTCAATATCAGCAGTCAGAACAAGGCCAGGTACTGACGATAGAATGGACCATTAACATCTCACATACAAGTTCCACGCATTTATTTGGGGGAAAAAGAAAAAAAAAAAAACAAAACTTTTGAATCAATTCTGATTCATAGCAACCCTACGGATCCATGGCCAACTGGATCCCAGGCTGGGAGGGAGTGTAAATCTAAGGAGCTTTTCCAACAGAAAGGCTGTGGTTTGCTCAGTGCTGCCTTACAGATAGTACCCAATGGGCAATGGTAGCAGCGCAGTAACCATGGCTCAACAGGTGCCTCTGCTGTCACCCACAAAGAGGTGCCTACCACACCTTACAGCCTGATGGACTTTGGAAGCTTTCATATACCTTTTAGCTTTTAAAAATAAGATGCCTGGAGAGATAACTGCTGTGCAGCTGCACAGCATCTCTTCCAGCCTTTACTGACCCACATCATAGGGTCAGTTTATGGTCCCCCAGTGAATCCACAAGTAGGACAGGGTCTTCACCAGCTAAGAGGTGGAGCCTGCCACCACAGAAAGTCCACTGGGGCTAGTCACTAGAGTACACAGAGGTGGCTAGTGATACACTCCCTTCTCAGAATTACACCTCAGCTCCTATTGTGGCAACACCAGATAAGTTAAACAGTGTCTAGATATCCCAAAAGCAACAAACCAGCACCAAGCATTTAAAGAAACAAAGCATCATGGCTGTGGAAAACTCTCAAAGTAAAGAATCAAAAAAATTCCCAGATGAAGAAGTCTCTCTGGAACTATCAGAGGTTGAGTACAAAAGAACTAGACAGACAGCCCCCTTACAGATTAAACAAAATGCAGCAGAGCAAAATGAAAAATTAAGCAAGCTATTCAAACTGAGAAACATCAACATACTGAAATCTGACAGATCAACAACAAAATTACACAATTAGATGATTCAATTCAAAGCCAAAAGAGCAGAACTGATGAACTGGAAGACAGACTTAGTGATCTTGAAGATAGAGTAACTGACACCAACATTTACAAGGACAGACCAGAGAAAAGAAACAAGTAAAATGAAGAAGCATTAAGAAACTCTATGAAGTGAAACTCTATGAAGACGAAGAATCTACAATTAACTGGAGTTCCTGAACATGGACGGACACCTGAAAACATAGAGTATGATGTTCAGTTGCTGCAGAAAACCTCCCTGAAATTATGAAAGAAGAGAACACAGATATCCAAGAGGTGTATTGAATGTCACAAAAAGTAGACCCCAAAAGAAAGACACCAAGACATACTATAATCAAGCTTAATACAATGAAACATAAGCAGAAACTCTTACAGTCAGCGAGACTCAAAGCAAAGCTAACAGTCAGAGGGAAGTCCTGTAAGCTTTGTTCTGACTTCTCAGCAGAAATGAAGTTGGCATGGAGGCACTGGGATGACACATTCAAAACCTTGAAGGAGAAAAACTTCTAACCAAAAAAGGTATATCCTGAAAAACTGTGTCTCAAACATGAAGGTGAAATTAAGTCATTCGCAAGTAAACAGAAGCTTAGAGACCTTGTAAAAACCAAACCAAAACTATAAGAAATACTGAAAGAAGCGCTTTGCTTAGAAAAACAAAACCATTACGTCTGTATTTAAGGAGGCAATTCAGGACACAACATCCAGAAAATTACTCAACTAGGGAAGGCACAAAACTCAATCAAAGATACAATATTAAAAGAAGGGAACCAGTGATCACATCTTAAAAACTAAGATACTATGACATTAAAAAGGACACACTACAGTAGTTACAGTCCTATCAGGTGGAGAGGAAGTTGGTAAGACTTGTAGAAATTAAAATGCGGTTCAAACTTAGAATATTAAGGGGGATGAGAGGGGCAGCCACAAAGCAAAAACAACAATGCAACATATCAGAACAAGAAACATAACACAGAAGTCTCAACAAAGACAAAAACCAACACTGAAAAAGATGAAAAGTCAACCTATAAAGAAGAATGACTGAGAACAGATTAACAGCAACAGAAAACATCAACACAAAAAAATAAATACATCAAAATGACAGTACTAAACACATACCTATCAGTAAGTACACTGAATGTAAATGACTGAGTGCTCCAGTAAAGAGATAATGAGTGACATCTTGGATCAAAAGACACAACCCGTCTATATGTTGAAACATACCTTATACTGAAAAATATAAACAAACTGAAAATTAAAGGATGGAATAATATATATCAAGCTAACAACATACAAAGAAGAGCAGGTGTGGCAATACTACTCTCACATTAAATAGATTTTAATGTAAAATCCACCATTGTGGACAAGGATGGTCACTATTTTTTGCTGAAATGTTCAATACACAAGCAAGACTTAACAATATTAAATATTGAATATTAAATATTGAACCCAATATTAGAGCATCTAAATACACTGAAGACACACTGACTACATTAAAAAATGAGACAGATCACTCCATAATATCAGTGGAAGACTTCAGCACTTCACTTTCAGTAATAGACAGATCATCCAGAAAAAAGCTCAGTAAAGACAGATGATCTTATTGCCACAACTAACCAACCAGACCTCATCGATATATACAGAACTTTTTATCCATCAACAGATAACTATACCTCCTTCTCCAATGCACACAGAACATTTTGCAGAATATACCATGTGTTAGCACACAGAGCAAATCTCAACAAAATCCAAACCACTGAATTATTGCAAAGCATCTTCTCAGACTATAAAGCCATAAAGTCAAAATCAATAGCAGAAAAAATATAGACAGAAACTGGAACTCATGGAAACTGAACAACATCTTGCTCAAAAGCCATGGGTTATAGAATAAGTCAAGGATGAAATGAAGAAATTTATGGATTCAAATGAAAATGAAAACACAGCCTACCAGAACCTATGGGATACAGCCAAAGCAGTGCTCAGAGATCAATTTATTTCTATAAATGCACACATTTGGAAGAAAGAAAAGACCCAAACCAAAGAATTAACCCTACAGCTTGAAGAAGAAGAAGGAGAACAAATGAGGACTCTCTCAGGCACTAGAAGAAAACAGTTCATAAAGATTAGAACAGAACTAAACGAATTAGAGAACAGAGGAACAATTGAAAATATTGATAGAACCTAAACCTGGTTTTTTGAAAAGACCAACAAAATTGACAAACCATTAGCTAAACCTACTGAAGAAAAACAAGAGAAGAAACAAATAACCCCAATAAGAAATAAGATGGGAGACATCACAACAGATCCAACAGAAATCAAAATTATTGTAATAAAATACCATGAAAGACTGTACTCTAACATATTTGAAAACCTAGAAGAAATGGACAAATTCCTAGATTCATGTCACCTAACAAAAGTATCACAAGGAGAAGTAGAACAACTTAATAAATCCATCACAAAGGGAGAGACTGAAAAACTCATCCCAAAACTACCAACCAAAACATGCCCTGGCCCAGATGGCTTCACCACAGAATTCTACCAAGCTTTTAGAAAACAGTGAACTTCAATACTATCGAGACTGTTTCACAGCATACAAAGGGATGGAATACTCCCAAATTCATTCTATGAAGTCAGCATAACCCTGATACCAAAGCCAGGGAAAGATCCTTCAGAAAAGGAGAATTACAGACCAGTATCACTGATGACTCTAGATGCAAAAATCTTCAACAAAATCTTTGTCAATAGAATTCAACAACATGTCAAAAAAAATAATTCATGATGACCAAGTGGGATTCATATCATGGTTGCAAGCCTGGTTCAATATCCAAAAAACAATTAATGTGGCCAATTACATAAATAACACAAAAGAATCATCCCATTTTGTTAATTGATGCAGAAAAGACATTTGACTAAGTCCAACACTGACTCATGCTAAAAACTCTCAGCAAAATAGGAATAGAAGGCAAATTTGTCAATGCAGTAAGGACTATCTATGCAAAGCCAACCACCCATATCATCCTGAATGGACAGCGACTGAAAGAATTTCCTTTGATAACAGGAACTATACAGGGATGCCCACTCTCACCTCTCCTATTCAACATGGTACTAGAAGTTCTGGCCAGAGCAATTAGACAAGACCAAGAAATAAAGGACATCTGCATCTGCAAAGAAGAAGTAAAAATCTCCCTATTTGCAGATGATATGGTTGTATACACAAATACTAAACAATCCATAAGTAAACTACTCAAACTAATAGAAGAGTTCAGCAAAGTATCAGGTTATAAAATAAACATAAGTATCAACAGGATTCCTTTATGCTAACAAAGAGATTATTAAAGAATAAATTAATCAATACCACTTACTATAGCCCCCAAGAAGATAAAATACCTGGGAATAAATCTAGCTAAAGAAATAAGAGACCTATACAGAGAGAGCAATAGCAACTTAGTGCAAGACACCAAGAGACTTATCTTAATGCAGAAAGCTACCCTACTCATGGATAGGAGGACTCAACATTGTGAAAATGGCTAGTTTTACCCAAAGCAATCTACATATACAGTGCAATCTCAATGTAAGCTTCAATGATATTTTGTAATGAGATAGAGACAAAAATCATCAACTTTGTTTGAAAAGGGATGAAACCCAGGACAAGCAAAGCACTACTGAAGAAGAACAACACACTGGGGGGCCTCTTACAACCTGGCTTTATAACTTATTACGCTGCTATAGTAGTCAAAACAGCCTGGTACTGGCACAAAAGAGACAAATAGACCAATGGAATAGAATTGATACCCCAGAGATGCCACCAGCCTCTTATAAGCAGTTGATATTTGATAAAGGCCCTAAGATTGAAAACTGGGGTAAATACAGTCTCTTTTACAAATGGTGTTGGCAAAATCAGATATCCTTCTATAAAAAAACTGAAACAAGACCCACATCTCACACCTTATACAAAAACCAACTCAAATTGGATAAAAGACCTAAATATCAAACCTAAAACGATAAAGATCAGCCCAGAAAAAATAAGGTCTACAATGGAAGTTTTAATACAAACAAAGCACAATTGACAGAAGAGGAAATAGGTAAATGGGAAGTACTAAGAATCAAATACTTCTGATCATCCAAAGATTTTATCAAAACAATTAAAAGACCACCCACAGAGAGGGAAAATATATTTGGCAACTACACGCCAGACCGACATCTGATCTCCATAGTCTACAAGGTACTGCAAAATGTCAGCAAGAAAAAGGTAAATGACCCAATTAAGCAATGGGCAAAGGAGATGGACAGACACTTCATTAAAGAGGACATCAAGGCAACCAAAATGAGGAAATGCTCATGTTCGGTAGCCATTAAAGAAATTTACATCAAAACTACAGTAAGATACCATCTCACCCCAATAAGGCTGGCCATGATCCAAAAAACACAGAACAACAAATGTTGGAAAGATTGTAGAGAAACTGGAACTCTTCTACACTGCTGATGGGATTGCAAAATGCTACAACCTCTTTGGAAAGCCATCTGGCGCTTCCTTAAAAAGCTAGAAACAGACATACCATTTGACCCAGTAATCCCACTGCTCAGCATATATCCTACAGAATCAAGGGCAGTCACATGAACACATGCACATGAATGTTTCCTGCAGCACTGTCCATAACAGCAAAAAGATGGAATCAGCCCAGATGACCAACAACGGATGAATGGATAAATCAACTATGGTTCTACATTCTGTGGAACACTATGCAATGATAAAGAACAATGATGATTTTTAGGAAGTATCTCATGACCTTGTTTCACTGGAAGACATTATATTGAGTGAAATAAGTCAGCGACACAAGGACAAATACTGTATGGGACTGCTGCTATAAAGACTTAACAAACTCATGTACAGAAGACAAGACTCTTTGATGGCTGCAAGGGAGAGGACGGAGGGAGACGGCTGGTCATAGATTAGATAGTTGATGGAAATTTTGTTGGGTGAAAGCAGTGACAGCACACAGTAGGACAAAAGACCAACTTAACTTGACTTCAACATAAACTGGAAACTCTTCTAATCTTAACCTAATATTGCAAGGACAGAGTAGCAGGGGCAGGGATCCGGGGACCATGCTCTCAGAGGACATCAAGGCCAAGTGGTATAATCAGACTATTGCTAAGAAGGTCTTCTGTAACTCATATTAGTGAGTGGCATCTATTAAAGGCTAGTAAGCTGCCATCTGAGGTACACCAAATGGTCCCAACTCAGCTGGAACAGATGATCACCAAGGACAACAAAGACATGAGGGAAAAAGAGCACAGAAAACAGTGGGACCCATGTAAATGGGTGACTTTATCAACAGTTGACCAGGACAACCAGATGGTACCCATCCACCATACATCACAGCCGTGACATGACACACAATGTTGAGTAATAGTGGAACACGAGAAAAAGCAGGGTGTACCTCAAGAACACCACTAGAAACCACAACTGATGGTCCAAAAGCCTGGAAGGTCCCCTGGGAGCATGGCCCCTAGAGCTGCTGCTGCTCCAGATCATAAAACATTACTGAGGTCAACTATTTGTACAGGAATGGACTGGACACAAGGGTGACCATATGGTGTGTGCATGTTACGGTTCTATGCATCTGTGGGATGCTGTCTTACTGGCCTCTTTCTAGAATGGAGAGGAGAGGGTGGAGAGGAGGCAACAGGAGATTGTTAAGAGGATATTACATGTACAGAATAGAAAGGAGGGGTGTGCTGTCAACAGGCAAGGAGAGCAGAAGGAGCTGCAGACAGGCAGGCATACAAATTTAACTTGGATTATATACTTTCTCTCAATCATAGTAAAAAAAACAAAAAGGAAAAACCTTTGTTCACTGAAAGATTTAACCAAAAAAGTCATAAAATAAGCTATGGACTGGGAAGTATCTACGGAAACCACATATCCGATAAGAATTTAACAACCAAAATATATATATAAAACTCTGACAAACAACAAAAAACCCAATCATTAATTGGGCAAGGACTTGGATATTTTACCAAAAAGGACACTCAAATGGGAACCAAACACATGAAAATATGCTCAACATTATTAGCCATTCAAGCAATGTAAATCCAAACAATGAGATACCTTTTTACTCCCACTAGGATTATCTATTGGTAAAACACAACGTCTGTGAAAAATAGGAAGACCCTCAAAGAGATGGATGGATACAATGGACACTGCAATAGGCTTACGCATAACAACAATTGTGAGGATGACACAGCATCAGGCGATATTTTGTTCTGTTGTGGACAAGAGTACTGTGAGTCAGAACCAACTTGATGACACCTAACAACAACAACAGGGTGTATACGACTTAAAAAGAAAAAAGAAAACAGCGAATGTTGCCAGGTATGTATGGATATTAGAACCACTATCCATTGCTGGCAAGAGCACAAAATGATACAGTCATTATGGAAAACAGTTTGGCAGTTCCTCAAAAAACTAAAAATAAACTACCCTATGATCCAACAATCCCACTTCCAAGAATACATCCAAAAGATTTAAGACCAGAGACTCAGAGACTTGACTTCAATATTCACTGCAGCATAATTCACAACAGCCAAAAGGTGGAAACAAACTAAATGCTCATCAATAGATGAATAAACAAAATGTCATGTACACACAACAGAATATTACTCATGCAAAAAGAGAAATAGAGTCTTGATATATGGCAGTGTGGATGGAGCCTGAAGACATTACGAGGCGTGAAAAGAAGTTAATCACAAAAGGACAAATACTGATGACTCCACTTATACAAAAAAACAAGAAAAGGCAAATACAGAGATTAAAGTTAACTAGTGCTTATTACGGATGGGAGGCAGGAAAGACAGAGGAGGTAACTGTTTACGGAGTACTGAGTTTCAGTTTACAGTAATTAAGAACTCACATTGAGGGTTTATATGCACAGCCAATTACTGTAACTGCTGTCAATAAGTTGTACACATGTAAAAAGCTGAATTTTCACACGTTTTGTAATAGCTACATGACAGAACACAAACCAAAAATACATAAATAACACATATGCACACACAAAGAAACCACTGCAGCTCAGGCTTATATATAACCAAAATTTCACAGGACTTGGTTCACTGGTTTGGAGGTTTAGGTTATGGTTTCATGGGAGATTCCATTTTGTTCTGTTGTTCATAGGGTACCTATGAGTCAGAACTGACTCAACAGCACCTAACAACAACAACAGCATGTTTAGGGCTTGTTGCTAGTGCCTGAGGTCTTAAAAGCCTGCAAGTAGCTATTTAATATATTACAATTAGTTTCTATTCATCTGGAACAAAAGAGGAAGGAGAGTCAGGGATAGAAAAAGGATGCAGAATGGAATGTATGACTAACAATGGCCTCCTTTGTCATGTGACCTGAAGAACTGGATGATGCCCAGCTACAATCAACTGAGGCCATAGCAGAATGTTAGTCAAAAGGGGGGAAATGCCAAACAATTTGAAAATCTCATGGGAAAAAAAGCCACATTTTCTGGAGTCATGAAGAGTGGATGAAACCCTCAAACCACTGCCCTAATATTTAAATCTTAAAGACATCCCCTTAAGTCTCCTTAAGAGCAAACAACAGTTTAGCTTAGCTAGTGAAAAACATCCACCTTATGCATTGTATTATACTATGCTCTTTTAAGACCCATTTACATGCAATCAAACTGACAACAGCAACTCAAAAAATCAGATAGGAATCTTAGGGGATAGTGAGTTTGTTACTGGGAAAGGAATATATACCTCATAAAAGGAGGCCAAAAACGGTTGTACAAATCAAACAATGTAATTAACGTCACTGAAATGTACTAGAAACTTGAATTGGTGTATGTTTTTGCTGTGTATATTCTCAACAACAAAAATAAAATATTCAAGAAAAAATGAATCGTATATTAGATATCTCAAATACAATGCCTGTCATAAACTGAATTATGTCCCCCCAAAATATCTGTCAACTTGGTTAGGCCATTATTCTCATTATAGTGTGATAGTCCGCTATTTTGTCATCTGATATGATCTCCCTTTGTGTTATATATCCTATCTTTATGATGTTGAGATAAGATTAGTGACAGTTATATTCAGGAGGCAGGACAGGATCTACAAGACTGAGCTGTGTCTTGAACCTATCTCTTTTGAAATATAAAAGAGAGCACCATAAAGGCATGGGGACTTCATGTCACCAAGAAAGCAGGACCAAGAACACAGCATGTCTTTTGGACCTGAGATTCCTGCACAGACAAGCTACCAGACAAGGTGAAGACTGATGACAGTGCCCTTCCTCCAGCATCAGAGAGAGAAAAGCTTTCCCTTGGATCTGACACCCTGAGTTTAGACTTCCAGCCTACCAGTCTATGAAAGAATACACGCCTATTCGTTAAAGTCCTCCATATGCAGTATTTCTGTTATAGCACTATTTAACTAAGACAGTGCTTGAATTCAGTTCTCCAAGAAACAAACAAGATTATAGGAAGACAGGAAACTACAGCACAAATTTTAATAGCAAGCGTATTACATGGTAGTACTACATGAGTACTACGTGAATGGTTGGGCGTCTTAGATAATGAGCCTTTACTTTGTTAAATTGTAGTATGGAACATCTCCAGTGACTGGAGAATGGATACCATGAAATGGTATGTGTGTGCCTACATTTAACACAAAGTGAGTACTGGAGTAGACACAGGAAGAAAAACTTCACAGGTAACCTGAGGATACGACTTGCACAGGGGAAATACGAGAAGTTAGAGACCTGAAAGACTGACTGAAAAGTTTTAATGGTCATTTAATAAGGGCTTCTGAAGGGACTAAAGCAAGACATACAGTAAAAATATGTAAAAGAGAAAAAAAATAGAAAATCATTTCCATGATCTCAAGGAAGACACAGCTCAAAAACAACTCTCACCAAGCACCAAGAACGATTACTAAAAAAAAATAAGATCTATAGCTAGATACATCCTGATAAAATTTCAGAACTCAACAAAATAAAAGAAAAATCCTACAATTTCCCACGTTATCTACAAAAGAACAAGAAGTCTGACTGAAAGCTAGATTCTCTAAAGCAATAGGTTGATACTTTCAAAGGTTTTGGGAAAAAAAAAAATCTGAACTTATAATTCCATGCTCAAACACCCAAGGAGGGCACAATAAAAGACATTTTGATAAAGGCAAATACTAGAAAGTTTACTACTCTATTTTCAGTATTACCCAACGGAGCTATTCTGAATCCAATGGATTCCAAGTGTTTTTGCATGGCACACCTTTAAGGGCAAAAAAAAAACCAAAAAAACAAAAAACAAAAACAAAACTGAACATGTAACCTCAGTATGCATAGATTTATTTACAAATTTATATACATATCACTGATGATGTAAAATCACAAACTGAAATAATCAGGAGATGGGATAAGATGAGAAACAAGACTTACCCTTCACAGAGACAGGTAACACTGTCTAAACTAATATATAAAAATGAATATTATAACAGAAACCACAAACAGAACTAAAAGGAGGCAGAATTTACTTTCTCACTCCCAGTTCCACTTCCTACTATAAACTGTGCCCACTTTTAGTTCAGTTTGTGGTTTTAAGTATCATTTAAAATACAAAACAATGGCTGTACTTACCACAACATGCCAATTTAGAAAATGAAAGTGGTTATTGATTGCCACAGTCGCCCCAGTTAAACACCGCTACCACTTAAACGGCTACTGCTGCCTCCTCCCCCTTTTGATCACTGCCTTTTTCTAGTTTTAAGCACTTGTTTGTATTCTTAGTTAAAACATTATCTTGATGGAGATTCTCCGTCTGTAATGTAAAGTCTAGCATGACACCTGGTGTTTGTTTAAAGGAAAAAACGGGGGGGGGGGGGCGGGAAGGGGGAGACTGACAACACTAACTGTACGGCCTGAGGGGATTATTTCTGGCTTAGACATGAAAATAGGCCACTTTGTACCTCTAATTACTTAAAACAAGGAAACAAGTTTATCTAAAGTCGACTAAATCTGTTTTAAATAGAAAGTTTCCTCTTCAAATTAGAAAAAAAGATGTGACTCTTAGCAGAGTGGTTACACTTAATGGCAGCATATCCATCCAGGCACAGCTGACACTGAGAAAAATAATACAGTAGCAAGAACAGGGGATGCTGAATACAGCAATGACAATGTTCTGAAATCCAAGAAAAAACTGGTTAGACAGGAAAAATATTTTTTGTTCCTGGCTATCTACAGTCTTCCACAAAGGAGAATGTTAAAAGAGCTAGGGAGAGTTAAGGGCGATGGTGAATTTACACAAAGCCTATGTTTAAAACACAACAAAGGGATGCAAGGGGGTCTGAGCAAATATCTTCATATACCTTATAAGCAACTTACCTGGGTTCTTAACATTCTCCTGCTTTGGCTATTGAGGCTTAAAATAGATGTTCTACAGCTTAAGCTCTCTACCTCCAAGTAAAAGAAGACCTTTCACTTGAATTTTAACAAGTTTTTTTTTTTTTCAATTTTATCTGGTTGAACTATATGAAACGAACATTTCTGTAGCTCAAAAACAGGAATATATACAGAATTTCATGATTCAACCTAATAGTCCCAGGCTCCAAATGATTATAAGGCAGTCCTCAAACGTTATTCTTACAGGTTTATATTTCCCTAGGATAGTGATTCTCAGAAGAGTGCATTAGAAACATTTGGAAAGCTGGTTAAAACACAATGCTGGGTCTGAGCTGGATTCAATAATTTGCATTTCTAACAAGGTGTCAGGTACTACTGGTCCTGCTGGTGTTGCTGGATCAGGGACTTCACACTGAGTACCAGTTTTAGTTTGAGGACTGGACTGCCAAGCCAGCCAAGTGCCGTCGAGTCAGACCCAACTCAAGGAACGGATTAGCAAGACATTAATATCATTTGATAGAAAAATCAAATCATCACTGACCAGTTATCCTTAATTTGTCCTTCTTCTGGTGAAGTCTCCTATTTCAAAAGCCAGTTGCTCTCGAGTTGACTCCAATTCATGAAGACCCTACACAGATATTGCTCGAAAAGGTTTTCAATGACTGATTTCTGGGAGCAGACCACCAACCTTTCTTCTAAGGCACCTCTGGGTAGATTAGAGCTTCCAACCTTTTTCAGTCAGCAGCCTAACATGTTATCTACGTGCACCACCCAAAGACCCCCTCCCGTTTTATCTGATACTATCCTGGCAGGCTCATTCCTAGTGTTACAGAACATAAATCGTTTTGAAACCTACAACATCCTCTAACACTACAGTAAGGAGGTAGCTTATACATCTGTATATGGAGAGTTTACAAGTCTGGCAAAAGACTTCCAGCCATTTTAGTACTAACTCATTTTCTATCAGATAATTTCTACAGCCATCAGTACAAGCTGGTGAAGCCTACTACACAACCAAAACCAAACCAAACCCATTGTCAATGATTCAATCCCAACTTACAGTGACCGTACAGGACAGAGTAGAACTGGTCCATAGTGTTTCCAAGGAATGCCTGGTAGATCTGAACTGTAGACCTTTTTTAGTTAACAGCCAGAGAACTTAACCACTATATTACCACGGTTTCCACACAGAAGTTTAATTTTTAAAAACCTTGGTGGCATAGTAGTTAAATGCTACAACTGCTAATCAAAAGGTCAGCTGTTCAAATCTGCCATGCACTCCTTGGAAACTCTGTGGGGCAGCTCTATTCTGACCTATGGGGTTGCTATGAGTTGAAATCAACTTGATGGCAGTGGGTTTGGTTTTGGTATAGGCTTACTGTTGACTTGGCACCTAACACCAAGGTTCCCCTTAAAAAAAAAAAAAAGTCAGCCTCTGCATAAAGGCAACTCCACAAAAATCACTGTACTTGTTTTATATAATTTCAAAGAAAATATTAGAAATCACTTAATAACAGCTAGACATAAGCATGGCAAATGTGATTTTCCTCAACAAGGGTAGCAGAATGATCAACAGGACCGGGATCCACATACAGAAAAACCTGATCTCTATTTCCAGCCATTTTAAGTATCAGGCCACGTGCCCTTAGGCACATCGTTCTAGGAGCCTCTGACTGTAACAAGAGATTAGAGGCAAAAGTTAAGTCCCTTTCAAATCTACCACAGTTAAAAAGAAAGACTCAAAAAATGTAATCTAAAACCTACTCAACATCGCCAATTAATTTCCTCCCATCGAAATTAACTTTCTGAAAAAAAATCAATGACATGCCATTCCAAGACCACATTGCTGTTTTCTACAGCATAACATAGTAAGGACAGGCCAGATCTTTGGAAACACTTTTAAAAATTCCCGTTTTCAAACAGCTGCATTTATACGTCATGCTAGTTGCTATCTAGTCCAAGTGCTTTCTTACTGCTTAAACAGTAACTTACACTCAAGACACAAGTATGGAAACTGACACCAGAGCTTCCCCCCTTTGGCCTCAGTTATGCCTCCTACTGGAAGCCCACCAAGCTAGGAATTCTATTAGAGGCTTCATCCCACCATGCTGCAGCCTGGTTTGCATGGTTTCAATCCGCCGCTGAAACCTCACGCATGCCCAGACCCAATCTTGGAGCATGTGCTGAATTCAAAGAACTATGTCCTGGCCTGACCTAGGGGCCTGAACTACACTTGGGGGTTGAAGGTGGGGATGTGGGGTAGGGGCAGGGGGGCTGTTAACCAACACACAGCTGTCCCGGGACCCATTTAAGGAGAAGTACCCCCGTTTCCAGTGTAATTCAACACCTGGATAAAAAAAAAAAATTAATCTGCCCATCTTACATGTCTCCTCTTTGCTAAGGCTTTCATTAACCTCTTGTGGCCCTATACTATTTCGTCACTAAAATTATTTTCTAGTTACCTAAAGTATTTTCATAATGAATGTCTGCACTTGACTCTTGGCTGGCTAATACAGAATAAAATTTACTATAGTTGTTGGTATAATTCATAAAACTTAACACTTCAGAACTTCGCTCTTACACACATTATCTCATTTGATCCTCTAAATAACCTTGAGAAGTAGTTACTTCTATTTTACGGCAACATAAAAAAGCAATGGAACCTACCTAGGGTGACAGCGTTTACAAAGAACAACGAAACTAGCAAGCCAATATTTAAATCCAGGATTTTTAGTTCAAAAGATTATGATTTTTTCCACCTCATTCAATATACAACAAATAACCTGAGGTTACTATAACTTCATCTTTATGTAACCACTATTTAGGACAGACCAAAATCAGCTGCCATCAAGTTGATTCTGACTTATAAACCTGCCAGGTTTCCAAGGCTGTAAATCTACCAACTGCCATTATCTTTCTCCTTCAGAGTGACTGGTGGGTTTGAACTCTGAGCTTCCCAGTTAGTAGCTGAGCGAATTAACTACTGTGCCACCAGGATTCTCCGTAGGACACATGATGGCAGATAACAGGAAAAAATACATGGCCTAGACTTAATTACTGGTGAAGTCCGCCACTAGTCTGTCAGTCTGTCTTCTGTACTGTGGTGGCTTGCACGTTGATGTGATGCTAGAAGCTACAGAATCACTGTCAACTATCAACAGGATCACCCATGTGGACAGGCTTCAACAGCGCCTCGAAACTAAGACAAACTAGGAAGCTGTGGTCCACTTTTGAAGCAAACTGACCGATGAAAGCCTTATGATTAGTAGCATAACATTATCTAATACACTGCCAGAAGATGAGTTCCTCAGGGTGGAAGATACTAAAGAAAGCACAATGCAGACAATATCTGACAATATCTTTAATATATTCTAGTAAAATTCTGCTGAAAAATCATTCGAAAGTGATCATTGCAACAGTATATCTACAGCGAACTACCAGAAATTAAAGCCAGATTCAGAAGAACAATGGGTACCACTGCTGATGTTGGATGCATTTTAAGTGAAAGCAGAGAACACCAGAAAGTGTTTACCTGTGTTTTACTGAATATGCAAAGGCAATTTAACAGTAGATCAAAACAAATTATAGTGTTGTGAAGAAGGGGAGCTTCAGAACCTTCAATTGCGCTCATTAGAAACTTGTATATTGAGTAAGAGGCAGTTTTTTTTAACAAAACAAGGGGATGCCATGTGGCTGAAAGTCAGGAAAGGGTTGAATTCTTCCACCATACTTAGTCAACCTGTATGCTTAGTAAATAATCCGAGAAACTGAAGCACATGGAAAAAAACACGCTACCAGGATTGGAGACTCTTTAACCACTGGTGATAGGCAGATGATACAACACTGCTTGCTGAAAACAAAGCGAATTTGAAGCACTTACTGATACAAATCAAAGACTACAGCATTCAGTACAGATTGTGCCTCAGCATAAACCAAAATTCTTCACAACTAGACCAGTACTCAACATCTTGATAAACAGTGAATATAATGAAGTTGTCAAAGATTTCATTTTACTTGGATCCATAATCAATGCCCATGGAAGCAGCAGTCAAGAATCAACTGACACACTGCACTGGGCAAATCTGCCGCCCAAGACCTCTTTAAACTGTTAAAAGACAAAGATCTCAACTTCAGAACTAAGGTGCACCTGACCCAAGCCATGGTATTTTCAATCATCTCATATGAAAGTGAAAGCTGACGGAGTAAGGGAAACTGAAGAATTAATGTCACTTAATTGGTGAAGAATACATATGAATATATAATATACTGTGAAGTGAATGAATAAATCTGTTTTGGAAGAAGCATAGCCAGAATGCATCTTGAAATAAAGCTGGCAGACTTTGTCTCACATACTCTGGACATGTTATCAGGAGAGAACAGTTCCTGGAGAAGTGTCAGTGAAATACAGAAAGACCCCCAATAAGACAGACTTCAGTGACTGCAATGATGGGCTCAAGCACAGCAATGTCTGGTAGGATGGCACGGAACGGGCAATGTTTTGTTCTGCTGTACTAAGTGCTGCTACGAGTCAAACCGACTCGATGGTACCTCTAACAACCAGTAAAATAAAGAGCCCTGGTTGCACAACGTGAAGGGTTCAGCTGCTATCCAAAAGGTTGATGGTTTGAA
Organism: Heterohyrax brucei; assembly: GCA_028571685.1. Lineage (NCBI taxonomy): Eukaryota > Metazoa > Chordata > Mammalia > Hyracoidea > Procaviidae > Heterohyrax > Heterohyrax brucei. Next base: position 38,285,209 of record CM053146.1, on the reverse strand, counting down.
CCTACCAGCTGTTCCAAATAAAAACAGGTAGCAGTTTGTTCTGTAAAGATTACGGTCTGGGAAACCCCATAGTGCAGCTGTACTGTCCTATAGAATGCGATCGCTATAAGTTGGCATTCACTTGATGGCAACAGCTTTGGGTTTTGTTTTTACTGATAGAGTAGTATATGCTTACTGAGCAGTGAATAATGAATTGCCTCCTAAAACAAAGTACCAAATATAACTACTATAGAATGACCCAGGAAACACTATCAAGGTTAAGAGTTTAGATTCTGAAGTTAGACTTCAAGGTTCAAACCCTAAAGGAGAGTAAGCTCTCCAGGCCTCCATTTTTCTAGTCTGTTAATACTGTAATAATAAATGGTAAGAACCTTAAATGATTCGGGTACTGAGTGACAATGTACAGAACACAACTAATATAGTGTGTGATACAAAGAAAGTATTCAGTATAGTTTTATGCATATGTGTATCAGTGAAACTCAAAACGAGTCTACACAACAGGAATCATCTCAGAACTAAGGAGTGCAAAGTAAAATTTACCAAAATATGGTTTCCGAGGTTTGATTTTTGCTGTTTAAACTTGGATCACTTACGTCCCCATCAGTTATTTTAACAGCTATTAATTCTGCTGCTTGCATACTGCTTATCTGTAGCTGCATCTATCCCCCTTTTAATGCAAATAATGTACTGGCATAGGTGGAAGGAGAGACAGACTGATATCCAAATATTTCCTAGGGTTCACATAACCTTTGAGGAACTCTATGGAGTAATGGAATATATATCTCAATTGCACTGTTGTTACACAGGTGAATACATCTGTCAAAACACACTGAAATGTATACCAAATAAGATATGTGTTTAAAACTATGTAATCTTTTAGTCTTACAATTCTTAAGAAACATTTTAATTTCAAGTTTAAAATCCAAGTCAATCTGTCATACAAAAATTTACACACATACTGCTATATAACTCTAGTTACTCTCCCCGCCCTGTGAAAGCACACTCTTCTGCCTTTCCACCCTGTGTTCCCTGTGTCCATTCAACCACCTCTTGTCCCTTCTCTGCCTCTCATCCCACTTCTGCACAGGAGCTGCCCAGTTAGTCTTATGTATCCACTTTAAGTCAAGAAGCACATTCTTCCAGTATCATTTTATGTCTTTATAGTCCATTCCAACCTTTGCTTGAACAGGTGGCTTCAGGAATGGTTTCAGTTCTGGACTAACAAAGTCTGGGAGAATTTTACAACTCTTGGAAACCCTGGTGGTGTGGTAATTATGTGCCGCGACTGCTAACCAAAAGGGCAGCAGTTCAAAACACCGGGTCCTCCACGGAAACTCTATGTGGCAGTTCTACCTTGTCCTATAGGGTCACTGTCAGAATCAACACGATGGCAGCCAGTTTGGTTTGGGTTTCGGCTAAGTTACTGACTTCAGTTTTCTGGCCCCTAGCGTCCTCATCTACATATAGGGAATAGTAATTCCTCACTGAAAAAGGCTATAGAGTACTAAAGGAGATAAGGTCTATAAAATAATTAGGGCAGCTTCTACAGAGTTGTCAGTCCTGGATCTACTAATATTAATTCTAGGAATTTTTCAAATTTCCCTGAGTCCTAAAACATTCATCTAAAATAAAAGCTGCATTTGGCAACTCTCTTATTCTCTCTCTCCCTCTCCTTTTCTTGTCTTCGTAGTCTCTCTCTCTCATTTTAGGAAAATAGGCTATCTGACTAAAAGACAGATTCCCTGGTGGTGTAGTGATTAAGTGCTATGTGTGCTAATCAAAATGTCAGCAGTCCAAACCCACGCTCCTTGGAAATCCTATGGGGCAGTTCTGCTCCGACCTACAGGACTGCTATGAGTTGGAAATAACTTGATGGTAGTGGTTTTGTTTTTTTATTTGATTAAAGTTTTTTTTTCTCTCCAGTACCTTTCGACAGAATCATAATTGTCTTCTGCCATCACACTGTTCATCCTGTTTCATTTAGCAATGGTCAAAAAAATTTTATAGTAAGTTACCGAAGCCGGATGCTCTAATGAAAGAAAACAACCATTAGATATTTAAGCTGCAATAATTATTGCAAGTTCTAAAAAATACACATCATTTTGCAGTGTCCTTTGACAACCTCTAAAAATTAAAAATAATCCTCTAAACACCTCATTTACCCATAATAAATCATTTAAAAACTACCATTCACTATAGAGACATTTCTATAATTTAGTTCTGTATCACCACTTTCAGAATAAAAATATCTCATTACATTTGGGGTAATTAATTCCATACTTTGAAAATATAATTATGTTAAAGAAACAACTGCTTTCACTAGTCTTCAAATCAGTTTTTGGAAGTATCTGAGTGTGATGGTTAAGGCTTTTTGTCAACTTGGCTGGCCAATGGTTCTAAGTGATTTGGCAGTTTATGATGTAGCTTGGCAGTTGTATGATGTTGTGATCACTTTCCTGATGAGATCTGATATAACATGGACAACTTGGGCTGTGAGGAGCCAGTCAGTTGAAAAGCAGTTTCCCTGGGCATATGGCTACATCAAATACAAATGGCCATTCTGGCAAGCCTAGTGCGCTTTTCCTTGCTCTGAATCCTGTTTCTCTGACCTCCAGTTCTTCAGACCTGAGCTAGCAGTACCTGCATTCTTGCCTGTCAGTCTTGGGATTCACGGACCTTGTGGCCTGTGAGCAAGAAAAACCCTGTTTTCTGACCTGTCAGTCTTGGGTTTACAAGCCACTGTGGCTGTATGAGTCAGGAAAAGGCTCTATCCTGACCCATGTAGTTGGGACATTCCAGCCTCTACAACTGCATGACCCACTTCCTTACTATAAATCTCTCTGTGTATTTATGGAAACTTGGGTAGCACAGCAGTTAAGTGCTACAGCTGCTGATCAAAAAGTCTAGCAACCTGAATCCACCAGGTGCTCCTTGGAAACTCTCGGGGCAGTTCTACGCTGTCCTACAGGGTCGCTATGAGTCAGAATCACCATGATGGCACCTAACAACAACATACACATTTATATGCTTCACTGGTTTTGTGTCTCAAGAGAACTCAGTCTAAGACACTAAGCAACACTCTGTTCTAAAATTGTAGGTCAATGAAGCAATCTGACATATACCTAGCATTTACTGAACTAACATCAAGTATCTGGACAGGTTAAGCACTGGAGAACCAGTCAGAAAGGCCAATAACTATGGTAGATAAAGCTATCAGCTGCCTTCCAGTTGGCCCCTGACTCATGGTGACTCATGTATAACTGAACAAAATGCCACATGATGCTGCACCATCCTCTGGGCCATTGTGGTACACAAGGTTCTCATTCGCTTTTGAAAATAGAACACTAGGCCTCTCTTCCTTGTACACCGTGGTCCACAAGCTCTGGTGAAACCTGTTTAGCATCACATGAACACACAAACGTCTTATGACAGAGGGTGGTAGCTGTTCATGAGGAACACTGGGTAGATATCAAACACACATCTCCAGTACAGATGGTGAGAATCCTACCACTGAATCACCAATGTCCCTATAAGGCAGATAAAGCAGAACTGCTAACATAATATCCTTTCTTAAATCTGTGATCAAAAACAGTGGTGAGTAGTTAGTGTCCCAAACTTCCCACTGTTGCTGCAAAACCACGTACCTGTCCCTCTACTAAACTATCAAGAGTTGCCTCTCCTCCCCTCTTATCTTCCCTCTCTATCATCTATTCCACCCTTTCCAGTTACACTGTTTCTTTGAGGACTTCAGCACATATCTCCATAGTCTTTTTCACTACTACTGCCATCACCTTGGATAATTTACTCCTGTGGATTTATGACTTAACCAGCATCAAAGATCCTTGGCCTTTCTAAATGATCTCACCCACTTAACATCTTAGTAATTTTTTCCAAAGATTCTAACTTGGAACTAGTACTTAGAATAGCGCGACCAACTCTGAAAATAAACCTCAGCAGATCACTCTCCAAAAGAACTTATTTTGGTTCTTTCACTAATTTAGTCCCCCAAACGTTCACTAATTTCCTCCCAAACCTTTTCACTAGTTTAGTCCCCCAAACATTTCCTTGACCCTTTGCTGCTCTTCTCTTATCATTCCCATTATGGCTTCACTTTCTTATTAAAGCCCAAACGCATTGCTTTAGATACTCTCTAGAAAGCACTGCAAATATTGCTCTGTCTTGCGACAACCATCCTGCAAAACATTCTACTCCACATCAATATAACTATGTTCTTGAGCTGCTGAACAGTACCGTAAAAAAAATCTTAAAAAATAAGCAGAACAGTGGTTTAAAAACATATGGTTTCATTAAACACACAGATGTCCATAAGTCTACTCCTAAATAATTTTTTCTCAAATAATAACTGCAGATTTACACCTAAAAACACTGCAGCAAGATTTTTCAAACTATTCTCTGTAGCTGCACTGTCTAGTATGATAGTCATTACCCAAATGTAGCTATTTAAATAAAACTAAAAATTCAGTTCCTCAGTTGTAATAGACTCATTTTAAGTGTTCAATAAACATATGTGGCTACTAGCTACTAAGTGGAGATTAAAGACCATTTCCATCATTGCACAAAGCTCTACTGAACACTGTTGTTTGTTCTTTGACAGGCCTGCTCAGCTACTACTTCAGTTCATATAATCTCTAATTTCCCAATAATCTCACCTACTGGCATCCTAGTAGCTCCATACATCTTGCAATCTACAGCAATGAATAAGGCACAATAGGCTACCATTCAAAGTGGTCAGTAAGGACAGCAGCAGCATCACATACTTCACCTACCATCACCCAAGATCTAAAACAGTTAGCTGTCCATAAGCATTTGTATCCTAGCCCACATCCCATCACAGAGATCTTGTCTCCTTCATACTGCACCTGAAGGCAAGATATTAGTTACATTTTATTTAGAAAGTGTTAAATACAAAGAAAGGTTCTTTGTAAATATGTGATAGATTTTTACTACCCATAAGTGACAAAACTCTGATTATTATATACATATCTCATACTTTACTGGACCATGGCACAAGCTGGAAGTAAAAAAGACAAATGCCTAACAAACCCATTCTGATTTATTTTTATGCAACTATTAGTAACAGTACTTGCTTAAAAAATATTCAGTACAAATTCTATACCACACAGCATACTGGGACAATAGACATAAACTGGCACATTGCTGGGCTAAACGAGAATATACCATCACTCTACAAAGATAAAAATCGTAAGAGGGATTGTCACTTTTGGGGTCTCTACATTACAAAAGGAAATCCTAGTGGCTTAGTAGGTTAAGCGTTATATTTGCAAACCAAAAAGTGAGCAGTTCGAATCTACCAGGTACTCCTTAGAAAACTCTATGGAACCATTTTATTCTGCCCTATAGGGTCACTATGAGTCAGAATTGACTTGACAGCACTGGGTTGGTTAGCTGTAAGTTACAAAAGTGCTAGGGAAAAGATGGACAAAATAGTATGTCTTAGAGTAAACAGTAGTAGAGATCTAATTTTTTATGCTACATCTTGCAAGTCCGTAACTATTAAACTGGCTTAGCCACTCTTAAGGAAAACATATTTGGTGGTTGGTGGGGGCGGGGAGGGTGAGGGGGAATAACAAAATGAAGCAAAATGATCCATGGAGAAAAATGTGTTACAAGACCCCTGGATTTTAATCTAGTCTTTTCTAAAATGATACAACATGTGGCTAAATTAGATTTAATAAAATGAGGTTACTGCTATGTACCTCTATAATGTAACTACCAGCCATGGCTCCTTCACAAGAAAATACTTGGTAAAACAGGTTTATTTGTTCCTGTAACTCCAAGAAACATGTCAGCTCTGCTGATGATCAGCTAATAATTTAATCATTCCTGTGACTATCAACAATCGCTAGTAATTTATAAATATGTAGAGCAGAAGGCTCCATCCTGAGTAGTACTCTGCAGTAAAAAGAACTGATGCCAGCTATAAAAACACTAAAAAAGTTCAGCATATGAAAATGTTAAAAAAGGACAACTGTGGACTTATCTGGAGTTATAAGTCTATAGAGATCAATAACTAATCATGATCCCAAACAGTAGAGCAAAGGCCCTTTCCTACATAAGATTCCAGGATCATCTACACTCACTGAAAAGCAAAAAGCACTCACTGAAGAAAACACAATACTAACTACAATCGTCACACTGAAAATAATTTGTAGGCAGAGAAAGTTTTTGCCATCTTGATATTCACTACACAATTAGTAATAAAAAATACAGATTAACAAAGCAATACTTCCTTCTGTGACATTTACAAAATAAACTCCATAAATAAGAGAAATTAAATGCAAAATAACATGTCATGCGGTGAGCACATGGTAATGTTTATTTTCTCTACTTTCATGTTGTAAAAATTGAGTACCTTTTGCTTTGTTGGCTGTGTTTCCCTTCTTTAAAGGTTGGCAAAACCTCACACAATAATGAATGAACATTCATACTCTACTAGACCATGGCACAAGCTGGAAGTAAAAAAGGCAAATGACAAACCCATTCTGATTTATTTTTATGCAACTATTAATAATAGTAATTGATTAAAAAATCAAGTACTTACACTCTGGGTAGACAGTCAAGTAAGAACAAGTGTATCACTATATTACATAATTAGAGCTTTGGAGAAATACTGCAGATGGACTCAATAAAATAAAAGCCTACAAACTTTTCATCAGCTTGCGGAATCTTAAAACCTTTTCCATGTTTAGCAATAGTTAGGCAGAAATGCATCATTTCAGCAAGCTACACAGTGAAGCTATAATTTTCATTAGTTTCATTTTCCTTATATGCAAATATGTTTACTATTCCGCATCTTATCAACTGGCAAGGCAACCAGAATCATATGATGGATTTCATGCAATTACACAAACCTATTACTGTAGTCTTTTCTTGGTGTGTACAGGGGAGGAGTAAGCGGGTAGGACTAGAAAAGGCAAGGGGCTTACTTTGAAAAAGCCTCCTACCCATAATGTAATAACATTTGATACTCAACCCCAACACACAAAAACGAAATCCATTGTTACAGAGCTGATACACACCAGAATGGCTAATTAAATGAGACAACATCAAGCAAATGGCAAACAGTGTGCAACATAACTGGAATTCTCATTCACTAATGAGAAGGTAACAAAATGCAAGAGTCACATTATTTTTAAAAGAAATGAAAAACTTGGGAAAAAAAAATTAACAAAGCCCTCCCAGCACTACCTTGACCACACTACTTAAATATTCACCTACCTCCATACACACTGGAGCCCTGGTGTCACACTGGTTAGGAGACACAGCTGCTACCCCGAAGTCAGCAGTTTGAATGCACCAGCCACTCTATGGAAACCCTATGTGGTACACTCTTTCCTACACGGACACTGTGAGTCAAAATCAACTCAGTGGCAAGTCTCTTCCCCCATCCCTTGACAGTTAACTTTTCTTTGTCATTTACTCAGTAAAAACACCAAAAAAAAAACACTGACTCCTTAGCACCATGCCTAAGCACTAAAAAACAGAAACCGTTAATGAATTCCAAATAATGAGCTCTTCTAGATCAAGAGCTATTTCTAATCCACTGCTATTAACAAAGAACTTCCCATTTCATAGGTGTTCAATCACTGTGGAGTAAATGAATGGTATCAGCCTGAAACAGAATAAAAGGACCAAAATGAAAGCAAGGCAAAAAAACAAAGGAAAAATCATGAAGTTCAAAGAAAAGTCTTCGTCTATTTTTTAATCAGGATATATGACAAGATTTTAAATCCCAAGACGAAGCAACAAAATCATGCACGTATATGTAGCTCAACAGGTTTGTCTTTAATTGACTGGACCAGAATCTTTCAAGAGACTGGCTTAGTTTGCTATACAAATAAAGTATGGGAGACCCTTTCAGAGAACTGTGCACTACTAAAGCAAAGTGGGTGACTTCTGATCCACTGAGGCGACTGGTCAGTTCCTGGTCTCACTGAATGGGAGAGAGGCACACCTTGTAACTGACAGAGCTTGCCATGTAAGCAGCTTACCCAACAGAGGCTTTTAGAGAAAGACAGTGAAACAGATAAGGAGCTGTAATAATGAAGATACAAGAAACTGCAAGAAGCAACTGAGAGGCAACAACAGACCCAAACAAGTCAGCCAGCCTTAGCCTGTCCTGAGCATGGCCAAGGAGCTGAGAGCTATCTTGTTTGGAAGCCGTCTTGATTGACCAAGTGTGTCATGTCTTCTGAGTTGTTCTTGTTACTTCCAAGTTGATCCTTTCCTGAGCTGTAGCGTGTTATTTCCCTAATACTTAACTGTAAATATAGCCCATGAGTTCTGTAGAATGTTACAATAAATTCCTGATTCCAAAGACAAGAAGAGGAATACCGATGGGAGGGGAGTAGTTGGTATTAGAGGTGATGGGGTAATGTGAAGCTTGGAGAAGTTGGATATTTGGGGTACCTTTAACTTCTCCCTCAAAGGAACCAGCTTTGTGCTGATTCTTGTTAAAGAAATCATTCATTTAACACAAAACCACTGAAGTAAAAACTTGTTTCAGTACTACCTTTCCTCAATATACTTCACCACGTAGAAGCAGTATCTTTTATCTAAAATTAAAATATGAGCTTTTAATACTGAAACTTTTTAAAAATATTTCTGTATGAGTTTCTTATGAGGTTGACAGGGATCATATCACAGGTTATTTTCAACACATCTATCATAGCACATCAATATTCTAAGTATGTCATAACAGAGATGAAAGCAGATTTCAGCTGAACCTTTATACATTTCATTTTTGTGAAACTAAAATGCAGTCTAAACATCAAAGTAACCCCAGACTTCAATTTATATTAGTTTCAGTAAAATAATTAATAAAACGCTTTAATTTTGGTACATAAAAAATATCAATGAACCATTTGATATGGTCTTTTTCCTTAGCTTTTAAGCAGATCATCTACTTATATAAACTATATAAGAAGCATCACCTTTTAAATTACTTAACCTATATCCACACAAATCACTTAACTATGTAAAAACAGTAAATATACCTAATTTAAGTCTTGTAACTGGAAACCCTGGTGGCACAGTGGGTTACGTGCTATGTCTGTTAACTGAAAGGTCAGCAGTTCAAATCCACCAGGTGCTCCTTGGAAACTCTATGGGGCAGTTTTACTCTGACCTCTAGGGTCAGTGTGGGTTGGCCTTGACGGCAGTTGGTTTGGGTTTAATTCTTATAACTACATGCCTGGTGGTGCAGTGGTTAGGTACTCAGCTGCTAACCAAAAGATTCATGGGTCAAACCCACCATGGGAAAAAGACATAGAAGAAAGTTTTTCAAAGAATTGCAGACTTTAGGAATCCTAGGTGAATGTTCTGCTCTGTCTTACAGGGTTGCTAAGAGCTGAAATCAATGGAAACATGGAATTCTTATAACTCTGAGATGGGTTCCATTATTACTCCAAATTCACAGAAAAGGAAACAGAGACAGCTGCACCGTAATTTGCCTAAAGTCACAAAGCTATTAAATAGAAGACTATTTGCATGCTCTTAACCTATATGCTATGCTGCCTAGAGAGTTCTGGAAGCAAGCAGGTCTAAACATGTCTTCACTTCATTTGGGATGCTGGAAAACTCTCTTAAGGACTTGAGGCAGAATCTACAAAACCAAAAACCAAACGTGCTATTGAGTCCTCTTAGACTTACGGTGATCCCATGTGTTATGGAGCAGAGCTGTTCCATGAGGTTTTCTTGTTTGTAATCTTTACAAAAACGTATCACGAGGCTTTGCTTCCACAGCCTCACTAGGGGGCTTGAGTTACTGAACAGTTAAGTCAGTAGTTGAGAACAAATCACAGGTGCCAACTAAGCATTTATCAAACTAACCAACCAAATCCATTGCCACTAATTGGATTCTGATTCACAGTAACTCTATAGGACAGAGCAGAACTGCCCCATAGGATTTTCAAAGCATCTGGTAGATCTGAACCACTTATCTTTTGGCTAACAATCATAGCTCTTAACCGCTATGCCACTAGGGTTTCCAACTGTCAAATGGGATAGTACTAATTGTGCATTTCGCTGATTCTAAGACATCCATGGACCCCTGGTAGCATGGCAGTTGAGAACTCAGCTTTAACCAAAATGCTGCCAGTTCAAATCCACCAGCTGCTCCTTGGAAGTCTATGGGGCAGTTATACTCTGTCCCATAGGGTCACTATGAGCTGAAATCAACTTTATAGCAATGTTTGGCTTTTTTTTTTAAGATATTCATACTTTTCAGATTTGAACTTTTCTGAAACTGATGGTACCTTATAATTTTACCTAACAATGTTTCTCAGGGGTACACAAAACAATGGTGCATGTGGTAACTGATGATAACTGTAATTAAAAATTATGGTATTACTTATAGTTCATGGGTTAATGATAACAAGTACATCAGATAAAATACCTGAACTACCTGACACTGTGTCTGGTACAAGTGCTTTTACACACCACATAGGATTGGTTTACCGGATTCAAAGGTTTAGAATCATAGTTTCACAGGACACAACTTGGGTTAATTGGCACAAAACAGCTTTAAAGGTTTATGTTCTACATCCTTGCCATAATAAGCAGCATCTGGTGCCTCACAAGCTTGTGAAGAGCCACCAAAGATACAATTACTGATTTCTACTTATGTGTAGCAAATGAAAACGAAAGAAACAGACTCACAAAGGAATCTACTCTATAGGACTAAATGGCTATGTGAACCACAGCCTCATCTATCCAGAGAAGTAGATGATGCCTGGCTACCACTACCAACCATCCTGAAGAGATATACAACAGATGGTCCTGGATAGAATGCAGAATAGTGTAGAACAAAATTGTCTTATTAAAAAAAAAAAAAAAAAGCCAGACTTACTGGCCCAGTAGAGACTAGAAGTACCCCAAGGAATTCTTTCAACTTTGAACTGAAAACTACTCCCATAGTTCACCTTCCTGTTAAATAACAAATTGGCTCATAAAATAAACAATATCACCTGTGAGTCCTGTCCTTAAGATAAAAAAGATCTATGGGAGATCAAGTGGTCAATCTTTACCCTAAAACATAGTGAGAAGTTCAGGAGTGCAGGAAAGCTGGATTAGTGTTAAGTGGAATAACCAGAATGGAAGTATGGAGAATGATGACACACTGTGGAAAATGTCATGAACATCAATGAACAATACGTATAAAAATTGTTAAATTGGAACCTACTTTGCAATGCAAACTTTCACCAAAAAATATTTTTATAAAACCATGGAGCACTTTCCTTCCCTTGATCAAAATATGCTGAGGGAATTCAGTACAAAGGTTATCTTTACATTGTAGTTTAGTACTATGATCATTAATATTGTGTGTTAGCTTGGCTAAACCATGATTCTAAGTGCTTTGGCAGTCATATGTTATGATCATGTCAAAGATGAGATTTGATAATAATGTGATCACCTGCATGACAGGATCTGCCTTGAGTAGACAATCAGTCAAAAGAGATTTTTCTTGGGGGTGTGCCCTGCATCTAATACAGGCTGACTTTCTGCAAGACTCCTGGGTTTCTGCCCCCTCTGGATCTTGCAGCTGGCTCCTATTCATCTAACCGTTTTCTCTTGGGACTACAGCTAGCAGCTAACCTTCTGTCTTGCCCGCCAATCTTGGGATTCACTAATCTTTGCAGCCTGTGAGCAAGGGCACTGTTGTGTGACCAGCCAATCTCAGGTTTACCAGTCCCTGTGGTTATGAGAATCAGAAGCCTCCAGCCTAAACCACAGTTTGGGGGCAGTCCAGCCTCTACAACCATGAGAACAATTTCTTCTATATAAACGTCCCCCAACCCCCTCTCTCTCTGCTTTACTGGTTTTGCCAGACTAGCAACTTGTCAGTTTCCCATGCATAGTGGTTAAGTGCTACGTCTGCTAACCAAAAGGTCAGCAGTACAAATATGCCAGGCGTTCCTTGGAAACTCTATGGGGCAGCTCTACTCTGTTCTATAGAGTCGCTATGTGTTGGAATCAACTCAACAGCACTGGGTTTGGTTTGGGGTTTGGGGTTTAAATAAACATGGCTGTATTTTATTAAGAAACAAATACTGGTTTAATTACACAATTTGAAGAAGAAACTTTTGTTGATAAAGGCCTGCATATGGAGTGAGGTAAAGTGACAAAATAACACTGACGTTAAATCAATTAGTTGTGAGAAAACAGACAATAAAGCATGAACCAAAATACCTCAATATATGACTCAACCCAAACCAATTTTCAAATGCTATCAATATCAAATACTTACAAGTATTTTCACATTTTAAAAAATGCACTTTGAATACAATCACGAATCTCCTATGTGCCTGTGTCCCACTTACACTTTTCTAACTAGATATGCTAAATTTAATTGCTGCACTGAATAAATGGCTTAATAAAAGGTTCAAAATGATCCTAAGAGTTTTCACTAAGAAAGGGCTAACATGCAGCTTATCTAGTCCAGGATGTTTTCAACTGCCTCATAAGCGTGTGAAAGCTGCATAATGAATAAGGAAGGCTGAAGAAGAATAAATGCCTTTGAAATACGGAGTTAGTGAAGAACATTCAGTATACCACAGACTTTCACAAGAACAAATCTGTCTTGAAAGAAGTACAGCCAGAATGCTCATTAGAGAGAAAGACAGTGAGACTTGTCTTACATACTTTGGACATGTTATCAGGAGGGACTAATCCCTGGAGAAGGACAGCATGCTTGGTCAAGTAGAAGGTCAGCAACAAAAAGAAGACTTTTAACCTCAGGCATAACAAGGATTGTGAGGATGGTGCAGGACCAGGAAATATGTTATTTAGTTGTATACCGGGTTGCTATGAGTTGGAACCAGCTTGACAGCATTTAACAAGAGACGCCACAAACTTTAGGAGCTCTGGTGGCAAACTGGTACTAACTAGCCTTGACAATTTCAAAACAAATTTATATTCACTGATACTTTTATAGGATGAAAACTTTTTACCTTTCAAGAGAATTATCAAAGGGAATATACCAAAAAACTATCCAAATGACAGCTGAAAAAACCCTGAAGACAACTGCAGTTTTGACCTAAAATTACTAAAGTACTTTGTGAATGTATGGGGTGGGGGGGCAGGGTGTGTACAGGGTTCAAATGTATTTCAGACAAGAAAAAAAAATTGTTAAATTTGTTTCAGAAAACTTGCCCAGATAAGAAATACTAGTAATTTCTTTGCTAACAAATCCCAAATATTTAAAAAAGTAGAATACTATCTTTTAGATTTAGCATTAGTGAGTATGAGAATGAAATTCCTGACCGTTTTCATTTTTGGTGCAAATAAAACAGCAAAACCCATTCTATTCCATGATTCCTACATAATCACCTGTGACACTGGTGACATTCTTCATGTTGTGTCAACATTCTCCTTAACTCTGTTTTAGTTTTTACTTTTGTATACTTCCTATCTGCTTCTCAACCGTCATGTCAATGCTTTCAAACAGCTGTTGACCCTATTCATTTCTTTTTAAACATTTATTCTTAACTATTTTCATTCATATATCTAATCTACAAAGAAAATGAGCACCACAATCCCAAAGACATAGTGAGGGGCATGGGGGAAGAAGATCTTATTTTGTAACTACATTTATATTGCACACAATATGTCCAGTACTTCAGGTATATATACAACCCATGCAAATCACCATCTGAGGCAATATAATTTTATACTTGTAGATAAAAAGTTTTTTAAATCTGCTGTTTTACCTGGGTAAAGTTTAGTTTCACATAGTTATGTTACACAATCCACATACAGTCATGTGCTATGGGATGTTCACTGGGACAACTTCCAATTAATTACATGTACATCCAAGGTACTTTTTTCATTGTTTCCATGAAACTTGATTCTTCTTAGAACTCTCTGAATTTGTGTTTGCAAACATTTACTATAAGAGAAAAAAAAAAAAAAAAAAACCCTCATTCTTACCTAGGGAGTAGAAGAAAAACCTAAAAGAATAAGGTTCAGGAAGAGGCTTAGGTTTCCACTGTAACTGCTGCAGGGCTCCTGCCCTGGGGCACAACTACCTTCAAAACTTGGAAAGCCAGACAGGTGCAGTGTCTGGAGCCTACTGAATGCTGGCCCTAAGGGCAGAGTCCTTCTCTAACTCTTGCACACCAGCTCTGTTGGGGATCGTCAGCCAAGTTTATAACCATATTAGCTGTGTCTTTCTGACAATAAAACCCAAAGTGGCTAAGAGCTAAATCTACTAACCAAAAAGTCAGCAGTTAGAATCCACAAGGTGCTCCTTAGAAACTCTATGGAGCAGTTCTTCTTTGCCTATAGGATGGCTGTGAGTTGGACTTGACTCCAAGGCACTGGGTTTGGTTTTGGTTTGGTTTAGCTATATCCTTCTGGTAATAAAACGCCAAACCCACTGCTGTCAGGTAGATTCCAACTCACAGCAACCCTATAGGGCAGAGTAGAACTGCTCCATAGAGTTTCCACGAAGGGCCTGGCGTGTTTGAACTGCTGACCTTTTGGTAATCATATGTAGCACTTAACTACTAAACAGCCAATGTTTCCTGTGGTAATAAGTCAGCCCAAATATCAAGATCCTGGACTGACCTCTGTGGTCTGATAGACTCAAGTGGAGTATGGTCCCTAACATACATTTAGTTTGTGGAATGGGATGTGGCCTGGACAGATGAGTGCTTCCAGCAGCCATGCCTCAAGGTGAACTCTATGCAGCATACATAACATGGTTTACACACAACATCCAAATCACATAACATTCTATTTCACAGAATGAATCACTGATACTACGCTACACATGACTTTCAATGCTAATTATTCTGTCTTCCTTTAGAATATATAGGCAAGTCTAAAGAATATTAAATAGAAAATCAACTTACATTTAATATATAGATAAAATGTCTGGCAGAGTGTGGCTATATTACCAACATCCTAGACTAAGACTTCATCAACTTTTGCCATCACTAATGTAATAGCTGAACTCAATGCTATTCAAATACAGTCTGTGGACAAAACAACCCAAATCCACCACCTTGGAGTCAATGTCGACTCGTAACAACCCCTTAGGACTGAGGAGAACTGCCCCATAGAGTTTCCAAGGAGCACCTGGTAGATTTGAACTCCTGACTTTTCGGCTAGCAGATGTACCAATACTGGTCCACACTTTTGTTATTGATTTAACACAAAATAAAGAAAACTAAGAGTATTTAGAAACTTTAATAACAATATTCTAATCCTATCACACCATCCATTTTATTGTGTTTTACAAAAGAACCAGTCACCAATGGATTGAAAATTAAAATAAAACAAAACTTGCTCTTCAATGAAGGTTAAGTCTGAAAAGCACTAGCCTAACTGGTCTCCTTGCCTGTATTCTGATTTCTCTCCAACTCAGATCTCTATGAGCAGTCAAGTGACATCTTAAAGCAAAAGCATGAGTAAATTGCTTTGTGGTTTCAACATCTTTCAGTGGCTTCACTGTACAGAGCTCTGATGATCAAGAACAAAATATCTGGCATATATTTTGGCCACTGTGATCTGGCTCCAACCTCATTTTGCGTCATTTAACTTTACATGCTATGATCCAGCCTTTACAGATTTATCAGTCCTAGAAAGCTGAGCTCATCATCACTTAGGTGACTCCAGTTCATTCTTTAGGTATCAGCCTCAAGGTTAAAAGTCATTTCTTCATAGCATTCCTCTATACCCCAGACAGAACAGTACTCTTTCCCTATATACAGAATTTTTCCTTTCAAGCACTTATCATAATGGTAATCACTATTTTTGTAGTTATTTCTTGAGTGTGTTTATTCTCCAACAGACTTTGCCTCCATGAATTAAAAAACCCAAAACTCACTGCTGTTAATTCCAACTCACAACGATCCTACAGGACACAGCAGAACTGTTCCATAAGGTTTCCAAGGAGCAGCTAGTTGATTCGAACTACCAACCTTTTGGTTAGCAGCCAAGCTCTTCACCACTATGCTACCAGAGCTACCCTCTTATTGGCATGTGTCCTCACACTCTAGCATAGTGCCACAGACAGATCAAGTTGTTCAATGAACTTTTGCTAAATGAACAAAACTAAGTCAGGCAATAAAATGGTAAGGAGGATAACCACATGCAAGTGGCCTTAGTAGGTACAGTAAGATATAAAGCTTGAGACAAGAATGGATATGCTGCTTTACAAAAGGTAAATCTCCTTTACTTCCATGAATAATCTAATAAAACAGTCAAAATGGAAAAAAAAAAAAGAGACAGAGAGAACAGGAGAGAAAAGATTTTCAGAAAAATAAAGAATTTGGGTCTACAGTAATCCAACAAGGAAGTGGAAGGTCTAAGAGGAAACCAAGGGTTCTAACCCCAAACTGCCTGACTCCATTACTTTCTCAGCTGTCTGATTTTGTGGAAGCAATCTGTTTTCAAGTTCCTCATTTGTGAAATGAGGATAGTAATAAAATCTTCAAAGGACTGTTGTCAAGTCTGAATTGATACATATCTATCACTTAAAATAGTGCCTGACATTGTTTTGTAAGTGCTAGCTCTTATCATTACCATTAATATTACCAGTGCTCAGTCACTTATAATTTTATATGTTTATTTGTTCATCATATGTAAAATAACAGTGTAAATTACAGGGAAAAAAAAGGAGACAATCACTATCTGACGCACTTTTCTTAACCAGGGTACTGCAAGAATTAAGTGCCACAAACACTGATGTGAGTGACAATTTTCACCATTTTCCCAAAGACGCTAAATATTTAGTACCATTATTGGGGTATGTAAAACCTGTTGCTGTCATGGTTAAGTGCTATGGCTGTAACCAAAAGGTCAACAGCTCAAATCTACCAGCTGCTCCTTGGAAACTCTATGAGGCAGTTCTACTCTGTCCTATAGGGTTGCTGAGTCAGAATCTACTCAATGGCACTGTGTTTGGTTTGGGTTTATTATGGGTGTATAAGAGACATGTTCATTCATTACAACCCTAGGGTACTAGGGCTTTTTACTGGACCTCTGGATTAGAAGGGCTGTTCTCATTTATCCGTAATGTATGGCGTACAGCAGGTGCTCATTAAATCCGTGGGAAAAAATGTATATTTCCAAAGTAATAGTGCCCAGTCAATTTTATTCTAGCCCTTTCAAATTCCTGTAAACTTTGCATGCAGTAGAGAGCAGATCAACATAACTGGACTACTCCATAAACTGAAGGGTTTTCTAAACTCAGTCCGATATTTCAAATGATAGAGTAGCAGGGACAGGGGTCTAGGGTCCAGGTTTTCATAGGACACCAAGGCCAATGGGCACAACTAGTCTTTTTCTAAGAGAGTCTTCTGCACCCCATATTGGTGAGTAATATCTTAGATGGCTAGCAAGCTGCCATCTAAGATACACCAAATGGTCCCAACTCATCTGGAACTGATGATGACCAAGAACAACAAAGACTTGAGGAAAAAAGAACCAAGGAGACAGAAGGACCCATATAAATGGGAGACTGTTATCAACATGAAACCAGAAGAACCAGATGGTGCCCGGCCACCACCAAAAGTAGCTGTGATGGGGGTCACAATGTAGAGTCCCTGAAGCAACACAAGAAAAAGAAAGTTGCAGCTCCAGAACTCTACTAAAAGACCAGAACTGATGGTCTGACAGCCTGGTGGGTCCCCTGAGAACATGGCCCGTAACCTTGCTGCTGGCCCTGACCAGAAACCAGTTACTGAGGTCAACTCTTCAGAAAAGGTCCTGGACTTGGGGACACAGTGTGACCAAATGGTGTGTGTACTTTATGGTTCTATACATTTACAGGAGGCTGTCCTACTGGTTTCTTTCTAGATAGGAAAGAAGAAGGTAGAGAGGAGGGGACAGGTGTTCATTAAGAGGATACTAGAAACAGAGTGAAAAGGAAGATTTTGCTGTCACTGGGTGAGGACAGCAGATGGAGCTGGAGATAGCTGGGCATGCAAAATTGATCTAGATTGTATACTTTCACTTAATCACAATAAATAATAATAATAAAAATTCCTGTAAGCTTGGCTTGGCTAAGCTTTAAAAGTTTGATTCTAGGTGGATCATCTGTTTTCAACAGAGGGCTTACCTCTAAAAATGCTAAGAAGTCACAGTAGGAAAGCCAAGAAACAAATACATCAGTTGAAGGAAACTATGTGGAAGTAATAAGAGGTGGAAGACAGGCAGGATTCTGACCTGCAGAGGAGCAAAGACTATTCTAAGCCAGAGAACAGCATAAGTATAGGTGGCGTTATGAAAAGTCTGGGGCACAATGCACTGGTATTGCATAAATGATCTGAGACTACACATAGACGAGCATTTTTATTTTGATAGGTACATATATGCATATCTTACATGTAATTATATCAGCAAATCATGATTTCAAATTTTTATTTTTAACAACACTAATCAGCACCCATTTAAATTAGTTTTTTAAATGAAATACTTAAAAATGTATTAAAGCAAACAGGACTGCACTGGTAGTAAGCAAATATGGTAAAAACTGTCTGATTTTTAAAGACTAAAATTTGGAGAATACCAAGCAAAAGCATAGTCATATGAAGGTTTCTAACAGGTTGATAGGATCCATTAGTCTTCTGAATAAGGCCAAAGTTTTACCTTGATAGTAATTCCCCCATCCTTAGTATCTAGCTTGCAATATTAAAATTCTGACCTGCAAAATTCTTATCTCCCACTAAGATGAATGTGTCATGTATTTTAACTTCACTTAGTCCCATGACAAAGATTAAAATTTAAAAAATCCAAATAGATACCTGAAATATGAACTGACCTGCATAGAGCCTGATTATTTATCTGAAAACAGGGAGCTAAAACCTGTTACTTTGGAAATAAGGAGTCAATGCATAAAATAATAAATCATGAATCACATCTACATCACAAAGGCATTAAATATAGGAGTAAAAGGAAGTTTCTCATTTCCACCTTTCTCTCTCATTACAATTAACCTACCAATAGCCAAACCAACTCAAGCTGATACGGTAAAAACAGTAACACCAAAGGCTGTCCATGTGCCATGCACTGTTTTTAGTATCTCACCTTCATTAACTTATGCAATTATCATAACCATCCTACGACTTATCTTGGTATCTTCATTTTCTAGTTTTAAGGCTATAAGGTAGAAAAACGGGTAGGTAGCAGTGCACGCGGTTAGACCCTGGCAGTTTGGTTACAGAATCTGAGCTGATAATCACTAGGCAACATTTCTCTCAAGAAGTATGGGAACATTATCCGAAATACTCCTCCATTCCCATTATGGCCAAGAGAGACATAATTTTTTTAAGGTGTAAATCTTTTTTTACTTAAGTTTCTAGTCCCAGATACAGTGGATTCAGTTGCAAGAAAGTAGGAAGGTGAATACCACACGGATGAGGGGCAAACTAGGCCCCGGATTATTCAAATAAAGACAAAGCATCAGAAACCTCAAGAGGATGGCTGAATGACACAGAGCACAGAAATGGAAGAAAAAGCAACCAAAAGTTTGGATAAACAGAAGGTGAATCTTTCTTCTACCGGGCCGTCTGACTGAGAGTGCTTTGAGAGAAAAAATGCTACCACCTATCTTCCTCGATGTGCGAGTCTGGACACAAATACGCAGACTGAAGATAAGACTGAGCGAGAAAAAAAAATATTGGGAGGAGGAAGGCTAACACTTGGACCCTGAACTGCAGCATTCGCTTGATGTAACCTGGTGAAATGACTGAGAATCTAGAGGGACAAGTGGGTTCGTGTAGAGACGGGGTGAAGGATACGACCACAGGGGTAGACATACTGGGTGATTCGAGGGAGCCGAGAAATCACCCTAAAATGAGCCGACAGGGATTGTAGTTCCGAGTGTATGTGTCTGGGAAGAGTAGGTATGGATGTGGGCTTAGGTGTGTTGCAGGTGCAGCAAGTTCTCACTTTGGGGCAACATTCAGGGTAGGTGGCAAAAGCGACAAGGCATAAACCGGCAGGGGTGGTGGTGCGCCAGATATAAGGGAGGAGGCGGACAGGCAAGAGGAAAGGAAGAGGCGAGGCCTTTGGAGAAAGGTAAGAGAGATTGTAGCTGGCAAAGACGGGGAAATAATGCAGGAGAGGGTTGGGGAGAGAAGTCCTCACGGCAGACAGAGCTTCAGGAGAGAGGGTCTAAGTCACGGAGGCGGCCCCAGAGAAGTTCCAGAGCACGCCGCAGGACAGCGGAGCCGGACCGAGAGGGAAGGACAGGGAGGGGCAGCAGCCCGGTGCAGGCTCGCCAGGAGCGGGGAGGGCCGAGGGAGCGGCCGGAGCTGCGGTGGGGGTCCCGGAGGGGGAGGGGCGCCTACCCGGAGCCACGGAGGGCAGTCCCGGCAGCAGATCCTCTCAGGCTGTGGCGGCGAATGCGGTGGCCCCGGCGTCCGAAGCTGCAGCGGCGGAGGTGACGACGGCGACTCTTTGTGGCGGCCGTCTCCTCCGAACCGCATCCCTCCTTCCCGCCCACCTTCCCTATCTCCCGCTCCTAAACTTCTTCCCCGGGATAAACAAACCCGCCGCCAGGGGCGGCCACCTCTGCCGCTCCCGCCTCCGAGCAGGGTCCCCCTCCCGCCCCAGCCCCGTCCGGGCTCCGGCTTCCTAGTTGGGACTCCAGCCCCAGCCTACGAGGGCGCGTGCGCGCCGCGGCGGCAGCTACGGCGGCGACTCGCAAGGTTATTCCTCCCTCCCTCCCTCCAGCGCCAGGCACTTCCGGGTGTCCCTGGATCCAGCGCCGGAATTTGGAAGTCGCCGCCGCTGTTGCTGCCGCTGCCTGGCACTGGGTGTCTTGGCTCAGCGGGCTCACCGGTTATTGGGTGAAGAGGCGGAGCCTGGATTTGCCGAGAGTCTTCACCAGTGCAGGCTAAGTTTCCAAAAATCCATAGATTGCACCTCCTGACTGGTCTAGTTCACGTAGGGTGCCAAAGGCGGCCACCTTTTCTGGGGCTGCACCAGTTTTAGAAAGCCAAGTTACAACTTCCATTGAACCGCTGTTGCAAGCTGAGAACTAAGTGCTTTGCTAAACGCAAACCAGCAGTATCCAAGTCTCTAGTGGGAAATACAGAGAACGGTTCCGGTAGACAGATGAAGTGCCACAGTGGAGCAGTTTGCGGTTAGAGGACATTGAACCGTGGATGAGTCTCAGGCCTGGAGAGGGGACAGTCGAGGATACTGAGGGAGCCCAGAGGAGCAGGCTGCATCTCAGGATTTTGGTAGACTGTTTCTAAGCAAATACGTGAAGAGGTGAGGAACTGCCTCAGTTTAGAGAAAGAGATAACAAAGAAAAGAACTGTAGGCAGCACCTCCATGGAGAAAAGATACTTGACGTAGTTGACAGGCGTCATTTCATTAAAAAGGTTTTGGGGACCAACAATTGAGGCTTTGCCATATTAGTCCCAAGTGTTTTTCTAGGGCCCCAACTCCTTTTACATGAACTGATTTTGCATTAATCACCTTCTAATGTAATTATTTCCCCGGCTTCCTGAGAAAACAGGAAGAGGGACTAACATTTTTGAAAGTATTTATCATGTGCCAGGCACTGTATGAAACATATATGAGTTTGTTTTTTAATCTTCTTGATGACTTTTTAGCATTTTCATGGTTGAAATTACTCCCATTTTACAGATGAAAAAAACAACCATAAATGCTAAGTAATTCATCCCCGGTTACTGACCTTTGAATACTGGAGAAGCAGATCTCTCCACTTCAGATCAACACTCCATTGACAGGCTTACCAGGACTGCCAATTAAGTTCATGCACGAACTCATCCCAGAAAAAGTGCCGCGTACTTCATTGCTGAATATCACTACGGTCCCCTTCAAAGTAACTCCCCTTGGGAAGTTAGGTGCCAACACCAGCACCTAGTCCATCCTTGAAAGCAATTTGCAACTGTTTCTGGAGTGGCCATCAGAGCTGTCATCATATTACCATTGATGTCCTGAATATCATCAAAATGTCTTCAATAGTTCCTTGATCTTCAGGTAAAGAAAAAAGTCTTTGGGGCCCGTATCAGGTGAATAGGGAGGGTGAATAGAGAGGGTGTCCCAGTACAGTTATTTTGTTTACTGGCTAAAAAGTCACACACAGACATGTATACAATTGAGTTCTCAACCTCGCCGCAGTCCCAACATGCACAGTGACCATTCCAGAAAGTTCTAAAATTGCTTTGAATGGTGGACTAGGCACTGCCATCAGTGCATAGCTTCCCGAGGGCAGTATTTCAAAGGAGACTCTAGTGATACTCAGCAATGAGATATGTAGCACTTAGAACAATTAAGTTTGTGGACTTAATTGTCAGACTTTGTATTTAAGTATTTAAACAAAAACCAAATATTAAATCTATTGCCATGAAGTTGATTCCAAATCATGGTAACCCCATGTGTTACCAAGTAGAACTGCCTTTGAGAGTTGTTTTTTTTCTTTTTTTGCCTATAGTCTTTATGGGAAGAGATTACCAGGTCTTTCTTTGATGGCCCTCCGTGAGCAAGTTCAGAGTCACCACCCTTTACGGTAGTCAAGCACAAAATGCTGTTATGATTCAGGGACCTCACAAAATGTGTGGAATATTATTACTGCTAAAGGGTGTCGAAAAAGGAAATGATCAGCATAAGCCAAGAGTTCAGTTACTTTCATAAGGGACGTGAGACTTGAACTGAGCTTGGTAGAATGTTCATACTGATCAGGAATCTGCAAAAAGTTAAAAAGGAGAAGTGGAAGTGAGCACAGTGTGCTGGTGGCTGGTGGAGAGAGGAAATACTAGTGAATTTCATTGCGTCCAAACCCAAACAGAAAACAGTTAAAACAATTTTTTTGCTATATTCATCGTGGGCCTCTGTTAACTTTGTATGACAGGAACTGAAACTTACGTGTAATTTTTTACTAGGCTTTTTAGCTATTGCCAGCCAAGTGCCGTCGAGTCGGATCCAACTCATGGGGACCCTAGCTATTACAGCCCTTAAATATCATAAATTAATAATTGTTTTGCACACACTAAGTGTAATATTCTCAAAACAAATCAAGTTATAATAAGTCCTTGCTTTCAAGTAGACTTCCAGTTGGGAGGTGAGATGTGAGTGGTACTTGGCAACCCTTCACACTTGTTTGGTTTCAAGTTTGGGACTGGTTCAATTAACTTCCACCAGAAGGATGTCAAATTGCTTCTCAAGGTATACTCATTGAATCTTTTCTGTGCTTAATCCCCTCGAAGAGTTCAATGACTTTATCTACTGATAATGTGATGGTAAGTAGTAATAGTGAAGATGACATATAATAAATGCTAATAAAACTTACTATTTGGTGAAGTAAAAGATGGCTTTGTGGGCAATAAACCTGGATTAAATGTTGATGCTATTTTACCAGTCCCCTGTGGAAATAATCTGATGATGTAGAAGTTCAGATCTGCCAGATGCTCCTTGGAGACTCGATGGGCAGTTCTACTGTGTGCTATAGGATTGCTGTGAGTCAGAATCAACTCGACAACACTGGGTTTGGTTTTGTCTGGTTTATGGAACTACGTTTCTTGATTTGATTTTTCTACTTACTGGATAACTATTGGGAAACTAAAGAGTTATAATATGATTCACTTAATTGTTGCCATGAATCAATTTTAAAAATAAGTAACTTTATTACTGGCAGACAGGCCTGGTGACATAGTGCTTAAACACTTTGCTATTAATCGAAAGGTTAGTGGTTTGAATAGCCACTTTGGGGAAGACAAGTGTGGCAGTCTGCTCTGATAAAAAATTATAGCCTGGAAAGCCCTATGGGGCATTTCTCCCAGGTCACTATGAATTGACATCAATTTGAGGGCAATGGCTTTTATTATTGGTATACAGCATAATTTGCCTCCAGCAGTCATGTATCAGGCTTATATCACTTACGGCGCTATCCATTAGGATCATCCAACTCTTTAGACACCAGAAACTCTCTCATAGTAATTTACCTACTCACTGTCAATTTTTTCTCAACTGACTATTCAGACTCTTGAACATATATGATTGACTTGGAAGTTATACTTGTAATTAGCAGGCTGCCACGTAGTGAAGATCAGAGCAGCCGTTCTCTGAGTCTGATGAGTGCAGAGGAGAACAAGACTTAACCTACCCGTTGAAGGCTGTGCCTGAAGAGCCAGCCATGTGTCACACATTAATATCTTTAGTAACTGAAACATCTTATTCCTCTTCTCTAATTAAACACCACACACGCTCCCATTTCACTGCTGGGTATGCATACTAGACTCACCACTGTCTTCTATGCTGTCACCTATTTTGTGCTATAATTTTCCAGTTCCAGTGGTCAGAAACTAGAGTATCTAGATCAAATTACAAATTCCTGAATTACCTTTAGAGGTAAAAATAATAATAGTACATTTGTTCACAAATGTCCTATTTCATGAATATGAAATAGTGTACCTTTTGAGTATTTTGCCGATAACCTACCCATTTGGTTTTTGGTGTGCTTTTTTGTGGTGAAAATACGCATATCAAAATATTCCCCAAACACAGCATCTTCCACATTTACAAAGACGTTGATTATACCACTGCCCTTTTTAATGCATTTGGCCCACTAATTTTTGGTTGCTGTGAAATAGTTCAGACTCATGGAAATGCCATGTGTTAACAGAGTAGAACTGTTCCATGGTATTTTCAAGACTGTGACCTTTCAGAAGCAGATTGTCAGGCCTATCTTCTGAGATTCCCATGGTGGGTTCAAGTGGCCAGCCTCTGGGCTAGTTGATGAGCATTCAACCATCTGCACCAACCAGAGACTACAGCTTCTCTACTACTGGACTGATTTTCATATTTTTATAACCATTATCCTCTCCTGTTAAACCTTCTACAATGAAACAAAATTCAAGCCATGCCTCTGTAAACTCACACTTGTGATCAGATATTTCAAATGCAATTTACTTTTTAGAGTTAGTGTGGGAAGAAATGAAGAACTCATTTGCTGATTATTTCTCCCTGTTATAAATACTGCCCTTTTATCTGGAAGAAAACACTAATACTGTCATCTGCTTGCAAATTACCATACACGTAATTTCATTTTTTCTTCCTCTATCTCCATTTCTTTTTCTCTCTGGATTTTCTTCTCATCTTGCTTGTACAGTCTTGGTTGTGTAGTACTTCTGTATTATGTGGTACTTTTTTTTAAGGATACAGAAAGCTTCAGAGCACAAGCCATGTCTCTACCCTTGTACAGTGATGCCTGTAGCACAAAAGGACCAGTCAATTTGATGTACTTATCATTCAGTCATTTCCAAAGAACAGTGGATAGATAGTGGTTGTCGTTCTTAGGTGTTACTGAGCCATCCTAACTCATAGCAGCCTGCACCATCCTTACAGTGTTTGCTATGTTTGAGCCCATTGTTCCAGCCTTTGTGTCATTCCATGTTGTTGAGGGCCTTCCTCTGTTCCACTGACTTGCTGCTTTACCAAGCATGATGTCCTTCTCCAAGGACTGTTTCTACCTGATCACATGTCCAAAGTCTGTGAGACAAAGTCCCATCAACCCCCTTTCTAAGAAGCCGTCTGGTTGTACTTCTTCCAAGACAAGCTTGTTCATTCTTATCACAGTCCGTGGTATGTTCAGTGTTCTTTGCCAGCACAACTTCAGAGGCATCAGTTCTTCTTTGGTCTTCCCCATTGATTGACCAGCTTTCACATACATATAAGATGATTGAAAATACCATGACTTGGGTCAGGTGTACCTTAGTCCTTGAGTGACATCTTTGCTTTTCCACACTTTAAAGAGATCTTTTGTAGCAGATTTGCTCAATGCCATACATTGTCTTCTTGGCTGCTGCTTCTATAGGTGTTGATTGTATATCCAAGTAAAATGAAATTCTGAACAATCTCAGTCTTTTTTTTTTTTGTCTTTATCACAGTGTTCCTTATTGGTCCAACTGAGGATTTTTGTTTTTTTGATGTTGAGGTGTAATCCATACTGAAGACTGTAGTCTTTGAGTTTTATCGGTATGTGCTTCGAGTTCTCTTCACTTTCAGCAAGCAAGGTTGTGTCATTTGCAAGTGGTGGATTCTACCTTCATAAGATCTCTCTTGAAATACAGTGCTGTAAGTGATAGGATGATATCCATATCCCTACAAAGAAGACAAGTTAGTAAGTCTGTTATTCAAATTTATGTGCCAACTGCTAATGTGAAAAATGAAGAAATTGAAAATTTTTACCAACTTCCTGCAGACTGAAATTGATGAAACATACCATCCAGATGCATTGATAATTATGAGTGCTTAGAATGAGAAAGGACCCTATTAATGCAGTGGTTAAGTGTTTGACTGCTACCCAAAAGGTTGCCTGTTCAAATCTACCAGCTGCTCCTTGGAAAACCCTATAGATTTGTTCTGCTCTGTCCCATAGGGTCACAGTGAGTCAGAATCAACTCAGCCATTGGTAGGAAACTTAAGGAACAAAGAAGAAAAATTAGTACTTAGAAAATATGGCCTTGGTGATAGAAATGACACTGGAAATCGCATGATAGAATTTTACAAGACCAACTAACTTATTCATTGGAAATAACTTTTTCAACAACATAAATGGTAACTGCACGCATGCACCTCACCAAATGGATATGTAGGAATTGGATCAACTACATCTGTGGGAAGAGATAATCAAGGAGCTACTATAATCAGTCAGAACAAGGGTGGGAAGACTGGAGAACAGACCATCAATTGCTTGTATGCAAGTTCAAGTTAAAGCTGAAGAAAATTAAAACAATTCCACCAGACCCAAAATATGACCTTGAGCATATCCCACCTGAATTTAGCATAGATGAGAATAAGACCCATTGAGAATTGTGAGAACAGGGTCATTTTCAAATCTTTTGTTTAATTCCTTCATTGGCATCAGTACTCTCATTATGTCAACTATTTCAGAATGTTCACTTGTTTCAAATTAAATATAAATTCTTGTAGGTTTTTTGATAATCTGTCAGGTCTATTCCAGGGAAAATCATTTTTGTTAATTCTCTTTTAACACCATGCACAATTGACTTGTTCGTTGACATACCGTTATATTTTCTAACTGTTCAATTAGATACTAATGGTAATGAGCTCTGAAACATTTTGAGCCTCTTAAAAAGCTAGTAATACCCATTCTAGGTCAATAATGCCTAATGAATTAGAAATAACAGTGCCTCCACTTGAGTAATGTATAATCTTGGAAAAACCAGGGTCTTCCTATCAATACAATACCAATGCACTACAAGAGCAACAACAATTGACATTTTCTGCAAGATCACCAGAATCTCTTGTAGCATCCCCCTGGGTGTCTCTTGAGGACTCTCCTCCAAGGTTAATTACAGCTGCTGGAGGTCTTTTACTGTGCCAGAATCCTAGAGTTGCTGCTGCTGTTATTCCCTGGTTGCCTCTCTCTTTAGCTTGATCAGCTAAATCCTCTTTCTCCACTGGTGCTTTGGCTCTGTTCTGCTCTCAGGTAACCTGACAAGTTGCATTTGACTCTGGATCTAGTGGCTGCACAGGGGAAGCTTACAGCCCTCCACTGTGTTCTCCAACCAGTGGTTAACAGACTTTGCTGCAGCCCCAAATGGCTTCAGAGGTACAACCACTCAGTCTCCTGTTCCAAAACCAGAGCAAACCAAACTGAATCCACTGCTGTCAAGTTGATTCATAGTGACCCTGTAGGACAGAATAGAACTGCCCCATGGAGTTTCCAAGGAGTGTCTGGTGAATTGAAATGTCCACCTTTTGGTTAGCTGTTATAGGTCTTAACCATTGTGCTTTCTGTTCTTAGGTCTCCTTTATCTCTCCTCGATCATCACAGTGTCTCCAGGTCAGGGTCTGTGGTCACCTCCCAGGATGTCACACCCTTCTCCCTATCAGGGCAATTTCTTGCTAAAATAAGTTTATTTAAACGTCTTCCCCTACAACACCCACTGATTGGTTTCCTGTGCCTGTATATTTCTTTCACCCCCAAACTTGGCCACTTAACACCACTCCACTCTGAACTTGACTCAAGAAATGGCAGCACCTACTCCCTTTTCTCTGAACACATGCGAAGGAGCCTTGCCTCCAGGGTAATCTCAGATCAACTCCTGTTTCCTTCTGCCCAAGGCACCCCTCCTCCTGAGGAAGAGGCATGTACAATTAGGCCCCTGGCAGTGGCACGGTGGGACCCAAACCAGCAATCTAGAAGTCTGGTCTCATTGGTCAGACTCCTGCAGTGCTGGATACCTTGCAGCCAATCAGACATTAGATGAACCAGAGAGCTTTGGAACCTCTGAGCCTCGATGTTCCCTGCCTCACTAATTTTCCACTGCTCTGCTGCCGTATTCACAGTTTTTTGTTTGTCTGCTTTTTTCAGTCCTCACTTCCCTTCTGCCTCCACTCTGCTTTGGAAATTAAGCCCCGCTGTCTAGCATTTGCCAATTCTGCATTCATAGCTCTGCACAACACTGGAGTGGCCACCTGCCTCCAGATGGTTCTCTGTTATTTAGGGTCGCTTGCTGCCAGCCTTCCTTGCCTGATTGGAAACCCCAGTATGGCTATTTCCCAAATTAGAAACCGAGCTGTCCTATCTACAGAGGCACTGTGCCTGCACATCCCCGTACCTGGTGAAGGCCAGCCCCAACCCCTTCCTAGAGCCCACCCCTCCTCCACACTCTGGTCTTGGTGATTTAGGGGTTCTGCCTTCCACTGCTTGTCTACCCAGCCTTATCAAAGTTCTAAAACACTCAGCCTTCTCTAGCTAAGCTACACAGGGCAGAAGCAGGGCTAATTCAAGGGCTACATAAAACCTAGATACTCTTAATTTTAGAGGCCTCATCACAGTGTGTCACATATAGACATAGCCATATCCAACATGAAAAATAGAGTGCTTTGTTATGAAATTTAAAGGGATTTACACCATTTTCCTTTTGAAATACGTATTAATTTTATTTTGCATGATGTTTTTTCCTTTTATGTTTGTATGTTAGACAGCATACATTTCTAGTTTTTAGCTCTCAAACAAGTTTTTTAAACTCAGAAAAAGCTTGTGGGTTTTGTACATTGTGCCTGTAATGAGAATGTAAGGCTTAAAACCAAAACCACCCAAACTCATTGCCTCAAGTCTTTTCTAACTCAAAGCAACCCAAATCACTTTTTCCCCAGGGCTTCAAGCCATAAAGCCTTAAAAATAAGCACTGCTACTTCACTATGACTCACTTTCATTTGCCTCCTAGTCCCGACTCTCCATCGTAACTTACACCTATTTGTCCCTTAGTTTTCTGTAACCAGGCCACTGCTGGATCCTCTGCCTCATCTTCCCCCTTCTGTCAGTGGTACCAATAGAGCAAACTAGTTGCTGTTGAGTCAGTTTGACTCACAGGGACCCTGTGCATTGCAGAGTAGAAACCCTGGTGATGCAATGATTAAGGCGCTTGGCTGTGAACTGAAAGGTCAGCAGTTCAAACCCACTAGTCGCTCCATGGGAGAAAGATGTGGCGATCTGCTTCTGTGAGGATTACAACCTTGGAAACTTTATGGAGCAGTTCTGCTCTGTCTTATAGGGTCATTATGAGTTGGAATCAACTTCACAGCAGTGGGTATGCCAGAGTAGAAGTGTACTCCCTAGGGTTTTCAGTGGTTGATTTTTGGAAGCAGATAGCCAGGCCTTTCTTCCAAGGCATCTTTATGTAGACTTGGGCCTCCAACCATTTGGTTAGCCCCTGAGAATGTTAACAGTTTGTACCAGCACTCAAGGCCCTGCCTGCACCAACACTCTCCTTGTTGCAAATTCCAGCTGCTGTGCCTCAATTCTAAAACATCACCTGGATTCCCTTTCACACTGCTCCTTCTACCTCTGAGGAATGACGGTTGTTATCTCAAACATCCTCTTCCTGACCCCCTCCAACTGACTGCTGCTCCGGACTGCGTGCGGCATTTGGTTGCTTAACCATGTAGTTGGGATGATTTTCTCCTCAAAGTAGACTCTTTTAAGTCTGCAGCTGCATTCAGCAATCTGAGAGCCATTGCACTCTGAGAATTAGGCCTAGGAATGTATTTTGGATGCCTCAGTCTTACCTGCCTGTCAGGACTGATCTGCAAAGCTCATTTGTGTCTGAAGCTAAATAACTCCCAGAAATCACACTGTGATGTTTCCACTCTGAGCACTCTGTGCTTTGAGCATCTCTTTCTCTTTGGAGGCTCCTTGGTACCTCAGTTACATACAAGACCACTGCTGCATAACTCTGATGGTTTTCCTGGTTGCTTGTGATTTTTATTGAGAATATATACAAGGAAACTACAAATATCCCCAGCAATTACCACAAATTGTGTCTCTTCTAATTATTAATTATTATTTAGTTGGAATAGTTGTTAGCACTTTGGCTGTGCTTTCCTGAATTTCCAGTCTTTATGTTAGTAATTCTAAAATTTCAATGTATTCCTAAATTGATATATTCACTGCATGTAGGAAACCAGTTAAGAGGGAGAGCCAGCAACAACACACTTCAGAAAATTTTACAATTTTCTGAAATTTGTTTTTCTAGAAAGAAAATTAAACCTTTTAAAAAGTACATTCTGCTACAGTCTACAATTTTGAGAGGAATGTTGAATGTTTTTATCTTTATGTTGTCAAGAGCTCAGCAAGAATATTTCTTTTTTGAATGTGGAGTCTACTGTGTGCAAAACCGGTATGACAAAATCACAACTTCCTTTTGAACACCTATTACAGCTATTTTCATTCTTTTTCTTGTTCTTTATGTTTTTTTTTATTTCTGTCAGTGATAATCACTAAACTAATAAAACGTCTGAATTATTTATACAAAATGTTGTTGTGCTTAATTTTCCAAATTCTCTGTCTTCTGAGTTGCGTTTTTACTCTGTTTAGTCCAAGATGAACTTAAAATATATATGAGAGTAAAAAACCGTTATTTGTTCACTTGATGTCTGAAACTAATTCTTGGCATTCTTCCATTGATGTGATGACTGTGGTGTTGTGTACTGTTGAGGAGATTTTCATTCATAGCAGCCGTATGTGCCAGCGTAGAACTGCCCCATAGGTTTCCTAATGTGTAATCTTTATAGGAGAAGATAGCAGGTCTTTTCTCCAATGGACTGGTTAGTGCCTTTGAACTGCTCACCCCTTTTTGGCAACTGAGCACTTAGCCATCACCACATCACCAACACACAAACAAAAAAACACCAAATCCATTGCTGTCAAGTCTATTCCAACTCCAACTCATGGTGACCCTATTGGACAGATGAGAATTGCCCCATAGGGTTTCCAAGGAGTGGCTTGTGAATTCAGACTACTAACCTTTTGATTAGTAGCTGAGCACTTAACCAGGGCTCCACTGCATTATTAACCAAACCACTACTGTTGAGTTAATTCTAATGTGACTCTATAGGACAGTGTAGAACTGCCCCATAGAGTTTCCAAGGAGCACCTGTGGATTAGAACAACTGACTTTTTGGTTAGCAGCTGTAGTGCTTAACTGCTATGCCACCGGAGTTTCCACTAGATATCCTTAAATAATGGCCATGATGTTGTTAGGCATAGTTGTTTTCAACTCCTCCCAAGCCCGTGTGACACAGTAAGTCTGTCCCATAACGTTTGCTAGGTTGTAGTCTTTATGGAAGCCCTGCTGGTGTAGTGGTTAAGTGCTATAGCTGCTAACCAAAAGGTTAGCAGTTCAAACCCACCAGGTGCTCCTTAGAAATTCTATGTGGCAGTTCTACTATATCCTGTAGGTTTGCTATAAGTTGGATTTGACTCAATGACAATGAGTTGGCTTGGGTTGGGTTTGATTTGGTTAGTCTTTATGGTTGCACGGTAGCTTGGCTGCTAATCAGAAAGACAGCAGTCTGAATCCACCAGCTGTTGCTTGTAAACCCTAAGGGGATCTGCTGTGTCCTATAGGGTTTTGGGTGTTTGCTTGTTTGTTGTGTGTTTGTTTGTTTGAACTCTTTACAGGAGCAGACATCCGGGTTTTTCTCCTACAGAGTAGCTGGGTGGGCTCAAACCACCCACTTTTTTGTTAAAGCAGAGCCCTTAGCCATTGCCCCACAAAGGCTCCTTAAATAATGTTCATGCCTCCTGTGATTGCTCTGAGCCTTTCTGCTTTCAGGTCCATTCCTTGCCCTTCTCCTTCTCAGCTCTCCGTCGCAGCCAGCTCCTGTGTCTGTTAGCTTCCTGCTGGGTGGGGTTAAGAGTAAGCATTGACTCGAGGACGGTAGGAGAAAGCTAGCATATTTTGTTCCCCAACCCCCCACCCCGTTTCTGCCTCCGGCATTGTCCTCTGCAGCAACTGGGTCTCCTGCTTGACTCCAGCTCCTGTTGGACAGACTTATGGGGAATCAGCCCAGTGTCTGCTAATGCTGCTTCCTCCCTCCTGCCAATTTACACAAGTGCAGTGGCTTCCTTTGGCTGTTAACCCCTGGATTCTTCTCAATTTTTCTGATCACTGCTACAACCAAATCTTGTATCTAATTCTCTCTGTTTGAAATAATTAGTGTAGTTTCCATTTTACAAGCTGGACCTTGAAAGACGTAGCACAATTATCCATTTTATGTTTTCGTAAGGGTCTTGACCCATGAAAACCTTTTCATAAGGGTCTGATACTTACCAGACAAACATTTTGTCGGGGAAGGAAGGATTTTTACAGAGAACTAGATACTTTAAGGATCTGTCTATGCCCCATGGTTCAACTAATGTCATTGTTCTTTCCACCCCTTAGCTCTCTGAAGTTGCTCCCTACTTCCCACACTCAATCCTTTGTCCCCCTTTCTCTTCATCCTTAGAGTGCATGACATCAGGCTTCTGGTGTCACATCTTCTAAAATGCAACAAAGGTTTGCTTTTGTTTAGCTTTAAATTCCTTTTCATATACTATTCTTAACAAGTGTGTTACAGCTGTGGGATAGCAAAAAGAGCACAGGATTTTTAATCCAGGATTTGAATCTGTAGGACCTTATTTGAATCCCTTGGCTTTTTCTCTATATCCGTGCCGTTGACAGTAAAACAAGAAAATAACTTCCTCGTAGAACTATGAGATGAAACATATGAAACCAAAAAATGAACCTGCTGCAGTCAAGTCAGTTCTGACTAATAAAGACCCTATAGGACAGAGTACAACTGCTCCATGGTATTTCCAAGGTTGTAAATCTTTATGGAAACAGATGGCCACATCTTTCTTCCACAGAACAGTTAGTAGGTTCAAACCACCAAACTTTCAGTTACCAGCTGAACCCTTTAACCAATATACCATCAGGGCTCCTAAAATATATGAAGGAACTAAGTAAATTGTAAGTGTTAAACAAGCAGAAGAAGTGGTTGTTTAAAAACAGCAAATAAGATTATATTTTTTTCTTGAAATAAATCTGATTTTAAAGGTTAGCAGCAGAAGTAATTCCTCAGAATTTATTTTCAATTCCATTCATTGTCCCACAGCTTTCATCTCATACAAAGTTTCTGAATCTCAGCTTTATTGGCACTTGGGGCTGGATAATTACTTGTCGTAGGGAACATCTCTGGTTCTATCCGTTAGATGCAAGTACCATCCCTTACCTGTACTTGTGACAGTCAAAAATGTGTCCAAACACTCCCTGGGATCATTTCAGAATCATTGATCTAAACTACTTGAAAAAATATTATCTTCATATATTTGTGCTGCAAGTCTTTGAGAAAAAATGATGTAATGATTCAAAATGATCCATAAAGGGGAGAGTTGTCAGAGCTATACAACAGGAGGCAGGTGGCAATTTATATGGCAAATTGGCTTGGATTGTAAACTTTTGCTCAAAGCACAATAATGTGTTTTTTAAAATGCTCCATGTAATCTCAAGTTCTCAGCAAAACCACTACTTTTCATTTTAAATCATTAAAATAGAAAAATTAGAGGAACCAGATTTTGCAAAGATGACTTTGGGAAAAGACTTTTAAAAATTCAGTTCAGTCATGAAATATAGCTTGATTTAGAGATCCATCAATCCTGCAATGAAAATCAGGGATTATTTTCATAGCACTGGTGTGTTTTACTAAGTGCATATGTTGAAGAAGCTAATTTTGTTGAGCATTGTTGTTGGACTGTCTAACCAAGATGGCCTTTCTTGTTCCTAGAATTAAGTACCTTTTGTCCTGTTTACTAGCCATTAAAAGGCCACACTAATACTTTGCATCTGGCTGTCATAGTGTTGAAATCCTTTCATGTTCTATAAAAGGAAAGGCAGTTCAGACTGAATATTAGTAAAAGCATATTTAGTCATGGTGCAACTCACATTGTGGCTCTGTACTTGTATAGACTGCCCTGAGTAGCTGCAGGAGTTAGAATTTTATGAGCATCAAGGCTTTGTCATAATCTGTGCACTCCTTTGTATTACAGTTCCTGATACTGCATTCTTTGCTATCACTGAATTTCCAGGTCACTGGAAACCAATAGTTTAACTAGTTGTGGAACTATTTAAAATGGAGAAATTATTATTTTTAAAATATTTATGCCGAGCTCTTAAAAAATGTCTCTTGTAGCTTATATCAACAGGATTCTAAGACAAGTTTCCCATTTCTGACTGTGTCAGTCAGTTTCCTTTCTAGCTTAAGAAAATATTAAGCAAAACAGGAGAAACAGGTTGTAGAACAAGTGTTTTTATTTTTCTGGGAAGACAGAAGAGATGTGCTGACCTCGATGTGGGCTAATTACTAAGTTTTGGAGGACACACAATGTCTCTAAGACTGGTAAAAAGAAGTCATTAGTTCATGAGAATTAGACTCATGTTCTGCCTTTTTGCTTTTGCACCATTCTGGTTATCCTCCTTTTGAGGCACTGTAGATCTCCTTTGAAAAAGTCACCAGCATTACTAATAGTATCACTATAATTGTAAAATATATATTGCTCTTCTTTTAAAGATACTGTTGTCATTGGTTATTTCAGAAATATATAACTTATGATTTAGGTAGGTTCTGGCAGTTTAAGATGCAGACAGTGAGATTATGTAGAGCCAGTACTATTTTACTTGAATGCCTTGGAGCCAGACCTGTGTCTCTCCTTCATTGCTATCTGCGCAGGCCACCATATATCTGGTTTACACTTCTCATCTATCAAGGCCTTGATCATACATTTGGATTTTTAACCCCTGCAGGACAAAGTTTGGGCAAGAGCTCTATACTATAAATGGACATTCCTCAGAAGAATTCTTTTGTCTCTGGAGTCCATTGAAGGTATTAGTGTTTGACCTGTCTTTTCATCTTTTTTGATCTGAGAGACAAAAAAAAAAAAAAAGAAAGAAAGAAAAGCTATGCAAATATAGATAGAAATAATCTGAGCCAGTCTTCCATTTTCATCATAAATAAAGAAGGAAAGGTATTAATACTGGGCCATTTCAGACCCTATTACCTTGGTTTGAAAATGGTGTGTGACCCCGATGGAGTACCTGGGGCTGGATTTGCCCTCCTGCTTGAAACGATCAGAAGCAAACAAACAAAGTACATGAGATAATGGCATTCAAGGCATTGGGTATCAGGGAGTGAAGCACAATGATTTATATTTATTTTTAGGGCAGTGATTCTTGAAAGATAGGAAACAAGAAAGGTAAGACCTATAATTACTGCAGCTCACTGATTTGTAAAAGCTCAGACCATGGGAGAGGGAGCTAAAGTTGAGCACCATCTGGACTTCCCTGATAAAGGAGACAGAGCTGAAAGTGCAGGGAGACTAGGACACTGAGAGTTCATAGAAAAGAGTAACAAAGAGGTAAGAGCTGCACAGAGAAAATCCTGAGGATATGCAGAGGCCCATACAAGTATTCAGCAGAGTCCTGGTTGGTGCATACCTGTGAAGGAGCTGCATGAGGCCTCAGAAAGAACACCCAGAAGAAACAAGGGAACTATGCCTTGAGCTCACGCGGGGTCGTGAATAGTGCCTGGTCTCACTGGAAAAATCTCATTATGAATAAAGTTCTGAGTAGAGTATTCAAGAATGTCTTACCTCAGTAGTGAGGAATAATTAGCCCTAGATTGAGAACTATCAAACAAATCATAAAAAGTCCTGAAAGGATCAAACTATTTGAAGTAACTTAACAGCATTCATAGGTAAAATACAAGGAGATTCATAGGAATTCCAAAGTATCTAACATCCAAGAGGGTACAGTTCACAGGTGTACATGGAATCAGAAATTACTAGGATCAAACTGACAACAGCAGCTAAAAAATTAGACAGGAAACTTAGAGGACAGTAAGTTCATGTTAATAGTGGAGGAATAACTCAGAAAAAGAAGGTGAGAACAGCAACACAACTGGAAAATGTAATCAGTAGCACTGTACTGTATATGTAGAAATTATGAAATTGGTTTATATTTTGTTGTATACATTTCCAACAACAAAAACAAGTAAATTAAAATGTATTACTAAAAGAGTTAAAAGGGTTACCAGCTGTGATGTGGTTAAGGTTGTGTGTCTGCTTGGGTGGGGCATGATTCTCAGTGGTTTGTCAGCTATGATATAGTTTGGCAGTTATGACATAGCTGTGTAATGATGTAATTACTTTCATAATGAGATCTGATCTAATGTAGTCATCTCCATAATAAAATCTGTTATGAGCAGCCAATCAGCTGAAAGGGAGTTTCCTTAGGGGTGTGACCTGCATCCAATATAGGTGTTTTTTTCCCAACAAAGCTTATTAATTGGCTTTTGCTTCCTCTGGGTCCTGCAGTTCATTTGATCTGCAATGCTTTGAACTGGAGATAGCTGCTTTTTCCTGATGATCTTGGATTCACCAGCTCCGGTAACTGCATGAATCAAGAGAAAAGCTTGCAGTTTGACTCACCTGGAACTTTCCAGCCTCTACAACCATGTGAGCTAGTTCCTTGAAAGGAATCTCTCTATCTATTTATGTTTATGTGCTTTGTTGGTTTTGCTTCTCTAAGAGAAATCAGCTTAAGACTTCAGGCATATGAAAATATAACCTATAATGAGAAAAATCAGTCAACTAACACTGATCCAGAACTGACATGAAAACTAAAAAACTGGTTGCCAATAAGTCAATTCCAACTCATGACGACCTTACAGAGCAGAGTAGAATTGCCCCATACTACTGCCAAGGTTTTAAATCTTGACAGAAGACAACTACCACGTCTTTCTCCTGTGAGGCAGCTGGTGGGTTTGAACTGCCATCCTTTTTGATTAGTAGCTGAGTGCTTGACCACTGTGCAAACAGGGCTCCTTTTAGAACTGACATAGGTCCTGCTATTATTACAAAAGGACATTAAAGCAGTTATTATGACTATATTTCTATATTCTGTATATTCAAAACTTAAGCAAAGACATGAAAGATATTAAAAAGACACAAATCAAATTCCTAGAGATGAAAACTAGAAGATTAAAGATTTAAAAAATACGTTAGGTGATGTTACAGATTGAAATGTTTTTCGCCAAAATGTGTATCAACTTGGCTGAGCCGTAAGTTCCAGTATTATGTGACTGTCCACCATTTTTTGACCTGATGTGATTTTCCTATGTGTTCTAAATCCTGCCTCTGTGATGTTAATGAGCCAAGATTAGAGGAAGAGTTATATCTTGAGACAGAGAAGAGAGAAGCAAGCAGAGAGGAGAGGCACCTCATGTTATAAAGAATGAGGAACTAGAAAGGGAATGTGTCATTTATACCAGGTTCCATACACTGAGAAGTTCCTAGAACAGAGCAAGATTGATTACAAGAACTTTCCTCTGGAGCAAACAAAAAGAGGAAGCCTTCTTCTGGAGCTGACATACTGAATTTGGATTTCTAGCTTACTAAACTGTTAAGAATTAATTTGTTTGTTAGAGCCATCCAATTGTGATATTTCTGTTATAACAGCACTAGATAACTAAGACAGATGGAATTAAGTTAAATATGGCAGACCGTAAGATTAATGAATTTCAAGGCATAGCAGTAGAAATTATGCAAAAGTAAACACATAGAGAAAAATATCCAAAAAAGAAAGAAAAGCACATAAGTGAGCTGTGGGATATAAGTAGCCTATTAAGAGTCCCTGAAATAGTAAGAGTCCCTAGAGGAAACTGTGGGGATGGAAATAAAACAAAAAAAGAATATCCAAATTCTTTCTAAATTTAAAGAAAAATATAAACCGAAAAACCTTCAAAGTTCAGTGGAACTTGAGCACAGAAACATGAAGAAAATTACACCAAAGTCTCATCTGATAAAGTTGTTCAAAACCAGTGATAAAGAGGAAAACTTAAAAATAGAACTAAAAGACAGGCTACATGCAGAGGAGCAAAGATAAGGGTAACAACAATTTTTTTAACTGGAAATAGTACAAGCAAGAACAAAGTGGAGCAGCGTCTTGTCTTTACAATAATGAAAAAAGAAAAATACACTTGTCACCTTTGAATTCTATGCCCTGTATAATATTTTTTTAAAAAAAGAATGGTAAAGATATTTTCCAATACACGAAAGATGAAAGAATTACCAACAGACTTGTACTACAAAAAATGTCAAAAAAATGTTCCTTAGGCAGAAGGAAAATGATACCAGATGGAAATATGGAAGTACAAGAAAGGAATGATGAGCACTGGAATTGGTAATTACACAGATATATGTATAAAACTTTTTCTTGTTATTTAAATCTCTTTAAAAAATGCACTGGTTAAACAAAAAAATTACTAAATGTATTGTAGGGTTTATAACATATGTATGACAGCAGCATAAAGGCCAGGAGAGAAATAAATATATAGATAGTCCCCAGTTTACTGCATAGTCATATTACAAGGAACTATACTTAGCACTGTCACTGTATCCGGAGCTTTGCATTCTCCTGAGAGGAAGTTAGGAGAAACTGCATACAGGGTATATGGAAAAATTGCCAAGTTACGTGAACACCTTCCAAGTATGTGATTAGGATAATATGATGGAAGAGATGGGTGAAAACATTGTCCACATGACAAGAATGATGAATTTGGAATTTGATACCACTGATATGAGACACTTCATAGATCATGAGAATTGACAGATCAGGACTTAATGGATTTTGAGGAGGGATTTTCCAGCCTCTACAATCATGAAATGCTGAAAGAAATGGTGGCAAAGAAAAATAATGAGGAAGAGGAAGGAAAGAAATTGTCCAAAAAAAATTTACAGTGAAAGGATTAGCTGTAAGGACTTCAGGGGCTTGAAAACATGGACCCAAATGCTATCACTTTGCCAAAGCTCGTAGGCAGATTTGGGAAGCACTCATATGTCACCAAGAAAAGCATGAATTAAAAAAAGTATACAGATAATGCTCCCTAATTTTCCAGCTAGAAACTCCATTATCACTCCCAGGGATAATCCAGATGATCCGGAACGTTCCACAAGTGGAGTTGTTATTGCAACTGACAAAATGCCAATATTATCAACTCTACATTATCATCAGAGTAAATTTTTATGATTTGTGTATATTTTTATGCATTACATATATATGATTGACTTGTCAGCAATGAGTTCATGTATGGATTAAAATGTATCTGTAAGTTTATATGTAATGTTTCCCACTTCCAAAGACAAATAAAAATTGGATTTTTAAAGATATTGGTAATAAAAGGCAATAATAATGAACACTTAAAAAGGAAAGTGTTCAATTTACCTCAGAACCAACTTACAACAGAGGCACTGAAATGGAACCCCCAATTTAAGTTGAGTACTACCTGTATACCATTGTATACTGAACATCACTTGAAAATAGATTGTGTTAAGTAAGCTAAAGCCAAGTTAAGTAAGCCAGCCAAGTGCTGTCGAGTCGGATCCAACTCATGGCGACCCTAGGGGCCAGCACTCATTAAAATAAAGCAAAGACATGCACCTGATAGCTCAACAAAGCTGGTAAAATAGATTCATAAAAAAATAGTCCAAAAGAAGAAAGGGGGCACAAAAAAGCTAGAATGAATAGAAAATAGATAACAAAATAATAAACAAACCTGAGGATATATTCAGTGACTTTAAATCATTTAAACACTCCAGTTAAAACAATGAGATTTTTAAACTAAATAAAAAAGGAAATCCATAGTGCCTGTAAGAAATGTACTTTTTACATATAGATGCAAATATATTAAAAGTAAAAAGATAGAAAAAGATACACATGCTAGCACTAGCCAAAAGAAACTAAAGTAGTCATAGTAATATTAGACAAAATATATTGCAAAGAATATGACATGTTGTGTGCTGTCAAGTCAATTTTGACTCACAGTGACACTTTAGAACAGAACAGAATCTCCCCACAGAGTTTCCTAGACTGTAATTGTTACAGGAGCAGTTCATTGGGTTGTTTTTCCTTTAGAGTGACTGACAGCGTTTGAACTACTGACCTCTAGGTCAGCAGATGAGCCCTTAACCATTGTGCACTAGGGCTCCTTATCACCAGGCATAATGAGGCCATTTCGTAATGATAAAGATGTCAATCCATCAAGAGAGTATAAAAATTCTAAACATTTTTGCATCCACTAACACTTCAAATTGTGTGAAACAAAAACTGATAGAACTGTAAAGAGAAATAGACAAATTCACATTTATAGTGTGAGATCTCAATACCCCTCACTTAACAAGTAGGCAGAGAATCAATTTGAACAATACTCTTGACCAACTTGACCTAAATGACTGTTAAGAACACTGTTTGAGTGTGGTGCTGAGAGTGGGGTGCTGCTCTATAGACACCTAAAATGTGGGAACAGTTTTAAAACTGACTGCATAGAGAACCAGCAGCAGCAGAACCAGGGAGACCAGAATGAGGGGGTGCTGGTCCAAACTCATAGAGTGCGAGAGCTGAAAGCCTGTGCCCAAAAGGCTTCCTGGCACAGTGAGGTGCCTCCAGGCACTTATCCATGAAGCTACAGAGTTTTGGAATATTAGTCCTATAAGGGCCAATGTGGGGTGAGATCCAATGAACTGAGAGAACAAGAAATCAGGAAGTAGAAGCTGAAGAGTCAAGGAACTCAATAAACCAAGCTGCCAGTCTCCAAATGGCCACGACCTCTAAGGCTTCAAAGAGTGGAGCCATGGCCTTCGGTATTTCTAAGTGTGAAGACGCCACTCAGGTGCACTAGGAGAATGGTGTGCCTAAAGCCAAGGGACAAGAGTTGCTGTCCCAGTGGGCCTGGAAGGTAGAGTTGAAACCCAGGGCCAAAGGGCCTCCACTCAGAATCTAGAGAGTGTGGCTGATACCTAGAGTCTAAAGGGCAAGGCTATTGTGTGACTGGTCTCAGAGAATAAAGAATTATTTTCAAGCCTTGAGGGCTAATGTAATATGTTCTGCTGACTTGCTTGGTGCCTGTTATCCCTGCTTTCTGTGCAATTTCTCACATTTGTAATGGAAATGTCTAGCTTGTGCCTCTACTCCCACTATACTTTGGAAGCAGATAACTCGTATTCTAGATTGTATTCAGATGAAGAGGGATTTTTGGGTTTTAGACTTGGAGTTAAGACTTTTGCTATGTGTGATGGGATGAATATGTTTTGCATGTTGCAAGGATATGATTTTGGTGGTTGGGGGTGCAAAGAGTGGAATGTCATGGATTTAATTATGTCCTCCCCAAAACTTGGCAATTTGGCTGGGCCATGATTCCCAGTATTGTGTAGTTGCCCCCTATTTTGTGATTTTCCTATGTTGTAAATCCTAATCTCTTCCTGAGGTTAACAGAGCAAGAATGAATTATGTTAAAGATTAGGCTTGGACTATCTGTGGGGTTGGTGTGAGCTGGAATTGACTGAATGAAAAGGGGTTTGGATTTGGTTATAACACTCTTACTAATGTCATTTCCTTGACCCAGTATAAAGGGACTTTTCCTGGGTAGTGATTTCCACCATCTTTTATCTTACAAGAGTTGAAAGGAAAGGGAAGCAGCCAGAGAGAGGGAAACCTCACTCAACCAAGAAAGCGGTATTGGGAGCACAGTACATCTTTTGGACCTAAAGTTCCTACACCAAGATGCTCCCAGACTGAGGGGAAGACTGATACATTGTAAGGACCGTCCTCTAGAGCTGACAGAGAGAAGAAGCCTTTCCTTGAAGCTAATTCCCTGAATTTGGACTTTCAGCATACTTTACTGTAAGGAAATACATTTCTCTTTGTTAAAGCTATCCAGTCTTGGTATTTCTGTTATAGCAACACTAGAGGACAAAGACACTGTTCTCAACAAGAAAGGAATAGATATTCTTCTCAAGTGCACATGATCACTTTCCAAAATAGATCATATTCTGGGCCATAAAACAAATATCAAAAAATTCAAAAGGATTAAGGTCATACAGAATATATTCTCTGACCACAATGGAATTAAATTAGAAATCAATAATAAAATTAGAAATAATAAAATTATTTTATATATATCAATATATATCAATAAAAAATAGAAATCAATATAATAAAAGTATTATAAATCTGAAGGTCCTTGGGAAAATCCCTAAATATTTTTAAACCAAACAATGTACTTCTAAGCAATGTATCAATCAAGGAAGTAGTCAGAAGGAAAATTAAAATTATTTTTGACTTAATTAAAATTGAAATACAACATAAAAGAATCTGTGGAATGCTTTTAATGCAGTACTTAGGGGAAAATCTATACCATTAAACACTAATATTAATAAAAAAAATCAAATAAATAAACTCATTTTCCACCATAAGAAATTGTAAAAAGAAAAGCAAATTAAACATAAAGTAAGCAAAAGAAATGGAATAATACTGATCAAAACTAAAATAATTAGGTAAAAACAGATTGAAAGTAGAGCAAAATCAATGAAACTAAAAGATGACTCTTTGAGGAGATCAATAAAATTGATTAGACTGGTCAGGAAAAAATATATAAAATAAGGGAAATCGATATATTCCTTGAAAGAGATAGTCAATAATGCAAACCCAAAATCCTTTTGATTTCAACTCATAGTGACCCTATAAGACATAGAACTGCCTGATAGGCTTTCCAAGACTGTAAATCTTTAAAGAAGCAGATTGCCATATCTTTCTGCCTCAGAGGCACTGGTGATTTTCAACCACTCACCTTTTTTTTAGCACTCAAGTGCTTTAACCACTGTCCTACTAGTTCTCTATTACTGCTCAAGAATAGATAACCTTAATCCAAAACCCGCTGCTATCAAGTCAATTTCAACTCATAAATAACCTCCTATATATATTAAATAAATTGAGAAACTATAGTTTAAAATTTTTCACTGAAGAAAATTTTAAGCCCAGGTAGCTTCATAGGTAATTTCTACTCCTCCCTTCCCTACCTTAAGGAATAAAGAATACAATTCTACCCTAACTTTCCCAAACACTTTGAAGAGAATACATCCCAACTCATGGTATGAGACTAACATTGTCCTAATATAAAACCTAGATGTACATCTTATACAAATAACTAAGAAAAAGAAAAAGAAAATGGGAAGGTTAATATTACCTTATTTCAAGTGTTATAAATCTGCATATATGAAAACTGCATGGTGAATAAGATCACCAAGTTTTAAGGAGGGGGCAGAGTCAAGATGGTGGACTAAATGCATGACTCCCTAAATCCCTCTGGAAATCAAGACCTGAAATGATAGTTAAGCGGAGCCTTTTGGACACCTAGTGAGCCCTGGGTTGCGGCATAGGGCTGTTAATTTGGACTTCATAGCACTGAACGCAAAACCTCCTCTTTTTCACTGACTCCACTTGGTGAGCACAGGCTTGCACAGACCTAAGGTAACTCACCATTTTGATTTTTTTTCCTCTGTCTTGGCTGGAGGGCAGAACTGGGACTTGACTAGCTGCTGGTCTTGGACGTAGTGCTGGTGGGACCGACAAACGTAATTGCCAGATTCTGAGAGTCTGGCTTTGGACTCTATGCAACTCGGCTCCTCTGGCCTATCACAAAACGGAGAAGCCCAGGCAGAGGCCCCGACCTGACTTGATTCTTAGGCTGGGACATGGCTCCTGCCAGGTGGAGAGCACTTTCCTGCGAGGGAGGCAGTGTTTGGCACAGTGCCTGGGGCAAAGGCCCAGCAGCGGAGGCTGTGGACTCTGGGCACTTCGGCACTCTCAGCCTCTCTATCCACCAGGAGCCTGGTCATGGCTGGCTGGCGAGCTTATGAAGGACAACATTTTATTGTGCTTGGAGGCGGGGTCATCCATACGGAAGCCTCAGCTGGACCTAATTCCTGGGCTGGGAGGCAGTTCCTACCCAGAAGAGACTGCTTTTCCAACAGAAAAGCAGAGTTCTTCACAATATCGCCTACAGCTGGGGCCCAACAGCAGAGGCCAGCAGGCCAGTAGCCTTTCTGTATTTTGAGCTAGTTTATAACATTGGGTGTTCACTATAGAGCTGCTTACTTTGCCAGCTGGGAAGAGGGACATCTACACCTGAAAACCTGACTGATGTGGGAAGGTGCCAAATACTTTTTATTTCTCATCTTAAGGCATCCTAGAGAAACAACAGCAGTACATCTTCACAGCATCTCTCCCAGTCTCTATTGACCCACATGATGCCCCCAAAGCAGCAAACGTTGGAGAGGACGGTAACCCGGAAGTCACCCATGGCATCAGAAGGCCCCCAAAAGAAACTACCTCAGAACATCCCAGATGAAGAAGCTTTTCTGAAACTATCAGAAGGTGAATACAAAAGGAATATATAGAGAGCCCTACTAGACCTTATACAAAACACGGAAGAGCAAAATGAAAAACTAAGCAAGCTGTTCGATCTGGTGGAAGATCAGTACTCAGAAATCCAACAGATCAAGAACAAAATCAAAGACATAGAAACTTCAATTCAAAGCCAAGAAAACAGAGTGGAACAAATGGAAAACAGAATTTCTTGTTTGGAAGACAGAGCCACTGACTCAAGCATCTATGAGGAGAAATCTGAAAAAAGAAACAAGAAAAATGAAGAAGCATTAATAA
Source organism: Heterohyrax brucei (assembly GCA_028571685.1). Lineage (NCBI taxonomy): Eukaryota > Metazoa > Chordata > Mammalia > Hyracoidea > Procaviidae > Heterohyrax > Heterohyrax brucei. Next base: position 38,240,339 of record CM053146.1, on the reverse strand, counting down.
GCGTGTGAGACTCTATTAAGAAGAACAATCTACAATTAATTGGAGTTCCTGAACAGGGCAAGACACCTGAGAACACAGAGTATTGTGACTGAGCTGCTGACAGAAAATTTCCCAGAAATTGTGAAAGAAGAGAATATAGATATCCAAGATAAGTATCCAACACCACTCAATATAGATCTCAATAGAAAGACTCCAAGACATATTATAATCAAACTCAACCAAAGGAAACATAAGCAGAAACTCTTAAAGGCAGCAAGACTCAAAGCAAAGCTAACATTCAGAGGGAAACCCTGTAGGCCTTCGTAGGATTTCTCTGCAGAAACGATGCTGGCACAGAGACAGTGATATGACACATTTAAAGCCTTGAAGGAGAAGAACTTCCAACCAAGAATTACATATCCTGCAAAGCTATCTTTCAAATATGAAAATGAAAGTAAAACATTTGGAAATAAACAGAACCTCAGAGACTTTGTAAAAACCAAACTCAAGCTACAAGAAATACTGAAAGAATCTCTTGGCTTGGATGAACAAAATCGCTAACTTTGTATTTTAGAAGAACACATTATCCGGAATCCTACTCAGTTAGGGAAGGTTCCAAACACAATCAAAGCTATAATAGTGAAAGAAACAATTTAGTGATCATATCATGTAAACTATGATATCATCATATTAAAATAGGGGTGTGATACAGTTGTCATAGTCCTTCCAGATGGAAAGGAAGTTGACAAGACTGGAAGCAATCAAAATCGGGGTTATATATAGTTTATTAAGTGGGATCATAGGGACAGCCATAAAGCACAATAAAGAAGCAACATACCATATCAAGAAATGTGATACAGGAGTCTCAACAAACACAAAATCAACCCTGAAAAAGGTGAAAAATCAACTCGCAAAGAAGAAGGTCGCAGAACAGATTAATAAGAACAACAGAGAAAACATCAACTCAGAAATAAACATATCACAATGGCAGCACTGAACACATACCTATCAAGAATTACATTTAATATGAATGGACTGAATGCTCCAATAAAGAGGCATTGAGTGACATCTTGGATCAAAGACATGACCCATCTATATGTTGCCTACAGGAAACTCACCTTAGACCTAAAGATATGAACCAACTGAAAATCAACGGATGGACGAATATATATCAAGCTAACAATGAACAAAGAAGAGCAGGTGTGGCAATTCTAATCTCAGATAAAACAGATTTTAATGTAAAATCCACCATCGTGGACAAGAATGGACACTATTTGTTACTGAAAGGTTCAATACACAAGCAAGACTTAACAATATTAAATATTTATGCACCTAATATTAGAGCATCCAGAAATGTCAAAGAAACACTGACTACACTCAAAAAGGAGATAGATCACAATAATAGTAGGAGACTTCAACACTCCACTCTCAATGTTGGACAGATCATCTAGAAAAAAGCTCAGTAAAGACACAGAAGACCTTATTGCCACAACTAACCATCTAGACCTCATCAACATATACAGAACTTTCTATCCATCAGCGGACAACTACACCTTCTTCTCCAGTGCACATGGAACATTCTCCACAATAGACCATATGTTAGGACATAAAACAATTCTCAACAAAATCTATACCATTGAATTAATGCAAAGTGTCTTCTCAGATCATAAAGCCATAAAAGTTGAAATCAATAGCAGAAAAAACATAGAAAGTTGATCTCATGGAAACCGAACAACACCTTGCTCAAGAAACCATGGTTTATAGAAGAAATCAAGGATGAAATAAAGAAATTCAATGAGAATTAAAAAACACTTCCTACCAAAACCTATGGAATACAGCCAAAGCAATGCTCAGAGGTCAGTTTATCTCCATAAATGCACACATCTGGAAAGAAGAAACCAAATCAAAGAACTGACCCTACAGCTTGAACAAGTAGAGAGACAACAACAGAGGAACCCCTAAGTCACCAGAAGAAAACAGATCATAAAGATCAGAGCAGAACTAAATGAATTAGAGAACAGAAGAACAATTGAAGATTTAAGGAAATAAGATTGACATGGAAAAATTAGGTGCATTTGCACATGCAAGCAATGAATAATTCAAAATTAAATATAGAAATTAATTCCATTTACAGTTGTATTGAGAATATACTACTGTACTACACATATAAAAGTTAATGGGTTAATGGAATAGATGTGAAAGCTAAAACTATAAAAATCTTACAAGAAAACATAAGAGTAATCTTCATGATCTAGGCGTAAGCAATTAGTTTCTTAGATATGAAACCCAAACTTCAAGAAACCAAGGAATAGGTTGGGCTTTATCAAAATTTAAAACATTACCACATCAAAGGACATTATCAAGAGAGTGAAAAGACATCTTGAAAAATGAAGACAACATACATACAAAATACAACCAATATATACAATATGTAAACCAATTTTTTTAAATGGACAAAGGATTAGACATTTCTCTACAGAAGATACACTAATGGACAATGAACACACAAAGGTACTACATCATTAGTCATCAGCCAAGCCAAGTGCCGTCGAGTCGGATCCGACTCATGGCAACCCTAGGGGCCAGAGTAGAATCAGAGAAATCTAAATAAAAACTACATGAGACGCCACACTCACCAGAATGGCTATAATAAAAAAGATTAATACCAAGTGTTAAAAATGATGGGGAGAATTTGAAACAGTCATACACTGCTGGTGGGAATGTAAAATGGTGTAGACACTTGGGAAAACAGTCTGGCAGTACTTCAAATTGCTAACCACATAGTTAACATATGATCTTACAATTCCACTCCTAGATATACACTCAAGAGAAATGAAAATTTATATCCACACAAACCTTTGTATACACATGTTCATGGCAGTGTTACTCAAAATAGCCAAAAGATTGAAACAGCTCAAATGTCTGTCAGCTGAGGGCTGAATAAACGGAATACTGTAAATCCATACAACAGAATATGAATTCATCCAAAAAAGGCAACAAAATACTGATGCATGCTACGATATGGATTAATTTTGAGAACATTATACTAAGTGAAAGAAGAGTCAAAAAATGCCACATATTCATGTGAAATGTCCACTAAAGTGGAACCTACAGAGATAGAAAGTAGATTTGTAGCTTTCTAGGGCTCTGGTGGTGTAATCGTTAGGCCTTTGCCTGCTAACCAAAAGGTCCGTGGTTTGATCTAACCTGCAGATCTAGAGCTGTAAAGATTACTGGCTAGGAAACCATAAGGGGCAGTTCTACTTGGTCATATATGGGAGTGTCAACTCCAGAACACAAAACAACAGGTTGGGAGGGGTGATGGGAAGAAACTGAGTGGGTACAGGTTTTCCTTTTGGGATGATGAAAATGTTATGAGCTTATATTGTAGAGATGTTTGTGCTACTCTGTAAACATACTGAAGTTCCATGAATTGTGTACTTTAAATGGGTGAGTCTATGGTATTTTAATTATCTCAGCAAAAATGTTTAAAACAGGTGTGATCACAAAGAAACCAATTTATCTTCCATCACAAGATTAGTTTTTTAAACTTTCTCTATTTGTGTCACCTCATTCTCTTAACCCATTCTAACATTTCAATCCCACTACTACACTGACGAATTTTCCCAAGATTATCAGTCACCTGCAGTTGTCTAAATCACTGTCAGCTCTCTCCTAATTTTGCTTAGTCAACAGTATTTAAACTGTTGAGAATGTTTTCATATTCTTTATAATGTGTTTTACTTTCTGTTCTTGAGAATACATGCAGCAAAAATATGCACAAATTCAAGTTTCTACATGTACCTTTCAGTGATATTGATTACATTCTTTAAATTTTGCAACCCTTTTCACCTGCCTTCTCTGAGCTGCACTGCCCCCATTAACATCATGTCACTGCCTCCTAAGGTTCCTATCTCATCTTTCAGGATGCTGCTGTCATTTTGATCCCATATAGATAAAATTTAAAAGAGCATAATGCTCAAAGAAGATGTTCTTTGCTTGTTTAGTTTTAAGAAGATTTCTGAGGATATTTTTGGCTTAAGATTTATACATTGTCTCAGAGTAGTATTTTCAGGGATTCATCCAGCTTCTGTGGCTCCCCAAAATGTGAATTTCTTGAAAATTTGAAATTCAGTTCTGAATTTTCTCCTCATTGATAAGAATTCTTTTCTAGAATCTTTGACCAAAACGTTCAGTAATGTAGCTGGTCACTATGCAATTCTTTAGTCTCATAGCAAAGGAGGTAGGTAGTCGCACATTCGGTTTCTCCTCCTATTCTTCACTCTCCTTTTTCCTCTCTTGTAACAGGTGAACAGAGACACACTGTTGTGTCTTGGATGGTCACTTGCAAGTTTTTAAGACACCAGGCGCTACACAACAGACTAGGAGGAAAACCAGAAACATTAAGTTATTAGACCAGTTAAATGGGATATCCCATGAAACCATGACCCTAAACCTCAAAACCAAGAAACCAAATCCCATGTGGTTATACATAAGCAGCCTCAGAAACTACTGTTATCCTTCCTGTCCTACTTCCTGTCCTCCCTCCCTCCTTCTGTCTTTTGTTGATGTAAACATATATGTGACACAACTTTTCCAAATGTAATTTTTTACAGCTATAAAGCTTATTGACAACAATTACCTTGATTGGTTGAACAGCTTATTGACAGCAATTACACTGACTGGTTGAGCAGCTCTACCCTTAATTAATGTAGTTTTTTTCTATTACTATTTCCTTATTATCTAGTGCTGCTATAACAAAGAAATTTATTTTTCCACAGTTTAGGAGGCTGGAGGTCCAAATTCAGAGTGCCAGCTCTGGGAGAAGGCTTTATTTTTCTCTCTGTTGGCTCAGGAGGAAGGTCTTTGTCTCTTCTGAGCTTCTGTATCTGCATAATCTTCATGTGGTTTCTTTCTCCATCTCTGCTTCTTTGACTTGCTTGTGTAACATGTTTTATATCTCAAAAGAGATTGAGTCAAGATGTACCTGTCATGGATTGAACTGAGTCCCCCCATGATCCAACTGGGCCATGATTCCCAATGTTGTATGATTGGCCTCCATTTTGTGATTTCCCTGTGCTGTATATTAAAGAGGATTGGGGTGGGACTGTAAATCCCTTCCTAAGATGACCTCTTTGCTCCACTGTAAAGAGAGTTTCCCTGGAGTGTGTCTTGCACCACCCTTTATCTTTTTATCCTACAAGAGATACAAGGAAGGTGAAGCGAGCAGAGAGTGGGGAGCCTCACACCATCAAGAAAGCAGCACTGGGAGTAGAGGGCATCCTTCAGACCTGAAGTTCCCACACTAAGATGCCCCTGACCAAAGACTGATGCAACACAAGTACTTTTCTCCAGAGCCATCAGAGGGAAAGCCCTCAGGATGTAGCAGACATCCTGAATTCAGACTTGTAACCTATAGGACTGTGTAAGAATAACCTTTCTTTACTTAAAGCCATCCACTTCATGGTATTTCTGTTAGAACAGTACTAGATGACTAAACAAGAATTTGGTACCAGGAGTGGGGTGCTGCTATAACCAATACCCAAAATGTGGAAGTGCTTTTGAACAATGAATGGACGGAAGACTAAGAAAGAACCAAGGCAAACTGTTAGCACCAAAGAAGGTGCAATGTTCTTTTCTTTCCTCTTTTCTCTGAATGCTTCAGTCTAAGCTGGTAGGTTTTCTTTTGTGGTAGTTGGTTAAAACCATCAGTCACAGGTTTAATCTCTTTATAAAAGATTATGTAGCCACATCCTCGGTGAACATTCTAGGATACATGTCCTTAGCTGGTACTACAGAATTTTCCAAATCTTTAAGTTCTATTTTCATTTTGCACAGTTCATTTTGAGGTCTAGCTCTTTTCTCTTGTATTTTACAAGAAGAAACATGCAGCCTTTTAAGATCATCCTTGAAATCCCATAAGCCAGATATCCAAGGCCATAACTTGTAAGTTTTACCTTCCACCAAACATTTGAACATAATTCAGAAAGGTTGTTTACTACTGTGTAAAAACCATAACCCTTATTCCATTGTCCAATCCCATGCTCTTAATGTTCTTTTAAAGCTTCATCAGAAGTATGTTTCACATCTACATTTCCAGCTGTGTAATATTGCTGGAGCTGTATTACCTAGGATAATAGAAACTTTCTCCACAGTTCTCCTCACTTCCTTCTGAGCTGTTACCAGAATTTCCTTTGACATCCAAGATGCTATCAACAGTCTCTCAAGGCAATTATCTTAGGCTGAGTTATCTAAAGAAGCAAAATCAATGAGGCACACACATATGTTCATACACACAAAGTCTGAGAATTAAGTTTGTGAACTTGCCACTGTACATTCACCTTGAAAGTACTATACAAACAACTAGGTAAGGTTTCATAATTTTGGTATAACCATGTCTCACAGCTGTGTTCGTGTCATCATGTGGTGGTGTCTTGTTGAGTGGCATTCATTATTATTGTCACATGTGTTTGTGTACTGTTGTGAGAAAGTCAGGGCTTGAATTAGAGCAATGAACAAACATTAAATTTCTTGTTAAACTTGTCAAGAGTGGAAGTGAAATCAGGCATGTGTTAGTCCAAGTTTATGGGGGTAATACCATGAAGAAAATGGCAGTGTACAGATGGAGTAAACTTTTTTCCCTGAGGGAAGAGAATGTCACTGATGAAGGAGGCCAATAACAAGCAGAACTGACAAAAACATTGCAAAAATTCATCAAATTGTGTGCCAAAATCATCAGCTGACTGTGAGAATTATAGCAGACAATGTAAACATCAATAGAAAAACAGGGAAATCTGAACTGTAAATCTTGGCATGAGAAAGGTGTGTATAAAAATGGTCCCAAAGGACCTCACTGATGAATGAAAGCAAAAGAAAGTTGAAATTTGCCAAGACCTTTTGGAGAGGCAATAAAATGTTTTGGGCTGTGTTATCACTGATGACAAAACATGAGTGTATCAATATGAGCCTGAAACAAAGCTTACAAGTGTGCAATGGAAGTCAGCCAATTCTCCACAACCAAATTCCCCTCAGTCCAAATCAAGAGCCAAAATGATGTTGTTAACCTTTTTTTGATATCAGAAGGATTGTTCATTACGAATTTGTACCAACTAGACAGTTAACCAGGTTTACTATTTGGAAGTGCTAAAAAAGCTGCATGGCAAAGTTAGATGAAAAAGACCTAAACTTTTGGCCAACAACTTATGGTTTTTGCATTACAATAATGCACCGGCTTACATGGCACTGTCTATGAAGGAATTTTGAGCCATTAAACAAATAACTGTATCGGAACACCCTACCTACTCACCTGATCTGGCCCCCAGTGACTTTTTTGTTTATCCGAAGATAAGAAAATATTGCAAGGCAGACATTTTGATGACATTCAGGACATCAAGGGTAATAAGATATCAGCTCCGATGGCCATTCCAGAAAAAGAGTTCCAAAATTGCTTTGAAGCATAGACTAGGTGCTGGCATTGGTGCATAGCTTCCCAAAGGGAGTACTTTGAAGATGACCATAGGGATATTTGGCAGTGAGGTATGTAGCACTTTTTATAGGATGAGTTCACAAACTTGTCAGACCTTGTGTGTGTATGTAGTACATATACATATATGTGTGTATGTAAATATATAGAGAAAGAGACAGAGACAGAGAGTTTTATCTAAAGAATATTATTCTTATTTTGTAGAGGCTGGCAAGTCCCAAGTCCATGGATCAAGTGTCAGGCTGGAGGCTTCTTGTAACTGGTGGTCAGGCTGGAGGCTTCTTATAACTGGTGTAGCTGCAGGGGCTTGTGACCCCAAGATTAGCAGGGTAAAGGTCAGACTGCTATCCCAAGGGATGAGGAAGCGAATATATCCCAAGATCAACAGATAATAGGGCAAGCCACTGGCTGTACTCCCAAGAATTAGAGGTCAGATGATGAGCCAGACACAGGACCTGTAGTGAATAAAAGTGAGCTTTCTAGAACACCCCAAGAAAATGTCCCTTACAAATGATTTTGTTACTGTTGTTGTTGTGCTTTAGATGAAAATTTACAGAGCAAATTAGTTTCTCATTAAACAGTTAATACATATATTGTTTGGTGATATTGCCAATCTCTGCAATGTTTTAACTCTCTTCCCTTCTTGACCATGGAGTCCCCATTACCCCTTTCCTGTCCTCTCCTGCCCTCATCTTTGCCCCTAGGCTGGTGAAACCTATTTATTCTCATTTTGTTTTATGGGCCTGTCTGATCTTTGGCTGAAATGTAGACATCAGGAATGACTTCAGTACTGAGTTAAAATGGTGTCCTGGGGCCATACTTCTGAGATTTCTCTAGTTTCTGTCAGACCAGTAAGTCTGGTCTTTTTTTTTTTTTTGTGAGTGAAAATTGTGTTCTACGTTTATCTCCAGCTCTGCCTGGGACCCTGTATTGTGATCCCTTTCAGAGCAGTGGTAGTGGTGGTAGCTGGGCACCATCTATTTGTGTAGACTCAGTCTGATGGAGACAGTGGTAGTTGTGGTTTGTTAATCCTCTGGACTAATCTTTCCTTTTTGTCTTTAGTTTTCTTCCTGTCATGGTTTGAATTGTGTCCCCCCAAAAATGTGTGCAGCCACGTGGCTGGGATATGGTTCCCAGTATCTTGGGACTGTCCTCCATTGTGTGGTTTTGCTAACCTGTATGTTAAAGGATTAGGGTGGGGCTGTGAATTCCTGCTATGGGGAAGTTTCCCTGGAGTATGACTTGCCCCACCCTTAATGCTTTTAGCTTGCAAGGAATAAAAGGAAAAAGAACCAAGGACAATTTGAGAGCCTCGCTACCATCAAGCAAGCAGCACCGGGAGCAGAGCGCATCATTCAGACTAGAGGTTCTTGCGTTAGGACACTCCCTGGACAATAACTGATGCAATACCGGACTTTTCTCCAGAGCCGTCAAGGGGAAAGTCTTTCCCTGGAGCGGACACCCTGAATATGGACTTGCAACCTACCTGACTGTGTAAGAATAAATCTTTTTTTTTGTTAAAGCCATCCACTCTGTGGTATTTCTGTTAGAGCAGCCCTAGCTGACTAAAACACTTCCTTTTCCCTTGCTCCTGAAGATACGAGACCATTTGAAGATCTTTGATGGCTGCTCACAAGCTACACACCAAAATAAGATGTAGAATATTTTCCTTACAATTCTTACAACTTATTTGCTGATCACATCAGATCACATAATAAAAATGATTACATATATCAGAAAATGAAAAATAACTGTATCATTACATAACTGGCAAACCACTGAGAATCATGGCCCAGCCAAGCTGACACACAGGCTTAAACATCACATTTCACCCTTTGTCAACTTGACACCTGTACATACCACCTTAAGCCATATATAATGTCTAAATAAAGACAATCACAAGGTCATACTTGTGCCTAACGTGGTAAAACTAGCTTGACTACAACTGAAAACACCCTAGAACATTTTACATCTTAAAAGTATAGCCAACAAAAATACTTGACAGACACATTTATGGAAGCAATGCACATATCACTTACGGTTGTGTCTGCAACTGGTCTCGTGGTTATAACTGGTATTTAGAACTACCTTCTTTGACCACTGATTCCATATTCTCTTTGTTCTTAGCAAGCACCTCAGCTGTTTGTGGTTCTCTGCCTGGTAGAATGACCCAAAACTTTGTTTCTGAAGAATATGGGCCATTAGTAGTCGTCTTATTCATCTGGCACTGCTCTAACAGAAATACCATAAATGGATGTCTTTAACAAAGAGGGATTTATTTCATTGTAGTAAAGTAAGCTAAAAGTCCAAATCCAGAGCATGAGCTCCATGGGGAAGACTTTCTCTGTTGGCTCTGGAGGAAGGTCCTTGTCATCAGTCTTCCCTTGGATGAGACACAGGGATCCTGAATCCAAAGGATATATTCTGCCCTTGGCACTTCTTCTTAGTGGTATGAAGTCCCAATTCACTTTCCTTATATCACAAGAGATTGCCTTAAGGCACAATACAATCTTACACAGAGTCATGCCCCACCAACACAACTGCCACCCATCCTCCCACATACATCATAGAGACAGGATTTACAACATATAAAAACATCGTACATTATAATTCATGACCTCGTCAAATCACTACACCCATTTTTGGGAGGACACAGTTCAATCCATGACAGTAGTCATGTTAGAATTGGGTTGCCACAGTTTTCCATTGATTTAATCACATTGCATGGTAGTATTAAGGTATCCTGAAGGATCTCCTATAAGTCAATCCAATTTCCCATTGGTAATCATGGTCAACCACAGAGTCCGATATGGTTAACTCCCTGCTTTGCCTGTTGATCCAAAGGAGACTACAGTGACTGAGTGGCATTATTAACTTCAAGTTCAAAGGAATCAGTGTTGTTTTTCTTGCTGGGAGCTTCCTCCCCTTGGAATTGAGACATCTCGACCCACAGACCACCTTGTGTCCGTCAGTTTGTTGTGCTGTGGTGACTTGCGTGTTGCTGTGATGCTGGAAGCTTTGCCACTAGTATTTCTAATACCAGCAGAGTTACCGTTGGTGGACGTTTCATCAGAGCTCCCAGACTAAAACACATTGGGAAGAAAGACTTGTCAGTCTACTTCTGAAGAAGTTGGCCAGCGAAAACCTTATGAGTGGCAGTGAACATATTCTGATATCGAATATGAACCCCACACATTGGAAGTCACTCAAAATAGGACTGGGGAAGAGCTTTTTCCTCAGAGTGAATCAACTTTAATGATATGGATGGGGTCAAGCTTTTAATCCTTCATTTACTGATGGAGTACAGCTGAAATGAGAAGAAATAGCTGCAAATGTCCATTAATAACTGAAATGTGGAATGTACAAAGTATGAATCTAGAAAAATTTGAAGTTGTCGAAAATGAGATGGTATACATAAACATCAATATAGGCATTGATATGAGCTGAGATGGACAAATATTGGCCGTTTTAAATCAATCATATGTTCTACTATGGTGAGAATGACAAATTGAAGAAAGGTGTTGTGATCATCAGCAAAGAGCATTTCAAGATCTATCCTGAGTTACAACACTGTCAGTGATAGAATAATGTCCATACTCCTACAAGGAAAACCAGTTAATACAACTACCATGCAAATTTACCTACCAACCACTAATGCCAAAGACAAGGAAACTGAAGATTTTTGCTTCAGCTTCTGCAGTCTGAAACTGATCAAACATGTGATCAAGATGTATTGATAATTATGGCTGTTTGGAATGTGAAAGATGGAAACAAAGAAGAAGGATTGGCAGTTGGAAAATATGGCCTGGTGACAGAAATGACACCAGAAATTACATGATAGAATTTTGCAAGACTAAGGACTCCTTCTTTGCAAATACCATTTTTCAACAACATAAACAGCTGCTATACATGTGGACCTTGCCAAATGGAATACACAAGAATCAAACTGACTACGGCTGTGGGAAGAAATGATGGAAAAGCTCAATATCATCTGTGACCTCAAGGGCAGGGGCTGAATGCAAAAAAAACTACCACTTGCTTATATGCAAGTTCAAGTTCAAACTGAAGGAAATTAGAACAAGTCCATGAGAGATGAAATATAAACTTGAGTATATCCCATGGGAATTTAGAGACCATCTCAAAAATAGATTTGATTCATTGAACACACCAAAGACCAGACAAGTTGTTGAGTGATGTAAAAAATATCACATATATGAAGAAAACTAGAGGCCATTAAAAAGACAGGAAAAAAATAAAAGACAAAAATGGGTGTCACATTAGACTCAGAATTGCTCTTAAATGTGGAATAGATAAAGTGAAAGGAAGAAATGATGACATCAAAGAGCTGAACAAAAGATTTCAAAGGGCAGCTCAATGAAACAATGTAAAGCATTAAAATGACATGTGGAAAGACCTAGAGACAGAAAACTAACAAGTAAGAGTACATTTGGCATTTCTGAAGCTGCAAGAACTGGAGAAAAAATTCAAACCTCAAATTCCAATATTGAAGGAAACCCTGGTGGCAGAGTAGTTAAGAGTAATGAGTGCTAACCAAAAGACTGGAAGTTCAAATCCACCAGACGTTCCTTGGAACCCTATGAAGAAGTTCTATTGTGTCCTGTATGATTGCTATGAGGCAAAATTCACTCTATCACAGTAGGGTTTTTTTGTATTGTTTTTTGGGGGTTTTACGGGGGAAAATACTAAATGATGCAGGAAACATCAAAAGAAAATGGAAGGAATACACAGAGTCACTGTACTGAAAAGACTTGGTCAAAATTCAGCCATTTCAAAAGGTAGCACGTGATCAAGAACTAATAGTATTGAAGGAAGAAGTCCAAGCTGCACTGAAGTCCAATGCACGGCACTGGTGAGAAACAAGACTCACAAAACTGATGAAACACCATTTGAAATGTTTCAGTAGATGAACAGAGTGCTGGAAGTATTAACTCATTTATGACAAGAAAGTTACCTGACCAATCCACTGGAAGAACTAATTATTAGCATGTATTTATTTCAAAGAAGTGTGGAAATTATTGGACAATATCATAAATGTCTTAGGGTTTTCCAGGGAAGCAAAACAGGCAACACATATATGTACAAGGAAAGATTTATATGAAGGAAACAGTTCATACAATTGTAGAAACTGAATGTCCCAAGTCCTGGCACAAACCTCGTGTGGCCATGGGAGCTGCTGAACCCAAGTTCAGCGGGTCAGAGACTAGAGTTCTAGTTCACTGGCTGTGTAGGTTGGCTGATCCCAAGCTGGTGGACAAGACGTGAGGTCTCTCCTGACACTGCAGAGGCTGGACAACCCAGGATCAGCGGGTCAGGGAACAGGACTCTCACTCACTGACTGTAAGGGTAGATGAATGCAACAGCTGCTAGTACGGGTCCAGGAAAGAGACACAAAAAAGAGCAGGAGCTGCTGTCAACGTGAGCAGACAGGAAGTAGGTGGTGGAAGGTATAGAGGTGAGAGCTGAGGAGAGGGAAGCCACCACAAGCCACACCCCTGCCACTTTATACCCTAGCCAAACATGAAGTTGACACAGTCTTAACCACCAAAATCCACCGCTTGTCATCTTGGTATCTGCACACATCTCCCCTTACCATCCACAATCTCTGAAGGAATACAATTACAAAGTCACACTTATATCTAACAGGACATAACTGACACATGTACAATTGAAAATTCATTAGCCCCGTTTTACATCTTATGTTTCATAAAGCCAAGCCAAGTGCCATTGAGTCAGATCCGACTCATGGTGACCATAAGGAAACAAAAATATCTGATATACACATACAAAGCAGAAATACTCCTTTAACAATTACAGTCCTCATTTCTGCAACCAGCCAGTGACCACAACTAATATTTAGAACTATCTTCTTCGACAGCTCATTCTGCATTCCCCTTGCCCTCAGCAAGCACCTCAGTTGGTCATGGTTCCTTACCTGGTGAGATGACCCAAACTTTCATTCCTGAAGGATCTGGGCTATTAGCAGTCAGTTTGGAATTGGGTTGCTATAGTTTTCCATTACTTTAATCACAGGACATGGTAGTACTAGGAGGCATCCTAAGGAATCTCCTGCATTCCAGACACACTCTTTTTTACCTCAGTTATGTAACTCAGTTTCATCTTGGTAGTCAGGGTCAATCACACAAGCCAGTATGGTAACTTTCTTTGTCTGTTAATCCAGAGGCACAAGGAGCCCCAAATGCCCTGGTGACAAGTTTAGCTTCCACTTCAGTGGAATCATTGATGTGTCTACAGGTGGCAGCATTCCCCCCTTTGGAACTAAGACATTTACACCTGCAGAGCCTAAAGTCATGGACGCAGGAAGCAAAACTCTTGCAAGCGGGTCACTAAGAGTAATAGTGAGTAGCAGGACTCCCATTTCCATCCCTTGATTCCTGGACCCATGAACCCCTGCTCTGGGAGAAACAGCGCCATATACTGGACGCTGGTTTAGAGCATATACAGCCTCCTAGAGAACATTTCCCCAATGCTGCAAGGTATTGCAGCCTAGCTGGTAGCATAATTGTGTCTTTAGGAGGCCATTCCATTGTTCTGCCAAGCCGGCTACTTCAGAATAATGGGTAACATGGTAAAACCAGTGAGTTCCATGAACATGGGCGCACTGTCACACTTCACTTGCCGTGAAGTGAGTCCCTTTTCAGAGGCAATGCTGTGTGGGATACCAGGACGGTAAATAAGTCATTCTGTAAGTGCACATATGATAGTTTTGGCAGAAGCATGGCATTAAGGTTATCCACATCCAGAGTAAGTATCTATGCCAGTAAGGAGAAAAATGCTGCCCTTTCCATGATAGAAATGCTCCAGTCTAATCAACTTGCCACCAGGTTGCCGGCTGATCACCTCAAGGAATAGCACCATATCGAGGACTCAGTATTGGTCTCTATTGCTGGCAGATTTGGCACTCAGCAGTGGCTATAGCCAAGTCAGCCTTGATAAGTGGGAGTCCCTGTTGCTTGGCACAAACCCTATCTCTGCCACCATCGCCACTTTTTTCATGAGTCATTGAGCAATGACAGGAGTAACTGGGAAAAGATGATTACTGATTCCCACGGAACACATCATCTTATCTACTTGATTGTTAAACTTTACTGAAGTTAACCCTTTGGTGAGCATTCACATGACACGAATATCTTCACTTCATCGGCCCATAAGAGATGTATCCAAGTACCTCTTCCCTATAAATCTTTGCCTCTAATTTTCCAATCATGTTCCTTCCATGTCCCTGACCATCCAGCCAAGCCATTGGCCACGACCCATGAATCTGTATACAGCTGCACACGTAGCCATTTCTCCTTCCAAGTAAAGTGAATAACCAGATACACTGTTTGAAGTTCTGCCCATTGGGAGGATTTGCCTTCACCACTGTCCTTCAGAGAGGTCCCAGAAAGGGGCTGTAGTGCTGCTGTTGTCTACGTACAAGTGGTGCCCGCATATCAAGCAGAAGCATCTGTAAGCCAGGCATGAGTTTTCTCTTCCTCAATCAGCTGGTCACAATAATATAGATGACTGAGACTGAAAAATTTTCCTCCCCCACCTCCCCCTTCTTGCTGTTCCCGCACCCGCTTGACAAGACACTCCCTGCTCCTGCCTGACGGGTCACTCCCCTCCGGAGCCCGGCACCCACTGGACAGGACACTCCCCGCTCCTGCCTGATGAGTCACTCCCATCTCCCCTTCTCAGCCCGGTCCCCCCTTGCCTGACAGGATATTTCCCTTTGATAAGCCTCACACCTGCCTGATAAGATGCTCCCCTTTCAAAGCCCCACTCCCGCAGAGCAGGATGCACCCCTCCCCCCGCCGAACCATTTGTCTCAACCGCGACATCTTCAAACGACACTATATCTACCCTCCCGAAACGGCACTCGGGGCCAATTGTTGGAACCTGAGAAGGTCCCTTTGGCCCGCCCGTGCAATAAACAGCTTCTTGCTTCTTCCTGGGTGTCCTTCGCTTCCTCATTTTCCGTAACAATAAGGAACTTCCGTGAGGCCATAGGTGCAAACTGGGAGATGGAAGGTAATGTTACAGGAGTGGAGACCATGACCATTTGAACCACATCCTTGTGCAGACTACTTGTGCCTTCAGGTCCTGCTTGAGCCTGATCTCGTATATATCACTTCCATTTAATGATGGATTACTGCTGTGCTCACCTAACTTTATGCCTCTGTGGGTCAGACAACGTGATAGGCGGCCCTGGATTCAAGGTGACTTTGTGTCCCTTGGTTAAGCATTCAATCTCTGCTAAGGCCCAGTAACAAGCCCATAGCTGTCTTTCAAAAGTAGAGTAGTTATCTGCAGAGGATGACAGTACTTTGCTCCAAACTCCTGAAGGTCTGCACTGTCGTTCACCGGTAGAGGCTTGCCAAAGACTCCAAACAGTGTCTCTATCTGCCACTGACACCTCAAGCCCCGTTGGATCAGCTGGATCATATGGCCCAAGTGGCAGAGCAGCCTGCACAGTGGCCTAAACCTGTCACAGAACCATCTCATGTTCTGTGCCCAACTCAAAAGTAGCAGCCTTTCAAGTCACGTGATAAATAGGGCAAAGTTACACACTCCAAAGAGAAATATGTTGCCTCCAAAATCCAGAGACCCACTGGGTGCTGTACCTCTCTTTTAGTTGTAAGAACAAACAGGTGCTGTAACTTATCCTTCACTTTAGAAGGAATATCACAACATACCCCATGCCCCTAGACCCCTAGGAATTTCACTGAGCTGGAAGGTGCCTGAATTTTTGTGGGATTAATTTCCCACTCTCTAGCATGCAAATGTTTGACTAATAAGTCTAGAGTCACTGATATTCTTCCTTACTAGGTCCAGTCAACATAATGTCATCAATATAATGGACCAATGTGACATTTTGTGGAAGAGAGAGACAATCAAGTTCTCTGAGGACTACACTATGACATAGGGCTAGAGAGTTAATGTTGCCCTGAGGCAGGTAAGTGAAAATGTATTGCTGGATCTGCCAGTGGAATGCAAACTGCTTCTGGTGGTCCTTTGAATCAGATATGGAGAAGAAGGCATTAGCCAGATCAGTAGCCGCATACCAAGTACCAGGAGATGTATTAATTTGCTCAGGCAGTGAAGATACAACTGGAAAAGCAGTTGCAATGGGGGTCACCACCTGCTCAAGTCTGCAATAATCTGCTGCCATTCTCCAAGACCCATATGTTTTTTGCATAGGCTAAATAGGTGGATTGAATGGAGATGTGGTGGTAATCACCAACCCTGCATCCTTCAAGTCCTTGATGGTGGCAGTAATTTCCATAATCCCTCCAGGAATACAGTATTTCTTTTGGTTTACTATTTTCCTAGGCAGTGGCAGTTCTAGTGGCTTCCATTTGGCTTTTCCTACTGTAATAGCACTCGCTCCAATTGTCAGGGATCCAACATGGGGGTTCTACCAGTTGCTGAGTATACCTATTTCAATTATGTGTTCTTGAACTGGGAAAATCACTACAGGATGAATTTGGGGACACACTGAAACTACTGTGAGATGAACATGAGCCAAGACTCCATTAATAACCTGATTTTCATATGCCCCCATCTGACTAGTGGGCCACAGCTTGATGTTTTGGGTCCCCTGGAATTAGTGTCAGTTCAGAGCCAGTATCTGGTGGTCCCTGAAAAGTCTGATTGTTTTATTTTCCCCAGTGAACCGTCACTCTTGTAAAAGGCCGTTGATCCCTTTGGGGCAGGGTGGGAGACAGATTAACAGTGTAAATTTTTGGCAGCGTATTAGAATCCTTCCTCAAAGGGACCTGGCTTCCCCTTCATTCAAGGGGATGATTCAAGTCCGGGAATTGATTGAGGGATTGTGACTCTCTGTTCTGGTGATTTCAGTTAAAATGCTGTTCACCTGACCTAGAATTCTTACATTTGTACAGATCAGTTAAATATTCAGTAGGTTTATTATATAGTTTACTACTAGGGACACCAGGACTAAGACACCAGGACTAAGTGGTATCCATAATTCCATACGAGTCAGACTATTCCAATTACTATTTTGCGTCTGCTGTCCGTTACTGTAAGCATGCCCATCTTGTCTTTGTCAGTTGAGTACAGCCACTTGACCCGTACCACCAAGGGGTCCAATCAGCCCCATTGTGGTTAGGTGTCTTAATTCAGTTACGGCAGCTCCCACTGTCGTATCTGATTTACATACAATGGCAATCACAGCAGTCTTCAAGGATCCTGGAGCTCCCTTAACAAATTTGTTTCTCACAGTTGTAGTACAAGGCCTGTCCTCTGGGCATTCTTTGTATGAATTTGAAGGTCTAACTTGTTAAATTCGCTCTAGCACAGCAAATTCCCTAAATCTCTGGATACTTCTTCTACAGTATACCAAGACAGGTCTGACAATTAACTTGATTGAGTGTAGGCCACTGCATAATCCACACTTCAATAATCCAGCCAAACAAAATATTAGGCCCTTTCCTAACTTCTCAAACTGAAACGCTGAATGAAGAATCTGTGTTCAGTGGACCCATGTCAATAAATTCAGGTTGATCCATCTTTATATTCCTTGCGCCATCATCCCACACCCTTAGCAGCCACTCCCATGCATATTCCCCAGGTTTTTGTTTGTACTTATTAGAAAAGTCAAGTAGTTCCTTTGGAGTATAGCTATTTCCTCCTGGGTCAGGCTTTGTGCTTCACCTTTTGGGCCTAGCTGGGATTTAAGCCTAGTTATAGGTTTAGAAGCCAAATTGGTAGTATGAAATTGCTTTTAGAACTCTCAGCATTGTCTTATAAAGCATCTGCCTCAAGCCATGCCCCAGGCCATGACTCAGGCAGGGAAACTTTAGAGGCAACTGGGCTACAGCTAATCTCATTAGATGGGAGTGGAAGGGATAATGACTTTCCTGGGCAGGGTGGTTTAGCAGACCAACATGAAATAATTCCTTAACATGGGTGTGGGTCTGCTGGCAGGAGTGATTCACTGGATATTAGGGGCTTCCTTATCATCTGCCCGTATGTCTCCATTCCAAGTTTCAGGGTCCCATTTTTTCCCAATCAGTACCTTCACTTTAACTTTGGATACCTCTTGAGATTGGCAATTGAGCTGGTGTTGCTTGTCTGCTACTTTAATGATAAGCATCTGGGTTTGGCTTTTGGTAGTATTGGCTCTGCCATTACAGGTAATGAGGTTTTCTTTGAAAGCACAAGTGGAAGCTTTAAAGAGTCTTACACAGTACTTGAGCTTTGATTCCAAAGCCCTGAGCTGATCTCTTTCGCCAGTTTGTCTAACACAAGTAGGACCAACCAACCAACTTCCTTATACTTCTCATCCTCAAGTAATTTTGAAAAGTTCTTGTACATATTTTTACCCTGAGCCTCACATTTCACCAATACCTGATTTATTGGTGCTGCTATTTTGCAAATGTATACCACCACCTCAGCCCGTAGACTAAAGTGGCACTCTACTGCTAGAAGCAGTTATCAACAGCATTAATACTAGCCACACTCAAGAACTACTTTAAAAGATTCATTTTTATAATTTTGTTTCTCTAGTACCATTCCTGGTACCAAATTGTCTTAGGCTGGGTTCCCTAGGCAAGCAAAACAAGTAACATGTATATGTTTTTGTGTAAAGGAAACAGCTCACGTGGTTGTAGAAGCTGAATGTCCCAAGTCCTGGCACAAGCCTCATGTGGCTACAGGAGCTGGTGAACCCAAGGTCAGCAGGTCAGAGACCAGAGTACTAGTTCACTGGCTGTGTAGGTTAGTGGATCCCAAGCTGGTAGGTGAAACTGTGAGGTCTCTGCTGACTCATGGAGCTGCAGGGGCTGGCAAACCCAGCGTCGGCAGGTCAAGGAACAGGACTCTTACTGGCCAGCTGTAAAGGCTGATGAATCCAACAGCTGCTAGTTCAGGTCCAGGAATCAGATGCAAAAGAGAGCAGGAGCTGCTGTCAGTGTGAGCCAATAGGAAGTAGGTGGTGGAAGGCATAGAGGTGAGAGCTGAGGGGTGGGAAGCCACCTTAAGCACCCCCTGCCACTTAATATACCAGCCAAACATGCAGTTGCCAAATTGACACAGTCTTAACCACCACAATACTTCATCACTTATGTCTTAGTCATTGTTATGGATTGAATTATGTCCTCTCAAAAATATGTGTAGTAATTTGGCTAGGCCAAGATTCCCTGTATTCTGTAATTGTCCTCCATTTTGTGATTTCCTGATGCTGTAAATTCTAATCTCTGCCTGTGGTTAACAGAATGGATTATGTTAGAGAGGATTAGGGTGGGGCCATAAGTCCTTTCTTAAGGTTACCTCCCTGCTCCATTGTAAAGAGAGTTTCCTTGGAGTGTGGCTTGCACCACGTTTTATCCTTTGGATAAAAGGAAAGGGAAACCAGCAGAGTTGGGAACCTCACATCATCAAGAAAACAGTGCTGGGAGAAGAGCACGTCCTTCAGACCTGAGCTTCCTGCACCAAGGTGCTCCATGACCAAAGACTGGTGCAACACAAGGACTTTACTCCAGAGCTGTCAAGATTGGAAGCCTTCCCTTGGAGCAGACACCCTGAATTTAGCATTATAGCCTATCGGTCTGTGTAAGAATAAACTTTGTTTGCTAAACCTATCCACCTTGTGATATTTCTGCTGAAGCAGCACTAACTGACTAAAACAGTCATCTAGTACTACTCTAACAGAAATACCACAAATGGATGACTTCAACAAAGAAAAGTTTATTCGAACACAGTCTAGTAGGATGGAAGTCTGAATTCAGGGTGCTGACTCCAGGGGAGTGCACTATCTCTCTGTAGGCTCTGGAGGAAGATCCTTGTGCTGTATCAGTGATCTGGGAGCATCTCAGAGCAGGACCCACAGGTCCAAAGGACATGCTCTGTGCCTAGTACAGTTTTCTTGATTGGGTGAGATCCCCAACTCTATGTTTGCTTCCCTTTCCTTTTATCTCTTGTAAGATAAAAGATGGTGCAAGCCACACTCCAGAGAAATTAGTAAGGGTGTTACAGTCCCATTGAAATCCTCTTTAACATAATCCAATCTTGCCCTATTAACCACCAGCAGAGGTTAGGATTTACAGCATAGGAAAATCACAGAATGGAGACCAACCCTATAATACTGAGAATCATGGCCCAGGCAAATTGCTACACACATTTGGGGGGAGCTGACATATTTCAATTTATGACAACAAACAAGTAAAGTTTTGCTCAAGATTATTCAAAAGCAGTTGAAACTGTAAATCCACAGGGAACTGCCTGAAATTCAAGCTAGATTCAGAAGACGACATGGAACCAGGGAGATCATCATCCCTGGATCATAGTTAAAACCATAACATTACAGAAAGATGGTTACCTGTGTTTTTATTGACTGTGCAAAAGCATTAAACTGTGAATTATAACAAAGTATAGATAACATTGTGAAGAATGGAAATTTTAGAACATTTAATTGTGCTCAACAGGAACTTGTACTTAGACAAAGAAACAGTCATTCAAACAGAACAAGGGTATATTGTGTGATTTAAATTTAAGAATGGTTCGCTTCAAGATTGTATGCTTTCACCATACTTATTCAACCTGTATGCTGAGCAAATAATATGAAAAGATAGACTACATGAAAAAAGAATGTGATTATCAGGATTGGAGGAACCTGTGATATGAGATGACACTACATTGCTTGCTGACAATGAAAAGGACTTGAAACACTGATGAAAATCAAAGCCACAGATTTCAACATAAAAAGAACAAAAGTTCTAACAAATGGACCAGCATGCAACATCAGAATAAACAGAGAAAGGATTGATGTTGTAAAGGGTTTCATTTTAGTTTGACCTACAATCATTGCCCATGGAAGTAGCAGTCAAGAAATCAAGTGACATAATACATTAGACAACTCTGCAAAAGTCCTCTGTGAGTGTTGAAAAGCAAAGATATTACTTTAAGGACAGGGTACTCCTGACTCAAGTCATTGTGTTGTCATCCACCTCATATGCATGTGAAAGCTGGACAATGAATAAGAAAGACCAAAGAAGAATCAATATATTTGAATTATTGTGCTGGTGAGGAATATCGACTGTCCTGTAACTACTAGAAGAAGTAAATCTTAAGAGAAGTACAGCCAGAATGCTTATGAGAAGCAAGGATGGTGAGTTTTCATCTCATGTGCTTTGGACATAGTATCAACAGTGGCCAATCAGAGGACATCAGAGGGCCAGTAAAAAAAGAGGAAGATCCTCAATGAGATGGATTGACATGGTGGCTGCAACAATGGGCTTGAGCATAATAATAATTGTGAGAGTGGCCCAGGACTGGGCAGTTTCATTCTGTTGTATGCAGGAACTCTGAGAGCTGGAACTGACTCAATGCACATAAACAACAGATCTGCAGAGCATAGGGTCATGAGGAAAGGAAACAAAATCTTGTGAGTGGGTCACTAGAGGTAATAGAGAATGGTATCACTCCCATCACCCCTTTATACTTGTACCCACGAATCTTAGCTATGAGAAAAACATCATCATGAACTGTATACTGGTTTAGGGCATATATAGCCTCCTAGAGAACATTGTACCAACCCTGCAAAGTATTGTTACCCAACTGGTACCTCAGTTGTTTCTTCAGAATGTCATTCCATCTTTCTATCAAGCCAGCTACTTCAGAATGCAGGGAAATGATAATACCAGTGAATTCCATGAGCATGGGCCAACTGCCATACATCATTTACTGTGAAATGAGTTCCTTGATCTGAAGCCATTCTGTGTGAGATACCATAACAGTGCATAAGTCATTCCGTAAGCCCAAGGATGGTAGTTTTAATAGAAATACAGTGTGCAGAATAGACAAATCCATATCCAGATTCTCTGTTTCAGTAAGAACAAAATACTGTCCTTTCCGTAGTACAATCAAACTGCCACCAGATTGCTGGCTAACACCTTGACAAATGACACCATACTGGGGACTTAGTATTGGTCTCCGCTTCTGGCAGATTGGCCACTTAGCACTGCAGTAGCCAAGATGGCCTTGTTGAGAGAAGTCCATGTCAATATGTCTATTGCAATTATGCATCCTGAAACTGGAGAAATCACTACAAGATGTGTTCAGAGACCCACTGGACCCCCCGTGAAATGAACCTTAGCTAAGATTTCTTTAATAACCTAAACTTTGTATGCCCCTTTCTGACTGGCAGGCCAGTGATGTTTCGGGTCTCCTGGGATTTGTGTCAAGTCAGAGCCAGTACTCCCTAAAAAGTCTGGGCTATAGATCCCTATGGGAAAGACTGGGAGAAATATTATCATTATAAATTTTTGTCGGTATAATGGGCTTCTTCCACAAGAGGACCCAGTCATGCCTTTATTCAAGGTATTGTAGGTATGTAAACAGATTCAAGTTTAGAAACTGAATTATTGTCTATGACTCTCTTTTCTGGCAGTTCGAGTTAGATTGCTGTTCCCACTTGAGCTACACTTCTCCTTACAGAGATCAAGTAAATGTTTAATAGATGTCCCACCTATTTCACAACTAGGGACACTATGACTAAGCAGCCAACCCCGTAAGTCCATATGACTCAGCGTATTCAGATTACTCCTTTGACTCAGATGTCCATTATGCTGTCCATTATCATAAGCATGCCCACCTTGTCTCTGTCAATTGAGTGCCACCACTTGGACTCTACCACCACAGAGTCTAATCAACCCCATTGTAGTTAGGAGTGTTAATTCAGTTAGGGCAGTTCCCACTGTTGATTCTTACTTCTATAAACTAGCAATCATAGCAGTCTTCAACAATTCTGGGGCCATTCACAAATTTGTTCCTTAGCATTGTAGGAAAAGATATGTTCTCTGAGCACTCCAGGTGTTCCTCTGTGGATCTAATGTGATAAATCCATTCTAACATGAATTTCCTTAAGCTGTTAGATACCTTTTTCTTCAATACATCAAGGTAGGTCTAGTACTTCAAGCTGCATAATCCATGTTTCAGTGAACCAATCAAATAAACTGTAGTTGTTGTTGTTAGGTGCCATCAAGTCCGTTCCAACTCATAGCGACCCTATGAACAATAGAACAAAACACTGCCCGGTCTTGCACCATGTCCGCTATCGTTTTTGCGTTTAAGCCCATTGTTGCAGCCACTGTGTCGATCCATCTCTTTGAGGGTCTTCCTCTTTTTCACTGACCCTCCACTCCACCAAGCATAATGTCCTTCTCCAGGGACTGATCTTTCCTGACAACATTTCCAAAGTATGTAAGATGCAGTCTTGCCATCTTTGCTTTCAAGGAGCACTCTGGTTGTACTTCTTCCAGAACAGATCTGTTGGTTCTTTGGGTGGTCCATCATACATTCAACATTCTTCTCCAACACCACAATTCAAAGGCATCAATTCTTCTTCTGTCTTCTTTGTTCATAGTCCAGCTTTTGCATGCATATGATTGAAAATACCATGGTTTGAGTCAGGCACATTTTAGTTTTCAAGGCGACATCCTTACTTTTGAATACTTTGAAGAGGTCCTTTGCAGCAGATTTTCCCAGTGCAATACATCTTTTTATTTCTTGACTGCTGCTTCCATGGGCATTGATTGTGGAAACAAGTAAAATGAAAACTTTGACAACCTCAGTCCTTTCTCCATTTATGACAATGTTGCTTACTGGCCCAGTTGTGAGGATTTTTGTTTTCCTGATGTTGAGGTGCAATCCATCCTGAAGGCTGTGGTCCTTGATCTTTGTCAGTAAATGCCTCAAATCTTCTTCATTAAGGTGGTGTCGTCTGCATGCAGGTTGTTAATGAGTCGTCCTCCAGCCCTGATGCCTCGTTCTTCTTCATATAATCCAGCTTGGATTATTTGCCTGGCATATAGATTAAAAAAGTGTGGTGAAAAGATACAACCCTGACATGTGCCTTTACTGATTTTAAACCATGTAGTGTCCCCTTGTTCTGTTTGCACAACTGCCTCTTTATCCATATACAGATTCCTTAAGGGCACATTTAGGTGTTCTGGAATTCTCATTCTCCGCAACATTAGCCATAATTTAGTATGATCCACACAGTCCAGTGATTTGCATAGTCAATGAAACACAAGTAAACATCTTGCTGGTATTCCTTGCTGTCAGCTAAGATCCATCTGACATCAGTGATGATATCCCTGGTTCCACATCCTCCTCTGACCACAGCTTGCACTTCTGGCAGTTCCTTGTCAGTATATTGTTGTAGTCGCTTTTGAATGATCTTGAGCAGAATTTTACCTGCGTGTGTTATCAACGATATCGTTCGGTAATTTCCACATTCGGTTGGATCACCTTTCTTTGGAATGGGCATAAATATGGATCTCTTCCAGTAAGTTGGCCAGGTAGCTGTCCTCCAAATTTCTTGGCATAGACAAGTGAGTGCTTCCAGCACTGTATCTGTCTGTTAAAGTATCTCAATAGATATTCCATCAATACCAGGAGTCTTGTTTTTCACCAATGTCTTCAATGCAGCTTTGAATTCTTCCTTCAGCACCATTAATACTATTATGGATCAGAACTGTTATGGATCACCTTCAGTACCATTAGTACTATTAGATCATGTTTTAACTTCTCAAGTTGAAACATTGAATGAAGAATCTGTATTTAGTGGGCCTATATCAGTGAACTCACACTAATTTAACTTTATCTTCCTTGCACCATCATCCCACACCCTTAATACCCATTCCTACACATGCTCCCTGGGTTACTGTGTATACATGTTAGAAAAGTCATTTGGTTCTTTCAGAGTGTAGCATACCTCCTTCAGGGTCACACTTTGTACTTCATGTCTTGGGACTGTGGGACTTAGGTTTAACTATAGGTTGAGAAGCAAAACTGAATGGTGGAGGTATGTTCTGAGAACATTAGGCAATGTTTTGTAAAGCACCTGCCTCAGGCAATACCTCAGGCAATGACTCCAATGCCTCTCCAAGTCCTGACTGAGATGCTGCCCTAGGCAACAATAGACACAGTTGGGTTAACGCCATCATATGGGGGTAGAGGCATTAATCATTTTACTGGGGAGGGTGATTTAGCAGGCAAAGATAGAGTAATCTCTTCCATTGGGAATGAGAGGGCTGATTCTGTTGGCAGAAGTGATGTAACACAGTGTAGGGGCCTAATGTACCAAGCTTCCTGATTATCTGCCTGTATTTCCATATCCCAAGACTTAGGATCTCGTTTCTTACCAGTCAGTGCCCTAACTTTAACTCAGACACCTTTCCTGTTTGGGAATTCAGTTGGCGTTGTAATTCAGCATTTTTTACAGTAAAACTCTGGGTTTGATTTTTGGTAATATCAGCTCTGTTACTACAAGAAATAATACTTTCTTTCTGGGCATTAAGTGGCATCTTTGGGGTCTTTTATATGATAAGCTGTGACACTGAAGCACTGAGCTCATCTCTTTCACCACTTTATCTAGTAAGAGTAGGATCAACAAGCTTCCTTCTTTGTACTTCTCATTGTGATAAAACTATAGAAAAATATCAAACATGTTATCACTTAGAGCCTTGCCTCTCCCCAATAGTTAATCTATTGTGTATTCTTATTGCTACCGTGACTGAATAAGATTTCAAAGTTTGGCAAAGGAGACAAAGTAAAGTATTACAATGACGTGTGCAAACAGCTGGAAATAGAAAACCAAAAGGGAGTAACATCCTCTGCATTTCTCAAGCTGCAAGAACAGAAGAAAAAAATTTAAGCCTCAAGTTTCATTAGTGAAGGACTCCATGGGGAAAATACTAAATGACACAAAAGAAGATGGAAGGAATATACAGAGTTATTATACCAAGAAGAACTGGTTGATGTTCAGCCATTTCAAGAGGTATCATATGATCAGAAACCAGTGGTAATGAAGGAAGTCAAAGCTACATTGAAGGCATCGACTAAAAACAAGGTTCCAGGAATCAATGAAATATGAGTTGAGACATTTGAACATATGGATGCAGCACTGGAAGCACTCATTCATCTATGTCAAGAAATTTGGAGGACAGCTAGCTACCTGGCCAACTGACTGGCAGATATCTTTATTTATGCTTATTCCCAAGAAAAGTGATCCAAAAGAATGCGGAAATTATTGAATAATATCATTAATATCACAAGCAAGTAAAATTTTTCAAAAGGTCATTCAAAAGCAGCTATAACAGTATATTGACAGAGAACTGCCAGATATTTAGGTCAGATTCAGTAGAAGGTATAGAACCAGAGATATCATTGCTGATGTTAGATGGATCCTGGCTAAAAGCAGAGCAAGATGTTTGCCTGTGTGACTATATGAAGGCATTTAATTGTGTGGAATTCCAGAATATTTCATTGTACTCATGAGGAATCTGTACATGGATCAAGAGGTAGTTGTTTGAACAGAACAGGGAGGGAGACACTGCATGTTTTAAAATCAGGGAAGCTGTGCATCAGGGCTGTAGCCTTTTACCATGCCTATTCAACCTGTATGAGGGGCAGATAATCTGACAAAGTGGACTATGTGAAGAAGAACCAGGCACAGAATTGAGGAAGACTCATTAATCACCTGCATTATGTATATGAGACTACCTTGCTTGCTGAAAGTGAAGAGGACTTGAAAGACTTACTCATGAAGATCAAAAACCACGGTCTTTAGTATAGATTACACCTCAACATCAAGATAACAAAAATCTTCACAACCAAACCAATAAGGACCATCATAATAAACAGAGAAATGACTGAGATTGTCAAGGATCGATTTGCTTAGTTCCACAGTTAACACTCATGGAAGCTGAAGTCAAGAAATTAAAGATGCATTGCATTGGGAAAATCTGCTGCAAAAGACTTCTTTAAAGTGTTGAAAAGTAGAGAAGTCACCTTGAAGACTAAAGGTGACCCAAGCATTGGTATTTTCATTCTTATCATATGCCTGTGAAACCTGGACAATGAATAAGAAAGGCAGAAGAAGAACTGACACTTCGAATTGGATAAAAATACTGAATATACCATGGAGTGCCAAAAGAATGAACAGATCTGTCTTGAAAGAAGTACAACCAGAGTGCTCCTTAGAAGCAAGGATGGCAAGACGGCATCTTATGTACTTTGGACATGCTGTCAGATGGCTCAATCCCTGAGAAGGACATCATGCTTGGTAAAGCAGAGGGTCAGTGAAAAACAGGAAGATCCTTAAAGAGATGGATTGACAGAGTGGCTGCAACAGGGGGCTCAAACCTAACAGTGATTGTGGGTATAGCTCAGGATTGGAAAGTGTTTCCTTCTGTTGTGCATGGAGTCACTATGGGTCTGAACTAACTCAATGGCACCTAACAGTAACAACATTGCCACTTCACCCTGTGGATTAGCAGTACCCTCCTGTTTTAGTCAGCTAGTGCTGCTCTAACAGAAATATCACGAGTGGATGGCTTTAACAAAGGAAAGTTTATTTTTACATAATCTGGTAGGTTACAAATCCAAATTAAGGAAGTCTGCTCCAGGGGAAGGTTTTCCCCCTTGTCGGCTCTGGAGGAAATTCTGATATTGTATCAGTCTTTGTCCAGGGAGCCTCTTGGTGCAGGAACCTCAGGTGTGAAGGACAGGCTCTTCTCCCAGTGCTGCTTTCTTGATGGTGTGAGGTTCCCAGTTCTCAGCCTGCTTCCCTTTCCTTTTATCTCTTGCAGGGTGAAAGGATTAAGGGTGGGGCAAGCCATACTCCAGGGAGTATGGAGCAGGGAGTTGATCTTATAAAGGGATATACAGTCCCACCTTAATCCTTTAATATACAGCATAGGAAAACCAGAAAATGGAGGACAATCACAAGATACTGTGAATCATGGCCCAGCCATGTGGCTACACCTATTTTGGGGGGACACAATTCAATCCATGACACCTCCTTACTGCAGGAAGTGGAGTTATCAACATCTTTAATAACTAGCCAACTTGAGGACCAATTTAAAAACATACTTAAATTTTGTTTCTTTAAAACCTCTCCTGGCATCTAACATCTTAGGCTGTCTTCTCTAGGCAAGCAAAGCCAGGGAAACATATATTGATATAGATATATACATGTACACAGAGAAAGAGTGGAAGATATTTATCTCAAGGAAATAGATTATGGAATTCTAAAGGTTGACTAGTCCCACATTTGTGGATCAGTTGTCAGGCTGGAAGCTTCTCCTGACTCAGTTAGCTGCAGGTGAATCCAAGATAGGCAGGTCAACACAGCCAACTTGTGGCTCATGGGCCGAAGAGGCTGATGAATCCAAGTTCAGCAGACAATACAGCAGGCCACTGGTTCAAGTGGCCAGAACCGGGGGTCAGAACATGATGAGTGGGATGCAAGAGCCAGAGAAAGTGAGGGAGCTTTGCCAGAATGTCTGTATATATTGGATGCAGACCACACTTCTGAGGAAACTCCCCTTACAACTGATTTGCTGATCACAATAGAGCATCTTATGGAAGCAATTATTGCAAAAAGAGGGTAACTACATAATTATTCCATAATAGCCAAATTACATAGTTACATAAGTACCAAGCTACATCATTTAGTAACTGTTAAACCACCAAGAAACATTGCCCAGCCAAGTTAACACACAACCTTAACCATCACAGCAATCTAGGCTTTTAGTATTGTTTACTTTAAATTTCTTTCAGCCTCCACCCATTACTCAATTCCAAAACCACTTCCACATTGCAAGAATTTATTAGAAAAGCATCCTACTCTTCCAGTACCAAGTTTACACATATTTTAGGACGATAAAGTTCAATCCATAGCAACCATAAATCAAAACTCAGTGTTCCAGTGTTCCATAACCAATAATCCTTTTTCCTCTTTTTCTGCACTGGGTAACCAGTAATAAACTTTGATGTTTATATATTTGCCTGCTATTGTCATTTGATGTAAGTGAGGTCATACAATAATTGTCCTTTTGTGATTAACTTATTTCATTAAGCATGTCTTCAGGCTCCATCCATATTGCATCATGTACCAATACTCCATTTCTTTTAATGGCTGTGTAGTATTCTGATGTATGTATTTATGTATTGCATTTTTTTTATCCTTTCAGCCACTGATAGACATTTAGGTTTTTTCTACATTTTGACTATTGTGAATAATGCTTCGACGAGCATTGGTGCACAAATCTTTGAGTTTCTGCATTCAAGTCTTTTGGATGTATATGTAGGAGTGGAACTACTGGGTCATATATCATATAGTGGTTCTATTTTTAACTTTTTGAGGAACAACCATACTCTTTCTCACAATATCTGCACTATTTTGCATCCCCATCTGCAATGAATAAGTGTTCCAATTTCACCACGGCTTTTCAAACATTTTTTGTTTATTTTCCTTCTTTCTTTTTTATTTTAAGCTTAGTCATCCTAGTGTATATACAGACCTGTGTAAGGTTCTTGCCACTCACTGATTAAGAATGAACAAGTAAGACAAGGAGAATTTTTCCCCATCATCAGCAAAACTTTATTAGAGGCTTGTAAGTGGAGATGGGAGGGCCCTGGGAAATGCCCAGCACCACTTCCCTTAACAAAGGTTTTGTCAGGGCTTATAAACAATTTTGGGCAGGAAGTCTCTCATGTTTTATTGATATTGGAGGTGGAATTTCAGGGAAGAGACTGGTCTAGAGAAATTAGGCTGCACACACATCTTTGGACAAAATGGAGTTGACGGCAAAGGGTCCTGGGAAGCACTGGCAGTACTTATTATGGTATGTTGCACATGCACCATCCTTTGAGATCTCAGTGTGAGTCCTGGCTTCAGCTTGATGCTCTTGTGTGCCTTTGTCAAAGGTCACATAGTGCTCATTCCTGGCACTACTGTCCATGCTTCTTGTATTAGCACATTATTATTCATCCTGAATAAACAACTTGATGAAGTTCTTGTTCTTTTGGTATCTGTGACATATTAATCAGTAGTCCTGATCAAGTCACCTTCATGCTATTTATGACAGTTGTCCTTGGGGGTTTCCAAACTACTCAGAGGGCCTCATGTGTTTTTCCTGTCTCACTGTCCCAGGATGTGGTTAATTGTTGGATCCTTTTATCCCCCATCACCCGTTTTTAGTTTTGGTTACAAGGTTTACGGAAAGTTATTCACAGAAAGGCCTCTAAGCTCCCTGTCTCACCAGCGGGAGTCAAAGGAAACTCGTTGACTTGTATCTCTTTGATAGTTAATGGCGTGGAGCGTATTTTCATGTGTTTGGTGGCCATTAGAATGTCTGATTTGGTGAATGTCTATTGAAGACATTTGCCCATTTTGTGGTTGGGTTATTCGTCTTTTTGTTGTTGAATTGTTGAAATTTTGTATATATTTCGGTTATTAGATTCAGATAAATGGTTTCAGAGAATGCTTTCTTTCTCTGTTGGTGACTTGTCTTTTTACTTTTTGGCAATGTCTTTTGATGAACAAAATTTTTAATTTTTATGAGGTCCCATTTTTTTTTTGTCTTTTGCCATTTGTGCCTTTTTTATTATATTAGATAATCCATTATTAAAAGCTAGATCCAACAGTGTTTCCCATGAATATTCTTCTAAGAATTTTGTGGTTTCACTTTTCACATTTTAGTCTCTCATCCATTTTGAATATATATATTTTTTTAATTGTGTGAGACCTGGATCCTGTTTCATTTCTGTGCATTAAAAATAGATTTTTCCCAGCACTATTTATTGCAGAGACTCTTCTTTCCCAATTGAATAAACTTAGTAAGCTTGTAAAAAAAATCAGTTGACTGCAGAAGTGTAAGTTTTTTTCTGGATTCTTAATTCTATTCCATTCATCTGTGTTTCTATTGCTATACGCGGTCTGGCAATTAAGTCCATGAACTTAGTTGTCCTAAGTGCTACATACCTTGTTGCTGAATTTCACCATGGTCACCTTCAAGATACTTCCCTTGGGAAGCTATGCACTGAGGCCAGTCCCTAGTCCACTCTTCAAAGCAATTTTGGAACTCTTTCTGGAATGGCAGTTGTGCATGGTGGCAAGTTCATGAACTTAATTGTATAGTTATCTCTGAAGGAATTTTTAGCCAATAAATAAATATCTGTATTGGAACACTCTACCTACTCATCTGATCTGACCCCTGATAACTTTTTTCTTTACCAGAAAATAAAGGAAATAGTGAAAGGAAGACATTTTGATAGCATTCAGGATATCAAGGGTAATATGATGACAGCTCTGATGGCCATTCCAGAAAAAAATTCCAAAATTACTTTGAAGGGTGGTCTAGGAACTGGTATCATGCATAGCTTCCCAAGGGGAGTACCTCAAACATGACCATAGTGATATTCAGCAATGAGTTATGTAGCACTTTTTCTAGGATGAGTTTATGAACTTAATTGTCAGATCTTGTACCAGTACCAGGCCATTTTGATAACTGTGCCTGTATAACATTTTATTTTACCGTGTGAATCCTCTAGCTTTGTTTTTTACTTTCAACATTGCTTTTAGCTATTCAGTGCCTTTTGACATTCCATATAAATGTGAAGCTTGGTTTTTCCATTTCTGTTAAGAAGGGTATTGGAATTTTAATCAGGACTCCACTGAATCTGTGGTTGCTTTAGGTAATATCTGTATCTCAACAATGTTAAGTCTTCCAATCCATTAGCACAGAACATCTTTCCATTTATTTAATTCTTTAATCTCTATCAGCAATGTTTTATAATTTTCCTTGTAAGTCCTTGGTTAAATTTATTCCTAGGCATTTTATTATTTGAAATGCTATTGGAAATGGAATCATTTTTCTATTTCTCTTTCAGATTTCTCATTGCTAGTATATGGGCATCTAAGTGATTTTTGTCTGTTAATGTTTTACCCTGAAACTTTTCCAAATTTCTCTGTTAGCTCTAGAAGTTTTCTTGTGGGCTTGGAATTTCCTATGTATAGGGTCATGTCATCTAGAATAGAGATCATTTTACTTTTTCTTTTCTAATCTGGATAAATTTATTTTTCTTGTCTTATTGAACTGTCTAGGACTTCTAATATAATATGAATAGAAATCATGAGAATGGGCACTCTTGTCTTATGCCTCATTTCAAGGGGAAAGCTCTTAAGTCTTTCTTCATGAAATATAAGGTTGACAATTGACTTTTTGTATATACCCTGAATTATATTGAGGAATATCCCTTCGATTCAATTCTTCTTTACTGTTTTCATTAGGAAATGGTGTTGGATTTTATCAAGTGCCTGTACTGCATCTGCAAAGATGATTATGTGGTTCTTTTCCTTTGTTCTATCAGTGTGGTTTATTATGTTCATTAATTTTATGATATTGAACTGTTTGTGAATTCCTGTTAGCCATGATGTATAATTCTTATACTGTGCTGTTGGATTCTGTTTGCTAGTATTATGTTGAAGATTTTTGAATCTACATTTGCATGTCTTGTAGTTTTGGTAATAGGGTAATACTTGCTTCATAGAATGAATTAAGGAATGGTCTTTCTTACTCTATCTTTAAGAAAAATTTAAACAGGATTGGGATCAATTCTTCTCTAAATGTTTGGTAGAATTACCCATTGAAGCCATCTGATCCAGTAATTTTGTTATTGTTTCTGGGAGGTTTTTGATCATAGATTCAATTTCTTCATGTATTGTAGGTCTGTTAAGATTTATATTTTCTCTTGAGTCATCTGAGGTAGCTTGCATGCTTCTAAGAATTTTTCCATTTCATCTAGGTTATCCAGTTCATTGCTACAGTTGTTCCAAAATTTTGTTATAATTCTCTTTTATTTCTGTTGATTTAGTGATAATGCCTCCTCTTTTATTTCTTATTTTGCCTATTGCATCTTTTTTCACTCTCTTTTTTCTTTGTCATTCTAGCTAAAAGTTGTGCAGTTAGTTTTCAATACCTTTGCAGCAGATTTTCCCATTCCATTCCAAATTTTTAACAAATAAAATTTATTCTTTCACGGTCTAGGAGACTGCAAATCTGATTCAGGGCACCAGCTTCGGGGGAAGACTTTTTATCTTTATCAGCTATGGAGGAAGATACTTACAATTAATCTTCCCCTGTTCTAAGATCTTCTCAGTGCAGAGACCTTGGGTCCAAAGGACGCACTGTGTTCCTGGCTTTTCTTTCTTGATGGTATGACAGCCCTCTCCTCTTTTTTTACTTCTCTCTTTATCTCAAAAGAGATTGACTCAGTATACAGCCTAATCCTGTAGATTGTGTCATGTCTCATTAACATAATTGCTTCTAATTTTGCCTTATTAACACTATAAAGGTTAAGATTTACAGCATATAGGAAATTACAGTAGATGACAAAAGGAAGGACAGTCTCTCAATACTGGGAATCATGGCCTGGCCACATTGACTTACATTTCTGGGAGGAGCGGGTGGCAGTGGGGGAAGGTGCTGCCAATTCAGTTGATAACACTGACTAAAATAAAAAATGATCAGGACAAAATTCTTATGTAACACTTATCATGACACCTCATATATACATCAGGCTTATGTATGCTCTTCCTCCAGTCTTTCTCATGAAAAATGGAATCATTTATCTAGGTTCTTAGGCTGAGAAACAAGGAGACATTTATCATGTTTAATTGCTATCTTTCCCTAATGCTAACACATCCACTCATCAGCAGATTTTGTGTTACATCTAAAGTGTATGGTGAACTTGTCTCCATTATCCATTTATTTATTCAAAGAGGCTAAAAAGGGACATATGGAGTGGTGTTTTGTGGGCTAATTTGAAGACTTTCATCTTTACTCCAAGTTAGAGTCAAGATTTTGATCTGAGTAGTAACATGATCTGATTGAAATCTGTAAAGAATCCCTCTAATTTCTGTGTTGAAATTAGTTTGTAAGGGATTTTTGCTTGTACATGTAAAGAGCTTGGAAGTCATCACTCCTACTCGCATAGCAAGAAAAAATATAAACAGAATAAAAATGAGCAACTATTTTCTGATCCAATAGAATTAGGTCACAGGGCAAACTAATTCATTTAATATGGAGAAGACATTCAAATAAATTATATAGAATCACAGCTTACCAAGAAAAGAAGATTCTGCAACCTAGAAAGGCTAGCAAAACTTAAATTATAATTGATGAATGACCATACCTTCTGTATGGACCATTTTGAAAGCTAAAACTTCCTGTGAGTCCAATCTTGATTTTTATGAATTTTATGTCCAGGAGCCACACCCTGTTATCAAGATGAAAATGGGAGAAAACTCCACCAGTGGTTCTAGTGGGAGAAGAGTAAAGTAACCATTGTGAAATATGCCCAGAGTGTTCTACTCCCTTGCTTCCCACAAGAGAGACTCTTTAGCCACAACTTTAGATAAGTGGGAGGACAATATCTAACTCCAGCCCTGACTAATCTTCCTGTCTTCTGTAATGGATGGGAAAAAAAATCCAACAAACACTTGTGAAGTCACGGCTCAGGGGCACAGACCCCAGGAAAAGACTCAGCACTAATCAAATAATTATAAAATGTTTCCTTCTTCCACTTCCATTCACCTTACGATGACATCTGTAAGGTTTCTGTATAATAACAAAAGATTGTAGCTGAAAGAATGTCACGGCATAGGAATTCTTGGAATTTCTAAGGAAATTGAAAACCAATGGAAAAAAAAATTAAAACAGTATAGGAAGTTGAAGCTTCATACTCCTACAGGTATGCTACACAAAAAATACAACCTAACTCCTAGCCAGATAAGCAGAAGCTCTCACACTGAAGGACTTTTTATGTTAGCTTCTGTTATCTAATACTTCATGCTAGACTTTCAGTAGAAAAATTCCAATATGTATTAAAAAAGCAAGAAAAAAATCACAGTCTGATAAGACAAGCGAGCAACAGATTCAGATATGGAAGTGGCATTGTAATTTTCAGACCAAATAAGTCTCCCTTGCTTATGGCAACTCTGTATATGTCAAAATAGAACTACGTTCCATAAATCTTTAAGTGACTAGTTTTTTGAAAGCAGATCACCAGGACTTTCTTGTAAGGTAACTCTGCATGGTTTCCAACCTCCAACCTTTTGGTTAGCAGCCAAGCACATTAATTGTTTTCTCTACCCAGGGATTTACTTTTCAGATCAAGAATTTAAAGTAACTGATTAATTTGAAAAGGACTATAGAGGTAAAACTGGACAACATGCAAGAACAGATGGACAAAGTCAGCAGAGATTGAAACTCTAAGAAAGAATCAAAAGGAGATATTAGAAGTAAAAAAGCAGTGTTAAAAGATATGAAGAATACCTTTCATGGGCTCACCAATAGACTGAAGAGAGCCAAATAAAAAAATCAGTGAGTTTGATAACATGTTAATGGAGGCTTTTCAAAATGAAATGCATAGAGAAAAAGAGCAGGGGTGTGTGTGGAGAATGGAACAAAGTGTCTAAAAACTATATATAAGTACAGAAGGATTAACACATGCATAATGGGAATTCCAGGAGGAGAAGAAAGAACAAAAAGAGCAAAAGAGTATTTAAAGTAATAATGACCAAAGATGTTTTCAGAATTAACTATAGACACCAAACCATAAATCCAGGAAGCTCAGGAAACACCAAAAAGGATATATACAAAAAAATTTACACCTAGGGATATCATATTCTAACTGCAGAAAACCAAAGCCAAAGAGAAAATCTGCCAGAGGGGGAAAAAAAAAAAAACACCAAAACAACTTATATATAGAGCAGAAGGATAAGAATTAGATCATACTATCCGTCTTAGTCACCTTGTACTGCTCTACCAGAAATACAACAAGAGAGTGGCTTTAATAAAGAGAAATTTATTTCTTTACAGTAAAATAGGCTGAAAGTCCAAATTCCTTGTGTCATCTCCAGCTGAAGGCTTTCTCTCTTTGTGGACTCTGGTGAAAAGTCTTTCTTGTCAATCTTCCCCTGTTTGAGGACCGTCTCAGATACAGGGACCCACGGTCCAAAGAATATGCTCTGCTCTCGGTGCTTCTTTTCTAGTGGTAAGATGTTCCAAATCTCTGCTTGCTTCCTATTCTTTTATCCCTTGAGAGGAAAAATGTGGTGCAGGCCACCACCCAGTGAAATTCCCTTTATACTTGTCTTAGGCATCTGATACTCGTCTAACAGAAATATCATGAGTGGATAGCTTTAGAAAAGAAAAGATTATTCTTGCACAGTCCAGTAGGCTACAAGTCCGAATTCAGAATGTCTGCTCTAGGGAAAGGCCTTCCCTCTTCCCTGGCTCTTGAGGAATGTCCTTGTGTTTCTTCAGTCTTTTGTCCAGGAGCATCTTGGTGTAGGAACCTCAAGTCTGAAGGATGTACTTTACTCTTGGTGCTGCTTTCTTGATGGTCTGAGGTTCCCAACTGTCTCCTTCCTTCTCCTTCCTTTTATCTCTTGCAAAATGAAAAGACAAAAGGGTGTAAGTCACACTCTAGGGAAACTCTTTTAATAAGAGTGTTGCAGTCCCACCCTAATCCTCTTTTAACTTTATCTCTTACCTGCAGATGACACCATCTTACTTGCTGGAAGTGAGGAAGATTTGAAACACTTACTGATGAAGATCAAGGACCACAGCCGTCAGTATGGATTGCACCTCAACATCAAGAAAACAAAAGTTCTTACAGCTGGACCAGAAAGCAACTTTGTCATAAATGGAGAAAGGATTGAGATTGTCAAGGATTTCATTGTATATGGGTCCACAATCAATTCTCATGGAAGCAGAAGTCAAGAAATCAAAACACACGTTGCACTGGGAAAATCTGCTCTGAAGGATCTTTTTAAAGTATTGAAAAGTAAAGATAGTTTTGAAAAGTAAACATGTCACCTTGAAGACTAAAGTGCAAAAGCCATGGCATTTTCAGTAGCATCATATACGTGCAAAAGCTGGACTATGAATAAAGAAGACAGAAGAAGAATTGATGCCTTTGAATTGTGGTGTTGGAGAAGAATGCTGAATGTACCATGGACTGCCAAAAGAACAGATTTGTTCTGGAGGTACAACCAGAGTGCTCCTTGGAATCAAAGATGGCAAGATTGAGTCTTACATACTTTGGACATAATGTCAGGATGGACATCATGGAGAAGGACATCATGCTTAGTAGAGTGGAGCGTTAGCAAAAAAGAGGAAAACCTGTGTCAAGATGAATTGACACAGTGACTCTAGCAATGGACTTAACATAAAAACAATTGTGGACATGGTGCAAGACTGGGCAGTATTCTCTTCTGTTGTGCATAGGGTTGCTATGAGTTGGAATCAATTCTACAACAGTAACATTACCCACAGGCAGAGATTAGGATTGACATCATAGGAAAATCACAGAATGATGGGTAATCACACAATACTGGGAATCACAGCACAGGCAAATTTTTATGCATATTGTGGGGGGAAGACAATTCAAATCATGACATTCCATCCTTTGCCCCCCAAATCACATCTTTGAACCATGCAACACATTAATACCATCACAGCAAAAGTCATAGCAAAAATGTTCCTCCCATGTGCTAGCAAGAGTCTTAAATTAGCTCCAAGTATGAAATACAAAAATTTCTGTATGTTTGTGAAATTGAGAATGCAGATCATCTGCCTCCAAAGTACAATATTAGAATAGACAGGCACAAGCTATACATTTCCATCACAAATGGGAGAAATTGCAGTGAAAGAAGGTGCAAAATAGGTAAAAAGCCAGTTAACAGAACATATTACATTAGCCCTCCAAAATAATCTTCTCTTCTCTGAGACATTTTACAAAATGGCCCTGCTGTCCAGACTCCAGGTATTGGCCACATTCTCCAGATTCTAAGTGGATGCACCTCATCCCTGTGCTGCAGCTCATTTTGCACCATCTGTGCCTTCATTGGTGTTAATCATTCTCCTCAATTCCTTCTGAGCCGTCTATCCACTCACGGTGTCAAAACCACTTCCACATTTCAGTTATTTGTTAAAGCGGCACCTCACTCTGTTGGTACCAGATGACTAAAACAATACTGGATCACAACCAGGGGTAGTACAGTCCCACGCTATTCCTCTTTAATGTAATCCAATCTTGCCTCATTAACCACAGGTAGAGATTAGGCTTTACAACATATACAAAAATTATAATCACAGAATAGAGGATAGCCATACAATTCTGGGAATCATGGCCCATCCAAACTGCTACACACATTTTTGAGGGATGTAATTCAATCCATGACAATACCTCCTTACTAAAAATGTCCCAAACTCAATGAAAGTATGGTACTTTAATGATGGCAACAGTGAGATTAAGCATTTCTCAAATCCTATGGGATTATACAACACAAAGAGTGAATGCTAATATAAACTACAGATTTTAGTTAATATTAATGTATCAGTCTTGGAACATCAGTTATCATAACAGATGTATCACGGGGCTGGAGATGTTAAAAGAACCAACAGCATGTGGAGCAATGGGTATATTGGTACTTTCTGCACAACTTTTCAGTATAAGTAAAACTGTTCTAAAAATAAAATCTGTTATTAAACACACACACATGCACTAAAGGCTGCTTCTGAACACGGTTAAATCTAAACCTAGTGTCCTGGTTATTATGACCTCATATGATTTATGTGTTGTCTGCTCCTCTGATCTAATCTAGAGCTTTCTGTCTACCGAGTGACCTTCTTTCTGCCCTTTGAAGAAGTTGTGCTTACAGCTGGTGCTTAATATGCCTTCTGGCTGGAATGTTCTTTCCCCACATCTCAGATTGGCCACCGTCCCCCTCATTTGGAAGTCAGGGTGTATCTCACCTCCTGAGAGAGAAGCACCTCCTCCTCAGAGTCAGTTTCACCTACACACTGATACACGTTTTCAGCTTGCAAATCTCTCTCTGCCTTGTACTTGGAATTATCTTGCTCTTAGTACTTGGCATATGCTTTGCACACTATTAAAAAACACATTGCTATTGAATAGATTCTGATTAATAGGCTTACTATTTTACCTAAAAGCACACCTCATGACGAAAGATTACTGTCTTGTCTTCAAGTCTTTCTCATTTTATAACATTGTCTAAATTATTTTGAACAAATATGGTTTGGGGAGTACAATTTACCTGGAAATATCAAAATTAATACTTATTTTAGATGCTTATAGAGGTCACCTAAGTGCACTGGTCTGAAGAAGAAGCAAGGGAGGCACAATAATGTAAATACATTTAATTTCTCTTAGAGCATATGACCTTACAATTTCAACGGTGGTATGTAAACAAATCCTTGACATAGTGCTTGAAAGTAATGTAGCCAGTATAAATATTGTGGGGATCAAACAGATACACCTACAGGATGAATAAAAAAAAATAAAAGTCCTAAAATATGAATAGATTCTTGTAGATTAGAATAAAAATCATAGTTGATAACATCATATCCAATTTTAAAGAAAGCTTTAAATTTGACAAAAATAAAAATGACGTGCTCTGAAAATGGTTAGGAGATTGGAAAGGCAATTTCACTTTCTTGAGTCGCCAATGAAAGACATTTGCCTGAAGGGCCACCTAGCCCTGCAACAGACTTTTAGTATAAAGGAAACAAATTTCTGTTCTATTAAGCTACTTAGATTTGGGGGCTGTTTTTTTTTTTTTACTCCATGATAATCCAGCTTGTAATGATAAATACAACTATCTACAATATATCCTTGAATAGACCTAACCATCCAAATATCAAATATTTTAACAGCGTTGAACCTATTGTATGTATCTTTGTAATCTCCTTTACAGGTGGCACAAGACCAGGCAGTGTTTTGTTCTGTTGTACTTAGGGTTACTATGAGTGAGAACTGACTTGACATTACCCAATGACAACCACAATAATCCCACTTACATTTCTTTAAGATTAAGG
Source organism: Heterohyrax brucei (assembly GCA_028571685.1). Lineage (NCBI taxonomy): Eukaryota > Metazoa > Chordata > Mammalia > Hyracoidea > Procaviidae > Heterohyrax > Heterohyrax brucei. The sequence continues at coordinate 38,200,133 of CM053146.1, read as the reverse complement.
TAATGTATCAAATAATACTTATATAAATAAGTTAATCTGGAATGTTCTTCAGAAATATTCTTACCCACATCTGTTTGAGTATGTAAATTTGTACAGGGAAGAAACCAGATGTATAAAATTCAGAGTTGTGTACAATAGAATTATGATGCTTTTTCACATGAACATGAGAAATACAGTCTTGATAAAAATAAAGTAGGAATTATAAGACTATTGTTTTTTAGATGTTTTTACCATACTGTATGACAAAGCAATGTGTAGATCTAGTTTGTAGCATGTCTGTATTTGTACAGCAAACACAAAAACCAAAAGATTTTATCCTAAAACAAAAAAAGAATACACGTAGTCATATCCACTTGGAGTCAGGGGTATTAATTTACGAAATAGGGAGAAGTTTCGTATAATATGTTTTAATCACGTCATAAAAAAACCCATTGCCATCAAGTCAATTCTGACTCATAGCAACCCTATTGGACAGAGTAGAACTTCCCCACAGAGTTTCCAAAGAGTGCCCAGTAGATTCAAACCACTTACCTTTTCGTTAGCAGCCATAGCACCTAAGCACCATGCCACCAGCAATTCCAAAACCGCGTCACAGAAATACATATTTAAACAGCCTGAGAATTTTACCACTGCACCACCGGGACTCCAATTTAAAAACATATTTTTATTATGGACAATATAATTTTACTAGTAAACTGTATTTTCTGTATCTCCATTTTCCATTCGAGACATGGATTTCTCAGAGGCTGGCTTGTGATGCTACTCAAGCTTCTTGGGACCATCCGTGGAAATACTACTGCTCTCATCTTGCTGTACCCTGTGGAGACATCCACTTGCTTGGAAATCCAGCTAAACTAGGCTTGGTGGAAAGTGATTACTTTCTCTGAGCAAGGATATCATAGTGCAAAGCCTATAATTTTCATCTTGGAATGCCAAATTTTAGTTTTCCTGTGTGCTTTTTTTCTTCATGTCTTTCTGCCCCATTCATCAAGGGGGCACAGGAATCACAAGCAAATTTCTTACTGTATTACACCAGCATGTGCTACTACATCTTGGTGTATAACAATGTTTTTATTTCTCTGATTCTAATTCTTGACTCTAGAATTTTCTCCCAGGCAATGATATTTTCACTATGATGTATAGGCATTCTATAATGGACATTTCAATTCCAATTAGTATGCATTTGGTGTGGGAATCTGCATAATTACCAAGAATAACTCCTATTTTTATGTGCTGCTTTGTTGAGAAGAAATGTTTGCTATTGCCCAGACATATTCTATACATTCTTTGTTTTAATTATGAAATTGTAATTGTGAAGGCATGCTAGTTGCACTATGTAGCTTGGGAATTATGCAGGACTCAATTGTAGAGTTAATGTCTATGGTCCGGTTTATAATAATATGGCTTAAATCAGCCATGGTTCCAGAAGAGAAGCAGCATGGTGTGGTACATGAATGTCCTCCACAAGAGGCAAGTGTCCTGGATTTCCAGACTTTCTCATTTGCAGTAAGACCTCATGATTGAACTTCCTTCATAAAGTGAGCGCATGGACACAATAATACCTCGTTGGTCAGAACACAGAGGATAGGGCAGGATGACCTCTTCAGGCTTCTACCACTAAAACCTTTGGCTGGCTTAGAATTACGATCATGTTAAGAATTGAAACTTACAAGAATTACTGAACTCTTTTGTGTGGACATCTATTCAGCTAGAAATAATGTGCTATCCAAAATGACAGACTAGATTGAAAAGATTACTTACCCTTTAAGAAAGACAGCAAAAGCACCCCAAACCACAAAAAAAAAAAAAAAAAAAAAAAAAAAAGATTTTTCTTTTTGTTTCATCATTAAAGACTATGACTCCAGGAAATAAAGAAAAGACAGTGAATGAATGTTCTATGAATTGGCACAGGCTTTATCAGGAAAGACTTCATATTTTTCCTTGCAAGTGTAACAGGGGTGGATGAGGATTCATTTTAAAATTTCCAGGTCTGTGTTGCTGTGCTTTGTGGCCCAAGAGAAAGGGGTTGGAACGGATTACTGCAGGAAGTTCTTTTGGTACTCTCAAGCGTGCTTCCTTTTTGTCATGGCGTCTCTTATCAAAGAAAGCAGAATGACAGCACAGGTAGATTTGGAAAAGAAGGCCAATGGATAGAATACCCATCAACACTCTGGGAAGAGTTGGGGTGGAAAAAAACCCCTAAACTTACAGCCAGTTCATTAAAAACATCTGTTTGAAGTCTCTCTTTGGACTTTTCTTAATGACTCCTCCAGATATTTGCTTTTTTATTTCTTTATCAATTTTTTCCAAAGGATAATAAAAGGTGAGCAAAGGAAGATTTTTCACAATCTACAGGAAAAAGAAAGTGTAGATTATTTATGTCATGACTCTCCAGTCGGCTTCATGAACTATTACTGAGATCAAAACAACATTTCCTGTTATCACACTGAACAAGTATCTGCCTGAGTAAATGTGAAGAAGTTTCTTTTCACTGGCTTGCTCAGGAGCATAGTTCTTGAAAATGTGTAGCATACGCCTTCCATAACGCTATTCATTAAAAACTCCTATTCCTCACTGACAGGGGTTCCTTTCTTGGACTCTCAGCGTATATAACAGCTGTGAAATAGTACTCAGATTTCACTTCTGTTATGCACCTGGTGACAAGTACCTGCTTTCCTTAATGCTGTCATTTTCCCTGCCTTTGTTATCCCTCTTCCTTTTAGCTGGAAGCAACCATGCTTTCCTCATCCTAGACCAGGCCGATCCTAGTTTGTGAACATCAGCACCTGGTACAGACAGAGTCTAGGGCTATTTTCTTGGTTTGTAGTGGGTATGGCTGTGTAAGACTCTTGGAGAACATGAGCCTTTTGTTTCAGAATTCCCCTTCACCCCTACCTCCTACCGCCACTCACTGAATTAATCCACACCTTGAATTTTGGTTTCCTCCTAGGCTGGAGATACTTCCTGAGCTGCAGCTCACTTGTCTATGACTCGTCAGCTTCCTTTTGGTTTTGTACCAAGCCCCTTTCCTGTGGACCCTAGCCCCTGGTAAGAGGCTTCATGTACAGAGGGTAATAATCAGCACTGGAGGGATTCCTTATACTAGTCCTTGCCAAACTGACAGGGACACCTAATTGCTCAGCCTTGAGTTTGCCATGTCCTTTGACTTTAGTCAGGTACTCGCCAGGGACTAGAGTTTACAATTCTTCTCTTTATTTACGCTTTCTTTTTGATGAAGTACCTTCTCTATTAGTTACATGAAAAAAGATGTGTGGGAGTATATCATTCAGGGCTCAACCAGAGAAACAGAACCAATCAAAAATGTATACTAACGGCTTTATTTCAAGGAATTGGTTTATGAGATTGCGGGAGCTGGCTAGGCAAGTTGGAAATGCGCAGGACAGGCTGTGAGGCAAGAAGGTTGGAAGTCTCCAGCATAAACAGAAGCTGTAGTCTACAGGGGAATTTCTTCTTTTTCCAGGAAACCTTAGTTCTGCTTTTAAGGCCTTTTAACTAGTTGAATCAGTCTCACCGAGATTATTCAGGATAATCTCTTTTACTTAAAGCCAGCTAACAGTAGATGTTAACTGTTTCTACAAAAAACTTACAGCAACCCTTGATTAGTATTCGTTTGAATAGCCTAGCCAAACTGACACACAGAAGTGACCATCACAGAGAAAAAATAAATCTTTGGAGATCTTTCTTGGCTTTTTCAGTTCTCCCAAGCAATTGATAGTTTGACTGGATTTCAAATTCTAATTTGGAAATGATTTTGCCTCAGAAATTTGAAGTCATCACTTACTGTTATTTTGGCTTCTAGAAATGCTATTGAGAAGTCTAGTATTTTTCTAATTTCTGGTTGTTTGTAAGTGATGAACTTTATTTTTGTGGCATTTTGAAATTGAAGGAAAATGGGCTGTGTGTAAGTGTGTAATTGTGCTCACTCCTCAGTAGACCTTTTCAGCCTGAAAACAAATTCATTGATTCTAAGAAATATTTTAGATATAGCTTTGGTCATTTCCTCTCAATTTTTTTTTTCTTTCTATTCTTTCTTTCTTATGATGCTAAAAATTACCTGGAGGCCATAAGACAAGTTTGGTGAGCCACCGTTATCTATTGAGAGTCTACCTCAGAAAGCTTAGATACAGTATCCCTTTTTGGAAGGTGTTGAATAAACACTGATGAATCTTTATTTATTTATTTTTCCATTTTTACCACTCCCAGTGTGAATTACTGTCCTTCCATAAACACATTGAATCTTTGCTGCAAATAATTAATTGATCCAATTGATTGTTATACTTTTCTTATTTACATTTGATTATTGACTGTATTTGAGTCTTCTCAGGAAAAGCAGAAGTTTTCTAGTGCATGGAACTTCTATAGCTAGCTATTTTCATATACTGTATTTTAATTTTCATTAGTTTTAAGTTCATACTTTGGCTTTTAAAAAAAATACTGTCTAACTGGTAGACTTTTTCATCATAGCCACCCTGATAATATGTCATAAATTCATACTTCTAGTATGAACATTTTAAGAATCTATACACTCTGTTCTTTAATCATCAGACAGCCAATTATACAGTTTAGCATTCAATTTCTTATTGTCATGACAAATTTCACTCTAACCAGCATGGGAAAAACACATTCCAGCTTCATCCACATTAGGAATGGATTTCAATTCACTGCTTTACACAATTGGCTTTAGAAGTGCTAGTATCCCCTCCCCACTTCCTTATCTATAGCTGCAGCCTTCAACTAAGTCCCTGAGACATATGGTTCCATATTTCCTGGAAGGTTTGCAGCAATTCATTACTACATTCAAAATCCCTTGAGTCTAGCAATGACTCTGGGTAATTACTCCAATGTGGAGAAAAGTCAAACTGCATACAAATATGCTTCTCCAGTAATTTCTAGCCCAAATCTTCCTTTAGATGAACTATCCACTTTCATCTTTTCAAAGAAACAATGAAAATTATTACTTAGCATTTAGAATTATAAGGTAGAAGCTCAGTTAAGTGTTGATCGTAATACTATGTTGATCGTAAGCTTTGGGTTTACATGGGCTTTATTCAACATTTAACCTTTGGTAAGTATTTAAATACATTTCTATACCAAAGAAAAGGACTTATCAACATCACTGTCAAGGAGTAGCTAGATTAACCAAAGTGAAATATTCAGGCAGTCTATAGTTGGATCAACATTACTTATTGTCAGATTATTTTTATGTAAAGAAATCCATTTTATAAATAATGTCATGTGGAATTCTAGTAATAAAACAGGTAAAGATAAAGCTGCTCAGGTTTAGGGCATGACATGCATAGAGAGAAGTGACTTTACCTTCCTCTTCATATCATAGTGGTCAGAAAGGAATAAGCACGAAATCTCAGAGCTCTGTAGAACATCTTTAGAAAACCATAGATCTATAATACAAACAAAAATATTTTGGTAATCTGCTTACATGTTGGTTATTTTTGCTTTCCAAGATATAGCCAGTATGTATTAGTCTATAGGCCAGCTTTTTGGAGGACTCATTGTGCATTACCAGCCGAATAATATTCTACAAATCTCTGACTCAAATACGATGATGAAATTAAGGGACTATGTAAAAATAAAAATAAACTTAAAAAATTATTAACAAGAGTACTTTAGAGGATCAATGATATCAGACAATAGTCTGAATCTAGAACACAGGGCAGAATCAATCAGATACCATCCTAGATAAAGAAATTTCAGGGGTGAAACAAGACTAAAAGATTTACAATAGGGAACCAGAGATACAAATCTGTAAATGAAAAAAAATCAGAATAATAAAAGGGAGAATAAATGATGTAGGTATAGAACTTTGAAATGGAGAGGGAGACAAGGCAATATGAAGTAATAAAAACCTGGCTCAAACTTAGCAAGATAGGGATAAAGTTCAAGGTAACCACAAAGTTAACAAACCTACTCATCAAAATAAAGACGAAAACTATGAAGTATCAGTGAAAACAATATTTACAAAAATGAAAGAAATGAAATTCCACAAACAAAAGGAATTCAGGGTAAAAGAGTAAAAGGAACAAGGAACATGTTAGCACAACTTAAAAAAAAAAAAAAGCACTGCAAAATAACAACAGTAACCTTAAACCTGTCAATAATCACACTGAATGTAAATGGCTTAAATGTACCTGTAAAGTGAGGGAGGGTGACAGAATGGATAAAAACATGATCCATCATATGCTGTCTACAAAAGACACACATTGAAACAAAGGCATAAATAATGAAAAACCAAAGGATGAAGAAAATATATATAAGCAAAAAGCAACCAAAAAGCAAGAGTGGCAATACTAATCAAAGATAAACTTTGAAACAAAATCCACTGTAAAAGACAAGGAAGGACGTTAGATAATGATTAAAGGGATAATCTACCATTATGACATAACCATACTCATCCAGCAAAAGGGCTCCAAAATACATGAAACAAGCTCTAACAGCACTGAAAAGAGAAATTCACTGTTCCACAATAGTAGTAGGATACTTCAACACACCACTTTTGGGATAGGAAAGGACAGCTAGAAAGAAACTCAGCAAAAACACAGAAGAGATAAAGGGCACAATCAGCCAACTTGATCTCACAATATTTATGAAGCATTTTACCCAACAGCAGCAAAGTATGCATTCTTTTCTAATGCACATGAGACATTCTCCAAAATATACCATATCTTAGGACAAAAAGCAACTGTCATGTGTCCCCCAAAAAATGTTGCAGCAATTTGGCTAGGCCAGGATACCTGGTGTTGTGTGATGTTCTTCTGTGTTGTAAACCCTGGATGTATGGTGTTAATAAGGGAGAAAAGGAAACCGTTGTGCTGGAGGGGCAGGACTTAAGGTATAAGACTTTATTGTGCCTTAAGGCAATGTTTGGAGATATAAATGAAAGAAGCTAGCAGAGAGATCTAGGGACTTTATAACACGAAGAAAGCAGTGCTGGGAGCAGAGCACATCCTTTGGAAAGAACCCAGGATCCCTGCAGCTGCTCCCAGGCCAGGGGAAGGTTGATGACAAGGACCCTCAGAGAAAGCCTCGCCCTGGAGCTGATGCCCTGCATTTGGACTCTTAGTCTACTGGACTGTGGCAAAATAAATTTCTCTTTTTAAAGCCATCCATTTGTGGTATTTATGTTATAACAGCACTAGACAGCTAAGACAGTAACCAACAAGAAAATCTGGGGCATTGAGATAATACAAAGTATTTTCTCTGGTCACAACACCACTCGGGCAAAACCAGGCAAAGATACCACCAAAAAAGAAGAGTACAGACCAATATCTCTCATGAATATAGATGTAAAAATTCTCAACAAAATCCCAGCATAAAATTCAGCATTATATAAAAAAATAATATACCATGACCAAGTGGAATTCATACCAGGTATGCAAGTATAGTGCAACATAGAAAATTAATCCATGTAATCCACCATGTTAAAACAAAGAAAAGGACCACATGATTATCTCAATCAATCCATAAAAGGCATTGAGTCCAGCATTCATTCCTGATAAAAGCTCTCAATAAAAAAGGAATAGAAGTGAAATTACTCAACATAAAAAAAGCAGCATCTGTAAAAAACCGACAGCCAATATCAATTCTCAAAGGAGAAAATCTGAAAACATTCTCCCTGAGAATGACAGTAAGACTACAAGGGCCTTTATTACCACTTTTATTTAGCACTGTGCTGGATGTCCTAGTTAGAATAAAAAGGCAAGGAAAAAAAAAAGGCATCTAGATTGATAAAGAAGAAGTAAAACTATCCTGATTTGTGGATAGGAAACCCTGGTGGCATAGTGGTAAAGTGCTGCATCTGCTAACCAGTTTGGTCAGCAGTTTGAATCTGCCAGGTGCTCCTTGGAAACTATGGAGCAATTCTACTCTGTCTTATGGAGTCAGTTGAAATTGACTCAACAGCAGTGGATTTGGTTTGGGTTTTGGTATTTGTGGATAAACTGATATTGTACACACAGGACTTGCAAGACTCCATACAAGAACTCTTGGAACTAACAGGAAGATCTGGCCAAGTAGCAACCTAAAAGTGCAAAAATTAGTTGGATTCCTGTAAACCAATCAAGAAAATGATAAAAAAGGAAATAAAACAAATAATGCTATTTATAGTTGCTCCTAAAAATATACAATATTTAGGAATCTAACCGGACACATAAAATACTGCGCAAAGAAAACTATAAAAGTACTACTACAAGAAACCAAAAGAGTCTATACAAACAGAAAAACATACCATGCTCATGAACAGGTAGATGTAACATTATGAAAACAACTTTTTTTCTGATTGTGATTAAGTGGAAGTATACAATCCAGATTAATTTTGCATGCCCAACTGTCTGCAGTTCCCTCTTTTCTCCTTGCCTAGTGACAACACACTCCTCTTTTACATTCTGTACTTGTCATATGCTCTTAACAATCTCCTGTGCCCTCCTCAGCATCCTCTTCTCTCCCATCTAGCAAAAGACCAGTAGGACAGCATCCTATAAATACATAGAGCCGTAAAGTACACATATCATATCATCACATTGTGTCCCCGAGTCCAGTCCATTTTTGTCCAAAGAGTCAACCTCAGTAGTGGTTCCTGGTCATGGGCAGCAGCAGGTCTAAGTCCATGCTCTCATGGTATCCCGCAGGTTATCGGACCATCAGTGTGGTCTGTTAGTAAAGTTCTTGAACTGCATTGCTCTTTTTCTCATGTTACCACAGGGACTCAGCTTTGTGTGCTTCATCACGGCTGTTTTTGGTGGTGGCCAGGCACCAGTTCTTCTGGTCATATGATGATACAGTCTCCTACTCACTTGGGTCCTTCTGTCTCCTGAGCTCTTTTTTCCTGGTGTCTTTGTTGTTCTTGATGATCATCTATTCCAGATGATTTGAGACCACTTGGTGTACCTCAGGAGACAGCTTACTAGCTTTTAAGACCCCAGATACCACTCTTCAATATGGAGTGCAGGAGACTCTCTTAGCAATAGGCTAGTTATGCCAACTGGCTTCAATGCTCCCTGAGAGAATGGTCCCCAGATCCAGTGCCTGATACTCTATTCTTGCAATATTGGGTTGAGATTAAAAAAGCTTTCAATTTATGTTGAAGTCCAGTTAAGTTGATCTACCGTCTACCGTGTGCTGTTGCTGCTTTCGCTTAACCAAATTTCTATCAACTATCTAATCTGTGCCCAACGGTCTTCCTCCCTCTCCACCCTTGTATCAGTCAAAGAGTCTTTTTTTCTGTACATAAGTCTATTTTTAAGTCCTTATAGCTGGGGTCTCATACAATATTTGTCCGCTTGCCATTAAACTGATTTCACTCAGCGTAATGCCTTCCATTTGAAACCGGGTTGTGAGATGCTTCCTAAAATCATCATAGTTCTTCATCATTGCATAGTGTTCTATTGAGTACATGTACTATAGGTTATCCATCTATTCATCTTTTGATTGGCTTCTAGATCAATTCCATTTTTTTTTTTTTTTGCTATTGTGCACCGTGCTGCAATGAACATTTGTGTGCATGTATCTATTCACAGATACATAAATCTTTGTTTATGTAGGATATATTCCAAGCAGTTGGATTACTGGATCAAATGGCATATCTACTTATAGGTTTTTAAGGAAGAGCTAAAATGCTTTCCAAAGAGGTTGTACCATTTTTCCATCCCACCAGCAGTGTAGGAGAGTTCTGATCTCTCTACAGCCTCTCCAGCATTTGTTGCTTTATGTTTTGGGGGTTACAGCCAACCTTATTGGTGTGAGATGGTATCTCACTTCAGTTTTGATTTTGATTTTTCTGATAGCTAATGATTGTGAGCATTTGCTTGTGTGTCTTTTGGCTGCCCAGATGTCCTCTTTGGTGAAGAGTCTCTCCATCTCCTTTACACATCACTTATTTGGGTTATTTACCTTTTTCTTGTTGATATTTTGCAGTACCTTGTAGATTATGAGATCAGATGACCATCCAACATGTAGTTGCCAAATACGTTTTTCTGTTTTGTAGGTGGCCTTTTAATTCTTTTGCTAAAGTCTTCGGATGAGCAAAAGTGTTTGATTCTTGGTGATTCCCATTTATCTATTTCTTCTTCTGTCAATTGTGCTTTGTCAGATTGTGAAGTTTGTCTATGCTATGTATTAGAAATTCCATTGTTGACTCTATTTTTTCTTGCATGACCTTTATCATTTTAGGTTTAATATTTAGGTCTTTGATCCATTTTGAGTTAGTTTTTGTGTAAGGTGTGTGATGTGGGTCTTGTTTCAGTTTTTGCCAATTGATATCCAATTTCGTCAACACCACTGGGTAAAGAGGCTGTTTTTACTCCAGTTTACAATCTTAGGGACTTTGTTGAATATCAACTGTTCATAGGAGGATGGTGGCATCTCTGGGGTCTCAACTCTGTTCCATTGGTCTATGTGTCTCTTTTTGTGCCTATATGAGGATGTTTTGGCTACTGTGGCAGTGTAATAGGTTCTAAGGTTGGGTAGTGTGAGGCTTCCCACTGTGTTCCTCTTTTTCCCTAGTGCTTTAAATATTCTGGGTTTCTTCCTTTTCCAAACAAAGTTGGTGATTGTTTCTCCATCTCATTAAAAAAATGACCCTGGAATTTGTATTGGTATTGCACTGAGTGTGTAGATTGCTTCAGGTAAGATATCATTTTCACAATATTAAGTCTTCCTATCCATAAACAGGATAGGTTTCTCCATTGATGTAAGTCTCTTTCGGTTTCTTGCAGTAAAGTCTTGTAGTTTTCTCTGTACAAGTCTCTTATTTCTCTAGCTGGATTTATTCCTAGGTATTTTATCCTCTTGGGGGTTATAGTTAATGGTATTGATTTGGTTATTTCTTCTTTGATGATCTCTTTGTTGGTATAAAGGAATCCTACTGATTTACTTATGTTTATCTTACATCCTGATACTTTGCTGAACTCTTCTATTGACTTCAGTAGTTTATTTATGGATTCTTTAGAAAATTCTCTGCATATACAATCACACCATCTGCAAATAGGGAAATTTTTACTTCTTTGCCAGTGTGGATATCCTTTATTTCTTTGTCTTGTCTAATTGCTCTGGTGAGAACCTCTAGTACAATGTTGAATAGAAACGGTGAGAGGATAATTAAACGGAAGCTTCTTGATACCGAGTGAGCCCTAGGACATGGCATAAGGCTGTCATTTTGGACTACAAGCCGCTGAACAGGAAACTTCTCTTTGGCTGATGCTGCCCTTGTTGAATGGCTTGCTTTCATGGATTGAAGGTAACTACCGGCTTTAACTTTTTTCCTTTTTGTTAGTCTGTGGGAGCGATTGGGCTTAACTGGCAGCAAAGTCCTGCCATACTGCTGACTGACCAGCGGGTAGAACAGCCACACTTTGAGAGCCTGGCTCTGGACTCTGAGCACCGTGACCCCTCCATCCCTCTTTCTGAATCTGCCGTTGATTCGGCTATTTCCCAGCTGGCAGGAGATCCTCTTTGGGATGCCATCTTGTCCAATTGGGAGGCCAAGCTACCCAAAAAGAGGTCTCAGCAGGAGCTAGTTCCTGGGCTACGAGGCTGTGCCAGCCTGGGGAGTGCTTCCCCAGAAGAAAAGCTGTGTTTAGCACAGTTGGCCCTTTGGGTAGGGCCTGGCACCTGGTGACAGCAAGACAGTTGCCTGTCCGTATTTTGAACTAGATCACAGCATCTAGGGATGGATATAGAGGTTGCCTCCATTGCCAGCTGGAAAGAGGGGCTTGCATACCTGACAGCCTGACTGTTTTTGGATAGCTTTTGTGGTTCAAAATAAGGCTACCTAGAGATATAACTGTGGTGCAGCCTGATGGCATCTCTTTTAATTTTGGCTGACCCACAATGTAGGGTCAGTTGACGGCCTCTCTGTGACTCCATAAGTAGGTCCTTGTCTTTGCCAGCCAGGAGGTGGAGCCTGCTATCACAGAGATTCCACTGCGCCCAGTTGCTAGAGTACACAGAGGTGACTGGTGATCAGCTTCTACTTCAGCTCCTATTAAGGCAACACCAGAGAAACTAAACAACATCTAGATGCCCAAAAAGCAACAATCCCTGGCCAGACACTTAAGGAAAAATCCAACAATGGCTCCAGAAAGCTCCAAAAAGGAAGAACCAAAGAACTTCCTGATGAAGAAGCTTTTCTGAAACTTTCAGAGGTCAAGTACAAGAGAATTATAGAGAGCCCTCCTAGACATGATACAAAATTTAGCAGTCCAAAATGAAAAATTAAGTAAGCTTTTCAAACTGATGGAACTCCAGCATCCTGAAATCCAACAGAACAATAACAAAATGAAAGAATCTGAAAACTCAATTCAAAACCAAGAGAACAAAATTGAACAAATGGAAAACAGACTTTCTGACTTGGAAGACAGAACTACGGACACCAGAATTTATGTGGAGAAATCAGAGGAAAGACACACAAAAAATGAAGAAGCATTAAGAAATATGTGGGACTCCATCAAGAGGAACAATCTACAATTAATTGGAGTTCCAGAACAGGAAGGGACACCTGAAAACAGAGAGGATTTTTGTTGTCTTGCTGACAGAAAACTCCCCAGAAATTATGAAAGAAGAGAACATAGATAGCCAAGATGTATATCAATCACCATACAATATAGATCCCAAAAGAAAGACTCAAAGACATATTATAATCAAGCTCAAAAAAATGAAACATAAGCAGAAACTCTTAAAGGCAGTGAGACTCAAAGCAAAGCTAACATTCAGAGGGAAGCTCTGTAGACTTTCATCTGACTTCTTGGCAGAAGCCATGTTGGCACAGAGGCAGTGGGGTGGCACATTCAAAGCCCTGAATGAAAAAAGCTTCCAATCATGAATTATATATCCTGCAAAACTATCTTTCAAATATGAAAATGAAATTAAGACCTTCACAGGTAAACAGAAACTCAGAGATTTTTTAAAACCAAACCAAAGCTACAAGAAATACTGAAAGAAGCTTTTGGCTTAGAAGAACAAACTATTAACTCTATATTTTAGGAGACAATACAGGACACATCATCCAGAAACCTACTCAGTTATGGAAGTCACAGAACTCCAATCCAAGCTATAATACTAAAAGAGGTGATCCAGTGATTGTATCATGAAAACTATGTACCATCACATTAAAAAGAGGGATATATTACAGTAGTCATAGTTCATCCAGATGGAGAGGAAGTTAATAAGATATTTAGAAGTTAAAATCAGATTTAAATATACATTATTAAGGGGGATCATGGGAGTAGCCACAAAGCACAACAAAGAAGTGACATACTGAAACAAGAAACTCAATACAGGAGTCTTAAAAAATACAAAACGAATGCTGAAAAGGGTGAAAAATCAACCCATAAAGAAGAATGTCCCAGAATAGAATAGTAAGAGCAACAGGGAAAACATCAACACAAAAAAAATCAGCAAAATGACAGCACTAAACACATACCTATCAATAATTACGTTGAAGGTAAATGGGCTGAACACTCCGGCTAAGGGACAACGAGTGGCATCTTGGATCAAAAGAAATGACCCGTCTACATGTTGCTTACAAGAAACTCTCCTTAGACTTAAAGATATGAACAAACTGAAAATTAAAAGATGGAATAATATATACCAAGCTAACAATATACGAAGAAGAACAGGTGTGGCAATACTAACTCAGATAAAATAGATTATACTGTAAAAAAAAAAGTCCAGTAAAGACACAGAAGACCTTATTGTGACAATTAACTAACTAGACCTCATTGACATATACAAAACTTCCTATGCATCATGTTGAGTGAAATTAGTCAGCAGCACAAGGACAAATACGGTATCAGACCCCTACTGTAAGGACTTGAAAACTGACTCATGTACAGAAGAAAGGACTCTTTGACAGCTGCAAGGGAGAGGAGGGAGGGAGGGAGAGGACTGGCTACAGATTAGATAGTTCACAGAAATTTAGTTGGGTGAAATCAGTGACGGGACACATTAGAGAGAAGATCAATTTTAGTGAACTTCAACATAACCTGAAAACTCTTTCAGTCTTAACCCAGTAGGTAAGGACAGAGTAACAGTGGTACGGCTCATGGGACCATGCTCTCAGGGGACATCAAGGCCAATTGACATAACTAGCCTATTGCTAAGAGAGTCTTCTCCACTCCATATGGGTGAGTGGCATCTGGGTTCTTAAAAGCTAACAAGCTGCCATCTGAAGTACATTCAATGGTTTCAAGTCATCTAGAACTGATGAACACCAAGGACAAAAAAGACATGGGGGAAAGAGAACCCAGAATACAGAAAGACCCATGTGAATGGGTGACTACATCAATATGTGACCAGAAGAACCAGATGCTGCCTGGCCACCTCCAGTGACAGCTGTGATGGGGCTCACAAAGTTGAGTCCCAGTGGTAACATGAGAATAAGAAGGGGTGCACCCTGAGAACTCCACTAAAAGACCACAACTGGTGGTCCGAAGGCCTAGGGGATCCCCTGGGAGGATGGCCCCTAGACCTGAAGATGCCCCTGATCATAAATCATTACTGAGGTCAACTCCTCAGACATGAATGGATTAGACTCGACAACATAGAGTGACCATATTGTGTGTGCATTTATGGTTCTATGTATCTATAGGATGTCACCCAACTGGCCTCTTACTAAGGGTAGTGGAGAGGGTGGAGAAGAGGGAACAGGGGATTGCTAAGAGGGTATGACTTGTATAGGACAGAAAGAAGGAGTGTGCTGTTACCAGGGAAGGAGAGCAGTGGGAGCTGTACATAAGCAGACATGCAAATTTAAACTGGGTTGTACACTTTAACTCAATCACAATAAATAAATTATATATATTAAAAAAAAAGTGATGAGAGTGGACATCCTCATCTAGTTTCTGTTCTCAAAGGGAATCTTTCAGTCTCTCTCCATTCAGGATGATGTAGGGTATTGGCTTTGCATAGATGCCTCTTATTTTGTTACAAATGTCCCTTCTATTTTCCTATTTTGCTGAGAGTTCATAGCATGAATTGGTGCTGGGTTTTGTCAAATGCCTTTTCTGCATCAGTTGACAAAATCAGATGATTCTTATCTTTTGTGTTATTTACGTGGTTGATCACATTCATTGTTTTTCTGACGTTGAACCAGGCTTGCAACCCAAGTATAAATCCAACTTGGTGATGATAAACTATTTTTTTGCTATGTTGTTGAATTCTATTGGCTAGGATTTTGCTGAAGACTTTTGCATCTAGGTTCGTGAGTGATATTGGTCTGTAATTTTCCTTTTTTTGTGAAATCTTTCCCTGGATTAGGGTTATGCTGTTTTCAAAGAATGAATTTGGGAGTACTGCATCCCTTTCTACCCTGTGAAATTGCCATAGTAGTATTGGAGTTAACTCCTCTCTAAAAGTTTGGTAGATTTGTCTGGAGAAGCCATCTGGTTCAGGACTTTTTTAGTTGATAGTTTTTTGATTTCTTTTGCAGTCTCTTTGTGATGGGTGTCGTGGTTTGAATTGTGTCCCCCCAAAAATGTGTGCAGCCATGTGGCTGGGATATGGTTCCCAGTATCTTGGAAATGTCCTCCACTGTGTGGTTTTGCTAACCTGTATGTTAAAGGATTAGGGTGGGGCTGTGAATTCCTGCTATGGGGGAAGTTTCCCTGGAGTATGGCTTGCCCCACCCTTAATGCTTTTAGCTTGCAAGGAATAAAAGGAAAAAGAACCAAGGACAATTTGAGAACCTCGCTACCATCAAGCAAACAGCACTGAGAGCAGAGCGTCGTTCAGACCAGAGGTTCTTGCGTTAGGACACTCCCTGGACAACGACTGATGCAATACCGGACTTTCCTCCAGAGCCGACAAGGGGAAAGTCTTTCCCTGGAGCGGACACCCTGAATATGGACTTGCAACCTACCGGACTGTGTAAGAATAAATCTTTCTTTGTTAAAGCCATCCACTCTGTGGTATTTCTGTTAGAGCAGCCTAGCTGACTAAAACAATGGGTTTATTAATTTATTCCCATTTGCCTTGTTATAATTTTGGTAGGTGATATGAATCTAGAAATTTGTCCATTTCTTCTAGATTTTCAATCCGTTAGAGTATAGTCTTTCATAGTATTTGGCTATGATACTTTTGATTTCAGTTGGGTCTGTTGTGCCATCTCCCATCTCATTTCTTACTTGGGTAATTTGTTTCTCCCCTGTTTTTCTTTTGTAAGTTTAGCCAGTGCTTTATCAATTTTGTTGATCTTTTCAAAGAACCAGCTTTTAGTTTTGTTAAGTTTTTCAGCTCTTCTTCTATTCTGTAATTCATTTAGTTCTGCTCTGATCTTTATGATCTGTTTTCTTCTGTTGCCGGACAGATTCCTGTCTTGCTCTCTTTTGACTTGTTCAAGTTGTGGGGCTAATTCTTTGATTTAGTTCCTTTTTTCCTTCCAGATGTGTGCATTTATGGAGATAAACTGACCTCTGAGCATTGCTTTGGCTGTATCACATAGGTTCTGGTAGGATGTGCTTTCATTCTCATTTGATTCCATATATTTCTTTATTTCATCCTTGATTTCTTCTATTTACCAGGGATTTTCAGTCTCCATGATTTCAAATTTCTATCTATGTTTTTTCTGCTACTGACTTCAGCTTTTATGGTTTTATAGTCCAAGAAGATATTTTGTAATAATTCAGTGGTATGGCTTTTGTTGATACTTGCTTTATGTCCTAACACATGGTTTATTTTAAAAAATGTCTGTATGCATTTGGAGAAGAAGGTGTGCTTATCTATTAATGGGTAAAAAGTTCTGTATATGTCCACGAGGTCTGGTTGGTTAACTATCCCAATAAGATCTTCTGTATCCTTATTCTGTATCCTCTTTTCTGTATGATCTGTCCATTACTGAAAGTGGAGTATTGAAGTGTCCAACTATTATCATTGAGTGATCTATCTCATTTTTTAGTGCCATCATTTGTTCAATGTATTTGAGTGCTCTGATATTGGGTGCATAAATATTTAATATTGTTAAGTTCTGCTTATGTACTGAACCTTTCAGCAATAGTGACCATCCTTGTTCATGATGGTGGATTTTTTATTAAAGTCTATTTTGCCTAAGACCAGTATCACCACTCCTGCTCTTCTTTGTACATTGCTGGCTTGGTATACATTTTTCTGTCCCTTGATTTTCAGTTTGTTCATATCTTTGAGCCTATGGTGTGTTTCTTGTAAGCAACATTTAGATGAATTGTGTCTTTTGATCCAGGCTGTTTCTTTATTGAAGTGTTCCATCTATTTACAATCAGTGTAATTATTGATATGTATGTGTTTAGTACTGTCATTTTGATGCATTCATTTTTGTGTTGTTGATGTTTTCTATGTGATCTCAATATTCTTCTCTGGGTCATTATTCTTTATGGATTGACTTTTCATCTTAATTTTCAGTATTGGTTTTGTTTTTTGAGTCTCCTGTGTTGTTTCTTGTTTTGATGTGTCACAGTGTTATTTTGCTTTGCAGCTGCCCATGTTCCACCTTAATATTCTAAGACTAAATCAGACTTTAACTTCTGCATATCTTTTCAATTTCCTCTCCAACTGAAAGTATTATAACTACTGTAATATATCCCTCTTTTTTAGTGTGATGATGTCATAATTTTTGTGTTATGTTCACTGGTTTCCTTCTTTTAATATTGTAGCTTTGACTGAGCTTTGTGAGTTTCTTAACTGAGTAGAATTCTGGATGCTGTGTCCTGCATTGCCTCCTTAAGTATATAATTGATGATTTTGTTTTTCAAAGAGCTTCTTTCAGTATTTCTTGTAGTTTTGGTTTGTTTTTTACAAAGTCTCTAAGCTTCTATTTATCTGTGAATGTCTTAATTTTGTCTTCATATTTGAGAGACAATTTTGGAGGATCTATAATTCCTGGTCAAAGTTTTTCTCTTTAATACTTTGAATGTGTCAACCCACTGCCTTCTTGCCAACATTCTTTTTGCTGAGAAGTCAGACAAAAGGCTGCAGGGTTTCCCTCTGTATGTCAACTTTGCTCTAAGCCTCACTGTCTTTAAAAGCCTCTGTTTGTGTTTCATTTTATTAAGGTTGATTACAATTTGCCTTGGTGTCTTTCTTTTGGGGTCTAGTTTTTGTGGTGTTCAGTAAGCTCTAGGATATCTATGTTCTCTTCTTTCATAATTTCAGGGAAGTTTTCTATCAACAACTCTGCAACAATACTCTCTGTGTTTTCAGCTATCCCTCCTTGTTCAAGAACTCCAAATACTCACAGATTATTTCTCTTAAAAGGCTCCCACATGTTTCATAATGCTTCTTCTTACTTCTTACTTCTTTTCTCTGTTTTCTCCTCACAAATGCTGGTGTCGGTTACTCTATCCTCAAGCTCACTAACTCTGGCTTCTATCTCCTCAATTCTGCTCTTTTGGCTTTGGATTGAATTGTCTAATTCTGTAGTTTTATTGTCAATCTGACGGATTTCAGATCATTGATGTTCCATCAGTTCACATAGCTTACTTAATTTTTCAGTTTGTTCTGCTATATCTTGTTTAATCTCCAGGAGGGCTCTATACATAATTCTTTTGTACTTGACCTCTGATAATTTCATAAAGGCTTCTTCATCTGGAAAGTTTTTTATTTCTTTACTTTGGGAGTTTTCTGAAGCCTTAGTGGACTGCTTCTTTAAACGGTTAGCGATGGATTGTTGCCTTTACACCACCCAGAAGCTGTTCAGTTTCTCTGGTGTTACCTCAACAGGAGCTAAGGTGTAATTCTAGAAGAGGAGTTGGTTACCAGGCACCTCTGTGTACTATAGTGACTGGCCCCAGGTGGACTCTCAGAGATGACAAACTCTGCCTCCTCACTGGCAAAGATGACACCCTACTTATGGAGTCACTGTGGAACTGTTGTCAGCCATAGCTATGATGTGGATCAATGAAGGGTAGAGGAGATGCTGCTGGGCCGTTTAGCAGTCATTTCTCCAGGTGATCTTATTTTTAAAAAGGTACTTTACTGCTAAAGCAGGAGCTGTCCAACAGCTGCTGAAATCAATCAGGCCCTGAGGTGTGGGAGGCCCCGCTTTCCGGCTAACAACAAAAACACCTCCTAGGCTCTACCCAGATGCTATGATGTTGTTCAAAATGGAAGGGGTTACTGCCTTGCTGCCATCCTCTGCAAGGTACCACCTATAACTCTAGCCACCACTGTCCCAAACAGAGTTTTTCTGCTGAAGAAGCACTTTCCAGACAGGCACTGCTTCTTGGTATGAGAATTAGCCCCAGCTAAGACCTTTTGGGTGGGTGACTTGGCCTCCAAGCTGACCAAGATGGTGTCCCACATGAGCTGCCCTTCGTGCTGTGAAACAGCAGAATTATGATGCAGCTCAGAAACAAGAATGTAGAGGGGCAGTGTTTCACTCAGTCAGCAGCTGAGCTCTCAAAATGTGGCTATCCCAAGCACAGTTCTACTGTTGCATTATATACTGTTTACTTAAGCACTGCAGTTTCATGTATGTGCAGGCTCATGTCCAGTCCTTGCCTCCCAGAAAACAAAGAAGGCATTAGTATCTGCGGTCGACTGAAATGGTGAGTCAGAAGAAGCAGGACTCAGTGTGCAGCTGGCTCATGTTGAAAAGGGGTAGTTTCACCTTTGCTTGCATCTGGTTCAATCTGACAACCCTATGCTAGATCCTAGGACTCCTTGGATGTCCATGCTGCTCTGTTCAGTTATGATTCCATGCCTTAGTTATCAGAAAGAACCACAAAGACATGTATCTAGTCTGCTATCTTGGTCCTGCCCCTTGAAAATGATGTTTCTACCCAAAGCCAATGACAAATACAATGCAGTTCTGATCTAAAAAGCAACAGCATTCTTTAATGAAATGGAAAATTAATCATTAACTTTATTTGGAAAGAAAAGAGGCCCAGAATAAGTGAAGCATTATTTAAAAATAAATAATAAGTAGGAGGCCTCATGTTACCTGAGCTCACAATGAACTGTACAGCTATGATAATTAAAATAGTCTATTCTGGCATGATGACAAGTAAATTGACCAATGTGACAGAATCAAGAACTCAGAAATCCATCCATCTAGTTCACCTAGTCTTGACAAAAGCCCAGTCTGTTAAACACGGAAAAGACAGTCTTTTTGACAAACAATACTAGCAAAACTTGATGTCCATCTTTAAAAAATGAAATAAGAGTCACACACAAAAACTAATTCAAAATGGATAAAAGACCTAAATATGAAACCAAAATCTATGAAGATTAGAGAGGAAAATTTAATGTAAATGTTAGAGACCCTAATATACAGCAGAAATAGGATACAAACCATAAAAATACACAAATGCCCCCAAATAAACTAGATAACTGGGGACTTCTAAAAATTAAACACTTAAGCTAATAAAAAAACTTTACTAATAGAATAGAAAGAAAACATAGACTGGGAAGATTTTTCATCATGACAAATCTGACAAAGGGCTAATCGCTAAAATATACAGGACAATTCAGAACCTCTACAATAAACGGGAAAAATAATCCAGCTAAAAAGTGGGCAAAGGAAATGAACAGACACTTCCCCAATAAAGACACTCAAATGGCTAACAGACATGTGAGGAAATACTTGCGACCACTAGCCATTAGAGAAATACTTATCAAAACTACAAGGTGTGACAATTAAGTTCATCAACTCATCCTAGAAAATGTGCTACATACCTCACTGCTGAATATTCATACAGTTACTTCTGAAGTACTCCTTTTGGAAACCTATGCACCTGATGCCAGTGCCTAGTTTACCCTTCAAAGCAATTTTGGTACTTTTTTTCTAGAATGGCCACCAGAGCTGTTGCTGTATTATATTTGATGTCCTGAATGTCATCCAAATGTCTTCCTTTCAATATATCCTTTATCTCCGAGTAAAGAATAAAGTCAATGGGGGCGAGATCAGGTGAGTAGGGAGAGTGTTCCAATACAGTTATTTGTTTACTGGCTAAAAATCCCCTCATAGATAGTGCTGTGTGAGCTGGAGCATTGTTACGATGCAATGAGTTGCTGTTGAAAAGTTCACATTGTTTTTCTCTTTTCACACAACTTTTTCAGCACTTCTGTATAGTAAAGTTGGTTAACTGTTTGTGCAGCTGATACAAACTCATAATTAACAATCACTCTGATATCAATAAAAAATTAGCAACCAATTTCTGATTTGGTCTGATTAAACTTTTTGGCCATGGAGAATAGTCTGACTTCCATTGTGCCCTTGATGCTTTGTTTCAGGGTTGTATTGGTACACTTATGTTTCATAACCAGTGATATCATGGCCCCAAACATCATCTTGCTTCTCCAAAAGGTCTTGGCAAACTTTGACTCTTTTGCTTTTGTTCATCAGTGAGCTCCTTCAGGGCCATTTTTGCACACACTTTCTCATGTCAAGATTTTCAGTTATGATTTCCCTAACTGCTTTTCTATTGTTGTTGACTTGGTCTGCTATGCTTCTCACAGTCAGCCACTGATTTTGACTCACACTTCAACAAGTTTTTGTAATGTTTTCATCAGTTCTGGTTATTATTGGCTGCCTTGACCTCTCTTCATCAGTGATACTTTCTCTCCTCCCAGAAGAATGTTTAATCCATTTGCACACTGCCATTTTCTTCATGGCATTGTTCTCATTAACTTGGACTAATGTATCCCTGATTTCACTTCTATTCTTGGCAAGTTTAACAAGAAATTTAATCTTTGTTCATTGCTTTAATCAAAGCTCCGATATTCTGGTGATGGCACACAAAAATAGGCAAAATAATGAAGGCCACTCAGCAAGACATCACCATACGTCAATGTCAACACAGCTCTGAGACACGGACATACATACCTAGGTTATGAAACCTTACTGAGTTGTTTGTACAGTCCTGCCAACATAAGCACACAGTGGCAAGTTTGGTAACTTAATTGTCAGACCTTACAATGAGATACTATCTCACTCTGACATTATTGGCAGTAATCAAAAAAACTAAAAATAACAAATGCTGGAGAGGTTGCAGGGAGATCAGAACTGTCGTGTCAGTGGGTCTGCATTGCCCATGGGTGATCGGTGCTGATGAAGAATGCCACACAGAAACTCTGGTGGTGAGGAGGAGAGTGGCAACTCTGATGCTCCAGCTCTGGCCTGGCATTGTGCAGGTCATATTTATTTAATGACTAGAGGATGCGTACATGCAGTAAATAAAGTTTGATTTTGAATAGGGTTGGGGAGGTAAGTCATAAAACAATCTCGTGCCTTCCTATCTATATAGCATATCAAAGACCACTTCGTAGCATGGCCTCTCCTCCTGAGGAGGAAAGCACTTAGGCCTGACTAGGATACAAGGATCAGAATCACAAGGTCAGACCCTCTGTTTTCGAGGATCTGATGTCAGGCATTCCAGCTAACTTTGGCTGTTTACATGCATACTTTCTTAGGCTCACAAACCCTGTGTCCAGGCCATAATGCTGGTCTTAACCATGGCCGTTTTGACCCCAAGAGTTATTTTGCACTGCTGGTGAGAATGCAAAACGGTACAGCCATTTTTGGAAAATGACATAGCATTTCTTTAAGAAGCTAGATATAGAAATATCATAGGATCCAGTCATCCTACACCTAGGGATATATACTGGAGAAATAAGAGCTTTCACAAGAACAGTCATGAATACTCACACTCAAAATTATTCACAATAGCCAAAAACAAACCTAAGCGAACTTGAAGACATGTAAGTCAATCAAGCTCAATGGACACTGGTTAATATGTTTGGTTACTGAATTGTACATGTAAAAAAAAACACTGAATTGGCAAATGTTATGTTATATATACAGTGCTTACACTTAAGATAAAAAAAAAACAAGCTCCAGTGCCTTCTGAAATAGACTGTGACGGAAACAAATCATAAATGAATTCAAGCATATATTAAGAATTTACATTACAGCACAACTGCTCTTGTCTGAATCAATCTTGTAAAGTTTATAGGTAGAAAACACCAAGGATCACTAAGTAATATTTATGTACCAAATTGCTGTCAGGCACAGATGTACATATGTTTACCAGGAATACAGTAAAAATGATATTCTACTCACTTGCATTTTGACACAGTTCCTCTACTTGCTTTGAACACTAGTGAAGCTGAGACACTCAAGGATCCTAAAGTAATATCTAAGGCTAACTCCAGCAGAGGTATAGTTGTATGATTATAATACAATATTATGGCTTGTTATTATTATATTACATATATGTTGAAATCTGTTTGAAACCTTATATAGTATGTGAGAAGCACAACTTTCCAGTAACCAGACTTGTTGGGTCTAGGTATTGTATTCCATGACTGTATTGTAGAGAAAAGTTCTTATGTGAAAATGCTAATCAAATCAAAACCAAATCCACTGCTACTGAATTGATTTCAACTCATAGCAACCTGTAAGATAGAGCATACCTGCTCTGTATGGTTTCCAAGGCTGTAAATCTTTATGGAATTAGACTGCTGTGTCATTCTCCTACAGAAATGCTGATTGGTTGCAGTTATTGACCTTTCCTTTAGCACCTAAGTACTTTAACCACTGAACTATCAGGGCTCCTTCACAAGTGCTAAAGAGCTATAAAGGAAAATGCTAAAAAGCACTTGTGGAGAAAGGAACCTGAGGTATAGTTATATGATTATAATATAACATTATGACCTGTTATTATTATATTACATATACATATCAAGAACATGAGCAGGAAGATAGGCAGAAAAAGGTAGAAGAAGACATTTCTGCTAAAGAATCTCCTTGTGTTGACCTAGTCCTAAATTCACTTTGCTTGATTTTCATTTGGTGTATTTACAAAGAGCTTGTCTTCTAGCTATTGCCTTTGAATAATTTGCATCTGGGTCACTATGAATCAGAATTGACTTGATGGCAATGAGTGTCCTCCAAAGATAAGTTTATGTTTCCATGACAAAGGCAATGTTTCTGTTGCAGAACTCTGTGTGACCGTGGTCTAATCAGACTGGGTATAACACGGAGTACACATGTGCTTCTTCTTCCAAATAGTGCTTTGTTTTGTTGGATGCGCCACATGGATGACATTTAGAAATAACAGTTGTATCTCCATACACTGGTGAATCAGTCCCGGGTAGTTCTAAAAGCTGATTATTCTGATTTCCAGCCAAATAAATACCGTTATAGCAACTTATCCCACCTTGGCTAGGTGTCATGAGTTGAATTGTGTCATATGTTGAATTATATCCCCCTACGGCAGCAATTGGCTGGCTTGGCACGGCAGCAATTTGTCTAGGCTGTGGTTCCTGGTATTATGTGATGTTCTTGTATGTTACAAATCCTGCCTCTGTGATGTTGGTGGGGCAGGACTCAACGTGTAACATTATTTTGTGCCTTAAGGCAATCTCTTGGGCTGTAAAGGAAAGAGAAGCAAGCAGTGAGTGGGAGATCCCATATCACCAAGAAAAAGTACTGGGAGTAGAATAGGTCCTTTGAACTTGGGGGGAGGGGGGAGAGGGAAGGGTGTCCCTGTCCCTCAGAAGCTCCAAGTTCAGAGAAATGTTGATGTCAAGGACCTTCCTCCAGAGTCAACAGAGAAAGATATCCCATGGAACTGATGGCCTGACAGCCTGCTTTTCTGTGATACAATAAATTTCTCTTTGTTAAATCCATCCACTTGTGGTATTTCTGTTATAGCGGCACTAGATGACTAAGACACTAGGCTTTCGTCTTTTCATTCATTAACAAATATATTTAGTTTTTTATAGGCTCTTGGTCACTGTGTAGCTGCTGTTCTATATAACTTTGATCCAATATAACCTTTTCTGTAAAGGATCTTATGGTTATTCTTACACATTCCCTCCTGCCCAACTCTGAAAATTTCTCTCTTCCCATCTTGGAGCATCCTACTGTGATTAGATTTATTTCCAGGAACTGGCTACAATTCAGAAAAATGGTTCTCTTACATGCCAGGATTCCCATACAGACTCTGCTGAGCCCAATCCAGTGCCAAAGGGAATGTGTGCTTTGTTTCATCAGCACTGACTTCTGAGTTACACTCTGGAAAAAGGAAACATGGACTTTGTCAGTATCTGTGCAGACAGACACAGTGTCCTGATTACAATCTGTCCTGATTACAGCTGTGCTGGTATCAAGTGTGGCACTCAGAACATTGACTATGCTTTCATGGCAAACAAAATCAGTTTTGCATGCAAAGGTACGGAGACTGCCAAATAGATGAGCTGTACAACTTGTAAAATATCCAGTTCATGACTTGGAAGTGACTTCGATTACTTTGCATTTCTGAGGGAAATTCTTTGCTACTACCTACCCAGAGTGTCAGGTCCTCCAAAACCTCACGACGTTCATAAATACCTACCCTGTACTCATGATGATGATTGGATTCAACATTGTAATTGCATATGCCTGACTTTTCCACTCTATCAGCAGTCTTTTCCCTGGAGTATCTCCCAGTGTTCATGTCATATCCTGTTAGGTAGATTGTGAGCCTATAGGACTATAACTCATGGTTTTACGAGCAAAAGTCACATTTAATTCTCTGTCGTCTTTAGCACTTAACACACTGTTAATTGTTAAAAGGATGAAATAATTCTTTAACAAGTGTAGGACATTTATAAACTTTAGAAGCACTTCTACATCTGTTACCTTATGCCATCCCGGCAATTATTCTATGAGGGATGACAAATCCTTATTTGACAAATGAGGAAACTGAGGCATAGATGTTAAGTGGCTTCAGAAAATCACACAAATACCGACAGAATCAGAATTAGGACCCCATTCCCCTGACTCCTAATCTCATACTCCTTTGGTTAAAATTTGTCTAGTTACATTACTACTCTCTGAAAGCTATTCCCTTCAGAAGTCTCATTTTAATTACATATTTCATCCTTGAAACTCTGTAGTGTGACTAGCATTTTAAAACACCATGCTGAGTGGAGGTAGTGAACATTCCATGGGTTCTCAAAGTGGTGAAAAAAAGGTTAAAACCATCAGACAGATTTTATTCACGTCTCTTTGAGAGAGGATAGGACAACACCAGAGCCACTTGGGTACCAAATTAAACTGAAGCTGAGGACCACTGGGTGCCCTCCTCCTCACTACTTCAGCTCAGTTTTGCAGCATTCTTCAAATAGCAAGACTCTGCCCTAGAGCTTCCTTCCACATCTCCAGATCTATGATCATGACTTCAATTTTAGAGCTTGGAAGGATATCTTAATAAAGACTATGAGTCACATTTTGCAAATGAAAATGCAGAGCCCAGAAGGTTAAGTGACCTGTTCTACCAGGGCCACAAAGTGAGTTAGGCTTCTTTATTCAGTAAGTGATTCACTCAGAAAACATTTGTTTGACAACCTGTTTTTTTCCAGGAATTCTTCTGGAAACTGGAAATATAAGCGGTGGAGGGGGTGGGTAGCTGGGGAAAGTCACCACTTCAATGGAGTTTGTATTCTAATAGGGGTAGACAGACAGTAAAAATGAAAAAGTAAACTCTAGAGTATAATAGAAGGTGATAAAACAAGAGATAAAAATAAAACAACAAAGAAAAGAGTTCTTGAAACACAGGGTAAATGTCAAACAGGGTGATCAGGGTGGCATTGGGAAGGTGACATATTTGAACAACTTAAAGGTAGTCTAGGGGGCAGTTCTGCTCTGACCTCTAGGGTCACCATGAGTTGGACCCAAATCGATGATGAGTAAAGATAGTGAGGGGGTAAGTAATCCTACTACCTGGAGAAAGCCTGCACAGAGGCCAGAGAGCGGGACTATAATGACGTCCTCGGTAGGGCAGGGCTAGGTTGGCAGGGGTAGAATGAGCAAGGTACAGAGCACAAGTGTTAAAGAGCAGCTAGAATCCCAAGGGGTTTTAGAGCTCATGGAAACCAGATCTATACAGTGTTTCATAGGTCATGATAAAAACTTTGGTTTATACTCTAAGTAAGCAAGTGAGGTGAGGACACCCTTAATTTAAGCAGTGATTAGACTTAGTTTTAAACGGATTTTTTTTTTGTGTGTGTGTGTGTGTGGTACGTGTTGAGCATGGATCAGAGTATGACCACCAGGTAGAACCCAGAAAACCAGTTAGCAAGCTGCTGTAATAATCAGAGTAAAAAAAAGAAAAGAAAAGAAAAAGATGGTGTCTCAGTCCAGGTAGGGATAACGGTAGAAGTAAACAGAAGTGGATTGTGAAGGCATTTTAAAGAGCCAACAGGATTTGCTCAATGGTTGGGTTTGCAGTGAGAAAGAAACAGAGAAATTAAAGATGGCTCCAAGGTTTTTAGCCTGAGCAATTGAAAAGACAGAGATGTAGTTAACTAAGAGGGTAAAGTTACCGGTGGAGAAGATTTGGAGGGACAAAGAGTTCAATTTTAGAAATGTTTGGTTTGAGATGTCTATTGCATATCCAAGTGATGGCATCAAATAGGCAACTGAATATGAATCTAGAGTTTAGGTAAGAGAACTAACTGCACAGGAGAATTTAGGGGTCACCAAGTATGGATGACATTTAAAGCCACCAGAACACCAAAAGATTAAGCCCTTGATAACTTGGTATTTGGGTCTAGAACTTAGTCTTCTGATGTCTTTACTAAAGTGTGTACTAGAATATTGGCTTAGGGCTTGTATAACTAGTTTAACTACAAATGTGAGGTACTGATGCCAAAATTTCACGAAGTTCCTTGAAGACTCTAAAATATTATAAAGTCTCTCAAGAGTCTCCAAGTTTTATGAAAATCTAGCATGTTTATCATGAAGGAAGGTTTCTTTAGATTTCAGATAAACTTGGGTGTTCCTATTTCTGGAGGAAGACAAGGGCAACCACCGGTAACCCTGCCCTTCTGTCTTCACCACTGCACTCCCCATTCCGATGCTACACGTCTCTTACTGCTTTTGTGTACTTCCTTCAGGGAGATTACACACAACTCCTTGAGCAATTTAAGCCTCGACAAACTGAATGGTATGAAGTACTGGATTTTTATACTATGTAAATACAGTGCTCTGTGGGACTTTAGAGCTTTCAGATAGCTAAGTATTTCTTTTTCCTGTAGAGTGAGATCTTCTGAGAGTGAATCTCAAGGTGACCGAACACACATCAGTCTTTTACTTCCATCTTTTAGCACTGGTCTCAGATTTAATTATTTGTTTATGAATCCCTGAGTGGTGCAAATGGTTAATGTGCTCAGCTCCTAACCAGAAGCTTAGAGCTTTGAGTCCACCCACAGAATTCTTGGAAGAAAATCCTGGTGATCTACTTCTGAAAACTCAGCCACTGAAAATCTTACAGAACACAGTTTTACTCTGACACATGTACAGTCATCCTGAGTCAGAATTACTCCATTGCAACTGGGAGGAAGGGAGAAAGAAAAAATCGTAAGGGGAAGTGGTGGTTCAGCGGTAGAATTTTCATTTTCCATGGGGGAGACCTGGATTTGATTTCCAGCCAGTACATCTCATGTGTAGCCACCACCAACCTGTCAGGGGAGGTCTGTGTGTGTTGCTCTGATGCAGACAAGTTCCAGCAGAGCTTCCAGACTATTGAACTAGGAAGAAAGGTGTAGCAATCTACTTCCAAAAAAGTAAGCCAATGAAAACTCTGTGGCTCACAACAGTCCAGTCCTATCGTGTGTGGGGTGTCCGTGAGTCTTGGGCCAGCTCAACGGCAGTTAAGAAGGTGCTTGGTTTAAAAACAGAGTCTCTGGTCTTATTTCTATAGAGTCAGCTTCGCTAGATCTGGAATAGAACCTACTGGTTTGAGCAGCAGGTGATTCTGAAACAGTGTCACAGACATTTACCAATGACAATGGACAGAGTGATTCTGTGAGATGGTGTGTTACAGGAAGAATTTCTGGGGTTGGCGGAAAGTTTATAAATAAATTATAATCTTGGAAGAAGTCCTGTAGGTAGATGGTATTAAACTGAACTAAGTGTGTATCATAGGAAAGAAAATGTGATTCTGTGTAACTAATTTTTTCCCCTGATAATTTATCAAGCTGTAGGAAATCTGCATATGAACGAGTGTATATTTTGCGACTGAGGACACAAACAACACTCTGAGAGTGAGTCTCAAGGTTACTGAATACACGTCAGTCTTTTATTCCTATCTATTAGCACCAGTCTCAGATTTGAGTATTTGTTTAAGAATCCCTGAGTGGCACAAATGGTTAATGTGCTCAGCTCCTAACCAAGTTAGAGCTTTGAGTCTACCCACAGGATTTTTGGAAGAAAATCTTGGTGATCTACTTCTGAAAAACCAGGAATTGAAAATCTTATGGAACACCATTTTACTCTGATACACGTAGACTTCCAAGGAATACATTGGTGTGAGATGGCACAATGGGGAGTCTTCCCTGGGAAAAAAAAGAAAAATTTTGCTAGTTGATTTCTAAAACCGAGATACTTGTTTTGAAACAAATCAGGAAATGTATAAAGAGTAAGCTTTGGGTGTTTTGGTTGTTGTTAGTTGCTGTAGAGTTGATTCTGACTCACAGTGACTGCAAAATAGAGCTGCTCCGTGGGGTTTTCAAGGTTTTGAATTTTCAGAAAGTGGGTTGTCAGGCCTGTCTTCAGAGCGCTTCTACTGGGTTCAAACTCTCACCCTTTTGGCTGGCAGTCAAGTGCTGAACTGTTTTATCATATGAGAACCACCCTGAATGTTTTCTAGGGAAGTAATGCAATGGATGAATGGCTCGTATTTTCATCATATCTTCCTATTTCTTTCCATGCAGGGACATACTGGTGAGGTAAGATAATTGCCTTTCCAGATAAAAACTCTTCCTAGATACAGGTTTTCTATTGTTAAAACAAGAATGAATTAGAATTGGTCCAACTAGGGATGCTACTAATAAGGGAAAAGATACACAAACCACATGAATGACAACAGGAGAAACAATTATATAAAAGACGGTCTAAGTTTTATGCATTTGTGTTGTATAGAATCTTTACTTATCTTTATGAAAAACAGTGTCTTGTTTGCTGCAGAGCTCACAGAAACACATTTGTATACCCTTAACAAATTTAGGGGCAAATCCTCACACACACATAATCTTCTAGCTCTTTGTTTCATACTTAAATGTTTTATAGATGTCAATTACTTAACTTTACCAAGATGCCTCATTATAAGCAAGGAAAAGAGTTGTGCAGCATCTTAGTTATGTACTGCTGCTGTAACAGAAATACTACGAGTGGATCGTTTTAACAGAGACAAATTTATTCTCCCACAGTCTAGGAGGCCAGAAGTCTGAACTCAGGTGGCCAGCTCCAGGCAAAGAGTTTCTCTCTGTTGGCTTTGGGGGAAGGTCCTGGCCATCAGTCTTCCCTGGCTGGAGTCTCTCTGTGCAGGGACCCTGAGTTGAAGGGACACCATGTTCTGTGGCTCTTGTTTTTTAGTGATATGAGGTCCCGCATGTCTTTGTTTGCTTCTCTCTTTTATATTTCAAAAGAAATTGGTTTTAAACACATTATCTTGTAGATTGAGTTCTGCCTCATTAACATAACTGCCTCATTAACATTGTAGCCATAGTATTTATACCACACAGGAAAATCACATCAAATGACAAAAGGGTGGATAGTCCCACAGTACTATAAACCATGGCTAGCCAAATTGATATACATATTTTATGTGGACACAATTCAGCCCATAACATGTGATTTGCAAAATGTTTTAGTTTCCTTGGAATATGCTTTTCAAAATTTATTTCAAAATGAACTCACTGCCTTGTTTTGAATTCTTAGTATCGTTTTTTCTGGATATTTGGTCTGTAATGATTTGTCAGTCAGTGATTTTCCTAAACATACAGCCCTGTCAGGATTCCAAAAGCACATTAGCGGTGGTAAAACAAAGGCCCAGATGTAGGCATGTTTTACTGCACGACAACATTCCCTTCCTAAGCATTGTTTGCCATGTGTCTTTGGACACCTAGAAATTGTATTATCTCATTGTAGCAGAAGGTTTTCTAATATAATTATGTGGTGAAAGAAAGTGTAGTTCAGAATGAACTGTATTGTACTGCTTATGCTTTTAAATGACAGGTTTAATAACAATAAAACAGGTAACAGTAAGTTTTCTACTAAGAAATTAATATAAAACTACATCTAACTTGATGTACTGAGGACTTGCTGAAATAAGACTCTGTAATGATTAAACAAAATAATCTTAAATCAGCTTAGCTCATTGGGTTTATTTAAAGTAAATCATGCCCTCTCTGAGATGTATTGCATATAAACAAGACATTTTGGTCACTAGCTTCATTTAATTTTATTTTTAGCAGTCTAACATTCTTTCATCTTTCTTCTGTTTATAGTACCATGATTTTCTTCTGGGAATTACTTCTTGGCTACCATTTGCCATCTTTTTATCTGTCATTCAAAGTGCCTTGCCCTGATATGGCTCAGGGGTGAGGTTTTGAGTCTCGAATGAAGTACAATAAAGGTAGAAAAAAACAGAGCCAATTCATCCCCACAGTCCACAGAGGTGCATAACGGCACTGACTGGTTCTGGCTACCTGGATCTCTAGTGCTACCCTGACCTTTGTCTTTTCTGAGAACACTTCTGTAGTTGTTCCTTTGACTCTTGGAATCCCGTATTTTTTTTTTTTTTTTTTTTTTTAATAAAATCTCGTTGGGTCTGAAGCCTGCCAGAGCTAACTTTTGTTGTTGCAACTAACGATCCTGGATTGGTACAAAAGGTCTTGCAGTTTCTCAATCAGTGTTACTTTTCTAAAAGATTATACTCAGTTTAGCACTTTATATTGGCATATATGCATGAGGTCTGACAATTAGGTTCCCAATCTCATCCTAGCAAAAGTGCTACATACCTCGTTGCTGAGTGTCACTACAGTCACCTTTGAAGTATTCCCCTTGGGAAGCTATGCATTGACATCAGTGCCTAGTCCATCCTTCAAAGCAATTTTGAAACTCTGGAATGGACTTCAGAGCTGTCATCACTGATGTCCTAAATGTCATCAGAATGTCTTCCTTTGAATATTTCCTTTATCTTCAGGTAAAAAAAGAAAAAAAAAATCACTGGGAGCCAGGTCAGGTGGTTAGGGAGGGCGTTCTAATACAAATATTTGTTTACTGGCTAAATACCCCCATAAACAACTGCACAGTTAAGTTTGTGAACTTGCCACCTTCCCGCTATGCACAATGGCCGTTCCAGAAAAAGTCCCAAAATTGCTTTGAAGGGTGGACTAGTTGCTGGCAATGGTGCTTAGCTTCCCACAGGGAGGACTTCCAAGGTGACTGCAGTAATATTCAGCAATGTAAGCACTGAGAACCATTAAGCTCACAGACTTAACTGTCAGACCTGTTATGTACAAACAATAGCAGCAACAACAACAAAAACAAATTTATTGCTGTCCAGTCAGTTCAGACCGTGGGTATCAAATATCGTTCATTCTGAACTGCTCTTTATTTAATCACTTAATTACATTAGAAAGGAGTCTAGCTTTTGTCTACTGATGTGTGTGTGCATATATGCATATGTGTTTGTGTGTGAGACACCTGCAAATACCAAGGTACTACCAGTGTCTTTAGGAAGCTTTACTCTTTTCTGATTAATCAAAGTTACTGCCCTCACAGCATAAAACAAGTATATTCTAAAGAGTCTCTCTTAAACAGTTTCTTCGGTTTATGGGAGAGTTTGTAAGCCCAGTTTTACTAAAAGCAAAATCAAACTCAGGGCCTTGGAGCCAATTTCAAATCATAGAGACCCTATAGGGCAGAGTAGGACTATCCCATTGAATTTCCAAGGGATACTTGGCAGATGGAAATGCCAGCCATTTGGTTAGCAAACGTAGCACTTAACCACTACAGCACCAGAGTTTATTCAGTTTATTGGTGAGTTTTTAAGCCCTATTTTAGCTGAATGAAAGATAAAAATTTACTTATAAACCAGACCACAACTTTAAATATATGTTAATCCCGTAACAGTCTTGTGCTCTGCATCTGAAGAAAGTGAGTTAAGTTCTGTTAACTGGCATGAATTTCCTTCCTGTATGCAAGCAGTTCATCAAAGTAAGGAAAAATTGTAGAATAACAGCAGTTACAACATGTCTGGAATGCTCAAGTAAATTCTTTAAGAGGCTTGTGATGATATAGAAGAAAATATGATGGTCTAGAGGTTCAAAGCTTAGAAAGGCTGTGATTTTGGACTTAGTCTTCTCCCTTCCATTGCATGACCTTAGATGTCCATTTAACCTTTCATGGCCATAATTCTCCCAGCTGTCAAGTGAATATGAAAATTTCTTTGCATGCCTCATGAAATTGTATGATGATCAAATGAGATGCCTTCCAAGTAGTCCAGTAGAAAATGAATTGTCAAATTAGAAGTCTGTAGTATTAAAAGAAAGATGCCAAACAAAGGAAACAGAAAATAATGCAATTGTAACATGGAAGGATTTATGTAATTTTCATGGGAGACTCAAGATAAACACAAGCACTGAAAAGCAGATTTCAAATAAACATCACAGCTGTGTAAAAATGTGAGACTTATTCAAAAGGCAAATTTATGAGGTGAGCAACCAATTTTCCTTTTTAATGAGAAACACCATTGACAAGTGTTTAATAAGTAGAATTAATATCTATCAAACACCTACTCTTAGATATTCTGTAAGCTATTTTATTGTCTCATTTAATCCTCAAAACCAAGTGAGCTAAACATTATCTTCATTTTACAGACAGGGAAACTGAGACTCAGAGAAGTTATGTTACTTGTCGAGGTCAAGGTGAAAAATGACAGAGAGAAGACTGAGACTCTTTGTGTATACCCTTTCTGTTTTGAATCTGGACTTAGCCATGTGATTTGCTTTGATCAATGGGATATTAGCAAGTATGACCCTAACCAGTCACCATGAAGTCAGTTTTGTTCATGGTGACCCCGTGTGTGTCAGAGTAGAACTGTCAGTGTCTGATTTTTCAAAAGTAAATCACCAAGCCTTTTTTCTGAGGCATTTCTGTGCTGATTGAAAGCACCAACATTTGGGTTAGCAGCTGAGGTCCCTTACTGTTTGTACTACCCAGAAACTCCAAGCATGACAAAGGCAGAGGCTTAATAAGAACTTAGGTCCCTGGAAGGTATGTGGTTTGCATAGAGCTACTAACAAAAATGTTGGCAGTTTGAACCTACCCAGTTGCCCTGTAGAAAAAAGCCCCTGTGAATTGCTTCCAGAAAGATTACGGACAATAACCCCTATGGAACTTGTTTCTATTATGTAAGACATTGGATTGCCATGAGTCAGAACTGACTTGAGAGCAGTGAGTTTTGTTCTGCTTTGTTTTGCAAGTATGCACACTTTGGACTTGTCTTCTTTGGAATGCTTCCCCTTGGAACTCTCTGACTGCCATGAAATGACAGTCCAAGCTAAACATATGGAGAGGTGATGTTGGGAGAGAACTGGGATGCCCAGCTGATAGTCAGATCCAGGATCTTTGACATATGCCTTCAATTGAGTCTTTCTAGCCAAACATTAGATATCTAAACCACTTCAGCCGAGCTGAGGAGCAAGGACAAGTCATCTCATAGCACACTGCCTGATTTGGAGATCCACAGAGTCAAAAGTATACAAAATGCATCTATTTTTATGCCACCTAAAGTTTGGATTGATTTGTTACACAAAAATAGATCATTAGCAAATTAAGTTAGGCTCCCTCTAAAGCTTGAATACTCTTTACCCTACAACATGTTATCTCAAAGTATTGAACTTCTCCACGTTTCTTCAAATGAAGATCTGTATCCTGTTTTAATTACCCTGGTGTGTCATTGTGGATAAAAGTTATGGTTGCCAGCCTAAAGGTTAGCAGCAAAACTGCCAGCTTCTCCTTGGAAACCCTGTGGAGCAGTTCTATTCTCTTGTAGAGTTGCTACAAGTTGGAGTTGACTCAGTGGCAATTGGTGTTTTTGTTTGTTTTCATCTTGTTTCAGAAAGGTGTGAGATAAACTTTGGTTAAAAATTAAAAGCAACATCCAAACTATTCATTTACTTTCACACAAGATTAATGTTTTTTGTTTGCTTCCAAAATTTTGATGTTTCCAGTCTTTTAAAAAAATA
This sequence comes from Heterohyrax brucei, assembly GCA_028571685.1. NCBI lineage: Eukaryota > Metazoa > Chordata > Mammalia > Hyracoidea > Procaviidae > Heterohyrax > Heterohyrax brucei. The sequence continues at coordinate 38,165,108 of CM053146.1, read as the reverse complement.
AAATAAATTATTAATTATTGTATCGCTCTTTTTTTAAATAAATTAAATTATTTATTATAACCCAAACTCTATAGGAAGGCACAAAGATAGAGATTTGGAAAAAACAAACAAAGAAACAAAAAAAACCCCCAAAAAACAGTTAAATCTAAAGACATAGGATTGTTCATAACAGATGAAATTTATCCAGATACATTTCTCTAAAAAAATAGAATGGAAGAAAAAAGCATTTACATGATTATATTGTAGTTGTTTTTAAAAGTAAAAACAATAGTTTCTATTTGGCCAGAAATAAACACACACACATGCACACACACGCATTCACACACTAAGCCCCAGAAACTCTGATGGAAGTGTGAACTTCAAATAAATATTCTTCTATGTAAAAAGTACCTCCCAAAAGATTCCTTGAGGTCTAACGAGTTTTTCTTTTTTTTTTGGTGGCCAGCCAAGTGCCAACTGCGGGACCAAAAAAAAAAGAGTTTAATAGATTGGAGTCATTTTTGTTTTTTTAAGGACTGAAATTTAACATGATGGAATCATTGCTTGTACAAGTGATGGAGACATTAGCAGTCGTATAGTTTCTTCCTTCTCACCTTTATCCAGCCTTCTGGTTTTTCTTCTTTTAATTTTATTTTTTCTTAGTATAATTAAGTGAGACTATGCAATTTAAGTCAATTGTGCATACCAGCCTCTACAATTCTATCTACTCCCCCCACCTGTGATGGCATACTCCTTTTCTCTCTTCTAGTATCTTCCCAGTGAACACTTGTCTCCTCCTTTTCACCCTCTCCTCTCCTCTCTAGAAAGACAGCCATAAGAAGCCTTCTATAAATGTATAAAATTATAAAGTACACACACCAAATGCTCACTCTGTGTCCCCAAGTCCAGTCCATTCTTTGTCTGAACTGTTGACCTCAGTACTGGTTTCAGGCCTGGGGCAACAGCAAGTTTAGGACCTTTGTTCCCAGGGGATCCTTCAGGTTTTCTGACCATCAGTTCTGGTCTTTTAGTAGAGTTCTTGATCTGCACACCTCTTTTATTCTTGCTGTGTCAGACGCTCTACCCTGGGTCCCCTAACAAGACTGTTTAGTGGTGGACAGGCACCATCTATTTCTTCTGATCTCATGCTGATATAGTCTCCCAATTATATGAGTCCTTCTGTCTTCCAACTTTCAGCTTTTTAAAAAAGTTTCTTTAATATATAAAATATCATAATATACTGTAACTATGATTCTCTTTCCCTGAGAAGTTTGTAGAACCAAGCTCCATTGTAAAGAAATCTGAGGCTAGAGTAATTTTTCTCCCGGTGATGGTGAGTTGCTTTTTTTTTTTTTGGCTTTTATCCTTAAATACTTTTCCTTAAATGTTGAAGTCCCATAGCATAACTAGAATGTAAATTGGTGTTAATTGTTCTGCATCAAATTTACTTCACATCACTGTGTTCCCGCATTCTGGACTGTCTATGTGCTTCATTTCAGGGGGTCTTTTCCCAGTTTTATATTTTTAAATAAAATTTTCTGCTTTATTGTTTAGTTCTTTGTGGCCCAAAGTTTTTGTGAGATCCTTTTTATCCTTTCATATCTATTAGGTTCTTTCTAATCTCTTAGATTTTTTTCTTCCTTCTCTTTATTTTTCATACTCACTATTATTATTATCTCTAGAAGTCCATGGGTGGTACCAATAGTTCGTGATCTTGGCGGCTGACCCAAAAGTTGGAGGTTCAAGTCCAACCAGAAGCTCTCCAACCAGAAGCTCCTTGGAAGAAAGGCCTGGAGATACTCTTCTGAAAAATCAGCCATTGAAAACCCTATGGAGCACAGTTCTACTCCCACATAATGGAAAGAAGGCCATAAGTCAAAATTAACTGGACGGCAACTTTTTTTTTCACTATCGTTATCTCAAATCTTTTCTTTCTCAAATTCCATATTCAGTGGCGCTCTCCCTTTTCTTTTCTCTTTGCTCTTTCAAATTTATTTTTAATTTCAAATTTATATTGCCAAAATTTATGTTAGCAATTTAGCATTTGTCAGGAAAAAGAATTTACCCTAAATTATCAAAATGAAGAGACTTTAAAGAAAAAAAATATCTGCTGGAGTAGCATCAAGGTTAAGGGGAAACAGTAAGGAATAATAAGATCCCAAAGACTAAGAATAGCTTGAAACTGCTATCAACCTAGTACTGAAGGGGTAAGAGGGAAGAGTTAGTGTAACTGGGGTCCACTGGCAGTAAAATCATGGAGGAGGTCTCCTCTTGTTTGAGTTGAAGCTGTGGAGAGTCACATCTATTGCCAGAGGCAGGCATGCAGGCTGGGGAAAGAAGGGGAAAAACACCTCAGCCTTTCCCTTCTCCCTGCCCAACTGGAAGCCTGATGGCAAGGAGCAAGGGTGATGAGTCTCCCATGTCAACTTCCATTGGACTACAGTAGGTCAAAGAACAGCTGAGAATGGTTGGTGTGGCAGTGATGGGTAGGAGTTTGACCAGTGAGAATAAACATCAAATACCTGTCGACTTGGAAACCCTGGTGATAATGGATAAGAACTATGGCCGTTAACTAAAATGTCTGCAGCTTGAACCCACCAGAGGCTCCTTAGAAACCTGGTGGGTAAGTTCTGCTCCCTCCTATAGGGTTGCTGTGGGTTGGAATTAACTTGATAGCAATGGGTTTTTTTTTTTTTTTTTTGGTCAACTTATGTTACCTTTTCAAAGAATCACAATGATTTTAAGTCTTCACATAGATCTCAATTATTTACTACTTTCTACTGGTGTGGGTATGTGCGTGTGTCTATCAGCCAAGTTTCTACCAGTGTCTTAATGAGATCTTGATCTTTTCTAGTTTGAGGGAAAGTATTATCTTCAAAGTAAGAAGTATGTGGTGGCCTAGGTAGTCTCCCCAAACAACGAGTTCATTTTCCTTCCTAAGCTCATAAACTTTTTCATTTGAATTGAGAGGACAGTCAAAGAATTTCATAGCCAGAAAGCAGTGTTATTGAGGTTTAATTGTTTTTCTGAGTTTGGCAAATTCCTTTTCGTTATCATACTGTTGTTTTATCAACCTGCTGTCTAAGCTTGCTTTTAAAAAATTGAATTTATGTTCTATAAGTTGAGACAAGTTGGGGATATTTTCTTCTGCTGCTACTTCTTCTCTTTCTCTCTCCTGATGATACAAAATTTTTACTAACCTGGAAGGAAAAGCCAAAATAAGTGTTAACTATCAATTCATATTCATGAGAGAAAATTGGCAAGTTTCCTAGACATATGGAAAGACAAAATACTAAAAGATATATGGTATCCTAATGATAGTAGAATACCCAAAACTGTCAGCACATAGTATCAGGTATAATTAGAAATGCTGGAGTCAGTTCTACCCTGGACTCTAGGGTCGCCATGAGTCGGATCCGACTCGACGGCACTTGGCTGGCTTTGGCAGAGCTGAGACAGGGTAAAGAAATTCTGATGATTGTTAATTTTAATCTGTCTAGTTTTCATGGTTGGGAGACATTTGGGATTTAGTGCTACAATCTTGAGTAAGACTATTTCTGTGAATCTCAACCTCATAATTTATGAAACAGTAAAAATAATACTAATCTCATCTCATTTTTTAAAATTTTATTGTGATTAAGTGGAACTGTACAATCTAAGTCAGTTTGCCACAGAAAACCTGAACACACACTTCTATGCAACTTGAACTGCTCCCCACACCCTGTGACAGCGTATTCCTCCCCCTTTCTGCTCTGTACTTCCAGTATTCATTCAACTAACACCTGTCCCCTCTTCTCTACCTTCCTTCCCTCTCTCTTCTGGAGAGGAGTTGGTCAGACAGCCTAATATATATATTTAACCCTAGAAGTATACGCAATATCTGCTTCAGTCCAATTTTTGTCTGAAGAGGTGGCGTCGGTACTGGTTTCGGTTCTGGGCTAACGGTGAGTCCAGGGACCGTGTTCTCAGGGTAGCCTCCAGGATGTCAGACCATCAGGTCTAGTCTTTTAATAGGGTGCTAGATCTTCACCCCTCTTTTTGTCCCTCTACATCAGGGCCTCTACATTGTGTCCCCTGTCAAGGCAGACATTGACATTGGCTGGGCACCATCTAATTCTTCTGGTGTCATGGCGATGTAGTCTCTCAATCATATGTCCCCTTCTGTCTCCTGAGCTTGTATTTTCCTCATGTCTTTGATGTCCTGTTTTCATCTGCTACAGATGAACTGGGACCAATTGTTGTTCCTTAGATGGTAGCTTGCTACCCTTTAAGACTCCAGACTCCACTCACCAAAATGGAACGCAGAGCATTTCTTTTAAAAAAATTTTTTCCAATTGACCTAGATGTCCCACAAAACCGCAGTCCGCATACCCCTGTCTCTGCTATTCTGTCCTCTAAAATGTTGGATTGTATTTAGAAAACCTTTTAGCTCTTGGTGTAGCCCAGTTGTGCTAACTTCCCTTCTGCTGTGTGTTCTCACTTGTTCACCGAACCCAATTCCTGTCTGCTCTCTATTTATGAATATCCTTCTCTTTTCCTCCCCACCCTTTTAGCCTTCAAAGATCATTTTCTTCTGTGCTTAAACCTTTTCTTAAATCCTTTATGTAGTGGTCTCATACAGTATTTGTCCTTTTGCAGCTAATTTTGCTCAGCATGATGTCTTCCAGATAAGTCCAAATTATGAGATATTTCCTAAAATCATTCTTGTTTCTTATTGCATGGTGTTCCATTGTATAAATATGCCATAGTTTGTTTACCCCTTCATCTGTTGATGGGCACATTTGGGTACATGTGTTTGTTCATGTGACAGTCCTTATTTCTCCAGGATACATTCCAAGAAGTGGGAGGTATTTCTATTTCTAGCTTTTTAAGAAAGTTCTAAATTGGTTTCCAAAGTGGTTATACCATTTTACATCACCACCAGTAATGTAGAAGAGTTCCAGTCTCTTTACAACTTCTCTGACATTTATTTTGTGTGTTTGGATTAATGCCAGCCTTGTTGGGGTAAGGTTAATTGTTTTATTTGTACTCTTTTCATTTTGGATGTGTAAATTGACTTCTGAACACTGCTTTTCTGTATTCTATAGCTTCTGATAGAATGTGTTTCCATTCTTATTTGATTCTGTGGATTTCTTTATTCTGTCCTTGATTTCTTCCATAACCCAGAAGTTTTTGAACAAGGTGTTCAATTTCTATGAGTTTGAATTCCTACCCTTGTTTTTATGTGATTCACTTACATTTTTATGGGTTTATGGTCTGAGAAAATGCTGTGGAATACTTTAATGCTCTGGGTTTTGTTAAGACTTGCTTTATGGTCTAATATGTGGTCTATTCTGGAAACTATTCCATGTCCGTTGGAAAAGATGGTATACTTGTTTGTGCTGAGAGTTCTGTATGTCTATGAATTTGAATTGGTTGATTGTGGCATTTATTTGTCTTTTGTCTTTATTGAGCTTTTTTCTGGATTTTCTTTCTATCACCAAAAGTGACGTGTTGAAGTCACCCACTATTATTGTGGAGCTGTCCATCTCACTTTTCGATGGTGTTAGAGTTCAGTTGATATACTTAGAAGTTTTGTCATTGAGTGTGTAAATATTTAATATGGTTGTATCCTTAAATATTGGTCCTTTAAGCAACATATAGAAACTTTGCTTTTCCGTGATGGTGGATTTTACTTTAAAGTCTATTTTATTAGAAATTAATATTGCATTTCTGCTCTTTCTTACATATTATTAGCTTGGTATGTATTTTTCCATCCTTTGAGTTTTAGTTTGTTCATAACTTTAAGTCTAAGGTGTGTTTCTTATAAGCAACATGTAGGCAAATTGTGTGTTTTTATTTTTTTTAATTACTTTCTGTTACTCTGTCTCTTTATTTGTACATTTAACCCATTTACATTCAATGTAATTACTGATATGTGTGAATTTTGTGCTGTCTTTTTGCTGCCTTTCTTGTGCTGTGTACAGTTTCTTTGTTCTACTTAATTTTTTGTGTTGAGTCGTTTTTCTTTATGGGTTTTGTTTTCATCTGTTTCGTTGTTAGTTTCATATCTGTTGAGACTTCTTGATTTGGTTTCTTGTTTTGATATGTAGCATTGTTAATTTGCTTTATGGCTACCTCAGTATTCCTCCCTAATGATCTAAATTCAAACTAGTCTTTAAATTGTCTTCATTGTCTTGACTTCTTCTCCATCTGAAGTATCTACGAATACACTGAATTGTTCCTCTTTGGGGTATAATGTTATCGTCTTTTGAAAGCTGAAATCTGTTTCCCTATTTTTAATATTTTAGCATAGATTAATTTTTATGTATTCCTTATCCTTGTTGATTTCCAGATGCTCTGTCCTGCACAGCATCTTTGAGTGTATATTCAATATTATTCATTCTCTAATTGAAGAATTTTCTTCAGTGTTTCTTGCAATTTTTGTTTGTTTTCTGCAAATTCTCTGAATTTTATTTTACCTGGGAATGTCCTAATTTCACCATCATATTTGAAAGTTGATTTTTCAGGATATATAATTCTTGGTTGTCTGTTTTTTTTCCTTCAAAGCTTTGTAAATGTTACCCCATAGTCTTCTCACCAACACAGTTTCTGTTGCGTGATCAGAAATCAGGGTTAATGATGCTCCTGTGACTCATTATGTGTTTAAGCCTAGCTGCCTTTAAAAGTATCTCCTTATCTTTAGTTTCTGTAAGTTTGATTAAAATATGTCTTAGTGACTTTATTTTGAGGTCTGTCTTGCATGGAACTCAGTGAGCATCTTGGATAGCTAACTTCTTATCTTTCATGGTATCAGGGAAGTTTTCTGTCAACAAATCTTCACAATTTTCTCTGTATTTTCTGTTATCCATGCTTGTTCTGGTACTCCAGTCATTTGTAAATTATCCTTCTTGATAAAGTCCCACATAACTCTTACTGACTCTTTATATGTTAAAATTTTTTTATCTGATTTTTCCTTATGTGTGCTAGTATCCAGTTGCTTTAATGACAATTTCATTAATTCTGCATTCAGTTGCCTGAATCTCACTCTTTTTACTTTCTATTGAATTATCTATTACTGTAATTTTACTGTTAATCTGCTGAATTTGAGGTTTTTGTTACTCTGGCATTTCTTGTAGCTCATTTAATTTTCCATTATGTTCTACTAAACTTTTCCTCATCTCCTTCCAGATTTCCTCAAAGTCTATGTACATTACTTGTTTTGTATTCTAGCTCCGATAATTGCAGAAAGTCTTCCTCATCTGGAAAATTTTTTGGTTCTTTGTTTGGGGAGTTTTCTGAAGCCATGATGGTCTGTTTCTTTAAATTATTACAAATTGACTGTTGTCTCTGAGCCATCAGAAAGTTTGGTTATTATGATCTAACTTATATGCATAAATATATTTTAGTTTATATTTGACTGTCCAAACAGTTTAGTCATTTTAGCTAGTTTGATTTTTGGAGCCTTAGTAATTATGATGCCCTGTCACCAGATGGCTACAGCTATGAATGTACTGAGAAAATTACCAGGAGTTTCTGGCTCAGGGAAGCCAGCAGAACTTTTTTTCTATCCTTCCATTTGTTTCCTTCTCCAAGTCTAGGAGAATAGCTCTGTGAACATGAATAAGATGTCCTACTTCTAGTCCAGGTAGTGCTTCAGAGTTTAGTGCTTGGTGTAGGGCAGAGAAAGGAGGGTAAGTGCTGGAAACAGGAGAAGAAATCAACACATAAGAAAAATTTCAACTATGAGCATTGATAAGCACTTAGCTTATGATTCGCAGGTGTAAGTTCTCTGCTGTGTGGATGTGGTGATCTGAAGCTAAGCTTTGCCATTGAGAAAGATGTACTCCTCTTGCACATCACTGCTGTTTTTTGGTGCATCTGGGGTTCTGCAGGTGCAGTCCTCCAAAACTCATCTCTATTGAGAGAGACTTGCTCTACTTGGGTGCTGCTGCTCTGTTTGGCTGCCAGCCACTACAGTGTTCTGTATGTGCTGCTGTCTGAAACTCAGCTTCCCCAGTGAGAAAGATGCATACTGCTTGTAGGCTGCTGCTGCATTCTGCCAGCCAACCACAGTGCTGCATCTCTGGTTGGCTGGCAGAATCAGGCCATTCTGTGGCTATAGATTTGATTTTGCCAAAAATAGTTGTTCCCCTTCCTGTTACCCAGTCTGATATCTCAGCTTCCCACTGGTATTCAGGCATCCTAGAATGCCTGACATAGCCCATTCAGTAGTTTCCCAGGATTATTTGTTTTTAGTGGAATCAGAGAAAATGTGCAGCTACTTTTCTATCGTAGCCCACTCCCATCTCATTTTTAATTAAGCTATTGTTTCTTCTGAGTTGGGTTCTTTGCACTTATCATTAAGTATTTATTTTTGTCACGCTATTTATTTTCATCTTGATCATGACTAGGTAGTCCTCCATTGATAAAATTGTTGGTGTCTTTTTCTTATCATATGTGAGATAGATTTATTTTCTTCCACTAGTGGGGACTGAATATTTCACATTTTATCTGCTATTTTGTACCTTGAGAAAATGGCAGGGGCATGGGGCTAGCTCAGCAGAGAGAATGTGTGACATCTTCATCTAATTGTTAAAGTGCTTGCACTCTACCCTCCGTTGTGAAGATTTCTCAAAAGCACAGCACCAACTTGCTCTGTTCTAGTTCCACAGAGACAGCCTCTGGCTCTGGGTTTGAGAACTGTTATTAGAGAATGTTGAAGTAAAGAATAGATCAATTGTCAAGGAATTAAATAAGCTAGTTTTCTCATGTGAACCCAAAAAGATAATAGGTCAAGATAGAGAGCCTAGAGTTTTTGCAGAGAGGAAGATGAATTTCACTTAGCTCTCTAGATCTATTATCTATAACTAGAAGCCACCTAATTCCATTCTGGTATTGGTTCTATAAATGAGAATTAAAAAGATGACACTCAAGAAGTTGGGAAACCACACCTGAGTACCATCATGCACACCAAAAGCAAAATAAAAGATTACATGGAGATAGTACCAACCGTACAATAAGAAATAAGACATTGAAGGGAGCTAAGAAATTGCAGCTTAATTCCATTTATATTTCCAGGAACTCCAGAGAGAAATCCACAAAAATGTTAAGCTACATAGCTTCTGTCACTATGATTTGATTATTTTTTTTTATTTTTTTATTTTTGGTCCCCTTTAGTGAAAAGTAATAAAAACGTTAGGAGGGTTTCTATATAAACTACACAAATATATATGTATAAACACACACACATATATGTATAAAGGGTCTTTCACTAGCCAGGGCCTGCCAAAAGCCAAGTGCCATCGAGTCAGATCCGACTCATGACGACCCTAGGTCTTTCAATAAGCATGTCTTATTTCTGACAGCTGATAGTAGCATTATCTGTGAACCAATAGCAGCTATATTTATTACATCTTTCTGATTAGTCTTGATGAGTAACCATGAAAAGTTATACAATTCCACAATGCATAGAAAAAATGGTGTTTCATTTGCCAAACATTCCGTTGTGTTACACGAAATTTATGATGTGCACAATCTTCCCACCAAGAGAACGATTCGATGTTTAATCAAAAAATTTGAGATAACTGGATCTGTTGTCAATCAGACAATGTTTGTGCATCAATGACCCACACATTCCAACGAAAATATTGCCACCAGTCATCAGAGTGTATGCAAGAATCCATGTAAATCAATTTCTCACTAAGCACAAGAATTGGGCCTTTGATAAACCACTGTTTCGCAGATTTTGCACCTGGATATGAAGCTTTACTGTTACAAAATTGCTTTAACTTAAGAAGTAAAGTCCAACAACTGTAGATTGCACCATACACTTGCTGACTGGGCTCTGAAAAAATTGGAAGTTGACCTTGCTTTTGGACAAAAAAATCATCTTCAGCAATGAGTCCCATTTTTGGAGAATGGTTTTGTCAACAAACAAAACTGTCACATTTGGAGTGATGAGTCTCCAATGGAGATTCAGGGATGTCCACTTCATCCCCCAAAAGTTACCATCTGGTGTGGATTTTGGTCTGGCAGAATCACTGGCCCTTATTTTTTCGAAGATGAATGAGGAGAGGCTATGACTGTCAGTGGCAAAAGATATCAGACTGTGATAACTGATTATTTTTAGCCCCATTTTCTACAAATAATGCTATCAACTATACTTCAAAATAAAAGAACGATTAAAACCATGTCATTTGCACAACTTGTTTAATTCAAATTCAAAGACACCCTTATTGGAAGACCCTTTTGTGTGTGTGTGTGTGTGTGTGTGTCTGTCTGTCTGTGTGTATGTGTGTGTGTGTGTGTGTACAGACAGAGAGAAAGAGAGAGCTCATGAGTGGCTCACATGGCTAAGCACCTTGCTACTAACCAAAAAGGGTTAACTTACCCAGAGGTGCCTCAGAAGAAAGGCCTAGCAATCTACTTCTGAAAGGTCACAGCCATGAAAATTCTGTGCAGCACAGTTCTATTCTGCACGTACAGAGTTTCTATGAGTTGAAATTGCCTTGAGGGCAACTGATATATAGTCAAATACACATATATACCAGGTCTGACAATTAAGTATGTGAATTTAATTGTTCCAAGTGCTTCATACATCACTACTGAATATCACTATGGTCACATTTGAAGTACTCCCTTTGAAAAGCCGTGTACCAACCCCAGTGCCTATTGCATCCTTCAAAGCAGTTTTGGAACTCTTTTTTCTGGAATGGTCATCAGAGCTGTTGTCATATAACCCTTGATGTCCTGAATGTCACTCAAATGTCTTCTTTTCAATATTTCTTCTATCTTCAGGTAAAGAAGAAAGTCGCTGGAGGCCAGGTCAGGTGAGTAGAACGGGTGTTCCAATACAACTATACAATTAAGTTGATGAACTTACCACTGTGTTCAATGGCCATTCCAGGAAAAATATCAGGATTGCTCTGAAGGGCAGACTAGGTGCTGACATGGGTGCAGAGCTTCCCAAGTGGAGTACTTCAAAGGTGATTGCGGTGATATGCAGCAGTGAGGTATGTAGCACTTTTTCCTGGATGTGTTCATGAACTGAATCGGCAGTCCTCGTATGTATGTGTATATGTGTCTGTGGATGTATATGTATATATATATTTTTAAAAATCTCATGCCATTGCATTGATTTTGACTGAAGAGTACTAGTTCATACAGCTTTCATATGGGTTCCCAAAAGTAGCTGCTCCCGATACTTTTGCTGAAACTCTGAGGTAAGAGATAGTTGTTGGGAATAAGAAAGTATTATTAGGTATTAAATATACTGATGAAGTAAATCTAGAGTTCTTAGTGTTTATCTTTACCACTATGTGTGGAACATCTATTCAGAGAAAAACAGAGAAATGAGTGAGAAAGTCGAATACTTGAGGATATAATTTGAGTAACATGATCTAGCCATGCCTGAAGCTCACTGCTTGAACTTTGTAGTTAGAAAGCCAAGCAAGTCTTTTTTCAACTACTTTCAGTAGAGTTTATATTACTGAAAGAGTTCCCTTGTCAACATAGTATACTTCAATGAGTAGGGATTGATGGGAAGGGGAACAGCTGGATTTTATAAATAGCTACACCTGCACTTTGATAAAGAGGACTTTGTTGGGGAGAATAAGTGGAGTCAATGCAGAAGGGGAGCACTTAATAGCTATGTAAAATGTAACACAAGAAAACAAATAATAATAACAAAACAGGTGTATGACTTTAGTCCCCAAGTGACTCTACTTAAAGGCAGCAATTTGATTGTGGTGATCATCATGCCAGCTGCTTTGTCTGATAGGCTTAGCTAGATGAATACTCTTTCTTTCCATTTCTTGTGTTTCTTCAACAATGTTCTTTGGTGGAGTACAATGTCAAATGACTTTCTCATGATGGGAGTGAGGTGGAATGTTATTATTACAGTTTTTTTTGTTTGTGTTTTTTGTTCACCCAGAAAGCTGAAACAAACGAACAAAACTCATTCCTGTTGAGTTGACTGTGACTCATAGTGGCCCTCTAGAACAGAGTAGAACTGTCCCATGGTTTCCAAAGGGTGACTGGTGGACCAAGCTGCCAACTTTTTGGTTATCGGCTACAGCACTTAACCACTATATCAACCAGTGTTTCCAGAAGACTGAAAGATCCCTACAACTCTAGACTGTGTCTTGTTCATTGCAGTGCTCTCAGAGCATGTCCATGGAACTTAATACATTTTTGTATCAGAAACCAGTAACTGTACCTCAGGGTCCTAGCCGGTTGCCTTAGGTTTAATGGAAATACCCTGCTTAGAGGAATGGCACAAATGAAAAGGTATCATAAAGGTAACAAACATCCACTGTATCAGTCACTTGACCTGCCCTGATGTTCCTAAAAATGAAATTCCCCGAAAGAAAAGTAATGCAGCAATAGAGTGTCTGTATCTAAATTTAATATTGTGCTTTTTTTTTTATTTAATGTGACTGAGTGAAAATATACATTCCCATATAAATTTACATGCCCACCTATATGTGGCTTCCACTGCTGTCCCTATCCGGTGACAGCACACTATTCCTCTCTGCTCCATACATGTCTCATCCTCCCAACAGTCTCCTTTCCCCTCCTCTCCACCCACTCTCCTTCCTCCAGCCAGAGAATGACATATTGTGCTATTACCATGAAATTTAATTTTCAAGTGATCACACTGTATCAGTATTTTGCCTTTTTAAATTCTAAACAATAATGCAGCATGGATACACTGAAAATGTAAACTTTGGCAAATTACTCCATTCTTTTTCTTAAGTGGAAAGTTAGAAAGCGTATTTGAAACTCTTTAATAGAGATCCCAAATACTCTTGGCTTATCTGGCCTCTTGGCTTAATGAAGTCTTACTGAATTAGTCAGTCAGCTTTTTAAAACTTGGCTACAGGTTGGGGAAACATAACATCATCATTTGAGATAACCTTAGGCAAGGTTGTGAAGAAGGTGAATCTGGCCTTCAGACAATGCCACTTTTTCTGAGCCTGATTCCTCTTCTTCCTTTGAGTCTGATACTATCTAATAAAAAATATCACATATGCTAATCTTGTCATGCCACTTTTTATTTAAAGTATTTTAATAGCCTTCAGCTCCTTTTAGGATAAAATCCAACTTCCTTAGCAGGTTATACAAATTTTTTGTGGTCTAGCACTTTCTTATTTCAAGAATTTACTAATGTATTTTATTTGTTTCTGAGTCTACTCTTTCTTCTGTCCCTCACTGTTAAACGCCAAGACAGTCTTCTAAATAGCACTTTTTTCTTCATCTAATTTCTAAAAAAAAGTTTAAGGCACATAGGACCCAAAAATATGACCCTTATTACCAAAAGACCTGATATTTAAAAAATTGTCCATTTGTGGACAAGAAAGCTTCTTAATATCCGCATCAGAATCAGACAGACATACTATTCAAGGGGAGGCCTCTTCACTCTAGAGTTCAACTTGTACTTATGACACTGCAAAGAACGAACACAGTCTAAGGTACTTTTCTCTTAGGTAGCTTCTTAGGTAGCCTGGCTATAGACAGAAGAGGAGAGGAAGGTGCTGCCTACTTAAGCTCAGTTTCTCCTTCCAAATTCTTTAATCATATTAAGTCACTTTTCTTCAGGAGGGAACTGAGTGATCTGGGAGGCGGGGTGAAGAAGGCTAGGATTTAAAGGTGAGAGAGGAAGCAGGAAACAAGGGGATGGAGAAGAAATCATCCTCTAGTTAGATATATTGACCTTGGCCTTGGAGAGTGCAGGTGAAGATGGCTTATTGCCACAGGAGTGCATTCTTTCAACAGGTAGAGTTTATGAGTGATAGCATCCTTACCGTTTGTGTGTCTAAACACTCATTTATTTTTCCTCATTCTTAAATAATTTTGGAGATTCTTTAATCTGGTGGTTTTCAGGCTAGATTCTCAGAAATTTCAGTGATCTCCAATGGCTACTGTGGTGGGGGAGGGAGGGAGAAGTATTGAGCTGATCTGGCTTCCGACAAAACAGCTGTCTTTTTTTTGTTCATATATTTAGGTCTAAGGTGAGTTTCTTGTAGGCAACATATAGATGGGTCATGTCTTTTGATCCAAGATGTCACTTGATATCTGTTTACTGGAGCATTCAGTCCATTCACATTCAATGTAATTCTTGATAGGTACGTGTTCAGTGCTGCCACTGTGATATGTTTATTTCTGAGTTGATGTTTCCTCTGTTGTTCTTATTAATCTGTTCTGCGACCTTCTTCTTTGCAAGTTGATTTTTCACCTTTTTCAGGGTTGGTTTTGTGGTTGTTGAGACTCCTGTATTACATTTCTTGATACAGTATGTTGCTTCCTTATTGTGCTTTACAACTGCGCCTATGATCACATTTAATTAAGTATATGCAAACCCAATTTTGATTGCTACCAGTCTTGTTAGCTTCCTTTCCATCTGGAAGGACTATAACAACTGTATAACACCCCTCTTTTTAATATGATGGTATCATAGTTTACATGATATGATCACCAAATTGTTTCTTTCACTACTATAGCTTTGATTGTGTTTGGAGCCTTCCCTAACTGAGTAGGATTCTGGATAATGTGTCCTCCTAAAATACAAAGTTAGTGATTTTGTTCTTCCAAGCCAAGAGATTCTTTCAGTATTTCTTGTAGCTTTGGTTTGGTTTGGTTTTTACAAAGTCTCTGAGTTTCTGTTTACCTGCAAATGTCTTAATTTCATTTGTGTATTGGAAAGATAGTTTTGCAGGATATATAATTCTTGGTTGGAAGTTATTCTTCTTCAAGGCTTTGAATGTGTCATGCCACTGTCTCCATGCCAGCATCGTTTATGCAGAGAAATCTGATGAAAGCCTACAGGGTTTCCCTCTGAATGTTAGTTTTGCTTTGAGTCTTGCTGCCTTTAAGAGTTTCTGCTTATGTTTCATTTTGTTCCGCTTGATTATAAAATGTCTTGGAGTCTTTCTATTGAGATCTATATTGAGTGGTGTTGGATACTTATCTTGGATATCTATATTCTTTTCTTTCATAATTTCTGGGAAGTTTTCTCTCAGCAGCTCAGCCACAATACTCTCTGTGTTCTCAGGTGTCTTGCCTTGTTCAGGAACTTCAGCTAATCACACCTGTTCTTCTAAATAGAGTCCCATATGCTTCTTAATGCTTCTTCATTTATCATGTTTCTTTTTTCGGATTTCTCCTCATAGATGCTTGAGTCAGTGGCTCTGTCTTCCAAATCAGAAATTCTGTTTTCCATTTGTTCCTCTTGGCTTTGAATTGAAGTTTCTATGTCTTTGATTTTGTTCTTGATCTGTTGGATTTCCAAGTACTCATGTTCCATCAGAACAGCTCACTTAATTTTTTGTTTTGCTCTGCTGGATTTTGTACAACGTCTGTGGGACTCTATGTATAACCCTTTTGTATTCACCTTCTGATAGTTTCAAAAAAACTTCATCTGGGAAGTTCTGAGGTGGTTTCTTTTGGGGATCTTCTGATGCCATTAGTGACTTCTGGGTTACTGTCCTCTCCAAAGTTTGTTGCTTTTGGGGTTTCATGTGGATCAGTAGAGGCTGGGAGAGATGCTGTGAAGATGGACCACTGTTGTTTCTCTAGGCCACCTTAAGATGAAAAGTAAAAAGTATTTGGCAACTTCCAAAGTCACTCAGATTTTCAGGTGTCTACATCCCTCTTCCCAGCTGGCAAAGTAAGCAGCTCTATATTGAACACCCTATGTTATAAACTAGCTCAAAATACAGAAAGACTACTGGCCTGCTGACTTCTGCTGTCCTGCCCCAGCTGTAGGCGATACTGTTAAAATTCTGCTTTTCTGTTGGAAAAGCAGTCTCTTCTGGGTAGGAACTGCCTGGCAGCCCAGGAATTAGGTCCAGGTGAGGCTTCTGTATGGATGATCCCCCCTCCTAGCAAAACAAGATGGTGTCCCGCATAATCTCGCCAGCCGGCCGGGGCCAGGCTCCCTGCACAAAGAGAGGCCAAGAGTGCCAAAATGCCCAGAGTCCACAGCCTCCACTGCTGCACCCCGGCCCCAAATGACACTGTGCAAAACACCACCTCCCTGTTAAAAAAGCACTCTACCCCCAGCAGAAGCCACCTCCCAGTCTAGGAACCAATTCCAGCTGGGGCCTCTGCCTGGGCTTCTCCTTTTCCCAATAGGCCAGAGGAACCAAGGTGTATAGAGTCCAAAGTCAGGGTCTCAGAACCTGGTAATTATGCTTGCCAGTCCCACCAGCACTGTGTCCAAGACCAGCAGCTAGTCAAGTCCCAGTTCTGCCTGCCGGCTAAGACAGAGGAAAAAAAGTCAAAATGGTGAGTTACCTTAGGTCTGTGCAAGCCTGTGCTTGCTGAGAGTGGGGTCAGTGAAAGAGAGGAGGTTTTGCATTCAGTGGTGTCAAGTCCAAATTAACAGCCCTATGTCACAACCCAGGGCTCACTAGGTGTCCAGAAGGCTCCGTTTGACTATCATTTCAGGTCTTGGTTTCCAGAGAGATTTAGCAAGACATGCGTTTAGTCTGCCATCTTGACTCCACCCCCCAAAAGAGCTGTCTTTTTTGCTTTTAAATATGGTGTTTCTACATAATAGTTTTAAGCAAACTATTTAATCAGTGAAAAAAGTTCAAAAAACATTGCCATAGTTCAGTTCTCCTTTCAATAATAATAGCAAACATTGAAATAATCACTTACCAGGTACTATGTTAAGTGATATATATGTATATGCATAGGCATGTGTATGTTTAATTTGTAAAATAGTGTGAAACAGTTTTAACTGTTCAATTTTAAAGATGTATAAATGGAGACATGAAGAATTTAAACATAGTTTTCCAAAGTTATGTAGCTAATAAGACGTGCAACTGGAATTTGAATTTTATATTATGATTTAGGAGATCTTATATATTACAAATGATTATGGAGGCACAACTGTTAACTTAAAGATTGGAGGTTTGCATCTACTCAGCAGTGCCTTGGAAGTAAGGTCTTGTGATTTATTTCTGTAAAACCAAACTTTGAAAATGCTATGGAGCACAGTTGTGCCCTGACACCCATGTGGTCACCATGAGTTGTAATCAACTCAACAGCAAACTAACATTCTAAATCACTACAACATCTTGGATTCTAGAAAGTCAGGATGAATCCCACATCTAGACAGTGAAAGAGGAGGCAAATAAATCTAGACTTCTTCCTGCTTAATTTATTCTACTACACCACACTGCTTCTCTGGGTGACCACTTACTCTGTGCACATGTAGTGTTGTATGTGATAAACTTTCTGTTCACTTCTGCTTGTGTCCTTAGAGGAGATAATTCCAGATTTAGATACTCAACATCCTACCTGATATTACCACATCGGCAAATGAAGATACCTAAAGCTTTACTTCATCCACTCCATTAAGATCAGATCTACTTTGAATAGGCATCACTTCTCCAGTAGTATTTTGAGTGTTTTCCAACCTAAGGTACTCATCTTCTATCTAGCACTGTATCAGGAGAACTTTCCCTTGCTATTAATAAAGTTTTAACTAGCCAATTTTTTCAGGAAAAGATTGTGAGGCTCTTTTTTCTAGTCTGTCTACTGAAATCCGTCTGGAAACTCCACTGAAATCTGTCTACCCAGAGTGACCCTGCTGGCATTTGAAACAAAACACTTTGTTGTCAAGTTAATTCTGATTCCTAGTGACCCTCCACGTCAGGGTAGAAATGCTCCATAGGGTTTAAAATCAGGAAAGGTGTGCATCGGCATTGTAGCCTTTCATCATACTTATTCAATCTCTATGTCAAAAAAATAATCTGAGGAGCTGATATATGAAGAAGAATGCAGCATCAGGAATAGAGGAAGACTAATTCTAGTCAATTAATATCTTGCAAAAGACTCTTCAAAGTGTTGAAAAGTAAAGATGTCACCTTGAAGACTAAGGTGCATCTGACCCAAGCCATATATTTTTTCAATCACATCATCTGCATGGGAAAGCTGGACAATGAATATGGAAGAAAATAAGAATAGATGCTTTGAATTGTGGTGCTGGAGAGGCATACTGAATATGCCATGACATGCTAAAAGAACAAATGGATCTTTCCTGGAAGAAATTCAACCAGAGTACTCCTTAGAATCAAGGATGGTGAGACTACATCTTACCTACTTTGGACATGTTGTTAGGAGGGATCAATGCCTGGAGAAGGACACTGTTCTTGGTAAACTGGAGGGTCGGCAAAAACAGAAAAAAAACCTCTAGAAGGTAGATTGACACAGTGGTTGCAACAATGGATTTAGGCCTAAAAATGATAGTGAACATGGCAGGACTGGGCAGTGGTTAGTTCTTTTGCACACAAGTTCACTATGAGTTGGAACTGATTCAATATCGTGTAACAACAGCAGCAGTTGCCCAAGACCCAGTGCCATCGAATTCATTCTGACTCACAGTGATCCTACAGGACAGCACAGAATCACCCCCTAGAGTTTCCAAGGAGCACCTGGTGGATCTAAACTGTAACAGTTAACAGCTTGCAATATGGAGATAAAACAACTTTGCTTGCTGAAATCATTTACTAGTGAAAATAATACAAATCTACTGCCTTTAGTGTGGATTAAACCTGAACATTAAGGAAACAAAAATTCTGGATCAATAAGCAATTGAACCAATAAGCAACATCATAATAAACAGAGAAAATTGTGAAGCTGTGAAGGATTTCATTTTTCTTGGATTCAATGCTGATGAAGTATCAGTGAGGAATTCAAACTATGTGTTGCATTGGGCAAATGTGTTACAAAAGACCTCTTTGAAATGTTAAAAAAGCAAAGATGTCGCCTTGAGGATTAAGGTGTGCCTGACGCAAGCCGTGGCATTTTCGATCATATGCACTTGAAAGCTGGACTGAAAGGAGAACTGATGCCTTTGAATTGCCATCTTGTTGAAGAATACTGGCTATACCATAGACTGCGAAAAGAAGGGACAAATTTGTTTTGGAAGTCGTACAGCCAGAATGGTCCTTGAAAGCGAGGATCATGTGACTTACTCTTAGTTTTGAACATGTTATTAGGAGGGACAAGTCCCTGGAGACTGACATCATGCTTGGTCAAGTGGAGGTTCAGGAAAAACTGGAAGACCCTAAATGAGTTGGACTGATACAGTGACTACAATGATGCACTGAAACATAGCAATGATTATGAGGATGGAGCAGGACTGGGCAGTGTTTCGTTCTGTTGTACATAGACTTGTGATGAGTTGGAACTGACTCATCAGTGCCCAACAACAACAATTTGGTACTGCCAGTTGGGTGACTCATGGCATCTCAGACTTAGTAAATCTCAGCTATGACTGCTGATTCCTCACTTTCATAAACTGTTTCTTCCCACCCTATTTTCTTTCAGTCAACAGCATGATCATTTTGTCAGTTGCTCAAGCCAGGAACTCGTGCATCATGTTTAATTCATTCTGCTCCTCACCTCCCACATTCGACCCTCTGCTGTCTTTTAGTTACTGGCCCCAAAATACTGCTAAAGCAAAAAACTAAACTTGTTGCTGTCCGACTAGAATCTGTATAATTCTCTACAACACCACTGCGCCAGTCTAACGAGAATAACACGGTAGCTGTTATCACCCGTATTGTATCCCTTATCTCCCAAAGAATGAACTCCCTCTGTATGCCATCTGTATTTCCAAAAGGTTTGTACTGTAACATTTTTTGTGAATGCTCTCTTCAGCCCTTTCATCTGTTTTATAAACCTGTTTTGTGAAAAAGGAGGTAGAAGTCACAGACATCTCATAATTTACCCAGGAAATATTCATTTCCACAGAAATTTTCACAAAGCACAAGAAATTGTAAATACATGTGTACTACCACCATCTTCCTTCTAATTTATTTCATGTTTGGTTTAATATCTAATTCATATGGTTGCAAAGTTGTTATAGCCAGAGTAAACTATTCAGGCAAACTATATGGACGTACTCCACAAAATACTTTTGCTATCTGTTTCAGCCTTTTCAAGGTTTGATGTTATAACTTATACTTTGGAAAGTTGAATTTCCAACAAAGTGCTTAAGCAGCATTGAGGTTGTTTAGTTTAGACGTATGTTAATCTTCTTGTTATTATATTGACCTGTTACAATTAATGGCCTCTTTGAAATTCCATTAAATCTTCTATTAACAGTAGTTCATAACTGCAGCATAAACACTTTCCTCTTGGTAGAAACTTGTTATATGAGGTCTCAGCCTAGAGCCAATTAAAAAAATTAGTCATTGAGTAGTTTGTGTTTGAAAGCAGACATCTCATAATTTTTGGACTACACAGCTTAGCCAGGACTATACTCCTCATGCTATTATTCTAAAAAAAAGGTTTTTGAAATGCTCACGTGAACAGTCATGAAATATATAGGAAAGATGACGTTCTCGTTTTAGACTAGCAGGGTTATGCCTTCCCCTGTCTGTCATTGACCTGTAATCCAGCATCTCTCTGCATCACTGTTAACATTAACAACCCTCCTTTCCTCTTCCAAGGTTGGGTAGAATCCATTGCCTGCATGGTGGAGTAAACGAACCCTGTGGCCAGAGTCTGTTCTAACTCACAGCGACTTTGTAGTATCGAGTAAAACGATCCTGTGTGGTTTCCATGGCTGTAAATCCCTATGGAAGCAGACTGCCACATCTGTCTTCCATGGAGCTGCTGGTGGGTTTGAACCACTGACTTTTGATTAGCAGCTAAGCACTAACCACTGCACTGGCAGGGCTCCTCAGAGGGCACAGAAACCAAGAACCAAATCCACTATCTTCACGTTGATTCAGATTCATAGTAACCTTACAGGACAGAGTAGAACTGCCCCATAGAGTTTCCAAGGACAGAGTGGCAGATTCGAAATGCAGACCTTTTGGTTAGCAGTTGTAGCACTTAACTGTTACACTACGAGGGTTTTCAAGCAGGGTAGAGAGGAGAATCTTAGTCAGACTTTCAGGGAATCATCTCTCTTTCAGCCTTGTGCTAACCTCCCATTCTTAGTGATACCATAATCCACTATTTCTGAGCTTTCCTGTAATTCTGCAGTGAAAAATCAAGTTTCTTCTTGATCAGGCAGATGGGAATGATGATGAAGAACACAGCTGTTTGAGTTCACATTTTGTTGTGCGGTTCCCTGGTCTCGTAATCTTAGACTAGTAATTCAACTTTTTTGCACCTTCATCTACTCCTCCGTAATGTAAGCATAGCAAACTGTCATAGGGTTTTTGTGTGGATTAAATGAATTAATGAGGATGACATTAAAAAAATCATAGACCAGATCAAGGAGGGCATAGTCGGTTATTAGCAGGCCTTGGCTCTTATTCTGAGTATAATACAAACCACTGCCAAGATTTAAGAGGAGTGACAACATGATTAAATTTATTGTTTAAATAAAAAATAATAGGGGTTTCTACCATTAGGACTATCAGACAGATTAGATGTTAAAGAAAGAGAAAAGTTGATGTTAACTTTGAGGTTTTCAGTCTGAGCAAGGATGGTGTTTTTATCATCAAAGATGGGAGGTTTGGAGTGAGGGGAAATCAGGAATTGTATTTTGTTTGTCTGTTTTAAGTGCCAGTAAGGTATTTGGAGAGAGTTACGAGTAGGAGTTATAAATTTGAGAGTCTTTGTGTAGAGATGATGTTTAAAGCCATGAGATGGGATGAAATCAATAATGGAGTGAATACGGGTAAGAAACCAAAAACTGAGTCTGGGGCATTCCTGAAAGTTCAGGATAAAAGACAAGATCTAGGAATGGAAACTGAGAAGTGCTCAGTGAGGTATGAGGGAACAAAAGAGTTTGGTGTACTAGCCGGGGAGTGAAGAAAATGTACCCAAATGGTGTGAGAGGTGGACGATGCTCAGTGTGGTCGGTAAGTCCAGTAAGAACAGAATTGCACTGTGAACTGACTATTGGATACAGCACGTGGAGGTCACTGAAAAGCTTGACAAGAGCAATTTTGTTGTAGAATTTAGGGGGAAAGCATAAGGGGGTAAACATACATAAAGTGGTTTTGAAAGATAAGAGGAGATGAAGATAGCAAGGTTGGTAATGCTTTAAAAGGATTTTTTTTTTCCTTCTGAAAAAGGACTAAAACAAATAGAGTGGTAGCTTGCAGCAGATCAGAGATCAAGAGATGTATTTTTAAGGGAGTAATAGCAACTTATTTCTATGCTACGGGAACCAACCCCTATCGACCAAACTCTGGTATGATACAGTCTGCCTCTAGTTGCCAAACTTTTACATATTCTAGTTAATAAATGGAATCTGTGGTCACAGATGTGTTACTGTGTTTGGAGAAAATAATTTGGAAGCATAAAACCAGACGGTTAGGTACAAGTAAAAGGTTATTTAGTTGAAACGTTTAGCTTCAAATTTCATCTTTTATGTATATTAGCTCTTTGATAAGGGGGATGATAATGCCTACTTTGAAGAGTTTTGATGAGGATGGCTTCAGTCATGAAATGGATAATACATGCCAAACCCTACATGCTGTGGATGTAGCATTGGAAACACAGAGAAAATAAAGGTTAAGAATTTTTTCTAATGCTTTACACAAAGAAACAGAAACAAACAAAGACACTGCCATCAAGTTGACTCATAGAGACCCCACAGGACAGAGTGGAAGTGACCCATAGAGTTTCTGAAGAATGCCTGATGAATTCAAACTGCCAGTCTTTTGATTAGTAGCCATAGCTCTTAACCACACCACCACCTAGGGTTCCTTACACAAAGAAAGCTCTCCATAAATGTTGGTTGTTTTCATTGTTATTTTGCTCTTCATCATTATTTAGAGGGAAACAAGGTCCTGAAATAATTTCAAAGTCTGGAGTATAAGAAAGGAGCCCAAGTGGTACAGTGGTTAAAGCTCTTGGTTGTAATTAAAAGGTCAATTGTTTGAACTCCACAGCTGCTCAGCTGGGGAAAGACGTGGCAGTCTGCTTCCATCAAGATTTATAGCCTCTGAAACCACATGGCCCAGTTTGACTCTGTTCTTTAGGATTGCTATGAGTAAGAATCAACTGCACAGCAGTGGTTTTGGTTTGGTGGGGATAGCATAATAAAATGCTTGAGAGAATTATGAAAATATAAAGAGGGAAGGAGTAGAATTAATCAATTCTACAGAAAGCAGAAGTAAAGACAAAAGGTAGAAAAGGGCTATTATGGCTTGATGTAAGAAAGGACCTCCTAAAACTGAAATCTGTCCCAAATTGAATGGTTTGACTACAACTGGAGGGTTAATGATTAACCTCACAGGTGACAGGCAAGCAGCACTATGAAGAATACTGTAGGATATTTCTAAGATTGCTTATTCAGAAATACTATACAATTTCATAATTATGAGTTCCTAGTCTTGTTATAATTTTTATGCATTTATTTTCAGGTGAGTCATTTAACCTTCTTAGGTCTCAATTTATCGTTTGTAAAAATGTAAGCTGACTGTCAATCAACTCTAATAGCTTTTCTAGCTCTCAAATACTGAGAAAAATTAATGAAAATCACCTGAAAAATTTTTCCTACTTTTTTTTCAGTTTGTGTTTGGAGCTAGGAGTGTGCAAAATTCTGAGCTATAAGTAATGTATAATACCTTTCCTTTCTGCTTGCCTTTAAAGATTTGAGGAAGTATATTAATTACATTTGAAAGAGATTGTCAGTTTTGCAGAAAAGTAAAAAAAGACTCAGCAAACAAAGTCAGACTGTAGAGAGAATAATATACAGCTTATGCAAAAATCAAACATTTGCTTTTGGTTCTGAAATCCAGATTACTAGAAGTGGACATGGTTGCAAGCAATGCTGTAAGAAAGAACTCCTGTTGGGCAGTCCTAGTGTGTCAGCTCCGAACTGCACTGACACTGGTTCCTGATGCCTGAGATAATTACAGAGATAAGACAAGTCTTCCTAATTTGCATAACTTCCCCACCTTAGGTCATGTTCTTCTTGCCTTAGTGCTCTATGCTTCTCTTTTTCTCTTCTTATATTTCTGTCATTTTCCCCCTTTTTTCTAATGCAACTAATGTTTCAGCATAACTGAAGGATGGATAAAGGAAGATACAGTGAAAACTTGCAAAAGCCAGAACTCTGTAAGGCAGAAACCTCCCTTAGAGAAAGAAAACTGAAATATTTTCCACCAATAGAAAAATGGTCAATTATACCCTGTTAAAGGCAGAAAACTTGTGAGGTCTGAAGAAATGAGTCAGTCCCATTGAAATCCATCTCTCATGTATTTCACTGTAAAGAGAAGACTAAGGTGTTCCTGACTAAGGTGATCCTGACCCAAACCATGGTCCAAGAATTGCCTCATATGAATTTGAAAGCTGAATAATGAATGAAGAAGACTAAAAAAGAGTGGATGCATTTGAATTATGGTGTTGGCAAAAGTTATTGAACATACTATCGACTGCCAGAACAAGGAACAAATCTATTTTGGAAGAAGCACTGCCGGACTCCTCCAAGAAATGAGAATGGCAAGTACATTGTATGTGTTACCAGAAAGGTTTGTTCCCTGGAGAACAACATCACATACTTGGTAAAGTAGAGTCAGTGAAAAAGAGGAAGACCTTCAGTGAGATGGATTGACACAGTGGCTACAACAATGGGTTCAAACAGAGCGACGTCCATAAGGATGGCTCTGGAACATGCAGTGTGTCGTTCTCTTGTATGTAAAACCCAAAAAGCCAAACCTGCTGCCCTGAAGTCAATTCTAACTTGTAGTGACCCTGTAAGACATAAGGTTATTATTTTATGAGTTGGAACCGACTCCATGACACTTAACAACAATGTCTGTTCCCTGACCCTGAGGGATTTCTACACTATTAAAGGAAAGAACAATGGAAGGAAGATAAGAGTAATCACCTTTTACAGTGACTTGGGCATTGTATTAAGGGCAAGGAAGGCAGATTCATGTCTTCAAATAGCTCATAATCTAGTTCTTGGCTCTTCATCTCCTTAACAATCCGTTGAAGTAGTCAGCATTATCTCCATTTTGTAGATAAGAAATTAAGAAATTTGTCCATTTGTCTGTGAATCTAAACCCATCTTTCTACTTTAGAGGAACAATAAAATACAATTAGACCAAGTATACTGTGGGGTGGAGTAAGCTATGTTTATAACTGGCATATCAAAGAAAGATAAGATATCACGGGTGACTAGAAAGACAGGTAGGACATTCATGAAGAGGTGGGGACTTGAGTTATCTTCTCCACTCATTATTTAATGAAATACTTATTATGCATTCACCCATGCCATGCATGATACTGTCTATACCTTAGGCCTGGTTTGTTGATGTGTCTTAGATATTAAAAAGTTGATGTCTACAGGTAATTTTGTGGCATAAACTTTGTGAAATCTACTATGTAGTGCCCAATAGACATAGTGACATTTTTATTCTCTTAAATTCCATTGATATAAATTAACTGCAGTATTTTGCACTAAGATAAACTCATAATATCTTTAAACAGCCAGTCAAGATTCCTACTTTGTATTTGAGTACTACTTAAAATATTATCTAAGACAATGTTCTCCAAATTCAGTTGAATAATGTAATTA
Source organism: Heterohyrax brucei (assembly GCA_028571685.1). NCBI lineage: Eukaryota > Metazoa > Chordata > Mammalia > Hyracoidea > Procaviidae > Heterohyrax > Heterohyrax brucei. Next base: position 38,139,637 of record CM053146.1, on the reverse strand, counting down.
CCTAAGAACAAGGGATTCCAAGGAGGCTCTCTCTCTCTCTCTCTTTTTTTTTTAATATTTTAGTATGGTTAAGTGAAAGTTTACAAAGCCCACACAGAGACCTCTATGCAACTCCGTCTGGTATCCCAGCCCTATGACAGTATATTCCTCCTTTCCACTCTGTTCTTCCCACATTCATTCAATCTAATCCTGTCCCCACTTCTCTAACCTCCCATTTCATTACTATAGGGGAGTTGTTCCAACAGCCTCATGGCTTACAGTCCAGTCCAATTTTGTATAAACTGTTGTCTTTAGTGTTGGTTTCAGCTCTGGGGCAGGATCAAGATCAGGGGCTATGCTCTTGGGGACCTTCCGTGTTGTTGAACCATTAAGTCTAGTCTTTTAATAGAATTCTAGATCTGCACCCCTGTTTTTCTCCTGGTGTGTCAGGGAGTCTGACACTGTATTGCTTCTCAAGGCAGACCTTGGGGGTGGCCAGGCACCATCTGATGTTTCTGCTCTCATACTGGTGGAGACTCTGAATCATTTGGATTCATCTGTCTCCTAGGTCTCACCTTGTCCTGCTGACCTTGATGACCTTCATACCATTCTGTTATATTTGTGTTGAGACTGATTGGTGACCCTTAGATGGCAGCCTGATAGCTTTTAAGAACCCAGATACCACTTGCTGAGTTGGGATGCAGACCATTTTCTTAAGAAGAGAAAGCTTAGTTGTGTCCATTGTCCTAGATGTCCCCGAAAAGGAGTCCCCAGATCCCCAGCCTTGTTACTCTGACCTTCCAAGTGTTAGGTTGTATGTAAGAAATCTTTTAGCATTTGATATAGTCCATCAGTATTGTTTCTCTTCTAGTGTGTGCTGTCACTTCCTTCACTTAACCCAGTTCCTATCTAATATCTCATCTCTAAATATTCATCCTCCTGCCCTCCCTCCCTGATAACCAACAATGATTTTCTTCTGTGCTTAATCTGTTTCCTGGGGGCTCATAATAATGAGGGTATAAGGAGTATGACAGCATCAGGTAAGGAGAGTAATAGCATCAGGTAAGCAGGGTAACAGCATCAGGTAAGGGAAATGACAGCGTGGGGTAAGGAGGGTAAAGACAGAGTGAGCAGCCCCCACTTGTCTGTCAGTGGAGGCTTGCTTGTTGCTGTGATGCTGGAAGCTATGCCATTGGTAGGTACCAGCAGGGTCACCCAAGTTAGAGAATACAGCAGAACATTGTCAGATCTGGTGCCGGAAAGTGAGCCCTGCAGGTTGGAGGGCACTCAGAAGACAACTTGGGAAGAGCTGCCTCCTCAAAGTAGAGTCGACCTTAATGACATGAATGGAGTACGGCCTTCACGATCTTCTTTCACCTGTGTGGCGTGACTCAAAATTAGAAGAAACAGCTGCAAACATCTGATAATTAATCGGGACATGGAAGGTACAAAGTATGAATCTAGGAAAACTGGAAATTGTCCAAATGAAAGGGAATGCATAAACATCGAAACCTAGGCTTTAGTGAGCTGAAATGGACTGGTTTGAGCCATTTTGAATCTGACAATCATATGGTCTACTATGCTGGAAATGCAAACTTGAAGAGTGATGGTGTTGCATTCTTCATCAAAAAGAACATTTCCCGATTTGTCCTGAAGTACAAAGAAGTTAGTGGTAATATTCATATCCCTACAAGGAAGGTCAGTTGATACGAGTAATATTCACATTTACACACCAAACACTAAGGCCAAAGATGAAGAGGTTGAATATCTTTACCAGCTTCTGTGGCCTAAAATTGATTGAACATGCATTCAGTATGCATTGATAATTACTGACAACTGGAATGCAAAAGTTGGAAACAAGGACGAAGTATCGGTAGCTGGTGATAGAAATAATGCTGGAGATTGCGTGACAGAATTTTGCAAGACTAACATTTCTTCACTGCAAATACTTTTTTAACCAACACAAACACTGACTGTACAAATGGACCTCACCAGATGGAGTACACAGGAACCAAATTGACCACATTTGTGGAAAAAGATGATGGAAAAGCTCTATATCAGCAGTCAGAACAAGATCAGGTTCTGACTGTGGCACACATCATCAATTGTTCACATGCAAATTCAAATTGAAACTGAAGAAAATTAGAACAAGTCCACGAGAGCCGAAGTATGACCTTGAGTATATCTCTCCTGAGTTTAAAGACCATCTCAAGAACATATTTGACATGTTGATCATTAATGACCGAAGACCAGATGAATTGTGGAATGACATCAAAGACATCACCCATGAAGAGAGCAAGAGATCATTAAAAAGACAGGAAAGAAAGAAAAGACCACATTGGATGTCAGAAGCAACTTTGAAACTTACTCTTGAATGTCAAGCAGCTAAAGCAAAAGGAAAGAATGGTGAAGTAAAATACCTGAACAGAAGATTTCAAAGAGCAGCATGAGAAGACAAAATGAAGTATCATAATAACTGTGCAAAGAGCTGGAAATGGAGAACTAGAGGGAAGAACACATTCTACATTTCTTGAGCTGAAAGAATTGAAGAAAAATTCAAGCCTTGAGTTGTAGTAGTATAGGGTTCTACAGGGAAAGTATTAAATGACTCAGGGAGCATCAAAAGAAGACGGAAGGAATACTCAGAATCATTATACCAGAAAGAACTGGTCAATGTTCAACCATTTGAAGAGGCAGCATGTGATCTGGAAAAAATGATACTGAAGGAAGAAGTCAAAGCTGCATTGAAGGCATTGTCAAAAAACAAAGCTCTAGGAAGTGAAGGAACATCAGCTGAGATATTTCAACAAATGGATATAGCAATGGAAGTGCTCACTTGTCTATGCCCAGAAATTTGGAGGACAGCCTCCTGGCCAACTGACTGGAAGAGATTTGTGTTTATGCCAATTCCAAAGAAAGGTGATTCAACCAAATGCAGAAATTATCAAACAATATTATTAGTATCACTAGCAAGAAAAATTTTGTTCAAGATCATTTAAAAGTGACTGCATTAATATATTGACAAGGAACTGCCAGAAATACAAGCTGGATTCAGAAAAGGATGTGGAACCTCGGATATCACTGCTGATGTCAGGTGAATCTTGGCTTAAAGCAGTGAATACCAGAAGGACGTTTGCCTGTGTTTCTTTGGCTATACAAAGGCACTAACTGTGTGGATCATAATAAATTGTGGCTAACATTGCAGAGAATGGGAATTCCAGAACACTTAGTTGTGCTCTTAAGGAATCTGTACATGGATCAAGAGGCAGTCATGCAAACAGAACATAGGCACACTGCAAGATTTAAAGTCAGACAAGATGTGTGTCAGGGTTGTATCCTTTCACCATACCTTTTCAGTCTGTATGCTGAGCAAATAATTTGGGAAGCTGGATGATAACAAGAACAAGGCATCAGGTTTGGAGGACAACTCAACAACCTGCATTATGCAGATGACACTACCTTACTTGCCAGAACTAAAGAAGATTTGAAACACTGATAAAGATCAAGGACCACAGCCTTCAGCATGGATTGCACCTCAACATCAAGAAAACAAAAATCCTTGCAACTGAACTAGTAAGCAACATTGTCATAAATGGACAAAGGATTAAAGTTGTCAAGGATTTCATTTTACTTGGTTCCACAGTCAACACCCATGGAAGCAGCAGTTAGGAAATCAAAAGACTCATTGCATTGGGGAAATCTGCTACAGAGGATCATTTTAAAGCACTGACAAATAGACATGTCACCTTGAAGACTGATGTGCACCTGACCCAATCCATGGTATTTTCAATTGTATCGTGTACATATGAAAGCTGGATGATGAACAATGAAGACAGCAGAAGAATTGATGCCTTTGAATTGTGGTGTTGGAGAAGAATGTTGACCTCCAAAAGAACCAATGGATCTGTTCTGGAAGAAGTAAAACCAGAATGCTCCTTGGAAGCAAAGATGGCACTATTGTATCTTATGTACTTTGGACATGTTGTCAAGAACGATCAGTTCCTGGAAAAGAACGTCATGCTTGGTAGAGTGGAAGGTCAGCAACGAAGAGGAAGACCTTCAGAGAGCTGGATTGATTCAGTGGCTGCAACACTGGACTTAAGCATAAAAATGACTGTGGACATGGAGCAAGCCTGGGCAGTGTTTCATTAGGTGTGCATAGAGTCACTATGAGTCAGAACTCAACGGCACCTAACAACAACAACAACAGCAACAATGACAACATAATAATGATCTCATGCAGTATTTGTCCTTTTGTGATTGACTAATTTCATTCAGTGTAATGTCTTCCAGATGACTCCATACTGTCAGGTGTTTCCGAAGATCGTCATTGTTCTTTATTGTTGCATAATATTCCATGTGTGAATATACCATAGTTTGTTTATCAATTCTTCTGTTGAAGAGCATTTAGGATGGTTCCATATTTTTGCTATTGTAGACAGTGTGGCGGTGAACATTGATGTGCACAGTACCTGTTCATGTGACAGCCCTTGTTTCTCTAGGGTATGTACCAAGAAGTGAGATTGCTGGACCACATGGTATTGCTTTCCCTAGCTTTTTAAGAAATTGCCAAACTATCACGAGGCTATTTTAACAACAGCCCTAGACTATTATCATCAGGCAGGTTTGGCAATCCATAATTTAGCCCAAGAAGGTGCACTGTTGGTGTAACAGTTAAGCACATGGCTGCTAACAAAGAGGTTGGTGGTTTGAATCCCCCAGACATTAAGTGGGAGAGAGTTGCAGCAGTTGGCTTCCTTGTAGATTTACAGCCTCAGAAATTCTATGGGGCAGTTCTATTCTTTATTACAGGGGCGTTATGTGTTAGAAACAACTCAATAGCATAATTAGATGAAAGCCTTTATGTACATAACTTTGGATTTCTTGATAATTGACTAAGGCTTCCACAATCCAAGCTACTTTGGCAAAAGGCTGAGAACTTCAGTTGTATCACTGGATTTGATGGAATGGAGATTGGACTTAAGTTTTTATGGGAAAATAGCATTCCAAATCATAAAAAAAAAATTAGTGTAGTAATTTTTAAAAATTATTTTTATAATTTACAAACTGTAAAGAATAGTTTACATACAGTAAAATTTACTCTTTGATTCAGCCCTATAAGCACCACTACAGTCAATACATAGATATTTCTCACATTCCCCAAATTCCTCTAAGTTGTCCCTTTGTAGTTAATCCATTTCTTCTTCTAACCTCAATTTCTACAGTCATTTATATGAACTATGTCCTTCTACTTTCGTCTTTTCCAGAATATCAGTTTATGTAATCTTAAAGGATCTTTCTCTTTTCACAGCGATGATCTTGGAAATATTTTGCCTAAATTTTTATTTTGTTTTTGCTGTTGAGGGTATACGCAGCAAAACATATATCATTTCCACAGTTTCTACATGTTCAGTTTAGTGACATTGGTTATATTCTTCAAGTTGTTCAGCCATTCGCACCCTCCTTTTCTAAATTATACCTCCTTCTATGTTGGCCCTGGAAATAACTCGTTGTGTTATTTTGAGCAAATTACTTAACTGCTTTGTTTTTCCTTTGCAGTCTCTTCCAAAGGAACATGATAACACATATTCTTTGCATCTTACAGATTATGATGAGGTTTCAGTGTTATATTAGTGTACATATGAAAGATTATTACACTCATCTGATGATCAAAAATTCCTTATATTTTGTATTAAAATTGGTTTGAGCATCATTCTAGTCTGTTTAAAAGTAGTATCCAGCCAGACAAGGCAAAGCCCCAGACAAATTCTTGAACTCTTTCCAGGGCCCAAATTCTCCCAAGGTGACTCAGTTCTAAGTCCATCTCATCACTGAAAGGCATTTCAGCTTCCCAGAATAAAAGAACAGTAGTGTGGGAGCCACCCTCATAAACCTGCCCCAGTCTCTGCTCGACTTGTTGAGCAGCTAAAGAGAACCTTCTCTTTCTAGTGTTGTCCATTTTCATTGCTTCTGTGGATCTCTAACTCAAACAGCTGATTGCGTTCCCTCCCAATCTAAGAGCCCTTACTCATTTGGAATGCCAAGTGGGAAAATGGTGGCATTGCAAAGGTTAATAGAAGGGCTGACACAACTCTAATTGCAGCAGCACAAATGTATCTCTATAATTGCAGCTAGCACTTATCTCAGTTTCTCATACTCATTCAACCCATTGAGATCTGCTTCCAGCTGAGAATGAAAAGGAGGCCTCTAGAGTCACTTGAGTGAGCAGGGTCTGATAGAGTTATCAGGCTTTTGCAGATAGGATGCCTGTCACTTAGGGATCCATTGTCATAATCACTGTTTAGGCAAAACACCTGGGCTTCTGCAGGGGCCACTAACCCCTCCCCGCTTCAACACTGTACTGGTGTCTTGTGATTGGAATGACTGGGAGGGACCGACGAAACTGAAAGGGATAAAGATGCCAGTCTGAACTGGTTGTCAGATGCTTGACTGAATGTTTCCCATTAGGTCATCGTTTACCCTCATTTGAATACATGTTTATTTTCATAGCTAGGAAGGCATTGGAAACATGCCCAACTCATCTACAGTAACTGACTGTAGCTTTTAAAGCCCAAACATGCTGATGCTTGCTGAGAGTAGTTGGCCATGTTACATAGTGATGGCTTTGGGAGGGTGGAGATGCTAATTATGCAACTTAGGGATCTCAAGTCAGCTAATTTAATGAAGATCCAGACTCCTCACTGTCAAAAGAGACTCCGTTGAGATTAACCATCACCATTGTTTATCTTGTTAATATTAGCATTGAACTTTAACCTAAATTGAGAATCTTTATAGTGCTAATTAGATCAGTGCTGTTGGATTAATGTGTGTAAGTGGAAAGGTTGGGACCTCTTTGTTTCATTCAGTCTGGTAGCTTCACACTGATGATTTTGTATGTTACCCATTTCAGCAGCATTTTTGTTTAACCAGCCAAACACGTAGCTAAGGAAGAAGAAATATCCATTTGTTAAAGACCTTAATATTCATTCTGAGTTTACTTAATCATCACTGTGTCAGCTTTGGTTAGTTTGCTTTATTTAGGGGGTACTGTACATATATGGAGGGAGTAGCACAGTGGCTAAGATCTGTGGCTGTTAACCAAAAAGTTGACAGCTAGAATCTATCACATACTTCTTAGAAACCCTGTGGGGCAGTTATACTCTGTCCTGTAGTGTCACTGTGAGTCAGGATTGACTTGATGGAGAAGGGTTTGTTTTTATTAAATATGTATATGCTAGATGAAATAGTGGCAACTCTGGTGGGATAGTGGTTAGGTGCTACACCTGCTAACCAGAAGATCAGCAGTTCAGATCTTCCAGGCAGTTCTTGGAAACTCTATGGGGCAGTTCTACCATGACCTGTAGGATTGCAGTGAGTCAGAATAGACTTGATGGTAACAAGTTTCATTTCTTTTGGATGGAAGAGTGGAAACCCTGGTGGTATAGTGGTTAAATGCTAAGGCTGCTGACTAAAAGATCAGCAGTTCAAAACTACCAGGAGCTCCTTGGAAACCCTATGAGACAGTTCTAGTCTGTCTTACAGGATCTCTGTGAGTCAGAATTGGCTCAACAGGAATGGGTTTGGCTTTTTTGGTTAGATGAAATAGCGAGGTTATACAAATATTTATAGCGCTTAGGTAAAATAAAGCTTTTATTTTAACAATAAGTCAGCATCTGCTACATTGTGTGGATTGGGTAGGGCAAGAATAAGGAGTATATAAGACTGGATGGCCTGCTTTTTAGGGAGCCCTGGGGAAACCTTGGTGGCATAGAGGTTAAGAACTACAGCTGCTAAACTAAAGATCATCAGTTTGAATCCACTAGACACTCCTTGAAAAACCTATGGTGCAGTCCTACTCTGTCCTATAGGATCACTATCAATTGGAATCTACCCAATAGAGGGAGTTTGGTTTTTTGCTTGTATGAGGTGCTGTAATTTAATAAAGCAGTAATTTATAAAATTGGAGGACAAAAATGGTATAACTTTCATATACATATATATATGTATACACACACAGACAGACAGACTAATTAGAGGTTATAATGAGACAGGATCTGTTTTGTGATTATCTGCCCATGCCCACATTGAGATAAACCCAACAAGAATTATTAGGAAAACCGTGAAGCCGTCCTCAAAGACATAAGGTAAATTAAAACAAGAATACCAGAAAGATCTTTACCTCTGTTTCATTGACTATGCAAAGGTGTTTGAGTCTGTGGATAATAATAAATTATGGTTAACATGGCATAAAATGGGAATTCCAGAACACTTACTTGTGCTCTTAAGGAATCTGTACATGGATCAAGAGGCAGTCATGCAAACAGAACAAGGGGACACTGCATGATTTAAAGCCAGGAAAGATGTGCATCAGTGTTGTATCTTCTCACCATACCTTTTCAGTCTGTATGCTGAGCAAATAATCTGGGAAGCTGGATGATATGAAGAAGAACAAGGCATCAGGTTTGGAGGATGACTCAACAACCTGCATCCTGCAAATGACACCACCTGTCGTGGTTTGAATTGTGTCCCCCCAAAAATGTGTGCAGCCACGTGGCTGGGATATGGTTCCCAGTATCTTGGGACTGTCCTCCATTGTGTGGTTTTGCTAACCTGTATGTTAAAGGATTAGGGTGGGGCTGTGAATTCCTGCTATGGGGGAAGTTTCCCTGGAGTATGGCTTGTCCCACCCTTAATGCTTTTAGCTTGCAAGGAATAAAGGGAAAAAGAACCAAGGACAATTTGAGAACCTCGCTACCATCAAGCAAGCAGCACCGGGAGCAGAGTGTGTCGTTCAGACCAGAGGTTCTTGCGTTAGGACGCTCCTGGACAAAGACTGATGCAATACCGGACTTTCCTCCAGAGCCGACAAGGGGAAAGTCTTTCCCTGGAGCGGACATCCTGAATATGGACTTGCAACCTACCGGACTGTGTAAGAATAAATCTTTCTTTGTTAAAGCCATCCACTCTGTGGTATTTCTGTTAGAGCAGCCTAGCTGACTAAAACACCACCTTACTTGCTAGAAGTGAAGAAGATTTGAAACACCTACTGATGAGGATCAAGGACCACAGCCTTCAGCATGGATTGCAACTCAATATCAAGAAAACAAAAATCCTTGCAACTGGACCAGTAACCAACATCGTGATAAATGGAGGAAGGATTAAGGTTCTCAAGGATTTCGTTTTACTTGGTTCCACAGTCAATGCCCACGGCAGCAACAGTCAAGAAATCAAGACTCATTGCACTGGGAAAATCTTCTGCAAAGGATCTCTTTAAAGTATTGACAAATAAAGATGTCAGCTTGAAGGCTAAAGTGCACCTGATCCCAGCCATCGTATTTTCAGTTGCATCATATGCATGAGAAAGCTGAACAATGAACAAGGAAGATAGAAGAAGAACCGACGCCTTTGACTTGTGTTGGAGAAGAATATTGACTGTACCATGGACTGCTGAAAGAACCAACCAATCTGTTCCGGAATAAGTGCAAACACAGTGCTCTTTGGAAGCAAAGATGGCACTACTGTGTCTTACATACTTTGGACATGTCAGGAAGGATCAGTCCCTGGAGAAGAAAATCATGTTTCATAGAGTAGAGAGTCAGTGAAAAAGAGGAAGACTCTTGATGAGTTGAATTGACACAGTGGCCTCACCGATGGGGTTAAGCATAAAAACTACTGTGGATGTGGCAAAAGACCAGGCGATGTTTCCTTCTGTTGTGCATAGGGTCACTATGAGTTGGAATTGACTCGACAGCACCTAACAATAACAAATTTAAACAACTGGAAAGATATGTTATATTTTTGGATAGGGAATCTGACATCATAACTATGTCAGTTATTTTTAAGCTAGTTAATTTTAAGCCAGTAAAAATGTCACCAGTTTTATATTTGATGGCACTGAACAAATTGCCTATAAAGTTGATTGGAAGGATCAAAGAACAGATATAAGAAAAAGAACAATAAGGCATCCCACAAAATACTAAAGCTTACTGCGTTCATTGTATAGGTAGGATAATCAATAAACTAAACCCTTTGCCATCAAGTTGATGCCGACTCACAACGACCCTATAGGACAGATTAGATGTGCCCCATAGAGTTTTCAAGAAGCGCCTGGTGGATTTGAACTAAAGACCTTCTGGTTAGCAGCCATAGCACTTAACCACTATACGACCAGGGTTTTCAAAAAAGCTGAAGAGCTTTGTCTACCAGGAAAAATGAGGACAAGAAGACTGTCAGAAAACCTAGTATTATAGTTATTCTTGACCAGTGGTCCTGTGCTTATGCTAGAATTTGACATTGATCAAGAGCTGTGTTGGAGCCACTCAACTCATGAAGCCAGCCCTGACAGAGCCACCTATGGACTGTCCAAGACCTCTTGAAGGTGTTAAAAATCACAGATATCACCTTGAAGACTAGGTTGTTCCTTACCTAAGCCATAGTGCTTTCTTTCTTTAAAAATCATATTTTAGAACACATATTGTTTTATGACATTGGTTAACAACCCCACAACAGATCCACACTCTGCCTTCTCAATCCTGGGTTCCTTATTACTAGCTTTCTTGTCTCCTCCTGCCTTCTGGATCTTGCCCCTGTGCTGGTATGCCCTTTAAGTCTTGTTTTGTCTTATGGGCCTGCCCAAATTTTGACTGAAAGATTAATCTCAGGAGTGAATTCATTATTGAGCTGAAAGGGTATCCAGAGGCCACATTCTCAGTGTTTCTCCAATATATGTCAGGCCAGCAAGTCTGGTCTTTCTGAGCCAGCATTTTGTTTTGCATTTTTCTATGCCTCTGTCCAGGACCTTCTGTTGTGATCCCTATCAGAGCAGTCAGTGGTAGTAGCCAGGTGCTATATAGTTGTTCTGGATTCAGTCTGCAGAATGCCATTGTAGGTGTGAACCATTAGTCCTTTGCACTAATCTTTCTCTTGTATCTTTAGTTTTCTTCATTCTCCCTCACTCCCAAAGGGATGAGACCAATGGATTACCTTATATGGACACTCACAGGCTTTCAAGATCCCAGACACTACTAACTCAGTTAAAATGTAGAACGTTTTCTTTATAAACTACATTATGCCAACTGAGATAGATGTCACTGAGACCATGCTATCCACAGCTCTCAGTCCGGTTATTTGGTTCCTCAGGGAGTTTGAGCATGTCTATGGTGGTTCCAACACCTTGTCTTGTAGAAGTTGTGCTGGCTTCCCCAGTATCGTGCACTGTCTTACCCTTCACCAAAGTTAACACTTGCTTAACATTTTTCCAACCTCATTGCTCCACTTCCTGTTAACCATCAAAGATTGTTTCATTTTTAGTGTAAACCTTTTCATGACTTTTTGCAGTAGTAGTCTTATACAGTATTTGTCCTTTTGTGATTGACATTTCACTCCACATAATGCCCTCCAGATTCATCCATGTTATATCTCCCAGATTCATTATTGTTCTTTCTTGGTGCACAGTAAGTACATAGTTTATCCATTCATCTGTTAATGATCATCTAGGTTGTTTTCATCTTTTTATTATTGCAAATACTGCTGCAATGAACATGAGTGTGCATATGTATATATGTATATTTGTGTGATGACTCTTATTTCTCAAGGGTATATTCCTAGGAATAGGATTACTGAATGAGATGGTATTTCTATTTCTTGCTGTCCAAGGAAGTGCTGTAATGTTTTCCAAAATGGTTACATCATTTTGCATTCCCACCAGCAGTGCAAAAGAATTCCAATCTCCCTGTTGCTTCTCCAACATTTGTTATTTTCTTTTTTCACTTCTTCTTTTTTTGACTTGTGCCAGTAAATGCCTGGGTAAGACACTATCTCATTGTGGTTTTGGTTTGCATTTCTCTAATGACTGGTGACTACAAGCATTTCCTCTTTTGTCTACTGGTGCCTGAATGTCTTCTTTGGTGAAGTGTCTGTTCATATTCTTTGCTCAGTTTTTAATTGGATTAGTTGTCTTTTTGTTATAAAGGTGTTGAATTTTCCTGTAAATTTTAGATTACACCTTTGTGGGATTTCTAATAGCCAAAACTTTTTCCCCCAGTCTGTAGGTTCTCTTTTTTACTTCTTTGTTGAAGTCTTATTTATTTATTATTATGATTGAATGAAAATGTGCATTCCCATATAAATTTACATGTCTACCTATATGCAGCTCCACTGCTGTCTGCTCCATACATGTCTTATCCTCCCAACAATCTCCTATCCCCTCCTCTGCACCTACTCACCTGCCTCCAGTAAGAGGTCAGCAGGACGACATCCTGTATATGCACAGAACCATAAAGTGCACACATGAAATGGTCACTGTGTGTCACCAAGTCCAATCCATTCCTGTCTGACAAGTTGACCTCCATTATGATCTATAGACAGAGGCAGCATCAGGGCCATGGACCATGCTCCCAGAGGAACCCTGAGGCCCCTGGACCATCAGTTGCAGTCTTTTAGTGAGGATCTCAGGTGCACCCTTTTTTATTCTTGTGTTGTCAGTGAAACTCAGCTTTGTGAGGTTCACCACAGCTATCACTGGTGGTGGCCAGGCACCATCTGGTTCTTCTGGTCACAGCTCAATGTAGTCAGTCACACACGTGGGTTTCTCTGTCTTCTGGGTTCTCTTTCCCCCATGTCATTTTGATCCTTGGTGATCATCTATTTCTGCTGAGTTGGGACATTTGTTGTATCCTCAAATGGCAGGTTGGCAGCTTTTAGGACCCCTGATGCCACTCACCAATGTAGGGTACAGAAAGCTCTCTTAGCAAAATACTAGTTATGCCAATTGGTCTTCATTTCCCCTGTAAGCATGGTCCCCAGCCCCCTGGCCCACCTATTCTGTCTTTGCAATATTGGCTTAAGATGAGAGGAGTAGTCATGTTAAGTTGAACTCCTGTTAAATTGATCTTCTTTCTAATGTGTGCTGTCACAGATTTCACCCAACCAAATTTCTATAAACTATCTAACCTAAACCCTCCCTGAAGTCTTTTGATGAACATAAATGTTCAATTTTTAGAAGAGCCCAGTTATCTAGATTATCTTCTGGAAGTGTGTGTTGTTGGTTATGTTTTATATCCTGTTAATGCTATGTATTAGGGCCTCTAGAATTGATCCTGTTTTTTCTTCTTCAAACTTTATCGTTTTTGACTTTATGTTTAGGTCTTTGATACACTTTGAATTAGTTTTTGTATATGGTGCGGATTGTGGGTCCTGTTCTAGTTTATTGTAGATAGACATCCAGTTTTGACAGCACCAGTTGTTAAAAAGACTTTTTTCGCTATTTGATGGACGTTGGAACTTTATCAAAGATCATGTGACCATATGTGGATGGATTTACATCTGGATTGTCAATTCTGTTCCATTGGTCTGTTGGTCTGTTGTACCGAGTTTTTTTTGACAATCATAGGTGTATATAGGTTGAAAGTTGAGAGCACAATTTTCTATAAAAGGATTTCTTTTCCTTAGCAGAGAATTTTATGATAACTTGGGAAAGTCATAAACATTAAGTATATGCCAAAGTTCTAAGGTGAAGATAGTGTGATCTAGGAAAAGGAGCTGTGTCTTTGAGTGACATATATTGGACTATTGGTTCCAAACCTTCCTTCTCTTTGGTAATATAATTTATGCGCTCCTTTGCCATGGCCTCATTTTGGACAGACTGTCTTCTGGCCTCCTTAACTTTGAATTTGACCATGTAATTTGATTTTGCCAACCAGATGTTAACAAGCAGAGGCTTGAAATCTACTTGTTTATGCAGCTGGGCTTGCTCCTAGCTCTTCTACCTACACTGTGAAAAGAACATGCCCTAGAATGTGAGACACAAACTAGAACAGCCCAGTCCACCTGCTGGCACATGAGCCAGAAATATATGCTGAATTTTTGTAGTTGAATATCATACACCAAAATCTGGCTAACGTTATGAACTTGAGACTTGGTTTGTAGACCCATCTCTGTCCAGTTACTAGATAGATGATGACATAAACAGGGCCCACAAACTTTTTCAGTGTGAAGTCTCAATTTTCCCAGTAGGTATAACAGTATCTATGTCACAGTCTGGATTTGAGGATAAATTAAGACAATACTAAAAATGTGAAAACTTTGAGTAGTTGAAAGATTTCATTAAAATGTATTTGATTTGGAGTCAAAAAACAAAGAAAGTCAATGAGAGAAAATGTATCTGGGTCATTAAACAGATGTTACACACAAGGTCTGTCAGTTAAATTAGCAAACTCATCCCAGAAAAAGTGCCACATACTTCATTGTTGAATATCACTATAGTCACCTGTGAAATACTCCATTTGGGAAGTTATGCACTGATGTCAGTGCCTAGTCCACTTTTCAAAGGAATTTTGAGAATATAAAAACAATTGAAAAAATTGAAAAGACCAAAAGCTGGTTTTTTGAAAAGATCAACAAAATTGATAAACCACTGGCTAAACTTACTAAAGAAAAGCAGGAAAGGAAACAAATAACCCAAATTAGAAATGAGAGGGGAGTTGTCACCACAGATGCAACAGAAATCAAAAATATCATAACAGAATACTATGAAAGACTGTACTCTAACAAATTTGAAAACCCAGGGGAAATGGACAAATTCCTTGACTCATACCACCTACCCAAATTATCACAACGTGAAGCAGAACAACTTAATAAACCCATCACAAGGGAAGAGATGGAAAAGGTCATCAAAACACTGCCAACCAAAAAAAAGTGCGGGCTCAGACGGCTTCACGGCAGAATTCTACCAAGCATTTAGAGAAGAGTTATCCCCAATACTACTGAGACTTTTTCACAGTATAGAAAGGGATGGAGTACTCCCAAACTCATTCTGTGAAGCCAGCATAACCCTGATACCTAAGCCCGGGAAAGATCCAACACAGACAGAGAACTACAGACCGATATCACTCATGAACTTAGATGCTAAAATCTTCAACAAGATTCTTGCCAACAGAATACAACAACATATCAAGAAAATAATCCATCATGACCAAGTGGGATTCATACCAGGGATGCAAGGCTGGTTCAACATCAGGAAAACAATGTGATTAACCACATAAATAACACAAAAGACAAGGATCACCTGATTTTGTCCATTGATGTCAAAAAGGCATTTGATAAAGTCCAACACCCATTCATGCTAAAAACTCTTAGCAAAATGGGCATAGACAGAAAATTCCTCAACCCAATAAGGGCCATTTATACAAAGCCAATTGCCCACATCATCCTGAATGGAGAGAGACTGAAAGACTTTCCCTTGAGATCAGGAACTAGACAAGGATCCCCACTGTCACCTCTCCTATTCAACATTGTGCTAGAAGTTCTACCCAGAGCAATTAGACAAGATGAAGAAATAAAGGGCATCTGCATCGGCAAAGAGGAAGTTAAAATCTCCCTGTTCGCAGATTATATGATTTTATGTGCAGAGAACCCCAAGGAATCTATAAGTAAGCTACTCAAACTGATAGAAGAGTTCAGCAAAGTCTCAGGATAGAAGATAAACATAAGTAAATCAGTAGGATTCCTTTATACCAACAACGAGACTGTTAAGGAGGAAATTATCAAATCAATACCATTTACGATAGCCCCTAAGAAGATAAAGTACCTAGGAATCAATCTAACCAGAGAAACAACAGACCTTTACAAAGAGAACTGCAAGCTCTTACTACAAGAAACTAAGAGAGACTTAGATAAATGGAAAAACCTAACCTGCTCATGGATAGGAAGACTTAACACTGTGAAAATGTCTATTTTACCCAAAGCAATTTATTTATATAATGCAATCCCAATACAAGTTCCAGCATCATTTTTTAATGAGATGGAGAAACAAATCACCAATTTTGTTTGGAAAGTGAAGAAGCCCCGGATAAGTAAGGTACTACTAAAGAAGAAGAACACAATGGGAGGCCTCTCATTACCCGATGTTAGAACATACTACACTGTCACAGTGGTCAAAACAGCCTAGTACTGGTACAGGAACAGACAGATCGATCAATGGAACAGAATTGAGACCCCAGAGATGACACCATCTGCCTACGATCAGTTGATATTCGACAAAGGCCCTAGGACATTAAACTGGGGTAAAAGCAATATCTTCAACAAATGGTGCTGGCAAAATTGGTTATCCATCTGCAATAAGCTGAATCAAGATCCATATCTTACACCTTATACAAAAACCAACTCCAACTGGATAAAAGACCTAAACATCAAACCTAAAACGATAAAGCTCATCCAAGAAAAGATAGGAACAACAATGGAAGTTTTAATACACAATGAGGACAGACTCCAAAATCTGTCAAAGAAACCTCAATCAACAGAAGAGAAAATAGATAAATGGAAACTATTAAGAATCAAACACTTTTGCTCATCCAAAGACTTTATTAATATAATTAAAAGAACACCCACAGAATGGGAAAAAATATTTGGCAACTCTATGTCAGACCAATGCCTGATCTCTATAATCTGTAAGATACTACAAAATATCTATAAGAAGAAGATAAATCATCCAATTAAGCGATGGGCAAAGGAGATGGACAGACACTTCACTAAAGACGAGATCCAGGCAGCCAAGAAACACCTGCAGACATGTTCACGATCTTTAGTTATTAAAGAAATTCAAATCAAGACAACAATGAGATACCATCTCACCCCAACAAGATTGGCCATGATCCAGAAAACACAAAACAATAAATGCTGGAGAGGCTGTGGAGAAAGTGGAACCCTCCTACACTGTTGGTGGGGTTGCAAAATGGTCCAGCCTCTTTGGAAGGCAATCTGGTGCTTCCTTAAAAAAATGGATATCGATATACCATTTGACCCAGTAGTTCCACTACTTGGAATATATCCTACAGAATCAAGGCCTTTCACACCAATGGACACATGCACAAGAATGTTTATCGCAGCACAGTCCACGAAGCAAAAAAAATGGAATCAACCCAGATGCCCAACAATAGAAGAATGGATAGGTAAACTATGGTACATATACTCAATGGAGCACTACGCAATGATAAAGAATAACAATGATTCCAGGAAACATCTCCTAACCTGGTTTCAACTGGAAGACATTATGTTGAGTGAAAGTAGTCAGCGACAAAAGGACAAAAAGACCTCTACGATAAGATCTCAAAAACAGACTTGTGTATAGAAGAAAAGACTCTTTGACAGCTGCAAGGGAGGGGAGGGAGGGATGGCAAGGGGGGAGGGTTTACTTTAGATAGTTACTAGAAATCTAGTTGGGAGATAGCGGTGATAGCACACATTAGAAACAAGAACAACATTAAGTGGACTTCAGCATAACTTGAGTACTCCTTCCATCTTAACTCATTACTGCAAGGATAGAGTAGCTGGGGCGGGGGGCGGGGGACCATGCTCTTAGGCGAATTCCAGGCCAATTGGCACAACTAGCATTTTGCTAAGAGAGCTCTCTCTGCTCCCCACATTGGTGAGTGGTGTCTGGGGTCTTAAAAGCTGCCAAGCTGCCATCCGAGGACACAGCAAATGGTCCCAACTCAGCAGGAACAGATGCTCACCGAGAACCAAAATGACATGCGCTAAAGACAACCGAGAAGACAGAGAGACCCACAAGAGTGGGTGCCTACATCGACTTGGGACCAGAAGAACCAGATGGTGCCTGGCCACCACCAGCGATAGCTACGGTGGAGCTCACAGAGAGCAGTCTCACTGGCAACACAGGAATAAAAAGGGATGCATCATGAGATCTCCACTAAAAGACCTCAACTGATGGTCCAGCAGTTTCGGGGTTCCTCTGAGAGCATGGCCCCCAGCCCTGATGCTGCCCTTTCCCATAAATTATAACAAAGGTCCACTCTTTGGACAGGAATGGATTGGACTTGGCAATGCAGAGTGACCATATATTGGAAGCACTTTATGGTTCTATATATCTATAGGATATCATCTTGCTGACCTCTGGCTGGAGGAAGGGGAGTGGATGGAGAGGAGGGGAAAGGAGGCTGTTGGGAGGATGAGACATGTATGGAACAGGAAGGAATAGTGTGCTGTCAGTAGACAGGGAGAGCAGTGGAAGCTGCATATAGGTAGGCATGTAAATTTATACGTGAATGTAGATTTTCACTCAGTCATGTTAAATAAAAATTTTAAAAAAAAAGAAATTTTGATATTCTTTCTCTGGAATGGCCATCAGAGCTGTCTTGTTACTCCTGATGCTCTGAATGTCATCAAAATGCCTTTCTTTCAATATTTCCAACATCTTCAAGTAAAGAAAAAAGTTGTTGAGGGCCAGATCAGGTGAGTAGGGAGGGTGTTCCAATAATTTGTTTGCTAGCTAAAACTTCCTCACAGACAGTGCTGTGTGAGCTGGTGCATTGTTGTTATGAAAGAGCCATGAGTTGTTGGTGAAAAGTTTAGATCATTTTTCAGCATTTTCAGATAGTGAATTTGGTTAACTGTCCAGTTGGTACAATTTTATAATGAACAATCCGTTTGATATCAAAAAAAATTTAGTAAAATTGTTGTGACTCTTGGTTTGGACTGACAGAATTTCTTCAGCATGGAGAATTAGCTGACTTTAATTGTGCAACTTGATGCTTTGTTTCAGGGTCATGTTGGTACACCCATGTTTCACTTCCAGGAATAAGATGGCCCAAAACATCATCTTGCTTCTTCAAAAGGTCTTGGAAAACTTTGACTCTCCTTTGCTTTTGTTTGTTTATGAGATCCTTTAGAACCATTTTTGCACACACCTGTCTCATGCCAAGATTTTCAGTTAAGATTTCTCTGTTTCTTTATCAGTGTTTACTAGGTCTACTATACTTGTTACAGTCAGCCGATGATTTTGACACACAATTTGATGAGTTTTTGCAATGTTTTTGTCATTTCTGCTCATTACTGGTCACCCTGACCTCTCTTAATCAGTAATGTTTTCTCTCCCCTCAGAAAAACATTTAATGGATAATGCCATTTTCTTCATGGCATTATCTCCATAAATTTGGACTAAAAAGTCCCGATTTCGCTTCCACTCTTGCCAAGTTTAACAAGAAATTTCAGGTTTGTTCATTGCTCTAGTTTAAGCTCTGAAATTCTGGTGACAGCACACACAAATATACAACAACAATAATGAATGCCACTCAGTAAGACATTGCTACACGTTGACATAAGTACAGCTGTAGACATGATATATCAAGGTTAAGAAGTCTTATCAAGTTGCTTGTACAGTGCTGCCAACATATGCACACAGTGGCCAGTTCACAATCTTGACTGTCAGACCTTGTACTTTTGTTGTTTGGCTTAACAATCTGGGAATAGCTGAATTAAAATCTGTGATCTTTCATTGTTAAATATTTCTTTTATGAGACAGTATCCACTAAACTTGTCTGATAAGAAAACTCTTATGTATTAAAAAAAAAGGTGATGAGTTGGTGAGTGGGCATGAGGGCTGGGGACACAAAAAAGAAAGATAAAGAAAAAATGAGTCATATATCTCTCTCTGAGAGATTTTAATGTTGAAAATATGAGCATGGGACAGGATCTGAAAATCTGTCTTTTAATACGTGTTCCATGTGGATTTTATCATGTGGCAAAACTTAAGGGGTATTATTATTTTTATAGAGAAATTATTCTGTAAATAAACAATAAAATTGCAGATGATTATGAATAAACAAAATTTTTGTTTAAAAGACAGATTCTAACAGTTGACTTGGAAACATCAGAAAAGACCAGTTCAGATCATTAAATGACTTAGAAGACCAATTTGTTAGTTTTATATTATGCTATGACTTCACTGCAACTAAAACTGTCAACAACTCCGTTGATGTGTTTGTTTATACATAATCTTTACATCAAAGAATGTATGTAGGGATTGCAAGCAGAAGCCATATTACTGAAGTAATGAGGTTTTGTCTAATTTGCTGCAACCTGCCTGCAAGATCTGGAGCAATATAAAAAAAATAAAGACTACTTACCATGTGTATAAATATTTAAATGTTATAAATCAACTAAAAAGTTTTACAGAAAAATGTTTAATCTTCGTATTTTGACAAATACAACTTTCATAGCTTACATAAAACTTCAGATTGAAAGATGTGAATTAAATATATGGTTTTTATGTGACTGAAAATTGTTAAAGTAATAAGGAAATCTGAATTTAATTATTGTCCATATCTGATTCTTTTTTTGGTGAGATTATTTTTGCATGAACAATAAAACCAAATATGTAAAATTATATGTTTCTTTCATGAAATTTACTTTCATTAAAAAATGACTAATTATGTTGCTATGATGCCTTTTTTCATAATTAAAACTATCATAAAATTACCTAAAGAAGAAAGCATAAGATAACTTTTAAAAGTACACAAAATTTGTGTAGATTATATCAAAATATACATTTTAAATTAAGTGTAAAAAATAAAAAATGAAATTACTTTTATGTATTTTCAAAAGATTATTTTTATTGAAAAATATTCAGAATTATCTACTAGATCTAAAAAGAAAGACACAGTTAATAAGGTCAAAATGTTGATTAAAAAGATAAGTTGACATTTATTTCATTTTTGAAAATATAATTTCATCTTATTTTACTAAACATTTACAATCTTATAATTAAAATTATAAATTTGATTTTATACAATTAAAATTATTTGGAAATATAGAATTCAATGTTTATTTAGTTGCCAATGTAAAGAAGGCTGTATCTAGGCCTATGATGATACCCTTTCAAAAACAACATGAACTATATCTTTTTTCAATGTGTTACTTACCTGAAAAGTGTAACTTTTGTGAATGTCATGTTAATTTGTAAGCAACATTTGATTCATAAACTGAAATAGGAAGAAAAGCAAGCAACAGTTCTGGGAAATAATGTTTCGTTCAGCAACAACATTTTACATTTATGTGGAGAAGGAAGTTTTAGCAAATAGATGAAACTGTCTATAAGAATCCAAGTGCTTCTATCACTCAACTTGTGCCTGCACTCAGTTTCTGACTCATACTGGAGTTAGGGCAACCTTCAAATCTCATCACTTAAGGATGAAATCTCCACATTCATAGAGCAGTGAATGTGGCATAGTGATTACCCGGGGACTGAACAATGTTAGTCACTAAAGCAGATTTTCAGGATTCTGGTCAATGTTGTGCCAGTGCCAACGGCAGTATCTGGATGACAGATGCATTTGTGTGTTTTTTAATAAGTATTCCTCTCTGTGTGTATCAGAAATATGCTAGGTTCTCTAAAGTGTAGAAAGTATTTACAACGTTAATGACCATTTGGAAGTAACTCTGTAATGAGCCTTTTATTTGTAGATTTGTAGAGTTCTTAAAAAAATTTGTTGTTGTTGGCAATTGGCAGAAGTGTCATTGATGTCTTAGAACTGCACAAAAAGAGTGACAGTCGAAGGAATTCTCCCTCCTTAGCACTCCACTACTCCCGAGCCCCCACCTTTACATTGCTCTTTGTCCTATTATGGCTGAGATTAATGTACACGTAAAACCTAAATCTAACTGCTGAGAAAACAATATCAAAACCCAGAGATCTACAAAATGTTTTGTTTTGGGTCATGAAGACCTAGGTATTATTTTGAGTTAATCCTGGGAAAACAACAACAATATCAACAACAGCAAAGAAATTTATCTTTTCCAGAGGAAAAGATTACACCAGTATACAGACAGTGCTGATTTTGTCTCTTGGCCTGGACAGATTCTCAGTAGTTTATTCTTTGACTAATTTTGATATAGCCATAATCCACTTGGTTGGGGTTTTAAAAATAACTTTCCAAATAAGTTTATAATGTTAAGATATTTTCAAAACTCCGTGTCAAATACATTAAGCAATCTAACAAAAATAAGCCAAACCCATTGCTGCTGAGTTAATTCCAACTCATAATAACCCTATAGGACAAAGTAGAACTGCCACACAAGGTGTCTAAGGAGTTGTTGGTGGATTCAACTACAAATCAGTTAGCAACTGTAACTCTCAATCACTGCTTGATCAAATTCTCAGCTAATCAT
The DNA here is from genome assembly GCA_028571685.1 of Heterohyrax brucei. Lineage (NCBI taxonomy): Eukaryota > Metazoa > Chordata > Mammalia > Hyracoidea > Procaviidae > Heterohyrax > Heterohyrax brucei. The sequence goes on along the minus strand of CM053146.1, from coordinate 38,117,698 downwards.
AACTACAGAGGTCATTTTAGAAAATGAATTGCTTTTGCAAACTGAAACTCTCATTTAAATTCTCAAAGCGCCATAATTTTCAATCAGTTGACATTTCCTAGTTTAAATCTCTGAATAATTTACTTTGCAATTATACCTCTTAATTCTTAAAGGTCTAATACAAAAATATTGATTTTAGCAGGTTTCTAATGCTACTAAAGGGATATGTAATTTATACATACACAGCTATTTGATGCAGTGCCTGAGGCAGTGAGACTACTGTTACAAATAAAGTGTGAAAACCTTTCATTTAAAAAACAGAAATGTGGACACATTATGTAAGTGTGCAAGTTGATGGGGTTTTGAAAAATGAAAACACCTGTGTAATCTGTGGATTACGAAATAGAACCAATCAGCCCACTAGAAGCTTTCCTCATCCCTTGCCCAGTCACCATTCTCTGTCAAAGATCAAAGTGTGACTTCTAATACCACTGGTTAGTTTTACCTGGTATTGAACTTTATAGAAACAGAATCATACAGTAGGAAAACCTTTTGTCTACTTTTTTTCTTTTTAACTCAGTATTATCATTTGGTGCCTGAATTAGAACAGTGGAGCTGATACAGTTTTGTATCTGAGAGAGAAGAACACTAGTGTATGTAAATTACTATGCAAAGGAAAGATGTCCATTGCCTTTGAGTCAATTCTCTCTCACCTGTGACTCTATAGGACAGAAAAGAACTACTTTACAGAGTTTCCAAGGCTGTAACTGACTACAAGCAGACTGTCACACTTTTCTCATGCAGAGTGGCTGGTGGGTTTCAACCTCCAACCTTTTGGTTAGCAGTTGAGCACTTTAACAATTCCACCACCAAAAATCTTACAAGAAAGAATAAATACCATAAAGAATGCAGATAAGGAAACACGGGACATGTTTTTCATTTGTGTGTGTGGTAGAGAAGGCTGCGCGGAGGAGGTGGCATTTTAACCAAGTCTGAAAGTATGAAAGGAATTCAGACGTGATGAAATGATAGCGTTTCAGAGAAACAGCACAGAATAAACACATGCCCAGAGTAGAAAGAGTGTGGTATATGTGTAAAGGTATGGGCACTTTAACCAGATAGTTTTTATGAAGCGTAACTAAAGAATTACTGAGTTTGATTTTTAGAAAATAGATATAACAGAAAATGTAAGTCCAAATGCATACCATTGCTTACAGCTTTGTTGTGTTAGCACTTGCTTGGTTGTATTAACGCAAAGGAAATCTAGCCAGTCTAAGGTTAACAGGAAGGGGGATAAATGGAAATTTCATGGAATAAAACAGTAGAGGAACAGATAGGGTTTGGGAACCAGTGAAGACTAAAGACTAAAGCTTCTTAGTGATCTGGGTAGTCTGTTCTCACCATTCCTCATCTCTGCCTCTCAAGGTGTGTCTGTTTCACTCCAGTCTCTTTCTTCAGGAGGACTTCTTTGCATCCCAGGTCAGACTTTAGAAACTAGGTGCAAAGAGTTCTTAAGTTAGTCTCCTTCGTATGAAAGACTGTATCTGGATTCTCAAAATTTTCGCCTGGGGAAGGGGTTGAAGTGCTCTTTCCTGGTTCACTGATCTGAGAGCAGGGCATGGAATGTATGTGCTTTGTGATGTCATATTTGCTTTTGTGATTCTTGGGAGGCTCACCATTGTAACCAAGGGCATTTGGAAGATAGGAAGGGGGTTTTCAGGATCAATGAAAGGAGGTGGTATAAGGACTTCAGTAGGTGTTGCATTAGAAAGCTACAAAGATACCTAACATTTATTAGGAACACGCAGAAGACCAGGTCTTGAATGTTTTTTTTTTTTTTTCTTTTTTTAAAATTGTGCCCTAAGCAAAAGTTAATAGTTTGAGTTAGTTTTCCCCTACAGTGTTGAGAGCACACTCCTCCTTTCCCCCTGGATTTTCTGTGTTCGATCAGCTCCTATCCTTTTTTGCCTTCTTATTTTACGTCCAGATAAGAGCTGCCCTTTTAGTCTCATGTATCTACTTGAACTAAGGAGCACTGTCTTCATGTGTATCATTTTATGTCTTATAGCCTAGTCTAATATTTGTCTGAAGAGTGGCTTCAGGCACGATTTCAGTTCTGGGCTAACAGAGTTCAGGGCCCATGTCTCCTTGTGTTCCGTGTCATGGTGGTCTGTGGTAGTAGCGGGGCATCATCTAGTTCTTCTGGTCTCAGGCTAATGGAATCTCTGGTGTTTGTGGCCCTTGTTTTATTTTGAGCTCGTATTTCCCTTTTGGCTCTGGTATTCCTCATTCTCCTTTACTCCCAGAGAATTGGGACCAATTGATGCATCTTAGATGGGTGCTCCCTAGCTTGTAAGACCCCACAACCACTCAACAAAATGGGATACATAACATTTTCTTTCTTCTTTTTTTTTTAAAAAAATAAATTTTATTATAGTGTAAGCACAAATTTACAATAATACTAATTTGCCATATAACACCCAAAACTTTTACCACTGTTCTACTCTGACCACTCTCCCCTCCCTCCCCCGACTCCCACCCAATGACAGAACACTTCCTTTTTTCATCTGGAACTTCCTATGTCCGTTTAACCGAGATCTGTTCCTCTTTACTCTGTCCTGTCACATCCCGTGATGAGCTTCTTGGACAGCCCCATGTACATATTTAAGTCCAAAAGTTTGTTTGTTACCAACCTCACTCCTGTTTTGTATAATGCAGTTCAGTCTTTATTTGGAGAGCTGGCTTCAGTGCTGGATGAGATTTGGGGTTAGAGAGTCCAGGGGCCATGTTCCCAGGGGACCCTGCAGACTGACGGGCCATCAAGTGTGGTAACTTGGTAGAGTTCCAGTTCTGCCCTTCTGCCCTTCTCCCCCTATGTCAGGGGCTCCATACCATGTACCTACTCTGGGCAGTAATTGGTGGTAGCCAGGTACCATCTAGTTTTTGTGGCCCCACGCTGACGCACACTCTGGTTACACGGCCCCTCTGTCTGGAAGGCTCATATTCTCCTGTGTTTTTGATGTTCCCCATTTACCTGTGGTCCAGTGGATTGGGACCTGCTCGTGCTACTCAGACGGCAGCTTGCTAGCTGTTAAGACCCCGGATGCAATGCAACTGAGTGGTATGCGGAACATTTTCTTTAGGGAAAACAATAACAACAACAACAAGGCTCGGGCATACCTATTAGTGTTGATGTCCCCTGAAAGCATGGACCCGTGACCCCCAACCCTGTGACTCTGTCCTTCCAAAGAGTTGGGCCTTATTTCGGAAACACTTAGTTTTGATGCAGGGCATTTGTGGGTACCTCTTTTCTACTGTATGCTGGCACACCCTAAACCTAACTGAATCATAACCACTATTTGTAGAAATCTCTCTCCCTCTGTCCCCACCCTTGTAACCCTCAAAGACTGATTTCTTCTGTGCTTAAATCTTTCGTTGTGTCCTTATAATAATAGTCTCATACAACATTTGTCTTTTTGCATCTGGCTAATTTCACTTAACATAATATCCTCCAGATGGTCACAGGTTATCAGGTACTTCCCTAAATCATCATTTTTCCTTATCATTGCATATTATTCCATTGTATGAATATGCCACAGTTTAACTATTCTTTTAACATTTTCTCCAGCGTTTATTCATCTGTTGGTGAACATTAGGTTACTTCCATCTTTTTGTTATTGTGGGGAGAGCTGCAATAAACATTGGCATGCATGTCTCTGTGGTGGTCTTTACTTCTCTGGGGTATATTCCAAAGAGTGGGATTGCTGGATCATATGGTATTTCCGTTTCTAGTTTAAGAAAGTGCCAAATCTATTTCCATAGTGGTTGTGCCATTTTACACTCTCATGAACAGTGTAGAATAGTTCCAGTCTCTCCACATCCACTCCGACATTTGTTATTTTGTGTTTTTTGGATTATTGCCAACCTTGTAGTAGTAAGACGTTATGTCATTGTAGTTTTGATTTGGATTTTCCTGATGGCTAGTGATTATGAGCATTTCCTCATGTATCTGTTGGCATCCAGTATATCTTCTTTGGTGACATGCCTGTTCATGTTCTTTGCCCATTTTTTGATTGTATTTTTTGTCTTTTTCTTTTACTATTATTGTTATTATTTTATTTTTTATTACAACTGAATGAAAATGTGCATTCCCTTATAAATTTACATGCCCACTTCTATGCAGCTTCCACTGCTCTCCCTGTCAGGTGACAGGACACTATTCCTCTCTGCTCCATATATGTCTCATCCTCCCAACAGCCTCCTTTCCCCTCCTCTCCAGCCACTCTCCTTCCTCCAGCCAGAGGTCAGCAGGATGATATCCTAATAATGCCTAGAACCATAAAGTGCATCCAATATATGGCCACTCTGCATCACCAAGTCCAATCCATTCAAGTCCAAAGAGTGGACCTTTATTATGATTTATTGACAAGGGCAGCATCAGGTCCAGAGGCCATGCTCCCAGGGGAACCCCGAAACCACTGGACCATCAGTTGAGGTCTTTTAGTGGAGATCTCAGGGTGCACCTCTTTTTATTCTTGTGTTGTCATTGAGACTCAACTTAGTGAGCTCCATCGCAGCTATCACTGGTGGTGGTCTTTCTTGGTGAAGTTTTACAGGACCTTGTAGGTTAGAGAGCTTAGATGTAGGTCAGAAACATGGTAGCCAAAAATTCTTTCCCACTCTTTAGGTAATCTTTTTACTCTTCTGATGAAAACTTCGGATGAGCATAAGTGTTTAATTTTTAAGAGTTCCTATTTTCATTTCTAGTGTTTGAGGGTTATTGGTGATTTTTTGCAGAAAGTTAATGCCATGGATTAGGGACTCCAGTGTCATCCCAATTTTTTCTTCTAAGATCTTTATGGTTTTGGTTTTTATATTAAGTACTGGTATAACATTGACTTTTGAATTAGTTTTTGTGCATGATGTGAGATAAGGGTCTTGTTCCATTTTTTTTCTGATAGATATCCAGTTATGCCAACACCATTTGTTGAAAAGACTACCTTTTCCCCACTTCATAGGCTTTGGGCCTTTATCAAACACCAGTTGCTGTTAGGCGGGTGATGTTATATTTGGATTCTCAGTTCTGTTCCATTGGTCTAAGTGTCTGTTCTTATGCCAGTGCCAGGCTGTCTTGACTTCTGTGGTAGTGTAATACATTTTAAGATCAGATGGAATGAGACCTCCCATCTTATCCTTCTTGTTTAGTAATGTTTTACTTATCTGAGGCTTCCTACTTTTACAAATGAAGTCAATGATTTGTTTCTCCATCTCATTAGAAATAGCATTGGGATTTGTATTGGAATTGCATTGTGTGTATAGATTGCTCTGAGTGGAACAGACATTTTCACAATGTTAAGTCTTCCTATCTCCACTTATGTAAGTAACTTTTAGTTTCTTGCAATAGAGTCTTGTAGTTTTCTTTGTATAGGTCTTTAACATCTGTGGTTAGTTTTATTCTTAGGTATTTTATCATCTTGAGGATTACAGTAAATGGTAATGATCTCAAGATTTTCTCTTTGGTTGTCTCCTTGTTGATATAAAGGAATCCAACTGATTTATGCCTGTTTATCTTGTATCCTGAGACTTTGCTGAAGATCCAGGTTTTTGGTAGATTCTGTAGGGTTTCCTGTCTATAGTCTCATGTCATCTGCAAATAGTGGTGCTTTAACTTCTTCTTTACCAATCTGGATGGCCCTTATTTCTTTATCATACCTGATTTCTCTGGCTGGGATCTCCAGAACAATGTTGAATAGAAGTGGCGACAATGGGCATCCTTGTCTGGTACCACTTTTTTAAGGGGACTGTTTTCATCTTCTCTCCATTCAGCATGGTGTTTGCTGTTGGTTTGTGTAGATACCCCTTATTATGCTGAGGAATTTTCCTTCTATTCCTATTTTGCTGAGAGTTTTTAATATGACTTTGGAATTTATCAAATGCCTGTTCTGCATCCATTGTTTTGTGTATGTGGTGATCACATTAATTGCTTTTCTAATGTTGAACCACTCCTGCATCCCTGGTATGAGTCCTACTTGATCATGGTAAAATATTTTTTTGCTATGTTGTTGAATTCTGTTGGCTAGAATCTTGTTTACGATTTTTGCATTTAGGATCGTGAGAGATATTGGTCTGTAATTTCCCTTTTTTGCTGTCTTTACAAGGTGTTGGTATCAGGGTTATACTAGCTTTGTAGTTTGGGAGTATTCCATCTTTCTCTGTACTCTGGGATACCTTTAGTAATGGTAGGGTTAACTCTTCTCTGAAGATTTGGTAGAATTCACCAGTGACACCATCAGGGCCAGGACTTTTTTGATTGGGAGTTTTAAATTAAGTTTTCAATCTCTTCTCTTGTGATGGGTTTATGTAGTTGTTCTGTGGCTGTGCTAGTTTGGGGAGGTGTTTTTTTTTTTTTTTGCTAGAAAATTGTCCGTTTCTTCTTGGCTCGTTTCTAGTTGTTTTTTTTTTTTTTGTTTTTTGTTTTTTTTAATTTGTTTGAGTACAGTTTTTCGTATTATTCTGTTATAGTTCTTTTAATTTCATTCGGGTCTGTAACGGTGTATTCCATCTCATTTCTTATTTGGGTTATTTGTTTCTCTCCTGTTTTTGTCAGTTTGACGAATGGCATATCAATTTTGTTGGTCTTTTCAAACAATCAGCTTTTGGTCATGTTGACCCTTTAAGTTGTTTTTCTATTGCATTTATTTCTGGTCTACTTTTTATTATTTCCTTTCTTCTAGAGCTCTATGGGTTCTTTTGCTGGGTTCTTTCCAGTTATTCAAGCTGAAGAGTTAGTTTTCTGATTTGTGCCCTTTCTCTTCTTTGGATGTGTGCATTTATTTAGATGAACTGGCCTCTGAGCACTGCTTTTGCTGTGTCCTATAGGTTTTAATAGGATATGTTTTCATTCTTATTTTAGTCTATAAATTTCTTTATTTTTATCTCTCATTTCTTCTATTACCCAGTACTTCTTGAGCAAAATAGTGTTCAGTTTCCATGTTTTCTATTTTATTTTCTTCCTTTTTCTGCTATTGATTTCTAGTTTTATGACTTTATGTTCTGAAAAGACACTTTGTATTATTTCAGTATTTTGTATTTTGTTAAGGATTGCTCTGTGGCCTAATATGTGGTTAATTCTGGGGAATATTCCATGTGTATTGGAAAAGAAAGTGTACTTGGCTGCTGTTGGGTGGAATGCTGTAAATTTGTCTGTGAGGTTAAGTTGATAGTGGCATTTAGATCTTCTTTGTCTTTACTTAGCTGTTTTTTAGCATGTTCTGTGAGTCGGATCCGACTCGACGGCACTTGGCTTGGCGTCCTGTAATGAGAGTGGCATGTTGAAATCTATTATTATTGTGGAGTCGTCTATTTGTGATTTCAGTGCAAATAGTGTTTGTTTTATGTATTTTAGAGTCTTGTCATTGGGTGCATGGATGTTTAATATGGTTATGTCTTTCTGTTGTACTGAGCCCTTGACCAATATATATTGTCCCTCATCCAGTATGGTGGATTCAACTTCAAAGTAATTTTTATTTAATGATTAATTTTACCACTTCTGCTCTTTTTTGATTGTTATTAGCTTGATATATATATATATACACACATACATATATATATATTTGCATCCTTTGAGTTGTAGTTTGTTTGTGTCTTTGAATCTAAGGTCGGTCTCCTGTAGGCAGCATATAAACAGGTCATTTTTTTTTTTTTACAATCTACTTCTCTCTGACTATTGTTGCATTTAGACCATTTACATTCAGTGTTACATTGATACTTATGAGCTTAGTGCTGTCATTTTGATGTCTTATTTTGTGTGCTGTGGGCTATTCCTCTGTTCCGTTCAACTTTCTGTGCTGAGTCTATTTTCTTCATGTGGTTTCTTTTCATGTCTTTCAGTGTTTGTGTTCTGTAATTGCTGAGACTTTGTGTTTCACTTGTATTTTCTTTGATCTGATGTCTTGAGTTGTACTTTTTTTATTGTGGTTATTCCCTTAATCCTCTTTATTAGTCTAAACAATCCAGTTTATATGTCTTTGTATCTCCTAGGGTTTCTCCCATCTGAAAGATCTATGGGTACCATAACTGGTTCCTCTTTTTCATATGATGGTGTTGTAAATTAAATCTTGTAATCTCTAGATTTCTATTTTTGTGAGTTGGCTTTGGCTGTCTTTTATGGATTTTGGCTTGGCTGTCCTAATGATATCTGGGTGCTCTGTTAACTGTTGAATGTTTGAATATATGTTTAACATTATCAGTTTGCTAATCAAAGAAATTTCTTCATTGTTTTGTGTAATTTTGTGGCATCATCACAGAATTCTACCAAACTTTTTGAGGAGAAGAGTTACCTCCAATACTACTGAGGCTATTTCACAGAATAAAAGAGGATAGAATACTCCCCAGTTCATTCAGTGAAGCCAGCACAACTCTGATACCAAAGCCAGGGAAAGATCCCACCAAAAAAAAAAAAAAAAAAAGAAAATTATAGACCAACATCACTCATGAACTTAGATACAAAAATCTTCAACAAAACCCTAACCAATGGAATTCAACAGCATATCAAAAGAATAATTAACCATGACATAGGTGGATTCATACCAGGGATGCAAGCCTGGCTTGCAGTTAATGTGATCAGCCACATAAAGAACACAAAAAGACAAGAATCATTTGATTTTGTTAATTGATGCAGAAAAGACATTTGACAAAGTCCAGCACCTATTCGTGCTAAAAATTCTCAGCAAAATAGGAATGGAGGAGAAATTCCTCAATGTAATAAGGGACATCTATGCAAAGCCAACCACCTACATCATCTTGAATGGTAAGAGACTGAAAGAACTCCCTTTGAGAACAGAAACTAGACAAGGATGCTCACTCTCACCCTTCTATTCAACATTGTAGTAGAGGTTCTGACCAGAGCAATTAGATGCGGCAAATAAATAAAGGGCATCCACATTGTCAAAGAAGAAGTAAAAATCTCCCCATTTATAGATGATATGATTGTATATGAGGAGAATCCTAAAGAATCCATATGTAAACTACAGAACTAATAGAGGAGTTCAGCAAAATGTCAGGATATAAGATAAACATAAATAAATCAGTAGGATGCCTTCATACCAACAAAGATACCATTAAAGAAGAAATCACCTAATCAACACCATTTACTATATAGCCCCTGAGAAGATAAAATACCTAAGAATAACTCTAACTAAAGAACTAAGAGACCTATACAGAGAGAACTATAAGACTTTACTACAAAAAAACCAAAGAGACATACATAGATGAAGTTTTACCCTGCTCGTGGATAGGAAGACTTGACATTGTGAAAGTGGCTATTTTACCCAAAGCAATCTGCATGTACAGTGCAATCGCAATATAAACTCTAGTGTCATTTTTGAATGAGATGGAGAAACAAATCACCAATTTTGTTTAGATAGAGAAGAAACCCTGGATAAGTAAAGCACTACTGAAGAAGAGGAACACAGTGGGAGGCCTCATGCTACCCGAACTTAGAAACTATTACACTGCCACAGTGGTCAGAACAGCCTGGTACTGGTACAACAAGAGACATACAGTCCAAAGGAACAGAGTTGAGACTCCAGAGATGCCATCACCCTCTTAAGAACAGCTGATATTCCACAATGGCCCTAAGGTCATAAACTGGGGCAAGAACAGTCTCTTTACAAATAGTGGTGGCACAATTGGATATCCATCTACAAAAAACTGAAACAAGATGCATATCTTGTATCTAACACAAAAACTAACTCAAAATGATCAAAGACCTAAATATTAAACCTAAAATGATAAAGATCATGCTAGAAAAAATAGAGTCAATGATGGAAGTTCTAATGCATAGCTTAGACAGACTTCAAAATCTGGCAAAGCAAGATCAGCAGAAGAGAAAATAGATAAATGGGAACTACAAAGAATCAAACACTTGCTCATCCAATGACTTTAGCAAAAGAGCTAAAAGTCCACCTACAGAAGGGGAAAGAAATATTCGGCAACTATATGTCAGACTGACATCTGATCTCCATAATCTACAAAGTACTGCAAAATATCAACAAGAAAAAGGTAACTAACCCAATCAAGGGATGGGCAAAGGAGACAGGCAGACACTCCACTAGTGAAGACACCCAGACAGCCAAAAGACACATGAGGAAAAGCTCACCATCATTAACTATCAGAGAAATCCAAATCAAAACTACAATGAGATACCATCTCACCCCAACAAATTTGGCCATAATCCAAAAACACAAAACAACAAATGCTGGAGAGAGTGTGGGGAGACAATGGAACTCTCTTACATTGCTGGGGAGATTGAAAAATGGCACAGCCTCTTTGGAAAGCAATCTGGCACTTCCTTAAAATGCTAGAAATAGATATACCATTTGATCCAGTAATCTCTCGGCTTGAAATTTATCCTTCAGAAACAAAGGGCTGTCACACAGACACATGCACATGAATGTTTATTGCAGCTTAGTCCACAATAGCAAAAATATGGAATCAACCCAGTTGCCCATCAACAGATGAACGGAAAAACAAGCTTTCGTACATATACTCAATGGAACACTATGCAATGATAAAAAAAAAAAAATGGTGATTTTAAGAAACTCATAACCTAGTTTCAATTAGAAGACATTATGCTGAGTGAAATCAGTCAGTGGCAAAAGGACAAATATTGTATGGAACTCCTACTATCAGGACTTAAAAATAGACTTATCTGCAGAAAAAAAGATTCTTTGATGGCTACAAGGGTGGATGGGGGCTGGTGAGGGATGATGATAGATATTTGATAGAAATTTGGTTAGTTGAAAATAGTGACAGCACATGGTAGAAAGTAGATCAACTTAACTAGATTTCACCAAAAACTGAAAGTTCTTCTAACCTCAACTCAATACTGCAAGGATAGAGTAACACGGGTGGAGTCTGAGGACCATGTTCTTGGGGCACATTGAGGTCAGTTGGCATAGTTAATGTATTGCCAAGAGAGTCTTCTGCACCCCTTATTGGTGAGTGATGTCTGGGGTCTTAAAAGCTAGCAAACTGCCATCTGATGTACACCAAATGGTCCCAACTCATCTGGAACAGATGATCACTGAGAACACCAAAGATACAAAGAATATAGAGCCGAGGAGACAGAAGATCCCATGTAATGGGAGAGTGTACCAACATGCCACCAGAAGAACCAGATGGTTCCCGGCCACCACCAGATAGCTGTGATGAGGCGTATAATGTTGAGTGCTTGTGGTAACATAAGAAAAAGAGCAGTACAGCTCACGAGCTCTACTAAAAGACCAAAATTGATGGCCCAACAGCCTGTGGGACCCCCTGGGAACATGTCACTTAGATCTGCTGCTGCCCCTATCTAGAAAACACTACTGAGGTTGATTTGTTCAGCATCTCTTTTTTGGGCATGGGCCAGTGTTTCTGTTTATTGTCTGGTAACCTTCTGCTCCATGATCTTGCTGCCCCATACTGTGGACAACCAGCCAACCAGGCTCTCCTCGGTCTAACCTGGTGAGCATCACTCACCTGATCGTGCACTATTCTGGTCTGTGCTCCCCTACATCACTGCCTGAGACTGCATGAACACCCTCACTGCTGCCCAGGACCATGTGTGCATCCATACCACCTTCCTACCCTGTACCTGTACAGTGCTGTATTCCTGGGCCATGCCTGCACTGGGGCCACCTCACTGGCTTGTGCACATTCCTGTGACATAGCTCTGGGATGCAGGGACCTAAGCCTAGGACGCACTGGGCTTCTGGGTCTTGAGGCCCATTGATGACTGGCCGTCTCAGACCTAGGCCTCTTTGAGCCTTGCAGCTCCAAGGCCTGCTGGGCTGCTGGGTCCTAAAGCTTGTTCATTGCTAGCTGGCCCATACCTATACCTCCTCAATGTGCGTGTGCACCTGCAGTGCTGCTATGACTCATGTACATTCCTGTGCTGCTGTTCTGGGTCTCCTGGACCCAGACCTTTTCCAGCCATACGGCTCCAAGGCCAGCTGGACTGCTGGGATCTAAGGCCCTGATCACTGGCTGCCTCTGACCTAGGCCTCTTTGAGCTGCGTGGATGTAAGGCCTGTCATACTGCAGGATCCTAAGGCCCAAGGATCACTGGCCATTCTTGTCCTAGGTCCCTCTGACCTGTGTGGAGACTTTCATCCACGGGCCACAATGCTTAAGCTAAGTCCAATGTTGTTCCAGCTCTTGCAGTGTCTTGTGGCCCCACACCATGGCTTTGAGTTGCTAAGGGTAGTTATTCTCCTCCTGGCTCAACTTCAGGAGGGTCTCTGCTTGGTGCAGGATTGTTTTATCCAGGGTGGTCCAGGGCTCCTATGATCTTCCACTCTCCCAGTCCATTCTTACAGTTTCCTACCTTGTGTTCAGGTCTTCTGGGATGTTCTGTTTGGTTGGTTTTATTGATTTTCAAATTTGTTGTTGTTAGAGGGATCAGCAGGGATATGTGGTTATGCCAACATCTTGGCACCACCTCCAGAGCATTTTCTTAATACATTTTGTTATGCCAACGGACCTAGGTTTTCCCTGAAACCATGGTCCCCAGACTCTTTTCCCTGCTATTCTTTCCCTTGAAGTGCTTGGTTGTATTCATGAAACTTCTTAGCTTTTGGTTTAGTCCAGTTGTGCTGACTTACCCTGTCTTGCATAGTCCTTCCTGTTACCTAAGAATTCTTACCTACAATCTAGTTAGTGACTACCTTTCTCCTACCTCTTGAGCCTGGTAGCCATCAAAGAATGTTTTCTTCTGTAGTTCAAACTTTTCTTGAGTTTTTATAATGGAGGTCTCATACAATATTTGACCTTTTGTGACTAATTTTACTCAGTATAATGCATTCCAGATTCATCCATGTAGGAGATTTTTCACAGATTCATCATTTTTCTTTATTGTTGTCTAGTATTGTATTGTGTGAATATGTTGTTGTTGTTAGGAGCCATCAGGTGAGTTCTGACTCATAGCAGAACAGAACACTGCCTAGTCCTGCACCATGCCCACAATTGTTTTTATACTTAAGCCCATTGTTGAATCCACTCTATCAATCCATCTTGTCAAGAGTTTTCCTCTTTTTTGCTGACCCTGCACTCTACCAACCACGATTATCTTCTCCAAGGACTGACTGAGAGGGAATATCTGAAAATAATAACATCTGCAAACTACAAACTGCAACATTGTATGTAGTACGTATTACTAGTGATAAGATGTACCCCCCCCAAAAAAGGATGGTTGTAAGTGTGGTTCCTTGTGACTCAAATACATTATAAGTTGGAGTCTATGTGTATTTTGGAAGGACACAATTCAATCTATAACAAAGCCTATTCAGTCTTTTCATCCTCACAACATTCCTAGTTTAACAATTTTTTTTTTTTTTTTATAAGATCACTTAAAACCAGGTTAGGCTAAAATTCCTCATAGTATCAAAGGTAAGGATAGTTTGGGAGGTGCTATCACATTTTAACAAAAAAACATAAGAAACTATCGTAACAGACCCAACTGAAATAAAATGATAACAGTGGAATGCTATGAAAAATTGTGCTCCAACAAATTTGAAAATCTAGAGGAAATTGACAGAAGAATGAATAAGTCTATCTTGGAAGAAACACAGCCCTAGTGTTCCTTGGTAGTCAGGATGGCAAGACTTTGTCTCACATTCTTTAAGTACATTATCAGGACAGGCCAGTTCCTGGAGAAGTACATCATGCTGGGTAAAGTAGAAGGGTCAGCAAAAAAGAGAAAGATCCTCAGTGAGATGAAGCAGGCATAAACTTGATGCAAGAGTCAAACAAAGACACCACAAAAAAGGAAAACTATAGGCCCAAATCCGTGATGAACATAGACACAAAAAGTATAGAAAGAAAAAAAAAAATCTAGCCAATACAATTCAACAACATATAAAAATAATAATAACAACACACCATTATCAAGTGGGATCCATACTAGATATGCAAGGGTGCTTCAATATAAGAAAACAGTTAATGTAATCTACCACATGCAGTAAAAAATAATCACATGATCATCTTAATCATGGCAATCAGTGCAGAAAAAGCATTCCACAGAGTCCAACACCGATTCTTGATAAAAAGTCTCAGCAAAATGGAATAGAAAGGAAATTCCTTGAGATAATAAAGGGCATTTTTACAAAAGCAACAGCTCACATAATTCTCACCAGATAGAGAATGAAAGCATTCCCACTGTGTGGGAACCAGACAAATACCTAGGAAGATAAACCCAGGCTCATTGCCATCATCAAGTCACTTCCGACTCATAGTGGCCTTACAGGACAGACTAGAACTGCCCCATAGGATTTCCAAGGAGTGGTTCATGGGTTTCAGCTGCTGACCTTTTGGTTAGCAGCCGAACTCTTAACCAATGTGCCATCAGGAATAAATTTAACTGGGGACTTAAAAGACCTATAAAAAGAAAACTACGGAATACTTCTACAAGAAACTGAAGGAGACCTGTATCAGTGGAAAAACATACTGTGCATATTTTCTTTTAAGATTAGAGGCTTATTTTGAACTTCAGCATATCCTCTCTATTCTTCTTAAAGCTATATGCCACTCCCAGCTCACTCTTTGCTTTTTACTTACATTGCTTATTCTCCTAGAAAATTAAAAGCAATTTTATTTTACCTTTACATAGAACTTGGTATTGTTTTCTCTAAACAAAATATCCACTTTAACACAAACATGAATGGCTACTTCTCATTCCAAGGTTGCTTACATAAAACTGACTGATAGAACTGGAAAATTTTATATACTTCGACACATGTTGTAACTTGTTCCATGTAGTCATCTGCTGGTAGTATTAATCTACTTATTTTGAATTCAAGCATAATAAAACTGACAAGCTTTGTTACCCCCAAATAACATCACATTAGTACTGAAAAGATATGTGTTCTAGCTGATTCTCTGCCACACACTATGTGATGCTGAACATCCCTTAATCTTCCTAAGACTCACTTCCAAGAATTTCTACTCTTTAATCCAGTTAGCTAGGTTCATAAAATTGAACCAAACCAAAACCAAAACCAAACCCACTGCTGTCCAGTTGATTCTAATTCACAGCTACCAAGAAGGACACCACAGAACTGCTCCATAGAGTTTCCAAGGCTGTACATCATTACAAAAGCAGACTGCCGAATCTTTCTCCTGCGGAGTAGCTGGTGGGTTTCAACTGCCAGTCTTTTGATTAGCAGCCAAGTGCTTAACTGCTGTACCACCAAGGCTCCTTTCATAAAGTCAGGCCTTTTAAAACAATAGGTTGAACATTGGTTGTTTATTTGAATCACTTGAGGAGATTTTATATACATACCACCAATTTTGGAAACTGTGGTGGCATACTGGGTTAAGTGCTATGTTTGTGAACCAAGAGGTTGGCAGTTTAAGTGCATCAGGTGCTTCTTGGAAACTCTGTGGAGCAGTTCTGCTCTGTCCTATAGGGTTGCTGTAAGTTGGAATTCACTTCATGGCACTGTGTTTTGGGACCGCCAATGCCTGGGCACTATCCCTAAAGATTGTGAATGAATTGGCCTGATACAAGCCTGACAACAATTTTAAAAGCTTCACGTGTAATTCTAATATGAGACTAGGGGACAAAACCACTGTATGTATATATATATATATATGAAATTCAGTTTATTTTTTATTTTATTTTATTTTTTATTTTTATTTAACATAACTGAGTGGAATGTACATTCATGTATAAATTTACATGCCCACCTACCTATATGCAGCTTCCACTGCTCTCCCTGTCTGGTGACAGCACATTATTCCTCTCTGCTCCATACATGTCTCATCCTCCCAACAGCTTCCTTTCCCCTCCTCTCCATCCACTCCCCTTCCTCTAGCCAGAGGTCAGCAAGATAATATCCTATAGATGTATAGAACCATAAAGTGCTTCCAATATATGGTTACTCTGCATTGCCAAGTCCAATCCATTCCTATCCAAAGAGTGGACCTTTGTTATAATTTATGGGAAAGGGCAGCATCAGGGCTGGGGGCCATGCTCTCAGAGGAATCCCGAAACTGCTGAACCATCAATTGAGATCTTTTAGTGGAGATCTCATGACGCACCCGTTTTTATTCTTGTGTTGCTAGTGAGACTCCTCTCTGTGAGCTCCATCGTGGCTGTCACTGGTGGTGGCTGGGCACCATCCAGTTCTTCTGGTCCCAGGTCGATGTAGGCACCCACTCTTGTGGGTCTCTCTGTCTTCTCGGTTGTCTTTACCGCATGTCATTTTGGTCCTTGGTGAGCATCCATTCCTGCTGAGTTGGGACCATTTGCTGTGTCTTTATTTTTAAACAAATTTTATTGTGATTAAGAAAAATTTAACAGTCTATGTCAATTTGCTGTATAATACCCAGAACTTTCACTGTTACTCTACTTTAACTGCTTTCCCCTCCCTCCTCTACCCGTGACAGCACAGGTCCCCCTTTCACTCGGAACTTCTTGTGACCCTTTGACCAAGATCTGACCATGTTATCATCTTGGCTCCAGTGGTAAGCCTCTAGAACAGCCCCATGTATTAAAGTCCAAAGGTTTGTTCATCACCAGCCACACTCTTTGTTTTATATAGTTCAGTTCAGTCTTTGTCAGGAGAGCTGGCTGTGGTGTTGGGTATGGTTTGGTCCAGGGTCCATGTTCCCAGAGGGCCCTCCAGTCTGATGGACCATCAAATGTGGTCTTTTGGTAAAATTCTAGCTCTGCCCTCTAATCTTTGGCATGCTATGACAGGGTTCAGTACCGTGTACCCAAGTCGGGAAATTATTGGTGGCACCTAGGTACCACCTAGTTCTTCTGGTCCCTTACTGAGGCTGACACTGATTCGTATGTCTCTATGCATCTGATGAGGTCATATTTTCCTCCTGTCCTTCATATCTACCATTTCCCTCTGGTCCACATACATTAGGACCAATTGCTGTCACTCAGGTGGCAGCGTGGTCACTTTTAAGACCCCAGATGCCACTCACCCAGGTGGTATTCAGAGCATTTTCTTAAGAGAAAAAAATAAAGGAAAGGTTGGGTGTGCCAGTTGGTCTGTACGTCCCCTGCAAGTGTGGCCCTCTGACCCCAGACACCATTACTCTGTCTTTCCAAAGAGGTGGGCTGCATTTAGAGAACAGCTGAGCTTTGGAGCACAGCAGTTATGGGTGTCTCTTGTATGTGCTGTCGCATCTTTTAAGGATTTCATTATCACACTTACACTGTAAATCTCAGGAACATATGATTTTACTTATGTGTGAAAAATTTTTTAAATGAAGAGAATCAATATTCTCTTTGGTCTTAAATATTCAGCTAATAACAATAGTGCTGATTACACCTGTGAACGTGCTTTCTGAGCAGTGCAGCCCAGAAAACCAAATTCTACTTTGTGGAGAAGTCTCTGAAAATGTTCAATGTTTGAGTCAGACAACTCTTGGATTGCAAACCCCTATGCCTAACCCGGTTAGAATTCACTTTGCATCATGCAGAGAAATATATGTGTTTTGGGGGTGAAAGAAGTTTAGGGGAATGATCATTGTTATCTTCAATGAACTTCTGAAGTTTTATGCACTATGATCTGTGCAGGTATTTGTTGGTACTTTGAGGGAGTGAAGGTCTTTATTTGAAAGCAGGTAGTCCAAGGGTATTGTGAGAGTGTAAGAACCACTACCCAATAGTGTAAAAACACATAAGAGGTCTAGAGGCTGAAGAAGATGGTGCTAGGGCTTCTGTCTCTAAGAATCTGTCTGAGAAGAGGTAAGAACATAGTTCTTGACACTCCAGAAGGAAGTGCAAAGTACCTCCTACTTCTTCCACTAGGTTTCTAAGAATGACTTTATGACAGAGGAAGATGAATGTGAAAGACATCATGAAATCCAACTGTCTTATCATTTCTGGAAGTGCATCATTACAATTTCTCCTGATTGCACTTTCTGTTTTCAGAATTTAAAGAAGTTTCTTCACTTCCTCCATTTAAAACCATTGTCATAAGCTTTTGATTATCTGACATAATGATGTCTATTTTTCTCTTTGCGTCCTTTCTGCCTCTCTCAGTAGATAAGCTCCATGTGGCCCAGGATGCTATCCTATCACACCTATTCCATTTGTCACTAGTGTCCTCACTGCTTAGGACAATGCCTAACACATACTAGGAGCTCCTGAAGTATTTGTTAAATGAACAATAAATCAATGTTCCCTGTCATATGCCTCTATTCCACTTCCTCACTTGGCTTTGTGAAAGTATTTGCAATGTCTTTTACACTGTTTTGCCCCATTCACGGATCCCTCCAGCCAAGACAGTTCTAAGAGCAATAGATGGAAAATTCCAGAATATGGAGCAAGCATGTAAATATACATAGTAGGACACCTGGTGTATAGTAGTGGTTGACTGCAGGACATTTATTGGTCAGGCTTGTTTCATAAGTGATTGATGGCATGATTCACCGAATGACAGAAAAAGCTTTGCTTCATTCTCTGAAATTTCTGCATTAAGGCTGACAGAAAGGATAGGATGATTCAGCATATATATATTTTAAAAAATAGAAACAAGAGACCAGGTGCTAAGAATCTCAGTTTGACTCTGCTGATGTGAGACTTATGAGAAATCAGTTCATCTCTGTTAATGAGTTAACCATTAAATAGTTAACCAGCTATTTTTTTATGTGTGTGTATATGTTACAGACAAATAAAACTTTTTATGTGTGTGTATATGTATATGTGTGTGTATACATATATATACACACACACGCAAGTAATTGTGCTTCAGGTGAAAGTACATAGCAGATTATTTTCTCCTTGAACAATTAATACACATAATATTCTGTGATGTTGTTTGCCAAAGCCATGACGTGTTAACACTCTCCTCTTCTCAACCTGGGGTTCCTGGTTTCTCTTCATCCAGCTTTCCTGGCGCCTTCTGCCTTCTTGTCTTTGCCTCTGGGCTGGTGTGTCCATTTAGTCTTGTGTACATGTTGAACTACATGTGTTATTATTTGTTTTATAATCCTATCCAGTCTTTGGCAGAAGTGTGAACCTCAGGAATGACTTCAGTACTGAGTTAAAAAGGTATGTGGAGGCCACACTCTTGGGATTTTTCCCATATCTGTCATACCAGTAGGTTTGGTCTTTTTTTTGTGAGGTTGAATTTTGGACCTCTATTGTGATCCCTGTCAGAAGAGTCAGTGGTGTTAACTGGGCACCATCTAGTTGTGCTGGACTCGGGCGTGGTGGGAGACGGAAGTTATAGTAGTCTTTCCGATTAATCTTCTCCTTGTGTATTTTTTTTTAATTATTATCCCTTGCTCCAGATGGCATGGACCAGTAGACATATTTTATATGGCTATTCAAAAGTTTTGAAGACCCCAGACAATACTCACCAAATGGACGAGCTAACTTCTAATGTCTTTTCCATATTGAATTTCCTGTAATTTTGGGAGTATTAGCTTCCCAGAGGAAGGCAGGATGTAAGAAATACTAGAGGACTGACAGGGGCCTTGGATGGCACAAATGGTTAAATGCTCAATTACTAATTGAAAATTTGATGGTTTGAACCCATCTGGAGGTTCCTCAGAAGAACTATCTGATGATCTGCTTCCAAAGGAAGCTTTGAAAATAACCTGTGTGTGGAGTGCAATTCTGTTTTGCACTTGTAGCGCCTACACGAGTCAGGATTGACTGGACTAGACAACAACTAGTTTAGGGGACTGGTTAGGGTTCAGCTGTCTAGGAAACACCTATAGCAGTAGCAAATGACAAAGAATGTAAATTTCTATTTTGAAGCTGACTTACAAGCAATATTTGAGAGTCTTTATGATTTAGTCATCAAAATACCTGTCCTTTTGATAGACTAAATTCCTATTTCCTTTGATTCCGTACTTATGTCTCTCTGTCTCTCTCTCTCCCTGGGACTTTGTGAAAATTACTTCTTTTGTCTCAAAAGTATCCTATTCAGTCTGCTTGCAAGAGCTGGGCTAAGCGTCCTTTTTCCCTTTTGTAGGCTGCCATGCCACTCTGGACTTACTTCTGCTACTACCCACAGCACTGTGCTGTCTGTGTCCCCATAGATCCAGGGATGCATTACCCAGTACCAAAGCACATGTGGTTATGTGTTTACTTACTAATCTGCAGTGTACAATTTCAGTTGGATTTCACTACATCTTGCTTACTATAAGCCAGTACATATCCTGCTTACTGCTTAATCCACTCCTGAGAAAGACATAAGGAAAGGCACAGTTAGTACACTGCACATAGTAGGTATTTCTTAAATTGTAGTTGTGAGTAATTAGCTATGGTTACAGTTTGATCAATCAATAAGTTTTTTTCATATTTAATTGAAATTACAATAGAATTGACATTAGGACAACACTTTTACTCTCAGAATTGGTCTTAAAAAAAAGAAAAACTTAAATTATTATTGTCAGAATTTGACATTGAGTGTCAAAACCTAACATTGAGAATCAAGCAGCAACTATACTACCTGGTACAGTTTTGTATGTCCATGAAAAACACAGTATTGCAATTTAAGTAAAAATACCACCAAATATTAGGACTGGAAGAGACATTGGGTATGAACTAGTCATTTTGGTGGTAAGTTGACCAGAGTATTTGAAAACCCTGCTGGTGTAGTGGTTAAGAGTTATGACTGCTAACCTGGAGGTTGGCAGTTCGTATCTGCTAGGTTCTTCTTGGAAACTCTATAAGGCAGTTCTATTATGTCCTGTAGGGTCCCTATGAGATGGAATTGACTAGATGGCACTATAATAAATGGGTAAGCCACAGATCTGAGACTATAACTCAGGCTTTCTTATTTCTACCTAGCCCATTAACCCTGCTGTACTACACAGTCTCAGTTTCTTATGTTTAGATTCAGAATTAAATTGGATATTCTGTTGTTTCCCTTTTCCCTCATTCTCTCCAGCCTGGCCGCCTTTTGGAAATTCAGTACCTGCCCTCTCCTTTATGCTACTGTATGTCAGTGCAGTTCATTGTTCTCTAAACTCCCTCTTTTCCTCTTTGTGTATTCTTCTGAATGGACCCGTAATTCGAGAAATTGTCAAGGGGTGTGAAGAGGGTAGAAAGTCAGCAGATGGAATGCAAAAGAGAAGGGAAGTGCAGATCTGGAAACTGTCTGGAGGCAGCCATAAACTAATAGCCTAATCCCACAAATAAAATGCTTGACTTCGAAGAAGTTGGTACACAGTCTCATGAATATCCTCACGTGACCATAATATCACATGGTTGCAAACCACTTTGCAATGAGCCCATATGAGAGCGACATAGCGTGGAAGGATGTCTGAATTTGAGCACTGAAGTTACTGTTATCTCTGTCTGGAAATTTTTGACAGGTTATTTAACCTCCGTAAACCTCAGTTTTTGACACTACCAACTAGAGGAATACTGTTTTAGTCATCTAGTACTGCTCTAACAGAAAATACTACAACTTTAGCAAAGAAAAAGTTATTCTCAAACATTCCAGGAGGCTACAAGTCCGATTTCAGGGTGCTGCCTCCAGAGGAATGCACACTGTCTCTACTGGCTCTTGAGAAAGGTCCTCGTGTTGCATCGGTCTTTCTTTGGACTGAGAGCCTCTCCATGCAGGAACCTCAGATCCAAACGATGTACTGTGCTCTCAGTGCTGCTTTCTTGATGTGTGCTTCCTTTCCCTTTTGTCTATTGTAGGACAAAAGGATAAAACGCAATGTAAGCTGCATCCCAGGGCAACTTCCTTAGTAAGGGTGTTTCAATCCCACCCTAATCCTATTTTAACATAAAGCTATCTGTTACTCACAGGCAGAGATTAGGATTTACAGTTTAGGAAAATTACAAAATGGAGGGTAATCACACAGATTTAGGAATCATGGCCCAGCCCAATTGCTACACACATTTTGGGGGGACACGATTCAGTCCATGACAAATGCCTTTTATAAACTTCTTGGGGTTGTCTTGAAGATCCAGTGAGCTTTTGCATGTGAAAGTGATATAAACAAAACAAAAACCAAACCCACTGCTGTTGAGTCAATTGTGACTCATAGGCATCCTATAGACAGAGTAGAAATGCCCCACAGAATTTCCAAGGAGCGCCTGGTAGATTTTAGCTGCCAGTCATAGCACTTAACCACTACGGCTTCAGGGTTTCCAGAAGTGATGCACAAGCTAAAATTTGCGGTGTAAATGAGGAGTCTGGCACATGACAAAAGGAACATTTAAATACTTGTTCTTAGAACTCCCATGATGGAGGGTTCTACTAGTCATGTAAAGTTCAGCTTCATGGATTTACTATGGGATGGTCACATTTAAATATTTATAATAACATACTTCCATGTAACATACGCACTTCTTTTTCCAGTATTTTATGCAGCCCTTTTTCTTTCTCAATTACCCACAATTAAACAAATCCCACGGGGTGGATTGTATAAGGTAGATACAGTGTAGGCATAAGAAGTGTGTAGGCATGGATGGGCCCTAGAGAGAGGGGCCTTTCTAAACTTTGCACCCTACAGGCAGAGAGGTAATAATTACACACAAGGTCTAGGCAGGTAGCTGGTCTGACAACCTCACAGGCATTTCTGTGAACTAGTGTGGCCTGGAAACAACAACAGGGAGAGTTGCAGACCTGCAGAGAGGGGCAAGTGGACAAATACACAAGATGTTGCTGTGTAAACTGTGTTGACTGACAACCAGGAACTGGGTAGAGTGAAAGATATTGCAGATATTTCTATGGATGTTTGACATCTAGGACTTCTATGACTGGATCAGTCAAGGTTATAACAAGAGACATCTGGCAGTCTCAAATATATACTCTGAGGAGACACTATGTACAAAAAGACTGATTTCGAAGCTCTGGACAATGTATGGAGTTAAGGAACCTGAGGTTAGCTAGCATCTACCACTCTTAGACTTGAAGGGGTAAAGAGAGGTCATTATTATAGGAGGCAGAGTAAAAGAGAACCACACAGAGAAAGCTGTTTCCTCCTGGAAGCCACCTGTTGATGCGGTCCATTCAGTCCATCCAGGAAGGCAGAAAGCAGGTGGATCTGTCAGGGAAATGAGATTTTTTCTTTTTTTATTGTGATAAGAGTGTAAGTTTACAATACAATTCAAATTTGCATGCCCACCTATCTGCAGCTTTCTCTGCTCTCCTTGCCAGGTGGGTGACAGCACACTCCTCCTTTCCATTCTGTACATGTTGCATTCTCTTTTTTTTTTTAATGATTGAATGAAAATGTACATTCCCATATAAATTCCCATGCTCACCTATATGCAGCTCCCACTGCTCTCCCTGCCCAGTGACAGCACACCCCTCCTCTCTGCTCCATACCTGTCCTATCCTCCCAACAGTCTCTTCTCCCCTCCTCTCCCCCAACTCCCCTTCCTCCAGCAAGAGGTCAGCAGGATGACATCCTGTAGATACATAGTACCATAAAATTCCCGCAGGATACGGTCACTCTGCATCACCAAGTCCAGTTCATTGCTGTCGGAAAAGTTGACCTTCTTATGATTTATGGACAGGGGCAGCATCAGGGCCAGGTGGCATGCTCCCAGGGGAACTCCGAAGCACCTGGGTCATCAGTTGTGGTCTTTTATTGAAGATCTCTGGGTACACCCCTACGTATTCTCTTTTTGCCAGTGAGACTCCACTTTGTGAACTCCATCGTGGCTACTACTGGTGGTAGCCGGGCACCATCTGGTTCTTCTGCTCATGAGTCAATGTAGAGACCCACTCATGTGGGTCCCTCTGTCTTCTGGGTTCTCTTTTCCCCATGTCGTTTTTGTCCTCGGTGATCATCCATTCCCGTTGAATTGGGACCATTTGCTGTACCCTTAGATGTCAGCTTTTAAGACCCCAGATGCCACTCACCGATGAGGGGTGCAGAGAGTCCTCATTAGCAAAATGCTAGCTGTGTCAATTGGCCCCGATTTCACCTGAGAGCATGGTCCCAGGCCCCCTACCCCAACTACTCTGTCCTTGCAATATTGGGTTAAGATGGGAGGAGTACTCGAATTGTGTTGAAGTCCAGTTATTACTGATCTTCTTTCTAATGTGTGCTGTCACCGATTTCACGCAACCAAATTTCTGTTAACTAATCTAAACCCTGCCCCCCTCACCCTCCCTCCCTCCTCACCTTTGCAGCCTTCAGAGTCTTTTCTTCTGTGCATGAGTCTGCTTTTAAGTTCTTATCATAGGGGTCTCATACAATATTTGTCCTTTTGTTGCTGACTACTTTCACTCAGCATAATGTCCTCCAGTTGAAACCAGGTCAAGAGATGTTTCCTGAAGTCATTGTTGTTCTTTATCATTGCGTAGTGTTCCATTGAGTATATATACCACAGTTTACCTATCCATTCTTCTGTTGTTGGGCATCTTGATTGATTCCGTCTTTTTGCTATTGTGGACTGTGCTGCAATGAACATTCGTGTGCATGTATTAGTTGATGTGAATGGCCTTGATTCTGTGGGATGTATTCTGAGCAGTGGAATTACCAGGTCAAATGGGATATCTATATCCAATTTTTTAAGGGAGTGCCAGACTGCTTTCCAAAGAGGTTGCACCATTTTGCAATCCCTTCAACAGTGTAGGAGAGTTCTAATCTCCCTACAGCCTCTCCAGCATTTGTTGTTTTGCATTTTTTGAATCATGGCCAACTTTGTTGGGGTGAGATGGTATCTCATTGTCATTTTGATTTGAATTTCTTTAATAGCTAATGATTGTGAGCATGTCTGCATGTGTTTTTTGGCTGCCTGGATCTCCTCTTTAGAGAAGTGTCTGCCCATCTCCTTTTCCCGTCACTTAATTGGATGATTTATTTTTTTCTTATTGATATTTTGTAATACCTTATAGATTATGGAGATCAGGCATCGGTCTGACACACAGTTGCCAAATATTTTTTCCCATTCTGTAGGTGGCCTTTTTATTCTATTATAAAGTCTTTGGATGAGCAAAGGTGATTGATTCTTAGCAGTTTCATGTTGTATCCTCTTAGCAATCTTCTGTCCCCTCCTTTCCACCCTCTTCACTTCCCTCTAGTAAGAGGCCAGTAGAACAACATCGTATAGATGCATAGAACCGTAAACTGTACACACAGTATGGTCACTCTGTGTTCCTGAGTCCAATCCATTGCTATACGAAGAATTGAACTCACTAACGATCTATGATCAGAGGCAGTATCAGATCTAGAGGCCATGATCCCAGGGGAATTCCCAGACTTTTGGACCATCAACTGCAGTCTTTTAGCCAAGTTCTTAGGGTGGACCCTTTTTGTTCTTGTTGCTATTAGGACTCAACGTTGTGAGCCATATCACAGCTGTCATTGGTGGTCACTGGGCACCATCTGGCTCTTCTGATCACATGTTGATACAGTCACCCATTCACGTGGGTCTTTTTGTCTTCTGGGCTCTTTTTCCCTTGTGTTGTTGTTGTCCTTGGTGATCATCTGTTCCAGCTGAGTTGGGACCATTTGGGGTACCTCAGATGGCAGCTTACTAGCTTTTAAGACCCTAAATGCCACTCACCAATATGGGGTGCAGAAGACTCAAAATTAGAAGATTTTTAGGAACTTCACCCCAATTTCTTGATCTCACCTAAGCCCCTAGAACTTTGACATGATCCTAAGAAAAGAGAGGAGTGTGAGCACAAACTGGTTAGCATTAACTTTTCACCACTAGAGCAGAACGGGGACTCAAAATAGAAATTAGGCTGACATACAGAAAATGACACGTATCTGTAAAATGTAAATTTTAGATTGAGAATTATCCCCATTTCGTATCATCCATAAGTCCAGTATAATTTGAATTCCTCCCCCACCACAAATGTACATAGAATACATGTTTTTTATCTCTGCCAAATGACAATGCAAATGACATTTACACTGGGATATAAAATGAGGAAAAAGTGCTGGCAAAGAGAAAGAAAGAGTGAGATGAGTAAGAAATCGGTAGGAGTGCATTAAGTCAGAAATGTCAAGCAAGGAGTGAGGAAATGGGATTTGAAATGGCAGAAGTCACTGGTATTATGAGCGGGAGATTTCTTGAATAACACCTCACCTTTCCAGTGAGCAGCAGGACGGTTCTTCACACTTGTCCAAGGTGAGGCGAGGAGAGAGAACAGTCAGTAATCACCCAAGGAGAAGAAAGAGGAGCTAGCATTCCTGTGAGATGCAGAGAAAAGCCTGATTTCCCAATTTCCAGCTCTTACTTTCAGTGGATTTGGAGGCTGGCCACAACTGATTGTTTACAGAAATCCCTGCCTTTGACCCAGTTTGAGTGGGGTTCAGTTTCATGTGTATGTTATAATTTTTACAATGGTTTTCTGCAGCTTATTTAAATTTCTGAATCTGAATGCACATTTCTCATGACATACAAAATGAAATCTAATACTTTAGTCAAATTTAGTGATTGTTGAGCCACTTCATTTTGGAATTTCTGTCACAATCAGGATTATTTTGCTTTCTTTCTCCTAGGTTGAGACTCTGAGTATCTTAGGCAAAGGTCATTCGTGGCAATACTATGAGGGAATGTCCCTGTGATTCCTCTGTTTTACACTTTACTTTGTTCTTTAAGTTATCATTAGTATTATCTGGTCTTTATGTTGTCGTCGCTGACATTGGTGATATTTTGATATCAGTCATATCATCATCTAATCTTAAGGAGGAGAGTCCATACTGTTTGGACCATGAAATTCCTCCCTCCTTGTTCTGCCAACTTCAAATGCACACTTACTCTTGAAAGTACAAAAACTCCAAATCACAGAATATGCTTCAGGACTAATATGATATAGCCCTTTGGAATAATGCAATCAGGAAAGACAATTATCTGTTCTGTGTGTGTGTTGGAAACCCTGGTGGTGTAGAGGTCAAGTACTACGGCTGCTAATCCTACCAACTGGCAGCTCAGATCCACCAGGTGCTCCTTGGAAATTCTGTGGGGAAGTTCTACTCTATTCTATAAGGTCACTACAAGTTGTAATTGATAAATGACAGTAGGTTTTTGGTTTTGGTGTGTGTATTTTTCCACAAAAGGTAATTATTAACAATTATCATTCTTCATTCAAATTGACCTAGGTTTAATCCTGCTTGGGCTACTTATTGAAGCTGTAGTAATGGGTAGTTTATTTAGAATTGCTGAGTTAGCTTCTATAATTACAAAGTTAGATACAGAATGTGTATTTCATGCAGCTTTGAGGAGATAAAAGAGGATGGCACAGTGTAGGTACTTGGTAAATGTTACTAAATTCTTTTTCATTTCTTCCACTTATGATGTAGGTTCATTTGTGGGCAAAATGAGGTTAAAGGACTGACCAAAGGAAGAACAAAATATCAATCAATCAATCAATAAAAGCTTAGTATTTTAGAGTTAGATAGTCATTATCCTTTGTGGGGATCTTCCCTTATTGTCTGGGAAACCATCTAAATACTCCTAGTAAGGAAATAATTTGGTTGGAGGTATACTTTGATGGTTTGTTCTTAACTGCTAACCTAGTGGTTGATAATTCAAACCCAGCCAGCCATACGGTGGAAGACAGGCCGGTGATTTGCTTCTGTTAAGATTACAGCCAAGAAAACTCCATACTACATTCTACTCTGTAACACATGGCGTTGCTGTGAGCCAGAGTCAGTTTGATGGCAACTAACAACTACAACAACAAATGCTTCTTTTCTAAAAGCAGATTATGTAAAATAGATAATATCTTTGATTAATTTTGGCAGCTTATAAAATTAAACTTTGTTAGATATAAATATTTTATACATTGTAAAGAAGACATTGTAGATTGCTGAGGAAGAGACGGGTTATTTAGCAAATCTTATTTGAGAAATTATTTAGTTACTGGGAGAAAAATCTCATTTGGATTTTCATTTAAAAGCAAAAATCACAATGAATTTTAGCAAGATTAAGAAGTAGCATGAAATCAAACTTAAATTGACTTAGTAGAAAACAAAATGATCATTTTTTAGTTTCCAGATAAAGGAGGAAGAATTTACAAAGGAGAATAATAATTCATTTGACTGTAGAAGAACATAGAAAGTCTACATATCAGAAATATTAAGAATAAAATGTAAAGGTAAAGAAGCTGTAAAGCTGTTTTCAACATACATTCCAAATGATTAGTAACTTTATTACTTATAAAACTAAAAAACAAACCCACTGCTTTTGAATTGATTCTTACAGTAGCAGTGTAAATTGATAATATTCCAATATGTTACTAGGTTGTGTTAATGGGCAAAAGGCATGAACAAGGAATTTAAGAACTAAAAGTATTTAATATCCATTCAGAAAACATATCTAATGTCGCCAAGTGATCAAAATGATAAAAAACTAAAGTGAAATAATATTTTTACCTGTCTAACTGGAAAACATGAGAACACCCAACATTGGAAAGGGTCAGACGACATGCACTTCAGGAGAGAATGGGAGGAATGGGACAGTATATATGAAAAATCTCTAAAATTCTGATAGGAACTGAGAAATCTCATATCTGGGCACATATGATAACAAAATATTCTATAATGTAAGAAAATCTTTGTTATTAGAATAGCATTAATTCGTTGACTGCTCACAAGCATTACTTATATCATTCACACCTCACCAAAACATCTAAATTGCTGAGCCATGGTTTGAACATATGTGTCAACTGTGTATTTTGCCTGGGATCTTCATAACTATTTTATTAATAATTTTTATGATATAATAGGGAGAAGTTTAGAAATACCTCAAAAATCTGTTAATGCATTAACAGCTAAATAAATTATAATTCACACATTCTATATAATACCATATAGCCAGAGACAGCATGTGGAATGGTTATTTTTAATCACGAAAATGGAGCAAGACAAATTTGCCTGTTTTTACAATCTTTACTATTTAGAGTACACGGATACAAAGACCATTAAGAAGGAACACAAGTTAAAATAATTTCCTCTGATACATGCAACTATAATGATCCTTTTCTTTTTTGTCTCCATACTTCCTCTTGGCTTTCCAAATTTTTCACACAATATAAGTGGATTACCTTATATTCAGGAAAAATTAAAATTTAAATTAAAAAAGCTTGCGGAAAGTTTTATCTTTCCAGGCCACAGTGTGGGATGTAGAGTCTCTATTTGGTTAAACTCTTAGTAACACTCTGCTCACCAAAAGCAAGTGCTTTAAAAGCTGACAAATTAAAAGAGGCAATTATTCTCGATGGCACTTGGCTTGGCTTTGGCAGGTTATTATTAATATGTTTAATTAGACAAAATCCATTAGTGCCATGTAAGCAAAGAGAAATATGTGTATCAACATTGCAGACTGAAAACAACAGGCTTAGCTCACAAAAAAGATGTAAGAGCAGTGAGAACCAAGGTGTAAATCTGATGGAGTTAAGTTTCTAACACAGCTTGAAACTTGTCTTCCTAATGTCTTGTTCTCTGAAAAAAAATCGAGAACTTAAAATATTCTTTCTTATTCTTACATGGCAAAACAAAAATGACTTTTTTAGGTGCTATTGTCAAAACTCACTCCATCTCTGTGTGTTTTTTAAAAAGAATTTCTGCAAAGACAGTGTCATATTTTTTGAACCCTGTGTATCTTTATAAAATAACTGTAACCATATCATATGTAGAATGAAAGCTGTAATTTTATATTTATTCTGATTTTCCTGGTTAGAATTCCTTTCATTCCATAATTAACACTGTGATGATTTGATTATGATCAGTTTGTGGGATTATTAACTGCTCTTAGTTTCTTCTCTCCTCATTACCTAGCCAAAATAGGTACCAACTGTGGATGATAACTGGTTTCTCATGGACTGTTGCTCAGTATTACTGAGTCTTTTTAGTTTTATGAAGCCATTTCCATTACAGAGTGAATAATTTTTCTTTTTTCTTCTTTTTAGCACATGTTATGATCACATTAAAATAAATCAGCACCTAATTCCCAATTATCTTTTCTAAGAAGAAGCAACACTTACTCAGTGTTGCTTCAATTAACATGAGGTTAAAAATGGTGTTCTGAGTCAATTTCCTAAGTAAGTGGAACTAGTTTGGCTAAAATGTCACTGCTCTACTTACCTGGTATCTTGCTAACAAGAATGTCAGGAAAACATATTTGAATTTTTAAAAATAGTAGTGGTAGCTTGACTATTGAACTTGATTCACAGTTTGGAAAGGCTGTAATTAGGGAAGGGAAGGAGACCACATTCACCCCACTTCGGCGTGTGCCTACTCTCAAGTGCCTGATTAATACTCATGAATAATTTGAGTGAACTGCTGTCCACTAGCACTGCCAAAAAACTTGGAACAGATGTGCATGGAAGAGAAAACATTCAGCCATCTAAGTCTGTTTAAGCTAAGTTACCATTTAGATAAGAAAGCAGAGGAAGGTCAACATGTGGAACACTGTTTTCTCAGTATTGCAATCTTTGCTGACTTTGTTCTCTATAAAAAATAAATATAATTGACGTTTACTCCCTGAGAATTCCAATTCATTTCCCTTTTCTTATATTGCTAGTGCGTTATATTTTTATTCTGTTTTGTAGAAACTTTTCATCATATAATACAGAAATTATTACTGTTTTACATGTGGGGCTTTATGTGTAAATCTCCTGTATTGGTTTTACCGGCCTGTCCCTTCTGGAAAGCCGACTAGATTTTGTAGAACAGAGGTCATCTTAGTTAACCAACACTATTGTAACAGAAGTATCAGTAGTGCATAGCCTTAGAGATCAGAAATTGATTTTTTCAAATTTCCAGAGGCTGCAAGTCCTTATTAGGTGTTAGTGGTGTTAGTGACTTCCCTGGATTCCTGCTTTCTTGGTTTGTAGACCATATGATAGACAGATGTGCTGTCTATCTTTCCCCACATGAGGGTCTGATGATTAAGTCAGCAAACTTGATTGTTCTAAGTGCTACATAACCTTGTTGTTGAATATCACGATGGTGACATTTGAAGTATTCTCTTTGGGAAGCTACGCACTGACATCAGCACCTAGTGTACCCACCAAAATAACTTTGGAACTCTTTCTGGAATGGCCATTGTGCACAGTGGTATATTCATGAATTTATATTGTATAGTTGTCTGTGAAGGACTTTATAGCCAGTAAACAACTGTGTTGGAATATCCTCCCAACTCACCTGATCTGGCCCCCACTGAATTTTTCTTTATGCAAAGACATAGGAAATATCAAAAGGAAGACATTTTGATGACATTCAGGATATCAAGGGTAATATGACGGCAACTCTGTTGATCATTCCAGTAAAAAACTTCCAAAATTGCTTTGAAGGGTGGATTAGGAGCTGGTGTTGGTGCATAGCTTCCCAAATGGAGTACTTTGAATATGACCTTAGTTGATTTTCAGTAATGAAGTGTGTAGCACTTTTTTTAGTATGAGTTTGTGAACTTAACTAGCAGTCCTAGTGTGTATACGTCCATTTTGCTCTTTTTATAACTCAGAAATGATTAGATTTGGAATCTACTGTACTTCCATAAGATCTAATTAATATAACAAGGAAAACTTTATTTCTGAATAGGATTATCCACGGGATAGGAGTTAGGACTCCATCACACATTGTGAAGGGACACAATTCAATTCTTAAGAGAGAGAAAGAGACAAGTTTACCTTTTAATTTCTTTCTGGAGAGGTAAATAAGAGTTCAGAAAGGTTATGGTTTAACTAAACTAATAGGCCAGCATTCCCTAAATTTCCACTTATGGATCATTAGATATCAGGCAGATATAATCACAGATGTCCACATAGCTATACCCACAATGGTTTAGTGGTCAAATTAGTTTGGGAAAGGCTGCATGTGATGCAAGCACTTGGTGACTGATGATGCATATTATATTCCAAAGACTCAAATATTATTTTATTTTAAGCATAGTTTTACTGTGATTTTGAATATTTTCTTTCTTTTACTTACTTGTTATTTAAATTTTATTGTTTTTTTTAAGTTTAGCCTTTGATATGTGTCTTTTCAATAAATGTCTTTTCATTTATAAGTCACTTTCCAAATACTTCACGAGTAGCAGCCCCTAGGGTCTTAAGTGTGTAATTTCATTGTCATACACTTCTAAATATTTTTACTTTTTTCACTGGGATTTCATGTTTTCCATAAATTGCTGAAGATATTTTAAGAAGTATCTCATTACTTTTTGTTTCCAGAAGACACATGTAACTTCCTTCTTGGGCATAATACAGCATGTTTGTGTTCCATGGTGGGTACTCCATAAAAGCTGATTGAACTGAATTGAATTTTGTTCAAATTACTCAGACTGTAACAAAGATGAGACTAAAATTTATATCCCATAACTTTTAAAATCAGAGTTACTGATTTTAAAATCACTAAAACTGTTTATGAACTTGACAAGTGTACACAGGCAGATACCTACTGCCATAATTAATATGTAGATCAGTTATTTTTTTGTAGTTGCCTTTGATCCGACTCTACGGCACTTGGCTGGCTTTGAGTCAACTTCGACTCATCCCAGTCTCACATCACAGAATGAATGTTGTCTAGTCGTGAGCCATCTTCATGATTATTAATATCTTTCAGTCCAGGACTCATCTTCTAGAATGATGTCAGGCAATTCCTGTGATTTGTAAGGTTTTCACTGGCTGATTTTTGGAAGGAGATTGTCATGCCTTTCTTTCTAGTCTGTCTTAGTCTAGCAGCTCTGCTGAAACCTATCCGCTATGGGTAACTTTGCTGGTATTCGAAATACCGGTGGTGGCATACTTTCCAGCATCATAACATTCAAGCCACTGTGATAAGACAAAGTGACACGGGTGGTAGAGAACATTTTTATTAGTTCTTAAAGTTCCTTTGTGCCTGTTTGTAGTTAATCTTCTCCCTCTGCCTCCAGGCAACTAATGAGCTCTTTTTATTGTTCTTATGATTTGCCTTTCTGAAATATCACACTGAACTGTATAGTATGAAACTTTGTGTCTGGCTTCTGTCACTGACCACAGTGCATGTGAGATTCATTCGTGTTGTTGCATGTAACAGTTGTTCATTCCT
The DNA here is from genome assembly GCA_028571685.1 of Heterohyrax brucei. Taxonomy (NCBI): domain Eukaryota; kingdom Metazoa; phylum Chordata; class Mammalia; order Hyracoidea; family Procaviidae; genus Heterohyrax; species Heterohyrax brucei. The sequence continues at coordinate 38,084,740 of CM053146.1, read as the reverse complement.
TTTTGTCAATGAGTGTGCATACTTACAACACAGCATGTTATTGTCATGGATTGAATTGTGTCCGCCCAAAAATAGGTGTAGCCATGTGACCATGATTCCCTGTATTCTATGATTGTCCTACATTTTGTGATTTTACTGTGCTGTATGTTAAAGGATTGGGGTGGGACTGTAAATCCCTGCTCCACTGTAAAGGGAGTCTCTCTTCAGTGCGGCTTGCCCCATCTTTAATCCTTTCATCCTATAAGAGAGAAAAGGAAACGGAAGCTAGCAGAGAATTGGGAACCTCACACCACTAAGCAAACAGCACTGAAGAACAGTGCGTCCTTTAGACCTGAGGCTCCTGCGCCAAGATGCTCCCTGGACAGAGACTGATGCAATACCAGACTTTCCTCCAGGGCCAACAAAGGGGAAAGCCTTCCCGTGCAGCCGACATCCTGAATTTGGACTTGTAACTATGTAAGAATAAATTTTCCTTTGTTAAGCCATCCACTTGTGGTATTTCTGTTAGAGCAGCACTATCTGACTAAAACAGTTATCATTTCATAAATTAATGATTGTTTAGGTTGTTTTCAGCAGTTTGAATAAGACTGTTATAAACACTCATGTATGAGTTTTGTGAGGGCATAACTTTCCATTTCTCTTGGGTAAATACCTAGGAGTAAAATTACTAGATCTCATGATAATTGCGTGTTGGCAACGGGAGGGTCAGAGTAGGGGAGGATGGGACACCTGGTGCGGGGAGAGCTTCTCGCCCCTCCTCGTGGTAATGGCAGACCTCTCATGGCATAAATTTAGGGTCCTGCTCCTCCCTCAGGGGTAGGGGGCATTTTCTTCTCTGTTCACCATCAGCAATGAGTTTTAACCTACGTCCAGAAGTGACAGGATGTTGTTCTCACAGCAGCTTGAGGCTTTGGCTCCTTGTGAGAGGGATGGTCAAGGTGGAGTACTTGGAGTCGACACCTGACACAGGCAGCAGTTTCCCTCCTCCAGGCCTACACCACCCAGGGGTTCCCTGCTTTCAGGTTACCTCTGGTGCCTCCAGTCTTTGTTGGGAACACTTGGTGGAGGATTATGCAAAAGAATCCGGGAGGAAGTAAAAATTGCCCTTGTGTCTACAGCGGCTAGAGGCTCTGCGCTGTCACTGTTAGTGCCCGCTCAGCCCTTAGCTATTCCCTAAATGTTCAGCTGATTGCTTCTACTCAGTTGTACGGATACCAGTGTCATTTTCTCCCATTGTTCTACTACCTGTTGGGAAGTCCACTGGTGCTTGATCAGGCTTAATTTCACTCAGAGATAAAATAAAATTGAGAACAAGTCAACCCAGTTTAATTTTGTATATAATAATTCCTGTGGATTCTCTTGGGGTTGGGGGGGAGGGGGCAGCAGTGGGCAGAAAGTTAGATGACTGAAGAGGATCAAGGTCTAAATCCAAACAGACATGGTTCTCATACTAGCCTCAAACGGAACACTGAGGTTTTACTATGAAATTTTACCACCAGTACAAAGTTGGCGCTTTTTCAAATACTGAGGAAATAGTTAAATTCATGAGTAGAATTTTGTTAGCATTGTAAAATTTAGTAGAGTTTGTTAGCATTGTAAAACTAGTTAGCTGCTGCTGATTGTTTCCTTGGTAGTGCGTGCAGGTAGGTAAACAATGAACATTAAAATGACAAGTTGCGCACCCAGTCAAGTTCTTTCATCGTATTATAAGGTAATTGTGTTTCTCTTACACAGTTTTAACTTGATAAAGTATGTTTTCCTGACTATTTTTGTGTACTTTGAAAGTGTGGAGACCTCCATCATTTTAGAGATGCTAAAAAAAAAGCTTGCATTGCCCACAGAAATTCAGAGCAGTCTGGTGGATAAATACCACAAAGCAAAGGAAAGCAAGTGGCCAAAAATTAGGATCAGCAAAAGGCCTTTCATTTCACTCATGCTACTTCTATTACTATGAGAATTTTTGCTGTAGAAGCTTAATTACATGTCACTTAAAAGGCCCAGATTCTGGCAAAGTGTATTTGAATATCTTAAACAAAAAAGGACCAAACCCATGGCTGTTGAGTCAAATCCAGCTCACAGCTGCCCTTATAGGACAGAGTAGAAATGCCCCATACAGTTACTAAGGAGTGATCTCAAACTGTCACCCCTTTGTTAGCAACCATAGTACTTAACCACTACACAAAACCAAATCCACCAACCAAACAACAACAACAACAAAAACCACTGCTGTCAAGTCAATTTCAACTCATCATAACCATATAGGACACAGTAGACCTGCCCCATAGAGTTTCCAAGGAGTGCCTGATGGATTTGAACCACTGACCTTTTGGTTGGCAGCCATAGCACTTAGCCACTCTGTCACTAGTGTTTGTACCGCTAAGCGAAAGTGAGGCATGTTGAGCTTGACTACAAAGCTCCTAACTTATTCCTGAGGGGGCAGGGTTTCAATAGATTTTAATTCATGTGCATTTTTCTCTTTAAATAAAAATGTAGGAAGCCTTCCAGGACTGATTTGAAAACAGAAGAAACACATCCTGAAGAGTTTTCAGCATTTCTGAGATTCATTGAATGAAATAAATGATAATGCTGGAAGTCACAGGTTATCCGTATCTGTTGGACACAGAGTTACCGTTGCTCTGTGTTAGATACTGTTAAAAGAGTCGAAGGCATTCTGGGACATCGGCTTCCTCCCAAAGCTGAAGTCTGTTTATGTGTTATTTTTATGTTTAAACAAAATGTATAAATATAACGAGCATATGTATGTTCTATAAATATTACTAGAAATAAATATGCTAAAGTATAAATATTGACTTGGCTTTAGTAGACTGCACATGATTAACCTTGGATGTAAAGGTGTAACTCTGCATAACAATATGACCTGGAGAAGTAATTGTGCCTCCATTTCCTCATCTGTAAAACGGGAATGATAATAGTGCCTCCCTCATGAAGATTAAATGAGGCCTTGTATAAATACCTACAGCACTGATGCGATCACGAAATTGTTTTGCAGGCCCTGTGGAAGAGCTATCCATCACTGCAGAGATAATTATAGTTTAAAATACATGCAACAACAGTTACAATATTCTCTGGGCTATTAATTTGTAGCACATATTGTGAAGATGAGTTGAGATAACGCTCCTTAATCTATGTTGCAAGTTAAAACACTCCACATCTGCACGACTTTGGGATTATGAAGTTAACAAATGTTCACCCCAAGAAAGAAAGCAGTATTATTTTATGAACTCATCACTTTAAGAGAAACTGTCAAGTTTTATTTCTTATTATATATATATATACATATATTTCTTTTAGGTGTCTTAGAGAGAAATGCATGACTTTTTTAACCTACCCATAGTGTCTTTCACATTTGAAAGGCAAGAGTATTCATTCGGTGTTGTAGTTCAATTCAGGTCGTATAGCAAACTCAGTCTTAATGTAGCATCCTAAACTAATCCCACTGCCATCGAGTCGTGTCCGACTCATAGCGACCCTACAGGTCAGACTAGAACTATCCAATGTAGCATCCTAGAATTCTAAAATCGTCCTTCTAGGGGGCAAGCCTTAGTTGCCTAGGAAGTCAGTCTGACTCTGCGAAGGGTTTTCCAGGTGTTTTCTTCTTTGCAGGACCAGCAGGGGGAGCACTGGTCACTCCCTAGTCATGCAGTCCTAACGACTGTTTAAACATACGGTGGGTCTTTTGTGATTTAATTAAGGGGGGAAGAAAAAAAGATAAAGTTTTAATGAAGATATAAAATTCAAAATATGAATGCTCATCAATTATCTTAATAATGCTGGCAAGTTTAAACTCATTCAAAGGGAAGTTTTTTTGTTTTTTTTTTTTTAAGACTACAGGTCATTAACCGTAAAACTAGGAGTTGTTAAGTAACTTTATCACAACATAATTTAGGAAGCTAAGAATGGTTGGAATCACTCAATGAATATTTATGGAATACTTGTTATATTCCAGATTCTGAGGTAAATAATGGAGCTATAGAAAAGAATCAGACTAGTATGGGGAGACACGCAGGGAGGAAAAGGAAAAGCCGTTTAAAGAAGACAATTTTGAATTTTAAATAAAACTTCTGTTGAGTGACTGAACAAATGAAAGCTAATGATATTTGTATTAACAATACCAAATTAAATTTTTTATGTGGTACTTCATGGTTACAGTGCTTCTACATACATTTTCCATTTAATTAGATTTAGGAGAGGTTTAAAGTCTCACAGATAGTAAACTGCAAAGCAAGGTTTCTGCATGTCCCACTGAAAATCCTAGACCTTTACCACTGTGCTATACAATATAAGGTTTATTTACAATTTATCTTTTTAAATTGTAAAATATGAGCTTGCAAATACATTCTTAGAAAACCAGCGTATTCCTTTAGTAAAGAGAAATAATCTCTTTTACATGTCATTTTCCTAGTTGGTGAGAAATGATTTTGAACTATGAAGCATCTATGTTTGGAAGATCAGGAAGGTTGACCAGGGGAAATACATCTAAATATACAGCCAAATCCTAATATATTTCCTTAGGGACATTTAGACATGTCTTAATGGAGGGAATCAAAGGGTCACGCACCTTAGAAAGTTTCAAATGTTGACTAGCAATGATTGAACAAACTTTAGGAGTAGCTCTATGGAGCACCTGAGGTGATAGGTCATCATACCTCCATTCTTTTTTGTTCCCTCTAAATTTGTTAGATTGGAAAACTTACCTAATACACAGACCTAAGTTTTTGTACCAGTAGAAAATTATATCAAACAGTTAACTTTGTGGATAAAGCCAAGCCAAGTGCCGTCGAGTTGTCAACTTTGTGGATAGAGGAAAGATATTAAAAGATATTGAAAGATAAGATATTCTTTTAAGATATTAAAAGAATAAAGAAAATTGCTACTACAATGTCTTTTGGAAACAATGAATAGACACCTAGATCTTTAACCAGATTTGCTGTCACCAAAGATGGACAAGGATATGGAGCCACTAAAATGAATGAAAGGCATGTGAAGCAGGTGAGGTTATTAGAGATTTAGTTTGGGTATAGAAAAAGTATAGCCGAACCAGTTTTATCTTGGATACAAACTATTTCAGATTTACTCAGTACACAGCCTTTGACTTTGCTGTTTCGGAACTGTATCTTCAACAGTTAAAACTTTTTTTTAAATTAATATAATGTAACACACATGTGTATAATCAAACAGTTATATCTGTTATATCAAACAGGTAGATCAGAAAGTTATTGGAATTCTGAAATATATCTTTGAACTCTGCTAGACAGAAAGGTCGTCAGGAATAATCATCATAATAATCATATTTGCATCTTATGATATAGCACAAAATAAACTTTCAAAGAATGTTGAAAGAATAAATGAGTGATTAGGAACACAGATTGCAAAAGTTATTATTTTCGTTTGCCCAGGCAGCCATCTCCATGGTCTCTTGAGAACTCAATGCTTGCTGGCCTGGTGCTCGGTAGCTGGAAAGGAAGCCATTAACTGATATCTGATTAAGCTTCAGGCTTAGGTAGGTACTGGGTCCCTGGGTTTTGAAAGCAGATGCTTCTCAGGTGCTTCTGTTCCTCATTCGGGGGTACTACTTGAGCTCTTTTTAGCTGCACTCCAGTGCAATGGATTTCCACTAGTACTCAAAGGTGGCAGTCTTATCAGTGGCTACTGTTGGGCCCCTGTACCCTAACAGCAGTCCAACAAAAAGCTTTCTCAGGATTCTCCCTGATCTCTCCTGTGAGTGCCTTGTGGGCTTCATAGAGGGAAAATCTGAAAGAGGGTTGAAAGCGCCTATATCTGTGACCCTCAGACCCTTCATTCTTTTACGATGACTTATGTCCAGCATTTTGCAATTCATTACAAATTTTTAGCTGCACTATCTTACCAGCTAATATGATGTGCAGTGCTATCTGCCGCCTGCCCCCTCCCCCCCAAATACCACTGCCACTGAGTCTGCCCCCGGTAAGCAAATACTCAGGTCCTCTTCTCCCTGTAGGCACTTGTATCTTCCTAGATTTCAGGTTACCAAGAAGGCCAGCTAACTCAGTTTGTTGGTGGGTTCAAAAAAAGTTGGGTGCTTGCGACATTTTCCATGTTATAATGGTAAGAGCAACTCTTTTAAACTCTCTACGGCATCTTTGAGTTGAAAAACACTTGCCTAAACTTTAAACATTTGTGACATTTTTTCTCTTTTTCCTTACTGTGATGTTTCTCAGAATCCACTGTGTGTAAGAACCATCTGAAAAGCATGTTGACAACACGTATTTCTGTGTTTCACCTTCAGAGATTGTGATTCAGTAGTAGAGATAGACAATAGGTAGTATCTCATGTTAAAAGGGACCTTGAATGAATGGCAGTATCCTTTCAAAGATAAATCCTCCCTGAGGGATGGTAGCTTGTTCATCTTTCTTGAGTCCAAGTTAACGTCCTGTTTATATTAGCCTTTAAATAAATACGTAGTGAATTTGAACTAGTTGGATAGGGGCAGAGGTGAGAATAAACTTTCCTTGAGTTATTCTATTCTTTGATCATGTTTATAGAATCTATCCATAATTCAAGGTTCAGCTAACTTCTAAATCTCCCTTCTACCTTATAGTAAAAAGAAGAGGGAAGTCTGGGAAGAGTAAGTCAAGAGATCTGGCTTTATTTCTACTTTTGTCAGTAACTAGTTGTGTGATTTAACTAAACCAAAAGCCCAATACTGTTAATTCTGACTCACAGCAGGAGTTTCTATAGAGTACCTGGTGGACTGGAACTGCCCACTTTTTGGGTAGCAGCTGTAGCACTTAACCATGACACCACCAGGTTTTCCAAGGCATTTAAATCCATCTACAGTTATTTGGGGCTTTGGTTTAAAAATATAGAATGCAATAGACTTATGGTTCACAAAAATGAGTAATCATGAAAATCACTGTAGAGGCTTTCTTTTTTTTACTCACAATGTATGTTTTCATTATAAATCCCAGTACCCCATCCCTGGAGATTCTAACTGAATAATCCTAAGGTATTTTTTTTTAAACCTCCCTAGATGATTCCAATGATCAGTCAGGTTTGGAAACCACTGGATTTGATGCTTTCTAGGTAAGTCCAGGCTTGTATTTCCCTTGGATAGCCATAGCCACCCCACCACATAGCAGTGACTAAGTGTATACGACAGTGTTTTCAAGTTTCATTATTTATTTATATTCTCATTCCAAATACATTGCACTTGACAGTAGAAGCCATACATTATCCTTTTCCCTTCAGCAGGGTTCCTAGCACAGTTTGTAGAATCTTGCTGATTGACTGACTGAAAGTAGCCAGAAGTTAGAAGTCATGGAGGGAAAGGGATTAGTGATAGTTGGGAAGATAGAGCTGTCTTGGTCTTAGCTGTGTGACTAGAATATCTTGGCAGAGGAGCTTTAAATAGATTGGGTAGGTGACAAAGGGAAACCTGGCAGAGAGGAAGACAGCAGTAGTCAAGGTAACTAAGCGTTGATGAGCATCTTAGTTGAGAATTCCCCAAAAGTGGAGGAGGAAGTGACACATGGGAGTGTGTGAAGGAAGACAGTGAGAGAGGAAGGGAGAACTAATAAGTGTAAGCAGCTGCATTTCTAAGGGCTGATGATAGTTTTCGGGAAGAGAGAAAAGATGAAAGTTTGCCGATGAACAAGCTATGTGTAACACAAAAATTCCAGAAAGCTTTAATTCCTGAAGATCAAAAGACATTGAGTTTTTTCCCAATTATTGTTAATTTGAGTTAATAATTAGATGTAAGAACTACATGTTCTGCTCATCCAGGGAAGACCGTGTTTGCTATCAAGCAGGAAGGAGGCTGTCTTGATTTACTTGATTGATTCTATTGGGAGAGTAACCTCCAGTAGAGGAGGTCTGCCAATAAGAGATTTTTAAAAGTAAAATTTCTGACTTACCTTTGAGCTCTCACTGTATGGACTGAGAGTGAGTAAGAATGACTTTGAATTGTCTTGTTCAGAGATGATATCGTTGGAGCCAGTTGCTGCTGACCTTGGTTCCGACTCACGATGACCCCACGCACAGCAGAAAGTAGTGCTGCCCCATCCTGCACTGTTCCGGGATAGTTGCTGTGCTCGAGTCCACCGTTGTAGCTACTGTGCATTTCAAGTGCCTTGCAATCTAAGAGGCTCGTCTTTCAACACTCTGTCAAACAATATTCTGTTGTGATCCACAGGGTTTTCTGAAGTAGATTTTCAGGCACTTCTTCCTAGTTTGCCTTAGTCTGAAAGCTCAAGTGAAACTTGTCTGCATAGATGACCCTGCTGGAATCTTAAAATACTTTTGGCATAGCTTCCAGCGTCCATAGCAACATACAAGTCATCACAGCATCACGAAATGACAGATAGGTGTTAGACAAATTATCATAGTGTCTGTGTTTCTTTTCAAAGGAGACTCAATATTCAGTTAGTAGGTCAAATAAAAGGTGATCCACTTTTAAAATTAACTGTGCAACCCAGAGATCACAGATCCTGGGAAGATAAGTATCTTAGTTATCTAATGTTGCTACACCAGAAATATCTAAAATTGATGGCTTTAAAAACAGAAATATATTTTCTCACAGTTTAGGAAGCTGGAAGTCTGGATTCAGGGTATCACTTCTAGGGTAAGGCTTTCTCTGTGTTAGCTTTGGAGGAAGGTCCTTGTCTCTTTTTAGCTTCTGCTCTGTGGCAATCTTCACGTGGGTTAGCATCTCTGTGCCCCAATCCCTGCCTGCTACCTTGACTACTTGATTACTTGCCTAATCTGCTCTTTCATATCTTAAAAGAGATTGGCTTAAGACAAAGCCTACACTGATACTGCCTCTTTAACATATACAAAGAAAACCCATTTCCAAATGGGATTATAACTACACATCTATGTATTAGGATTTATAACACAGTTTTGTTGGACACAGTTCAGTCCATACCAGCAAGGCAGTCATCAAAGAAAACACAGGCACAGAGTTCAGGTCAGAGAGGCAGAGGGCTGCCAAATTACAAGCCAAAGTTTAACGCATTATTTGAGTAAGGTAAAATCTTGACAATCATCAACTGATAAAGGTAGGAACATTAAAGAAATGCAGAAATACAGAGATGGGGGCCCTTAAAACAGAAGCAGGCATTCCTGTATACAGAAGATGGGACCCAGAAAGGAGACACAGTTCTGGCCAGACCACTCCCTTAGCCTCCTTATTTCAGGGTTATCATAATTTCATGAGACAAGTAGGCTGAAATAACCTTCTAAGTATCTCTTATGATTCACTGTATTTTAAAATGTGTGTATGTAATATTAGCAAGTAGAGAACCATTTAATATTAGCAACTGCTTTACCGTCTTTATGAAGTTCTGAATAGAAATACCGCTAAATGATTATGTATCTGGCTACCAGCAGAAAGTTTGGCAGTGCCAGTCCACCCAGAGGAGCCTGAGGAGAAAGACCTGGCAATCTAATTCCAAAAGATTATAGCTACTTAAAATCCTACGGAGCACAGTTCTGTTCTGAAATACATGAGGTCATCATGAGTCAGAGCTGACTTAGAGGCAATGAGTTTGGATTTTTCCAGGTACCATTAAATACAGATGTTGGAACTGAGACAAACTTGACCTGTTAATCATGGTCAAGGTTGTAGTGCTACAGTAGATACAGTAGACACTGATGTTGCTGTTTGGCTGCTCTGCAACCATTAACCTGTCTCGGTTTTACTGATAACTTTCAGGGAAGTCTTTTCATTTGTGGGACATTTTAGTGTAAATGTCAGCTGTGTATTTTGCCCTGCTGTAACCACAGGCCAAGTGCAGAACTCAAGATAAGCTTATTGGACTTGTCTAAAATCTTGACTGGTTGAATCAAGGGGAAAAAAAATCATTTAGAGCTTATATTCATTCTTGGTACTCTCATATCAAAGAGCACTAGGTATAAGTCTAACCTCCCCACCGCTCTATCTTCCCTTCCCTTTCTGTCTCTTTCTCCACCTCTCTTCCTCCCTCCTTTCACCTCTTCCCCCCTCCCTTCCCTCTTCCCTCTCCCTCCTGACCCTTCTGTCCACTCCCCTCCCAGGTCTTCTCTCTCTCCCTTCCCATTGTTTCCCTTTTTTACCTTCACTTCTCTATTCTCTTGCCTTGTTTTTTTAATCAGATCCACGATAATGGCAGATAAACCATTAATCATTTTTTTTCCTCATCAGTTAAATATGCACTGTAACTGTCTGTATTACTTAAAAGGTGGACAGGGGTAGGGGTGGGGGGGGCAGACCTCTAGGATAAAGCTGGGCCATGTGATCACTTCTGTTAGACGGTATATGGGAAAGGAGGGAGGCAGATCTATGGCTAAAAGTTCCACTTCCACCAAAGAGAGCAGAGCAGTTGTAATCCACAAGAGGGACATTTGGAGCAAGCTAGAGGTACCTACCATGTTGTTGTTGTTGGCCACTGTGAAGTCAGTCCCTAGGTCACAATGAGGCCATGCATAAGGAAACTACGCACTGCCCAGTCCTACACCGTCCTTGTGATTCGTTGTAGATTGGCCTGTTGTGATCCATAGAATTTTCACTGACTGATTTTAGGAGGTAAAATACGAGGCTTTTCTTCCTGGTCTACTTTGGTCTGGAGGCTTCATTGAAATCTGTTTGGCATCACAACAGCACGCAAGCCTAGTCCACCATAAACATAAGTAGTATTATTTCCTGACGTTTGAGCTTATTCATCACCCTTCTACTGTTCGTTAATGTGAAGCGTGTTGTGCACCGCTGTAGTTATGTTTCTATGTGACATGTATTACGGCTCTAGTTTCCTGTTGGGAAAACAAACTTCCTGTTGAATGAAGATATTTGACCAGAAGTGTACCATATTTCTTCACCATTACCCTTCCAAAGCACTCTGCTACCACACTGGAGGAGAAACTGTTTTTGCATGTGCTACCTTTGAGCTGACATGCTTTTTTCAAAAGAGTTGCTAACTGTCTCAGTTACTGAAAGGAAAACAGGTGAAAGTTGGAATTCAAAGGGCATTCATTTGCTCAGCAAGTCTCCGGAGTGTGCTTAGACATACTAGGAAGTCAGCGTGGCTTTGAGAAAGTGTGTGTGTTTTATCAGATGTTCTTGCTGAGGCACATAAAGAAGCAGTACTGAGGATATAGCAATGATATGTAGATATGTTTCTGGAAATTTAAACAGGAGTATTATTCAGCAAGTGAAAGACTGTGTCTGAGAATTGATAACCCTTTAGAGTCTCACCAGAAAGATTAGATATATATGTGTGTGTGTATATATATATATAGACAGATGAATAATACCATATATAGAAATTGAAGATGGACTGCTAGCCAATTCAAACTTTGAGTAACATTAAAGAGAGATTCCTCTTTTTCATCACGTTCCTTTTCTCATCATTTCTAAGTTTCTGTGTATTTTAAAGATTAACTTTTCTAGTTTGGGAGTCCTGGGTGACAAAAACAATTAACATGGTCATCTGCTAAATGAAAGGTTGAGGACTTAAGTCCACCCAAAGGCACCTCAGAAAAAAAGGCCTACTGTCAGGCTTTGAAAACCCTATGAAGCACAGTTCTGTTTTAGTACACATGTGGTCCTCACAAACTGGAATTGACTCAACTGTTGTTTTTTTCCTCCTAGTTTACATACAAGCTTATCAATAGTATTCAACCTTTCTTTTTCTTGACTTTGAGAATTTCAGTTGCTAGTGTTACAAGTAGAACTCACCTTATAAGTAAGAAAACTGAGGTTAAGTAACTTAAAAATTTTGTGGCTCTCCTTGATGGTTCAGACAGAATATGAACCAAGACAGACTATCTGCAGAATATATGTATGCTATTCCATCTGTTGCTAAATTCAACACATGTGTTTGAGATCTGATCCTTAGTCAAATTCTGCTTCTCTTGCATGAGACTTTTTGGTTCATATAGGATCATTATAGTCATCAATTTGTTAAATGTAGAGATAAGATTATAGTATTTTGAACATGGATATACCATGAATGCTGGGAAAATGTGGACAGTAGAACTGTCTTATCCACTTACTAGCTCTGTGAATATGGAAGAACTCTGATTCCTCACTTGTGATGAAGGAAACATTCTGCGTGACATACCTCAGACACAATTGAAAGATATAGGGACAAATGGTGTGAGTTGAGAAAGCACTGGAAACCTGATGGCACAGTGATTAAGATCTATGGCTGTTAATAAAAGGGTCAGCAATTTGAATCCACCAGGGGCTCCTTGGAAACTCCGTATGGTCACTATGCATTGGAGTCTACTTGACAGCAACTAGTATTTTTTTTGAAGTGTTAATAAAATTGGCATTATGAAAATAAAGTCAACTGAAGCCAACACCATCTTCTCATGATCTCTCATCTCCTTTTCTTGGTTTGCTCCTGTCTAATTTAGATCACAGATGCTCCTATCTGACACTGTCACCTTTTATGCAGAGTACTAAGACTGATTCCACAATTTAATGAAAACACAGAAGCAGCAAAGTGCTGAAATTAAATCCACAGAGCTAAAGCAAAGTTGCACTGAGTTTCAACTTCAGTTCACAATGGCAAAGTTAAAATAGGACATCGATTTACTTTCTTATTTTCCTAAAACTAGTGTAATGATGCAATTAAAAGACCATAGCTCAGAGTCAGATTTCCTGGGTGACAATTTGATTTGACTTCTTAACAATTATATGATATTTTGAACACAAGGTATTTTATAGATTCTGCAAAACTCAATTTTTTGTATTCTCACAGCTCAGAATTGAGCTCACATAACTATTAAACAGTGCTCCGTGTCCAGTCTTCCCCCCAGCCCCCTCCCTTACCTTCCCATCAAACCAGAAAGGATACAATCCATTATTTGCACTTGTCCGTCCTCTTACCACTCTCAAAGCAAACACACCCCCAATAAAAAAAAAAAAAAAGAAGAAGAAGAAAGAAAGAAAAGGAAATTGAACTCACTCATACCATCAGCAGCATTTTATTATCACCCTGTCCTCGGGGCAGCTGAGCAGGCATGGCCTGAGCATGCGCACACTTGGCTATTATTGTTCCCGTCAGTTGGTGTTACTGCACGTGTTGAGTTAATTTGCTATTGAAATTGCTTTCAGAAAGATTAGACAATGAATTTGCCTTTGAGACTAGAAGTATACACAGAAACAGAGGTGGCGTTTAAATCTGATATTCGTGAAGTAAATATTCATCACTAGAAAAACGATCACCAAGCCAGATTTGCTTGCAAAGAAAAAAACCAGAAAAATAAAAAATAAAAAGCAAGTGCTTTATGGCACTAAGACAGGAAGATTCCCACAAGTTGCTTAAACTGCGTTACATTTTGTTACTGAGATACAGCAAAAGGATCTCTTATCACACAACAAGCAACTCGACTACAGGAGAAATTCCAAATCCCCTAGAGCACATGTGAAAAAATTGCAAAGCAAAGAGATTGGTATGATAAAAGAGCTCTTTCAGCAAGTATAAAATAAAAATTTGAAGTGACAAGAAAACATTGTATCATTATTTGTTTGGCAGCATTTTTCTTCCTTTTCATTCGTATGTTAAAAAAAGAAAATGTGCCTATGATCTCCTAGAGATGATGAAATGTATAATACACTTCACAGAGTAAAACATTGCCCCTGAACTTACCACACAGTAAGTATGCAGTATATGTTAGCCATAATCACCATTACCATCCTAGTACAGAGGATTTTCGTTTTGATATCTCCTGTCTAGTAAACTACAGGGAATTGGAAACAATTCAAGTGGGTTATACCCAATTTGAAAATGCAGTGTGGGTTTGTGATCTTGGTGATTGCTGGGGAGAGTTTAACCGACGACTGTAGGAGATCTGCTAGGTATTTGTTTCACAAATCAAAGGGATAAACCCATTACTGTTGAGTCAAGATCAAAGGGATGAATAAAGTGGAAGAAGACTTTCCACAGCCTGCCCAATGCGGAATGGATTTTCCTGCCTTTGATTGAAAGTTACTCCTGTGCTGCCTTAAGGAATTGGTATCCAGCTCCATGATAGACTGCTGCTGTCTCCGTAGCCAAGAAAACTGGAGACATTTGTATGTACCACCTTGGTTTTTTTATTCAAAAAGTGTAATAAGTGTTAATTCATAGCTTTAGAATTTTTGATTTTAGCAGCTTACTTGGAACTGCAAGTGCATTTTAAGGACTTTACTGAAAAGTTTCTCAAGTAAACAAATGTGAGCCTGAGCTCAGTGAATTTACACAATGTTCAAGTACACAGCTGAATTTTATTTTCAACCTCTGAATTTTAATTTTTGTCTAGCTCAAGCTGTTGCATTCCTGAAGACATAAAGGGAAGATTTTCTAAAGTCACGAGTGATGCTAATTGCACTGTGAATTCTATCTCAAGATCCATTTCCTGTTTAGAAAATCAACATTTTGAGATACTTTCTCAAAGGTTTCTTAGATTGTGTTCAAGGGCCTCTATTTAACATAATTTCTTTTTTTGAAACAAATTAATTTTTGATGTCTGATATACTGTTTTGACTAACTAAAACAAGATCATTAAATATGGAAAAATGGGTTAGGTACACATATATCACTCCTCACACACACATCTTTATAGACTGTTTTGTGAAGGGTAAGCAAAGATTACGTATATGGGACCTTTACTACTTTTATTATTTTTAAGAGTGCAAAGATTATAACAACACAGGTTATTTGATTTTGTGGTCTCAGGAGAAGGAAATCTCTCTTATGATCCAGAGGACTTACAGAAATTTCAGCACAAAAATGGTTCTGTGTTTTTTTTTTTTTTTTTTCCACTTGGTCACATTGTTTTGTCTTGTTTGTGTATTATAATTTTATGATATTGATTGCTGCATTTCAGTTAGGCTTTTAGTACTGAAAACTAGAAATGCCTTGGCTATTGAGTGCCATGTATGCTATCTCATAAGATAGTCAATTAGTTATGGTATAGTATCTCTGGACAAGTAGATTTTTTTATGAGTGTATCATACCAGGAGGGGCCCTGGTAGCACCCTGGTTAAGAACTTGACTGCCAACCAAAAGGTAAGTGGTTCAAATCCACTAGCAGCTCCATTGGAATGGCAGTCTACTTTTATGAAGATTTACAGTCTTGGAAACACTATGGGGCGGTTCTACTCTGTCCCGCAGAGGTTCACTATGCGTCTGAACTGACTTGGTGGGGTGAGTTTGGCTTTTCTTTCTTTGGTAATCATTACCAGTATTTAAGAGAGAATTGATAAATTCCTCTGAGGGCATAGAAAAATTCACAAATGTCGTTGGCTATTGTGGAATATGCCCCCAAACCGACAAAAACAAATGATCTGATAGAGAGGTATAGTGGTGTGTGTTCAGGTTTTATATGGCAAATTGACTTGGACTGTAAACTTTCACTTAATCACAATAAAATAAAATAAATCATCTGGAGGCACAGTGACTATAAGACTGCAGATTCTCCTTTGTGGCAAAAACATCTATGAACCATAAACTTGCTAAGAGTTTATCTTACACAAAAAAATTTAATTTCAGGTAATTTCCCTTGTTTCTTGAGAGATAATTTTAAAACTTTAGCATTTTTGAGTAGTTGGGGGTACCTTTATTATGTTAAATCTCCAGACAATACCTGAGAATTTGTACAAATGATTGGGGGCTAGCTGGGCCACAAGAACCACCTGTTTTCAGCTGATCTCAGGAAGCAGAACATGACTTAATCAGTCACACCAAGATTACCCAGTGGTCAATTTTCTACTCTGTCTTTCCTCCTTAACAACTCATTGAAACTAGTCTAAGATGAGCCTTCCTGTTTTTCTGAATAGAGATGTATCCCTATGTGCATACAGATGAACTCCTCAAATCAACCTTATATACTTATTGTTGGGCTTTGATTATTTTGATACTAGTTTATTTGGTGTAGGACACCTGCTGGTATACTGGTTAATCCTCTCAAGGATGAAACTTCTTTTGGAGTTTTTTGTCAATGATGTGTTTTTTTTTACTAGTGGAGTAGATGATGAATCGTTGTTGGTAGTATTTTATTATTTGAAAAAAGCAGGCTATATGTCAGTAGCGTGTTCCATTTGCAAGTGGGCCACATTGGTACCATGTTCCATTAAGTATATCATAAATGTAGTATGTATCGGTACCATGACCCAGGAAGTTTATAGAAAATGACAGGGAAGTGAGAACTTTATAAAAGATGCCATCAAGGAGACGGCTAATGCAAGTAGGCCTCATTGGTCCCATGTTTCATGAAGCACATCACCAACATGATACATATTGCTACTATGGCTCAACAAGTTCACCACACACTGTTTTCATCCCCCAAATAATTCACTTACTTAAGTATTTCCAAACCCCAGTTATTATACCTTCCCAATAACATGACGGACACGGTAAATATACTTGCAAGCCGTATCTTGCTGTACAGAAGCCAAAAGACATACAAGTTTCACAGAATCATTCCTCCAGGAAGCATTCCTTTATACAAATGACTCTCAGTGCTCAAATATGTGGTGTAGGCCAACTTCCTTACTTTTTAGACTCATGCCAGTGTCTGCCACAATGTCAGAATATACTAACGTGGTGCAAATGCCTGCCAATAAACCTCCAGGGGCAGAAAATATGAGTAGGGGTTTCATCCATCAGTATGAACAAAAGAGTTAAAGTACTTGTTTGCTAACCAAAGTTCAGCAGTTTAAACCTCTCAGCTACTCCATGAAACAAAGATGTGGTATTCTGCTTCTACAAAAACCTGAGCCGTGGAAATTCTGTGGGTCAGTTCTACTCTGTCCTATAGGGTCTGTATGAGTTTTAACTTGGTATCGTCACTTATTAGTAGTCTTAACAACATTATTAAAAAAAACGAAAAGAAAAACAGGAGAAGAGAAAATGCTACTCAAATGCTCAGTTGAGGGCTTAAATTTGTTCCTCAGTGTTCAAGTAAGTAGTGTTGTTTTTAGTGCAAACTATTGTCATGGATTGAATTGTGTCCCCTGCCCCCAAAATACGTCGAGCTGGCTAGAGTATAATTCCTGGTATTGTATGATTGTCTACTGTTTTGTCATCTGATATGATTTCCCTATGTAGTCTAAATCCTATCACTATCATGTTAATGAGATGGAATAGTGGCATTTATATTAATGAGATCTACAATATTAGATAGTGTCTTAAGCCAGTTTTGTTTGGGACATAAAAGAGAGAAGTGAGCAGAGAGACATAGGGACCCCAAAAAGTGGCATCAGAAGCAGAATGCATCTTTTGGATTTGGAGTTCCTATGTGGAGAAGCTCCTAGTGCTCAGGCAGATTGATGAGAAGGACTTTCCTCTGGAGCCCACAGAGAGAGAAAGACTTTCCCTGGAGTTAGTCCCTTGAATTTGAACTTCTAGACTAATGGACTGTAAGAGACTAAACTTCTGTTAAGGCCATCAAATTGTATTTCTGTTATGGTAGCACTAGGTGATTAACACAACTACTCAAGAATAATCTTCCATTCTTCACCTTCTCCTTGAGTTTTTCAAAGGATCAATCAGAAAAAAAGAGGAGTAGATATGACCACTGAGTGTGGTTTAAGTCATCAAGCTTATACTGAAAATCTATCTGGATAGAAAAGCATTTTGCTTTTATTATTTTTTCTAAATTTTGTTGAATCAAAAATACGGTTGGTACCAAATTGTGCTATAATCAATGATAGTGTAACTTTCACAAAGTGTTACCGTTTTACCATGGTTTATTTGGTGTAAGTATTTTGAATGGTGTTACCTAAAACAGAATACAAAGGAATTTTAAGAAAATGATAATTCTTGTTATCTCTTTATGTTTGACAGTTTACTTTTAGGAGTTCCTTTTTAAGATCTGGGAATGTAAAACAACTACCTGTCAAAACAATGAATTGCAACTTGAATGTGGTTAATACTTCATCTGGCTTCCAGGGTGTCTACTGGTCATCAAGAACATTTAATGGTTCTGTGCTTCTATAGGATATTGTTCTGCTGACCTCTTACTGGAGGCAAGGGAGTGGGTGGAGAGGAGGGGATAAGGAGATTGTTGGAAAGATAAGACCTGTATGGAGCAGAGAGGAAGAGTGTGCTGTCACCAGGCAGGGAGAGCAGTGGGAGCTGTGTATAGGTGGGCATGCAAATTTATATGGGAATGTACATTTTCATTCAATCATAAAAAAAAAACTAGTGTTTTTTTGTTGTGAGTCAATAATATTCCCAATATTTGGTTAAATGTAATAAAAGGTGCCACCACTCATATGTCAGTTGGTTGTACTGTGGTGGCTTATGATAATGGACTCTATGCCACTGATATTTCAAATACCAACAGGGTTACCCATCCTGGACAGGTTTCAGTGGAGCTTCTTGGCTGAGGCAGACTATGAAGAAAGATCTGTCAGTCTATGTAAAAAAAAAAAAAAAAAAAGAAAGAAAAGAAAATTGACCAATGAAAACCTAATGTATAGCAGCAGAAAATTGTTTGATACAGAGCTGGAAGATGAGTCTCTCTGGTTAAAAAGCCAAAACCAAATGAAGCTCTTGCTGTTGAGTGGATTCTGACTCATGGAATATGAAGCATGACTAGAGAAGATCTGCCTCCTCAAAGTAGAGTTAACCTTAATGATGTGGATGGAGTCAAGCTTTTAAGAGACATTCATTTGCTAACATGACATGAATCAAAATGAGAAGAAATAACTGTGAACATCCATTAATAACTGGAACATGGAATGTGCCAAGTATGAATCTAGAAAAAAATAAATGGAACACATAAAGATTGATATCCTAGGTATTAGTGACCTGAAATGAACTGGTACTGGTTATCTTAAATTGGGCAATCTTATGGTACACTATTCTGGGAAAGACAAATTAAAGATGAATGACATTGGATTTATTGTCAAAAAAAACATTTCAAGGTCTATCCTGAAGTACAACACTGTCAGTGATAATATAATATCCATATGCTTACAAGGAAGACCAATTGATATGACCACTATTCAAATGTATGAGCCAACCACTCATATCCAGATTAAGAAACTGAAGATTTTTAATAACTTCTGCCGTCTGAAATTGATCAAACATGCTATCAAGATGCATTGATAATTACTGGTGGCTAGAATATGAAAGCTAGAAGAAATGAAGGGTTGGTAGTTGGAAAATGGAGCTTTGGTGATAGAAATGAGCTAGAGATTACATGATGGAACTTTGTGAGACTAATAACATATTCATTTCAAATATCTTTTTTCCAACAACATAAACTGTACATGTGGACCCTGCTGAATGGAATACACAAGAATCAAATGGACTGTATCTGTGGAAAGAGATGAAGGAGGATATTGAAAACATTGATATAATTGATAATATTGACATATCAATATTGACAACGTATCAATATTGTCAGTCAGAAAAAGGCCAGGGACTGACTGTGGAAAAGGCCGTGAATTGCTCACATGCAAGTTCAAGTTGAAAGTGAAGAAAATTAGAACAAGTCTACAAGAGCCAGGGTATGACCTTGAGTATGTCACCTGAATGTAGAGACCATCTCAAGAATAGATTTGGCAAATTGATCTTGAATGACCAAAGACCAGATGAGCTGTGAGATGTCATCAAGGACACGATACGATGAGAAACCAAAAGGACGTTACAGAGACCGGACAGAAAGAAAAGACCAAAATGAAAGAAGAGGCTCTGAAACTTGCTCCTGAAAGTGAAGCAGGTAAAGCAGATGGAAGTGATGATGAAGAAGAAGAGCTCAGTGGAAGATTTGAAAAGGCAGCTCAGTAAGACCAAGTATTATAACGAAATGTTCAGAGATCTGGAGGTAGAAAACCAAAAGATGGACACGTGCTGCATTGCTCAGACTGGAAGAACTAAGGAAAAAACTTCCAGCCTTAAGCTGCAATATTGAAAGATTCTACCAGCTGTAGTAGTTAAGAATTACTGCTGTTAACTAAAAGTTTGGCAGTTGGAATCCACCAAGTGCTTCTTAGAAACCTTATGGGGCAGTTTTACTCTGTCCTTTAGAATCAGAGTCGACTCAGAATAGATTTCATGGAAACAGGTTTTTTTTTTTTTTAAGCTGACTCCCAGAGTATTCAAGGAGCGCCTGGTGGATCTGAACTGCTGACATTGTGGTTAGCAGTAGTAGCACTTAACCCACTACCCACCAGGGTTTTTTTTGAGAGGGAGGGGCAAAATATTGGATGATGCAGAAATCATCAAAAGAAGCTTCAAGGAATATTCAAAAGTGTTTGGTCAGTGTTTGGCATTCAAATGTCTCAGGAAGTAGCATATGATCAAGAACTGATAGTATTCAAGGAAGAAGACCAAGCTGCACAGAAGGCACTGGCAACAAACAAGGATCCAGGAATCGATAGAATACCAACTCAAATGTTTCAGTAGATAGATAAAAGGTTAGAAGCACTCACTAGTCTATGCCAAGAAAGTTGGAAGACAGCTACCCAGCCAACTGACAGGAAGAGATCCATATTTGTACCTATCCCAAAGAAATATGTTACAACAGAATGCAGAAATTAATTGATGATATCATTCATATTACACACAAATAAAATTTTGATGAAGATAACTCCAAAGTGGGTATAGCAGCACCTTGACAGAGAACGGCCAGAGATCCAAGCAGGATTCAAAAGGGGATGTGGAACCAGGGATATTATGGCTGATGTCAGACGGATCTTAGCTGAAAGCTGAGATTACCAGAAATATGTTTATTTGTGTTTTATTGACTATGCAAAGGCATTTGACTGGGTGAGTCATAACAGATTATGGCTAACATTGCAAAAATGGGAATCACAGAACAGTGAGTTGTGCTCTTGGGAAACCTATATATGGATCAAAAGGCAATGGCTGGAACAGACCAAAGGGATTCTGCATGGTTTAAAATCAGGAAAGGTATGCATCAGAGTTGTATCCTTGTACCATACTTATCCCATCTGTATGCCAAGCATTTTAGTCATCTAATCCTGTTATCACAGAGATACCACAAGTGGTTGGCTCTGCTCTTGGCACTACTTCTAGGTGGCATGAGGTCCCCAACTCTCTCAGCTAGCGTCTGTCCTTTATATCTCAAGAGATTGCCTCAAGGCACAATAGTCCTGCCCCACCAACAAAAATAACACTCATCCTCCCTCATTAACATGATAGAGGCAGAGTTCACAGCATGGAGGAAAATCACACAAAACCCAGAATCACGGCCTAACCAAGTTGCTATACATATTTTTGGGCAAACATAGTTCAACCCACGGCACCAAGGAAACAGCCTGAGAAGCTGGACTAGGTAAAGAAGGATGCAACATTAGGATTGGACGAAAACTCATTAACAACTTGTGGTATGCAAATAATACAACCTTGCTTGGTGTAAGTGAAAAGGACTTGAAGCTCTGATTAAGATCAGACAGTAGCCTTCAGTATATATTATATTGCAACATTAAGAAAACAAAATTTCTCACAACTGAACCAATAGAGAACCTCCTGATAAAGAGAGAGAAGACTTAAGCCGTCAAAGATTTCACTTTACTTGAATCCACAATCAATGCCCATGGAAGCAGCAGTTACAAAATCAAACCATATATTGCATTATGCAAATCTGCCCCAACAGACTGCATTAAAATGTTAAGAGGAAAAGATGTCACTTTGGGGACTAACGCACATCTGACCCTAATGACATTTTCAGTCACCTCATACACATTCGAAAGCTAGTGAATGACCAAAAAAGAATAGTCACAATTGAATTATGGAGTTGGCAAAGAATGCTGAATATGCCACAGACTGCCAGAAGAGGAAACAAAACTGTCTTGGAAGATGGATGACCAGCATGCTTCTTGTTAAAGAGAGTGATGAGACTTTGTCTTACATATTCCAGCCCTGTTATCAGGAGGGACAAATACCTAGAGAAAGACATCAAACATGGGAAAGCAGAGGGCCCAGAAAGAAGAGGAAGACCTTTAATGAGAAGGATTGATGCAGTGTCTCCCATCATGGGCTTAAGCATGGTGATAATTGTGAGGATGAAGCAGGACTGGACGGTGTTTTGTTCTGTTGTACATGAGGTTGTCATGAGTTGGAATTGCCTCCATAGCACCTAACAGAAACAACAAATATAATGAACACTGCAATAAACCAAACCAAACCAAACCAAACCTTGAATACATTTAGGAAGCAGGACATTATTTTTTCTTATGTGAAACACATTGTGCAGTACACTTTTTTCATCCCAGGTTGATATGTTAATGAGTTAATTCCCTTCAGGATGGCATTCTGAACATAAAGAGTTAATATCTACCACCTGCTGTCACTTCAGATGTACTCATTTTGACAGGAAACCTAGCTGTCCCAAAGATATTCCCCTATCAGCGCACATGTCTTGTGCTGGGAAGGGTGCAGCAGTCCTCTGTTGTGTTAGCCCAGTACAGCACAGTAGCAGCCAGGAGGTGTAGTTCCAGAGGGTCTGTCAAATGTTTCCCACCATGATCATTTTACAAGGGGATACTTGAATCAATACACAAATTTGACATTAGAAGAAAGATACGGTTCTTACTGTTAGCTGGGTCCAATTCACGGTGACCTGACGCACCACAGCATGAATATTCTATCCCCTCATCATTGACTCCAGATTACACAGTGTTCTGTTGTGCTCCATAGTGGTTTTATTGGCTAATTTTCAGAAGCAGATGGTCAGTCACTTCTTCGTAGCCTTAGTCTGAAAGCTCCATGGAAACACCGTCATCATCACACCAATGTGGAAGCCTCCCCTGGTAGACGGGTAGCGGCTGCGTGTGAGGTGCATCGACCAGAATCAAGCCAGAATCTTCCTCAAGCGAGGTGAGAATCCTACCACTGGATCTTCTCCAGTAACTCCAATATAAAACATTTTTTTATTTTTACTCTCTCCTTGCTGTTTCCTTTCTTTCTTCCATCCTGAACTATGAAAAAAATGCAGACTTTTTACACTGAAGCACAATCCCTGTTCACATAGCTCCTCCTTTCCCCTAATCACTCACTTCCGTTTAGCCTGCTGGGCCCTTTTAGGACTGACATGTTGAAGGCTTTTCAGTTGCTATTTCTTCTGTCTAGAACATACGTCTTTGCATGGCTATGTTCTATCGGTCAGGTTTCAGATCAGAGGCCTGGGTTTAAATCCTGGTTCTGATACACCCTGTAACTTTGTGCAGGTTATATTGCAGGACCTTAGTTGTCCTGTTTGTGATGGATTTCTGGGAGGACGAAACTAATTTAAAAAGAGAACACAAATATGGTACATTACTTCTCCTTACCTTTAGTTCCCCAATTGCCCGGGGCTTAAGCTTTGTAGGGCACAGCCTTTCCATGTTTCCTAGGACAATGAGACTACAATCCCAGAAGGGTAAATTTAGCTGCTCAGTGTAGGCCTAGAACATAGGACTCTGTTCAACTGAAAGTCTTGGGAACTAGAGTGTGAAATAAAGGCAAGTCCTGCCACCCCAATCTGGAGGGCAAACAAGGGGAGCTTCTCTGAAGCCCAGGTTGTCTGGGCTCTTTTGTAAGCAGTCAGATACTTCTGGGGACTAGGAAAACTATCTATCTAATGCTTTTACAAACTGTCGTAGTGTCTTAGGGCTCTATGGCAAAGTAATACAAGGCAAGTGGCTGATAAGAGCAGAAATTTATTGTCTCAATTCTGGAGACCAGGAGTCTGAACTCAAGATGTTGGCAGAGCCTTCTTCCCAAAAGCTTTGGGAGAAAATCCTCTCTAGTCTCTTTCAGCTTTTGGTAGCCCTGGGCATTCCTCTACTTGAAGCTGCGGCACAGCTCTGACGTCATATGTCAGTCTTTCCTCTGTCCCTACCTGTGTCTCTTTTATAAGATACCACTCGTATTGGATTAGGATCCACCATGGGAATCCTGGTGGCTTGGTGGTTAAGTGCTACCTCTGCTAACCAAAAGATTAGCAGTTCAAATCTTCCAGGTTTTCCTAGGAAACTCTGCGGAGCAGTTCTGCCCTGTCCTATAGGGTCACTATGAGTCAGAATTGACTTGATCATGGTG
Organism: Heterohyrax brucei; assembly: GCA_028571685.1. Lineage (NCBI taxonomy): Eukaryota > Metazoa > Chordata > Mammalia > Hyracoidea > Procaviidae > Heterohyrax > Heterohyrax brucei. The sequence goes on along the minus strand of CM053146.1, from coordinate 38,060,720 downwards.
TTTCTTTCTGGGGGAAGGGGTATACTCCAGCATAATTGATGACATCATCAAGGAATCTACTTGCAAACAAGATCACATTCAAAGGTATCAAAGGTTAGAACTTAAATATATCCTTTTTCCTGGAGGGGGGGAGAGTTAAAATTCATTACATAACTTCACCTTACATTCATTGTTTGCAGAACTTAGTGCTCTGAAGATCTGGAGGAAACTTTTGTTCATGTACTATATTATTTATGATTTTGGTGTTTCTGCTTACAACTTCCTAATCAAGTTATCAAATCTTGAACAGCAACAACAGAAAGCCATCATTCATTCATTTATCTATTCTTCAATTCTTTTAATAAAACCAAGTGGGAAGCAGGATATGCAGATTGGAATCAGGTTGTCTAGGTTTCTCTGCGAGTTTATTAGTAAATATTTGTCTGACATTTGGTAAATTACTTATCTTTTCTGAGCCTCAGTCTCTTCCTTTGCAAAATGGGGATAATTGTAGTATCTGTCTCCATAGGGTTGTTGTAAGAGATAGAAGTTTTTTAATAGTTCATTCTAAGCTCTGAATATATGCTAGCTATTTTGAGGCAATCTCTGTGTTGCGCAGTTTGTGCTGGGTAACTAACGTAAAGGCTGGAAGTTTGCACCCACTCAGTAGTGGGGAGGAAGAAAAGTCTGGTGACCTACTTCCATAAGGAGCACAGGCAGGAAAACGTTATGGAGCCATTTTACTGTGTAACATATGGAGGGAATTGCCATGAGTTGAAACTGACTCAGTAGCTATGAGATTTTTTTTTTCACTTACTATTGAGATAATACTTGGTACATGGTAGTATATTTATATCACAAATTTGTTCCTTAATGATAGCTCATGTTTATTATCCCCATTTTGCAGCTGACCAGTTTGAGAGTTGAAGCCCTTTGCCCCAGGTGACCCAGCAAGGGAGTGGTGGAGCCGAATTTGAAATCCCTGTTTGTCTGACTCCAGACAACTATGTCTTGCCTCCTAGACCATGGAGTCCCTGAGTCAGAGCTGGGTCCCCAGAAGCTCCTTTGCAAGCCAGACGTGTGGAACAGAGTGATTCTCAAGATGTTTTCAGATTTTGTTGAGGTCTCGCAACAAAGCTGGGTTTTTCTGGGGGCTTACTCACAGTGTTGTATTCCACTACAGAGCTGAACGCAGAGGCTGTGTTGAACTGTTTTTTTCTCCTTGTCATTTAAAGTCAATAAAGTCAAGATCCAGAATAGCATGGTGAAATATATATTGTTCACAGCCTTTTTCTGTTCACTGAACTTTCCAATTAGTGTCCACTTAAATGGATGCTGGGCAGAATTTCTTAACAAGTTATAGTGTCATGTTGAATTGTGGTGATTATAAAGGGTATAGTGACAGAAAAGACTCATGATTTCTTTTTCCTTTTCCTCACATTGCTTGGCGAAAACTGGCTGTGAAAAATAATCCTTAAGTTAAGAGTTCCCTGGTGTAAAGGGGCATTAAGCCTTTTTTTTTTTTTTTTGGCCATTTCGTTGGCAAAAGTCCTTCTAATTTAAATGTTCCACTGCCATGAGTTTTGTTTTTAAGACTATAACTGCACATGTTGCCCTCAGGGCAATGCTATATTGATTATAAAATGTCTCCAGCACATTTCCGCTCTTGATCTATTTAGGTATAGAACAAAATATTGTGAGTTTTCTATCCTTCAGTCCAAATGTCATTTGCCATGAGCTATTTTCTTGTGCTCAGCTGCTTTCCTTTTCTTCTGTTTATCTTATTTTGCATACACTTTTACTTTTTTTTAAAATTCGTAATAATATGGGATTATGCTATGTTCTCAGGATGAATTTGAAAATTAAGACTGATATTTTATTTTGTGACAAGAAAGCCAGGATTTTTTTTTCTTTTATTCTCCTTTACAAAAAAGAAATGCCCCAGTCAATGAATAATTTAAGTCCTTGAATGCTGAAGAACGTATTTGAGTATTTCCCAGTACAGCTGTCTTTATTTTATGTTTCCTTCCCTGGGGCAGGAGTGGTACCTGATGCTATAATACGAACTCAATTAGTCACGTCCTTTCCTGGGGCTGGATGGTGATGAGAGTCTCATCTCTCAGAGGTTTATTTCATGTTCAGTAAGAGAATTCAAGGAACACTACTGTCAGCCTTATTCAGTCTCCATCGCTTTTTACCTGATAAGATTAGGAGCATAGGCCCCCAGCTTCCCTCATGCTAAATCCATGCGAGTGGGCTTTCCTATAAAAATATGGTTGTCTCTGACTTTTGCCCAAGGATCAGCAGTTTGTGGTTAGGGATTAGAAAAGATTCTGTCTTTAGCTCTCTCCCAGCTCTGTTAACAGTGAGGATAAAGCAGTGTTTCTAACTGTGCTTTGGTTCTGATCTCTGGTTCAATCTGATCAAGATTTGTTAACGGCATTTCTATCTCATTTAAAAAGTGCACATGCACACTAATGAAAAGTGGTGAATTTGTTCATCATCAATTCATAATGCAGTGGTAACAGAGGATCATTTACACTGCATTACAGTCTCTTTCCGGTTTCAAAGGCAATTCTAGTGTGTGGCAGATTACTAGTACAGCTAGTCTACTATTTGTGAAAATAGATTAGGTTTCTTTGTAAATTGGTTGTTTGGAACTCAAGATCATAACAATCTATAGGGATATTATTAAAAATACTAATACAGTTCCCAGGTCAGCCATGAACATCTATAAGCCCCAAACACCATTACAGGGTGGTGATGAAACCAACAACCACTATCATTTAGGAATGTTTTGGGAATTTTAGTAACCTCCATTGCGGCCCTGGTCTTATGATTTAATATTTTTCTTCCATCTCTGCCATCTCCACCATTTCCACAACTGACCATTTAAAGATACTTTTCTATCTTATCCCTTGGAATTTCTGCATTTGATCTGTCTTTTGATTTATCTCAATTATTTTCAGATGTCCGCCTGGCTCACCTGCCTCGCAAGTCTCAGCCCTCATTTATGTTAGGCTGTCTACCTGAGATGCTCTTCTATCTGTTCTTCTCCTGCCTGACTCCTGCTTGTCTTGTACTCTGGGTGTCACACCTCTGCAAATCCTTCCATGTGTTCCTCTTTCTAATGCCTCAAGTTTGTCTTAGATCTGTCCCATCTTTATGACTGTCTAGGACTCTGAGACTACAGGTAGCCCCTGAAACATAGTAATAACTAAAATTTTAGGCTGGTTTCTATTGGTAGACATGGAGCTAAAGACTTTTTAATCTCGTTTGGAGAATGGTTAGACACTTGGCTGCTAACTGAAAGGCTGCTGATCTGAATCCACCCAGAGGCACCATGGGATAAAGGACTGGTGAAAACACTGTGGAACGCAGGGCTATTCTGCAACACATGAGGTGGTTACGAGTTGGAACAACTTGATGACAACTTTTTTCTTTTTGATATTTCTCATAATCCTAAGAAGATATTAATATTGTTTCTATTTTATAGATGCAGAAACAGATTACTACAGCTATCATTCATTTTATAAGACTTAGGCTTCCACAGTACCAGATGGACAGGAGGTGTTCAAAAAGATGTTTGAGTGAATGAAAACGCATGGAATCTTTAGAAGGAATTATTTGTTTATCTCAATAACAAGTTGTTGTGATTGCTCCATCTCAGATACTATTGTGTACACTGGCATGCAGAGAAAACAGAGACTCTGCCCCTGTCCTCAAGGAGTTTAGGGTCCAGCGCAGTGGCTCTCAACTTGAGGATACAGAGGAAGGAAGGAAAATCAAAACTGCTTGTGGAACTTTGCCTAAACAGCACTTAGATGCTCTACAAAAATCCTTGTTTTCTCACCTCACAACTTGTTTACTCTGAGAAACACTTTGTTTCCTGAGCCCCAAATAGTTATAGTGCTCAGACCACTAAAATGTTGTTATGCAAAACCCTCTCCTTATCCAAAAATTGGGCTGAGCCTAAAGGCTTTGTAATAACCTTGACTTGTACTGCTTTTTATTTTTTTAATAAAAAATGAGAGAGATTTTACAACCACGTCCTTCTGAAGTCCCTCTGCATTAATTAGACTTAATTGTGTAAAGTGATCTGATGATTAATTTAAAAACTAATAAATTATTAACATTCTGATAAGTAATATTAACATGCTAATAAGTATTCAAATTTACAAACCATTCATTTTTTAAAATACCACCTCCATACCGTATTGCCAAATCAAACAAAAAATACTACCTACAGGAAACTCTGTACTTTGATTGGTTTCATTGTCATCTACTTTCCTGGTTGACCTTTTCATCAGGGAAGAACTGGTGCATTTATTAGGTTGAATAGGGAATAAGGAGAGAGGAAGTTGCACTTGTTTCATATGTCTAACCATGAGTCAAAATCAACTTGACTTCAGCCGATATTAACAGCAGTAAGAATCTTCTAGCAGTAAGATTCTACCACATTTTTTTAGTGGTAGAATTCTTGCAGAAGACCTGACTTCATTCCCAGTCAGTGTACTCCAAATGCAGCTGGAACTAGGGGACTGAAAAGCATAGTTCTTCTAGCAACACGGGAAAACTGAGGCTGGAGACCTGAGCGACTTTTCCGCAGAGCAATTTCCCCAACCCCCCTGCCCTTGGGAAACATAACACTAGCATTCTATAGGGCCCAGATGGCTATACTTAAGAGGAGAACTCACAGCCATGTAAAAAACTGGCATGAATTCAGCAACTTCACTGTGCCCTGGGGATAGTACCCCCTGCCCCCGACAGTTGGGCTCTAGGTTGGTAACTGAACTCCAAGCTGGCAACTCATAACTTGGACAAGAAAACTAGGGAGGTCATGACAGATGATTTGTTTCGAGTTTTCTCTTCCAGGTAGCTGAACAGCTCCCAAACCCGATGCTCATGGCCCTGAAGACTCATAATGGACTGTGACACTACAGGCCCAGGTGGTACCCAGTACCTTATCACTCCAGCCGCCTAGGAAGATCAAAAGTATTGAAGAAACCCAGATTCCTCTTCAAAGCATCTTCCCTAACCTCTTAAATTCCCTACCTCTGATCTTACCATATAGCCTCACCCTTTAAAAACCCTTGCATAAACAGTGGACTGGGCAGATTTTTGGAGGAGTTCTCCCCTCTGCCACTCTTGTGTAGCTGGCACATAAATAAAATCTTTGATTTAATTCACCCTAACCTCCTGTTTCAGTGATTGGTCTTGCAGCAGTTGGCGCAAACTCCAATATTTCTCCTGTGACACAGCCACCACTCATCTGCCATTGCAGGTTGTGTGTTGCTCTGATGCTGAACAGATACAAACAGAACTTCTAGACTAAGATGGACTAGGAAAAAAGGCCTAGCAACGTGCCTCTGAAAATCAGAGTGAAAGCCCTGTGGATCGTGCTAGTTTAGTCCTGTTGTGCGTAGGTTGCCCATGAGTTGAGGATGACTGGACAAAAGCTAACAACAAGAAGAAGAGTCTTTCTTTTCAGCCTAGAAAGAGTTAGGGGGAATGACCTTCTTGGATTACCACTGGATATTCTGCAGTCACAAACTACTACTGGGTTATACAGCATAATGTGTCAGTATCTAGTACACTACCAGGCACAGATAAGATGTTTAACTAATATTTGTTGAGTGAATGAATAAACAAATAGACATCTTATCTGCTATTTATACCTCTTCCTTCCATCTTGGTGTTTTGCCAGTGTTGTTGGCTATCAAACTGATTGTTCTTCCATTAGAAGGAATAGAAAAAGTAATTCATGTACTTGAGAGTGACTAAAATACTATTCCTTTCATTATATGAGGAAATATAAAATGTTTATATATATGTACATATACACAGTAACTCAAATTGGAAATTAAATCTCTTCGTATAGAGTTAATAATTTTTTTCTATGGATGATTAGTAGCTGTTGACAGTAAAGTTCTAGAAGGTTGCCCAGCATATTTTCTCATAAACATTACTTTTTTCTGGACAAAATGAAACATTTTGGTAAAAAGTAGTAGGCAACTACAGAAAGACTCTCTCTTTTGGGGAGTCAGGAGTGGGAAGGATATAACTGGTTTGGATGTTAATACACTGTCAACTTGCAACTTTATTCCCTTCCAAAACATGCTTTTCCTACTTAGCAGATTCAACACGTAGTTAATCAGATTGCTAAATAGTTATTGTACAGGTGTTAGAAAGATTATAACAGCTTTAAGGAGTTTTCCTCAGACCACTGGTATTTGCAAGAATAGCAACATAGTTATATCATATATTTTAGTAATTGGATAGAATTTTCTCATTACCCACCTCTTTGAAAAAAAAAAAAAAAAAAACCTATTGCCAACTGAGTCAATTCTGGGACCCACCGCTCACTCATTGCTGTCAAATTGATTCTGATTCATAAATGACCCTATAGACTAGAGTAGAACTGCCCAGTAGAGTCTGCAAGGAGCACCTGGTGGATTTGAACTGCCAACTTTTGGTTAGCAGACATAGCACTTAATCCCTATGCCACCAGGATTTCCACCCATCTCTAAGGTCCCAGAAATGTTTTAAACAGGCCAGAAGATTGACTTTACCTTAGACTTAACATCTATGGATGAGAAGGCATGCCAGAAACTAGAAAGGCAAGAATTGTTTTTGTTGCCAATCAGTGATATTTCAGTTTAAGCAGTGTTGTTTGGTATATAAAGTGCCTCAGTTACTGCCAGTGATTGGTGGGGGTTGCATTTCAAGTGTTAAACTGTAAAACTATTTTATATAGCTGAAAGATATGGTAATTTTTTCCCAATGATTTGGAAAAAAAAAGTAGTTTAAAAAAATAAACTCTGAACTTGCAGAGCTTTTTCTGTGGAAATGAAGAAAGCAACTTAGGATATTAAGTATTAAAAAATTCACACTCTGAATCTGGAAGCAATTGTAAAAATGTATTCATATTCCTAGGTGGTGCATTTTTCTTCCTTTCTTCCTTTTTTTTTATAATGAGATGCACCAAGTTTATTCGAGTTAAGCAAAATTCTCTACTCTCAAATATATGCTAGAAGGAAGCTCATCTTTTATGTTAATTTTAGAAAGGGTAGCAAAAGCAATTTTGTGTTTTGAGAGACCTTTCAACACTGCTGTGACCATTCTGGAGAATGAAAGGATGAAGGTGATGATTTTGTTATGGTGACTGGAAGTTGCCATTGCTTGCTAGGGAGGCAAAAGTGATTGCTATTCCTTTTGTAAAACTGGACAAAATCAAATCCTTTTCCATGTCCCCTCATCTTATGCCCTGGTATTCCCAGAATGCAACAAAAACTCGGGAAAGCACTTGAACCATTTCAGTGTCTAATGCTGCATACCTTAGAAAACTTTAAATGCTTACTTTGGAGGAAGTATTGATGTTTTTGAATGGTCCCTGGTAGGCAAAAGTAATTTGCAATAGGCTGGCACTTCACAGCCATCCTACGATACCGCAGGAGAAAAGACTGCCCGGTGAACTGCTTCCGCAAAGGTTACAGCTTTACGGTTCACCCTGCAACACATGCGCTTGCTGTGAGTCAGAACCCATTTGTTGGCAACATATTTTAATTTTTTTTTTTAACTGATGGTTTTACAGTGTTGAAATCTCCCACTGAAATGCAAACACTTAGAGAATACTCCTTTTTGAGTACAGGCCTTAAAGCCAAACTCAAGCCATTGCGACCGAGGAGGTTCCAGCTCAGCAACCTACAGGACAGAGTAGAACAGTCCCGTGAAGTTTCTAAGAAAACTGGTGGATTTGTGTTGCCAACTGTTTGGTTAGCAGCAGAGTTCGTAACTCTCACGCCACCAGGGCTCTAAGTAGGGCCAAATCATCAGTTTTTATTTCATTTCACTTTCGCACTTGCTGAATATTCACTGTGAGCTTAGAGTGGCGTGATGGGATAGGGACCACAGTCACTGAGACTTGGTTTTCCTGCTCAAAGTGACCTAGCCTAGGAAGGGCAGGTAAGGCAGGACCTGAAGTGTGACTGTATGAAAAGCAGAGAATACAGAGATTCGGGGGCTTGAAAAGGTAGAGGAAGCCTGCTGGTCTTTCAGATTCAGTTGTTTAACCTCATAGTACTGGACAAACAAACTAATCAGCAGTTTGACTTTTTGACCCCTCAGCTGTCTATCTCAACCTTTGGTGGAGGGAAAACCTTCAGAACTTTAAGTAACAAAATCCAATACAATGACTATGTTTTGTAGTAAATACAAGTACAAGGTTAATTGCTGTGGAACCATGAAAAGGGCAGTGATTGGGTTCTTTCTGGCGATACTCAACAAACCAAACAAACAAACAAACAAAAAAAAATCCCTGTTGCTGTGAAGTTGATTTCCACTCATAGCGATCCTGTAAGAACTGGCCCATAAGGTTTCCAGGGAGTGGTTGGTGGATTAGAACAGACAACCTCTTGGTTAGCAGTCCAGCTCTTAATCATCATGCCACTAGGACTCCAATACTGGCCATGCTCTCAGAAAAAAAGACAGATGTGGAGGTGGGAGATAGGGATGGGGTGTAGGGCATCAGATTTGTTTCTGTCTTGAAACTCATTTTATATGAGGGCTTACGTTGTATGAGACATTCCTGGGTAGTAGACACACACATGAATGAGAGGAAGAACAGAATATTCTAGAGAGTAAGGGAAAGCCTGAATAAAAGCTGGGAGATTTTAAGGTGTGTTCTCTAGCCCCAGCGTCACTGCTCTTCCGGGAAGAGTGGACGAAGACAAGCCTGGAGTTAGGTTGCAGAAGATTTTAATACCTTTCTATGTAGAGCTTGGTCAGTAGCAGCTTTGGTGTGTGGAGGCTTGGGAGTGGGGTTTGGCGGGAGGTAATGATCTTACCTGAGAGAAAAAATATAGGAAGAATACAAATGCACAGGGTCAGGACCTTGGGAGTTTCTAGAAGGCTGAGGAAAGTGACTGAGAAGCAATGATCAGTAAGATAGGAGAATCAGGAGACAGTTTGACTAAACTAGCTTTCGTGAAAATGCTAGATGGAGAGATGTTTATCTAGTTCCTGGTTTCCCCAGTTATCCCAATACACGTGCCAGACACAGCGGTGAAAACAGAGCCTTGTATTTTGCAGGGTGTGGTGGCTCAGCTCCATTAATTCAGACTCACAGGTAGGATCAACTCGACGGCGCGCAGCTGCATCCGTGCTTTACTGTTCCACTGTTCCCAGGGAGCAGCCTTCATTCTCGGTCCTCGTCCTTAGTTCTCATTTTCACCGTCCAAGATGCTCTCCGCAGGAAGAAGGAGGAAGAAATGAGGGAAAAGAAGCAAAGAGCATGTGCCAGCCATCTGTTAACACAGATTCCTGCAAACTGCTGAACAAAATTCTGGTTATATCCCACTGATCAAAACTTAATCACATGATCATATATATATATACATATATATATATATACAAAAACGACTGGAAAATGTCTTATTTATTCAGGGAAGCATGTACTCCATAAAAAATTCAGTTACTTTTGAAAACAGAAAGCAAATAGTGATCTCCACCACATCAAAGCAACAGTATCATTGAGAGAGATCAGAGTTTTATTTAAGATCAAGTGATTTTAGACAAGATTAAGGGCATAAGGAAATTTTAATAGCAACTAACAGCAAGATTTTAAAAAATTGCATTTGTATTACTACACTAGATTACAAGGATTTAGGTCCATTATCAATCTTACTAATAAAAATTTCTAATATCTTCAAGGCTTTCTCTCCCCAAATACCTAAGAGGCTGCCTCCAGAGGAGCTAATAAACATTCCTGAGCCATCTCTCAGCATTGCTCGATTGCTGCTTCCAGAGGGGAGAGTGAAAATCGACATCTTCCTTGAGGGTGAACCTTGCAGTAACTACTCTAGGACCTCCACTGCACCATCAGTGGACTCAACTCTGTTGCTGATAATTTTATGTTTTTTCCTGCCATGGATCTTAGTTGATGTGTCCCAGAAATAATAGCTCCAAGAATGGTAAAATCTTTCCCAATTCAAAGTCCCTCACCCTTCCAGAGACTGTAAAGTACAATCACATTGCCAGAGTTAATTGTACAAATAGTGACTGGGAACCCTGGTTAGAACTGACTTGACAGCAGCAGGTTTCTTTGTGTTTGAATTTGGTGGTACTAGTAACCAAAATGCTGGTAGTTTAAATCCACAAGCTGTTCCTTGAAAACCCTACAGGGGTAGTTCTATCTGTCCTATAGGGTCACGGTCAGCTGAAATCAACTTGACAGCAATACTTTTTTTTTTTTCATTTTTTTTAACTTGGTAATTAAATTAATCGTCAACAGAATGGGGAGAATCAATACTCTTAAGTCACCTCTAGCTTTAAGTAGGCATGCTGATGGTTCCAAACTCCTTATACTTTTAAGTTCCCTCTTAGGAGGTCCTACTGCTCTGTATTGGAATCTGCATTAAGTCAAAGCTTCTCCAGTCTGTTGACTTATTTTAATACCTTTGGACATCAAATGGAGGGGGCTAATGATCTTGTGGGTTTAATGTCCTTGTTCTCATAAATTTTATTTGTCACTTATTCACTTTCTTTCAAAATCAGTTACGAAGAAGTCAAGCTGTTAACTTGGCAGTATCCAACTATGAAACCGATGCATACAGGAGAATACTGGGGAAGGCACGCTGTTTAGTCAGCTAGTGCTGCTCTAACAGAAATACCACAAAGTCGATGGCTTTGACAAAGGAAGGTTTATTTTTACACAGTCTAGTAGGCTGTAAGTCCAAATTCATGATGTCTGCTCCAGGGGAAAGCATTCCCCCTTGTTGATTCTGGAGGAAAAGTCCTTGTGTTGCATCAGGTGTTGTTCAGGGATCATCTGAGTGCAGGAATCTCAGGTCTGAAGCACACGTTCTTCTCCCAGTGCTGCTTTCTTGAATGTAAGAGTTCCCCAATTCTCTACTTGCTTCTTTCTCTTTTTACCTCCCAGGGTGAAGAGATAAAGGGTGGTGCAAGCCACACTCCAGGGAAACTTCCTTAGCAAGGATGTGGCAGTTCCACCCTAATCCTCTTTTAACATAATCATCCTGTCTATTAGCCACAGGTAGAGATTAGGCTTTACAGTATGAGAAAAAATCATAAAATGAAAGACAATCACAGAACACAGGGAATCTTGGCCTAGCTAAATTACTACCCACATTTTTGGGAGGACACAATTGAACCCATGGCAGTGTGACATACTGCCGTGGGAGGGCAAAGTCTAAGCTCTGGGTCCCTTCTGTGCTGTCACACTGCAGTATCCCATAATAGCTGGTCAGAACAGAGAAGGAAAGATCTCAGAGACACAGAGATGAGGGATCATGGGTACAGCAGAAAGCAGACTAAAAAGTATTCCTGTTGAAGGAGGAGATTATTCATCACAGGGAAAAGGAATGGCATCTGGGAATGGGACCTTCAAGGTCACCAGAAATAACAGACTACTACTGAGAGGAGAATTAGGTGGCAGTGAGGACTCCAGATTTTGCTTCCTCCCTTTGGCTTTCTCCAAGGCTAATATTGCAAATGAGTATTTTGAAACCATTTCCCAGAGTTTTTTTTTTTTTTTTTTTTTAATGATTACAATATCTAATTAGTTAAATTTTAATATCAGCTCTGAAAACATGACAGTTCCCATGTGGTTTCATGAAAACTATGCTGCAAATGAGGAACCCTGGTAGAACAGTGATTAAAATACTTGGCTGCTAACCAAAAGGTATGCAGTTTGAACCTAATAGCAGCAACATGAAAAAAAAAAGATGTGGTGGCCTGCTTCTGTAAAGATTTCCAGTCTTGGAAATCTATGGCACAGTTCTACTCTGTCCTGCAGCCTCGTTAAGAGTCAGAATCAACTAAACAGCTGTGAGTTCAGTTTGGATTTGGTATGTTATCAACTACTTTTGAACATGTTGGTTATATTCTTGAACTGTATTGGAAATTCTCCCCATCTCAAGTACTTTCCTTGAGATGTGAGTGTCCATTGTATACGTCTTGCATTTTTAAAATTTTAACCTTTCAATAAGAGTTAGTTAGCAAAGAAGCTAATTATATTATATTATGGAATAAAAGGATTGGACATCATCTCATTTACTACATCCACTGTGTTGAACTGGTGGATGTAAGGGCCTGTCCTCTGTTACACGGATAGAGAAAGAGGAGGAGAAATAGAGTATAAGAAGCAGAACAAGATCCAAATACACTATCATTGATAAATGGTGATCATTTACCTGATCACTACAACTGGTGGATGGGTTTCATAACAAGATCACAGAGGACAGCAGAAGGAATCCATTCTCTCCCTACAGTGTATGTCTAAGTCTGGGCAGAACTGCCTCCACGTCTAAGGCTTAGGAGAACTGGCTTCATAAAGTGAGATCTAGAATCTAGTGTTATGGAAAGAATTATGTCCCTCCAAAATGTGTCAACCTGGCTAGGGAACAATTTCCAGTATTGTGTGGTTGTCTTCCATTTTGCCATTTGAGGTATTTATCCCATGTGTTACAAATCCTAACATCTGTGATGTTAATGAGGCGACAGTAGAGGCAGTTATGTTAATATCCCAGTGCTGTTGAGTGGATTCCAACTCACAGCAACCCTATAGATCAGAACAGAACTGCCCTAGAGTTTCCAAGGATTGCCTGGAAGGTTTAAAGTTCTGATCTTTTGGTTAGCAACCATAGCACTTAGCCACTACACCACCAGAGTTTCAGGACATAATCCACAGAATTAGGTTATATCCTGAGTCAATCACTTTTGAGATACAAAAAGAGAGAAGCAAGCAGAAAAGAGAAGGACCTCATTAGCAAGAAGAACTGAGAGCAGAGCATGTCTTTTGAACCTGGGGCCCTGTGCTGAGAAGCTCTTAGACCTAGGGAGAGATTGATGATAAGGGTCCCCCTAGCCAACAGAGAGAGAAAGCTTTCCCCTAGGGGTAGTACCCTGAATTCATATTTTAGCCTCCTCTACCATGATGGACTAAATTTCTGTTTATTAAAGCCATTCACTTGTGATAGTATTTCTGTTATAGAAGTACTAGAAAACTTAGAAATCTAACTTACAGAACCACAGTCCCTGAAGAAAGTTAGTAGGAGCAAGACATGCTGGTTCTTATAGGTTCCTAAGCAGAGACTCAAGTGTGAGGTCTGACAATTTTGTGAACTTGCCACTGTGTCTTTATGTTGGCAGCATTGTACAGACAACTCGGTAAGATTTCATAACCTTGGTATACCAGTGTCTCACAGCTGTGTTCATGTTGACATGTGGTGATGTCTTGCTGAATGGCATACATTGTTGTAAGTTTTTGTGTGCTCTTGCAAGAATGTTGGAGATTGATTTAGAGCAACGTACAAACATTACATTTCTTGTTAAACTTGGCAAGAGTGGAGGAGAAACTGGCCACATGTTAGTCCAATTTTATGGTGATAATCCCATGAAGACAATGGCAGTATATGAACGAATTCAATGTTTTTCTGAGGGGAGAGAAAGCATCACTTATGAAGAGAGGCCAGAGTGGCCGGTAATGAGTAGAACTGATGAAAATGTTGAAAAAAATTGTTGAATTGTGTGTCAAAATCATCAGTTGACTTTGAGAAGCACAGCATGCCAGGTAAACATCAACAAAGAAACAGTTAGGACAATCTTTACTGAAAATCTTGGCATGAGAAAGATGTGCGCAAAAATGGTCCCAAAGGAGCTCGCCAATGAACAAAAGCAAAGGAAAATTTAAGTTTGCCAAGATCTTTCGGAGAGGCAAGATGATGCTTCGGGCCATGTCATCACTCGTGCTGACACATGGGTGTACCAGTATGACCCTGGAATAAAGCGTGAAAATGCACAATGAAAATCAACCAATTCTCTATGACTAAAAAATTTCCATCATTCCAAATGAAGAGTCAAAATGATACTGCTAATCTTTTTCAAGATCAAAGGGATTATTCATTATGAATTTGTACCAACTGGAGAAACAGTTAACCAAGTATACTATCTGGAAGAGCTGAAAAGGCTGCGTGAAAAAGTGAGATGAAAATGACCTGAACTTTTCACCAACAACTTAGGGCTCGCGTATCACAATGCACCAGTTTACACGGAACTGTCTGTGAAGGAATTTCTAACCAGTAAGCAAATAACTGTATTGCAACAGGCTACCTACTTACTCACTTGATCTAGCCTCCAGTAACTTTTTCTTTACTCACAGATAAAGGAAATACTGAAAGGAAGACAGTTTGATGGCATTTAGGGTATCAAAGATAATATGATGACAGCTCTGATGGCCATTCCAGAAAAGAGTTGCAAAATTGATTTGAAGGATGGACTGGATGCTAGCATTGGTGTATAGCTCACCAAGGGGACTACTTTGAAGGTGGTAGTGATATTCAGCAATGAAGTATGTAGCACTTTTTCTAGGATGAGTTCGTGAATTTAATTGTCAGACTGAGCATGTAGACTAATACAAAAACGATCCTGATAAATGCAACTAAATGATAAAGTCAAGTCTTGAAAGAACCAAGAACCAAATTCATCTGTAAACTTCTTAGATTCTGGAGGATATTATCATCAAGTCCAGGGAATCAAAGGCTCTGTCTAGATATTAAATCCTGGAGAATCCCATTTTGCTTGGCCATAGTCATACCATATTCACCGTTACTTGACCATAAGCCCCTCACGCTTAAAACTGAGAACATGTTGTCTTGTGCTTCTCCCTTCTTCTTGCTAGAGGGTTGTGCAGCTGTACTGAAAAAGATGTTAATATAGTAAAAAGTAATATCTGAAAGTAAAATAGTGTGCCAAACACTTTCTATACGTATACATCATTTATTCCCAAATCCTAAAATGATTGATTAGGAAACTAAACTGGAGAAAATGGAATTTACACTGCTAAGTCAGTGTTTCTTAAAAGCTTGTGTATGCCTCTCTTAAAAAAGTAAGGCAATCTGTTTCTTTTTCTGCCTACCCATAATTATGCAATTAAAAAAAAATTGTTTGACTTTCATGTTTATTTGAGCTTACTACTGAGGTTAGATTGGAAGTTCCCTAGCATGACTGTGATCTTAGACATCTCTATGGGGAGTGTGCAGTAATATAGTATGATATCTAGAGCAGCATACATAACTATAGAGCCTTCTACTTCAAATCCATCTACTTTATATCTTTTTTTTTTTGTTTGTTACAGTGTTATATCAGACTTGTAACCTCAGGAAAGAGTCATCTTCCTGAAGACATAGTTTACTTGTCTGTAAAATAGGGAAAATAAATAAAACAGAATTATTTTGAGTGTTAAATGAGGTTGTGTGTATAAAAATATACGGTCCCTGATACATGAATCATAAATTCTAGTAGGGAAAA
The DNA here is from genome assembly GCA_028571685.1 of Heterohyrax brucei. Lineage (NCBI taxonomy): Eukaryota > Metazoa > Chordata > Mammalia > Hyracoidea > Procaviidae > Heterohyrax > Heterohyrax brucei. The sequence continues at coordinate 38,045,414 of CM053146.1, read as the reverse complement.
GATAAGCAAATAAAGCAAAAATAGAAACTACCTATATGAAAAATATTAACAAATTAAAGTAAGTTTTGTGGAAAAATGATTTCCTTTGAGACATAAAGGAAACCCTAATGGCATAGTGGTTAAGTGATATGTCTGCCTACCAAATGGTCAGCAGTTCAAATCCATCAGGTGCTCTTTGAAAACTCTGTGGAGCAGTTCTACTCTGTCCTGTAGGACAGCAGTGAATTTGGCTTTCAGACATAAATGGGGTAAAAATATAATTAAAATGGTATTCGTATTTTATCATAAATGCAGTGCGAAGACTTTGATAAATTTTAAGAAAAAGAATGACATGATAGCGATTGTCACTTTAAATTCATCATTGTGATTGCTATGTGAAGAATGGATTGAGGGAGGGATGAAGGTGAAAAACAGTAAATTCTGAGGAATCAGGGGGGCAATAAGTGAGAGAAGAGACAGAAGAGAGAAGAGAAGAGAGATGGATTCAAGTAACATTTTGGAAGTTGAGTTGGCAGGGCTTTGTGATGGATTAGATATGGAGGTTAAGAAGTGTCAATGTATCCAGGATGACTGTCTTGGATTTCTAAGCTTTAACATCTAAAGTTGGAAAGTCTAGAGGTAGAGCAGATTTTGTATACAAAGAAGAAGAAAAAAGTTCAATTTTGGAGATGTTAAATTTTGGCAACACTTGAGATCTCCAAGCAGATATACAGAATAGGCAGTGTGCTATCACTTCTGAGATGTCTACTGGACAAAACTACTGGAAAAGCAACAGCATTTATATGAGTTTATAGTAACAGGAAAGGAAGAGTTCACCGGGAGAGTACGTAGAAGACAGAGCAGAAAACTGAGCCCTAAAGAAATTCAACATTGGAGGTCAGCTACAAGGCACTGTAAAGAAAAAAAACTATTAAGACTGACCAAGAGAGAGAAAATATCAAGACCAAGAGAGACAGTGAGAGAGAGAAGTGAGGGTCTATGGTCTAGGTTGTACAATTTTGTACTTCAGTAGAGAGTTCAATTTTCTATTTTTTCTTCATTAGTTTTATCTTGGTTTTCTAAGAAGATGGGCATCTCTCGCAAAGATCATGATTCTTCCTATTCTAGTACTTTGAAGTCCAAAAAACATTTTTGATTGATCTGAGAAAAGGAGGTGATTAACAGAAATTCTAACTTACAACATTTAAAAGAAAGAGGTGGGTGGAACATTTAAAGTCACTTTACCTTCCATGTCAAATCCTTATAGTCTTTAACAGACCATCAGAAAGCTTTTAGCTCATCTCTTTGCATAAGAGAGAAGGAAAGTTTTCAAAGCAAAACCATTTTCCAACTTGTCTACTTAACTCAGGTATCCTTATTTGGTAGTAGATTAAGGCCATTCAATTCCAATAAAGGCTCTAAAGCAGAGGTTGACAAAACAGGCAAGTATCTGATTATGTTTCTGAACCTATTCAATGGCTAATCAAAACTATAATCTCTACTTGATTACATTTAAGCAGGGTGGCACTTCAGTGTTGTATCAGTTAATCATGAAACCAAAAAAATATATTAAAATACTTCATAGCCTTTATACCACCTGCCCACAGGTACAGTAATTACTCAAAGGCAAAAAGAAGAGGAAGAAGAAAATTTCTAAGGCAATTTTAGTTTCAATGCTTAGTTCAACTATGGCTACATGACTGTTGAAACAGAGACCCACGGAAGGAATGAAGGAAGTTTAGCAGAAGATAGCACTTAGTTTTCAACATAAAGAACAGATGTAGGAGTGTTTCGTACCTGACTATGGTGATCTCCTCACCTCTAGCTTTCCATTTATTTTATTTAGGGAACTGGAAATTCATGGGACAAGCTCCTTGACCAACAAAACAAAACAAAAAACCCAAACCCATTCCTTGGGTAACTTTTTATGTGTTAGTCTGTGACCGTTTAGGCAAACTTGAAGGTGTATGTCTCCTCTTAGGGAACCCCAGGGTGGCGCAAAGATTAACACAATCTGCTGCTGAACCGCTAGGCAGTGGAAAACGCAAACAATACCAAGAAATATAAAGGGAAAAATAAAGCCTTCATTCCATAAACCCAGACCTCCTTATTAGAGATAACTGTTTTGAATAGTGTTAGTAGCCTCCAAAAATCATTATATACATATTTGTTCATTTACTCACTTATTGATTCAAAAAACACTTAATGAGCATTGAGTATATACTATGAATATAATATATATACTAAGTATATTATACACATAATATATAATATATATATGTATAATACTTTACATATATGGCTAAGACTTCAGTTACTAACCAGAAGGTTAGCATTTTGAATCTGCTCCTTGGAAACTCTACTGGGCAGTTTTACTCTGTCCCATGGGGTAATTATGAATTGGAATCAGCTTAATGGCAACGAGTTGTATGTAATATATTATGTTTATAAAACATACTCTAATGTGTGTGTGTTCATGTGTGTATATGCCTGTAGATATACACACACCCGCACATACATGCATGCACTTTCATTAAATCAGAAAACACTAAAAAATTAAGGTTGTCAGTTACAGAGATTACCTGTATGTGAACGACGTTCTTAGGTAGGCAAGCATATGTAACGTTTTTCTATATCAAATATTTTCCCGTTTTCCTTTTTTCTTTTTACTCTTGTTGTCTTTCCCCATTCGCAAATGTTGTATGATGTAAGAAGCAGCCCTGGCAGTGCAAGAGTTAAACACGCCACTGCCAACTGAAAGGTTGGTCCCACCCACCGGTTCTGAGGAAGAAAAGAGCTGGGCATCTGCTCCCAGTAAGGATGAAAAGAAAACAAACCAAAACAAAAAGCCAAAGCTGTTGCCATCAAGTCAATTTTGACTCGTAGGGAACTTATGGGACAGAGCAGAACTCCCCCATAGGATTTCCAAGGCCAAAATCCTAAAGGAAGCCGACCGCTATGTCTTTCTCCTACCGTGCGGTTGTTAATGAGAAACCAGCCACTTACCCACTGACCAACCAGTGCTCCGCAGGTGAAGATTACAGCATAGCTAACCTTATGGGGGAGTTCTACTCTATTTTACAAGGTGGCTCTGAGTCGGAATCAGCGCAACAGTGCACAAAAATGTCTTCGAACTGATTCACTGACTATGCCTCTACTTTTTCAATTTAAGTATGATTTTTTTTTGTATTTATTCCAATATTAAGGATATTTTAGTGGTTCTAAAGATGTAACACCTGAGTTCAAGCCCCAGTTTCACAAATATTTTCCTTCCAATCCCATTTGCTAATTTTTTATGTTGTTGTGAAATAAATAATGTATAGAGTTTTATTAATTGCTGTAGTGAATCTCTGCTACCTTTTTGTCTGCTGTGCATTTTTGTTTTTGGAAAAAAAATTCACCTGAAAACAGTTACTTTATGTACATTACTTAAATGACACTCGTCCCTGCAAAAATGTGTGTATCGATTTGCCTTGGCTATGAGTCTCAGTATGGTGCCATTTCTCCCATGTATTGTGAATCCTGCCTCTGTGATATTGATGGCAGAGAACGGGCAGCAGTTGTGCTGGGGAGGCAGGACTTAAGCTGACTGTGAGACTTAAGGGAGAGAACTGAACAGGGTAAGCTGCGAACCTCTTACCCCCAAGACCAAGAGCAGAGCACGTCCTTTGGACCTGCGGTTCCTATGCTGAGATGCTCCCCTGGAACTGGACTCAGCCTACAGGACTGTGACCACTTCTCCTATTGAATGGACTTGTAACTCGTAAATGGATCTGCAGCTTACTGGACTGTGTCAGTAAAGTTTCTCTTCATGAAACCATCTACTCATAGTATTTTCTTTTAGAGCAGTACCAGGTGACTGAAACACCACTTAACAACAGAAATAATAAAAGCTAGCCGACTCGATGGCACTTGGCTTGGCTGAGCCTAAAATAATACCCCTTTGGGTGGTTTTATATTTATTCACTATCTTCTGATTTTTCCCACATTTTAAACATTTTTGAAATGTTTCTAAATGTATACTCTGACAAACAGTTGTTGAAAATACAAAAGTATCAAACAGCATTTTGTGCTTTAAAACATTGTTTTGTATCCTGTGGGTATGTCTTTTCATTTTTGTCCATTTTTTATGACTTAAAAAAAAAGTCTTTCCTAAGGAATCTTTTATTAAAATAATGTTTCAAATAAATATTCCTTATCACATGGAATATTTTGTGCAAAATATGTAATTTTCAAAATATTTAATTGATAAAAATTTTCTGATACAATCCTGCAAAAATAATAGGCAAATGAAATACTGTAACTCTTTTAAGCAGTAATATGATTTAAACATAGGTACAGATACTCTGTATATAATCTAATATTATTTTATAAATTAGAAGCCTTTAAACAAAATTGAGTTCAATGAAATTGTGATCCATTTTCCTACTTCTTTGATAATACTTTGAATTAATGCCAATTTCCCATTAAAAGGAAGATTTAATATTTGATTGATTTACAAACAACTAAGTATACAGAAAACATGCAGAATATAGAAAATTAACACTGTAAAGAATGACTACAAAGAACAGAATATGAAATATTCTTTATAAAATTCACAGATTTTTAAGCACTTATTACTAGAAACAGATTTTTGAGAATGGATTTCTGAAAAAATTAATAAGAAATTCTTTAAAGTTTTTAAGTCAATAATAAAGTTTGCATACAAGACAAATTATGCCACCTTTTAAGTAATGCTACAAAATAATAATTTTTATATTTGTAATAAGAATTTCTAATAGCAGTCTCTTTATAAAAATTGACCATAGAAATGCCTGAGATGACATAAAGATGACAAGAAGAATATTGGACTCCAGAATGACTGTAAGAAAGATGTTGAATTTATAAAAAGGTATTCACTAATCAATGGCATGAAGTTTTAGTTTGCCAAACAGTTTATTTTGTAGGATGCTTGGAAATAGACTTTCTCAAAGGCAGATAGTCAAAAGAATGTTTGACTGGAATTTGTTTATGATCAATTCCAGTATCCACCAGAAGGTAGATGAACTGAATTTTTGTATTGTTTGCACTGTCCTTTTGCTAGCATGCAGAAGGAACCCAGAATACAGTCTGGATTCAGCAGACATTTATCAAGTGAACTACTGAATCTGTTTATAATTATCCTGAAATTTTTCCAGGACAAATGCTGGAGTAAAATTAAATGCAGTAGAATTTTGGGGTCTAGACAATCCTCTGATCTGAATATTGACGTTAATCTAAATCACCACATAAGCAAAACTTTGATCCTGTCCTTGGTTTATCTCTGAGCACAGATAGGACCTCTTCCAATTATGTACGTGTCCTTGTAAGGTGAGATTTTTGTGAGAGAATGTTGTCTTAGAGAAGCCTAGCTCTTTTGTCAAAGCATAAGGGTTGGTTTTTAAACTAACCACACAAAGGAGCAGTAGTCCAGAGAACACAGGGCAAACTCACTGCTCCTTGTAGCTGTTAAAGCTTAACCAAGAGAGCTAACATTTAAAGACAGATTATACTTTAAGTAGCATGTTCTTACTTTCAAGTACTCTAAAATTGATTACGTTATCAATTTATACCAGCACCAGGTTAACCTTTTTAACTGTGAACCTGTCTCACCTCTCTGGTACAATGGGACTTTATCACAACATTGGCTTAATATTTTAAAAAGAAATACTTCCAAAACATTGTAATTGTGTCTTCTTAAGGGTGATATTGATAACTTTAAAAGAAAAATTACATTATGTGTAGAAGTTTTATTTCAGATTTCAAGTCCAAACTGGTTGCACTTCTTTAGAAAGCAAAATACCATAGTCCGACAGACCTGGTAAATTGCCTAATGGACCAACTGACTATGTTTGTATGCTTAGAAATAAACTCTTAGGCCATCTAATGCAATTATTTTGGTACATGATACACACACACACACACACACACACACACATTCTTCACTTTTTGCATTATTTTATGTCTTTCCCTTATTTTTCTTTATTCTTTCTTATATACATACATGTACTTATAAAACAAATAACAGCCAATCATGGAATAAGGTAGAATTGTCAATTAATTATCAACTAATAAATATCCAACTTGACGGCACTTGGCAATAAATATAAATGAATAAATGAATTTCAAAATTAAGAATAAAGTGAACCAGGAAAGTGACAATATTATAAATAATTTGTAATTGATCATATGCCCTTATCGTTATTAAAAAGCACCAAACTCTTCTCCAAGGACAATTCTTCAAGATATGATATCATGTGGGGAAATCTCTTTTAACCTGGAAAATGTCTCCTAATGATGTTCTTTGTGGTTCAAAACTATTCTGATATAAAGATAAGTGTAAAGAAGGCAAAGCAATACCAAAAGAATAAGCCAAAAATTAAACAGATCTAATATAATAAAGATCATCGAGGGTGTTTTCATTGCCCGTTTTGGAGTTATCAGTCCATTCTGAGATTCGTTAGATGCCTCCAGATAATAGCTGACATCAGAATTACACATCGCAGTAAAAGCTTCCCAGGTTGACGTGGAAGACATTATTTAAAAAAGTTTGTCAACACTACCTAATGTTTGAATCTCTGTCTTGTCTCTGATCGTGTCTCATTATGCTGGCTCTCAGGTTTCTGAAATTTCACTGAGGTGATTCTCAAGGTCATCTGAGGAAATTCACTTTTCCCTCCTTAATTACCTGCCCTAAATACACCTCCCAGAATAAGGGCTGCATCTGACTATGGTAGCCGAAGCACATCCATGGACGTTATCACAGACTCGTTTCTCATATTCTGCACGCAACAGAGGAGGGCTGTATATCAAGGGAGAAAAAGGCTTCAGGATAGTCTGCCTGCCAGAATCGGCAGATGGGTCAGTCCTTTAGGCCTTTTGGGAAAACTTATAGTTGGGCAGGTTGTAAATGGCCGGGGTCGCGAGCAGACTTCTGCAGGGTTGTATTTCTTTGGAACTAGGAGGCAGATGACCTTTAGATTCTTAAGACGGTTTCATATAAGTAGTATATTATGACTTGACTATGCCAAATTCCCTTTTTCCTCCTAAGCACTCAACCAGACACTCCTCATTTACTGAACTCATAAAATTTTCACTAATGGATGGAACTAATTGTCCCCTGGTTTCAAACCTGTGTTCTGCTGCCTCTACTTTTTAGTGTTATAGTTAGGTCCGGGGCCAGATCATAACAGATGGTGCCAAGGAGTCCACTTCTACACTGGAGAGGTCAGAGTGTCTTTCTTTCATGTTTAAGGCATATAAATTCACCATATCCTCCTAAAAACCACACTGGGAAGGAGTTTTATTTTGAAGTGTTACATAAGACTCCGTGTTTTCTTTGAATCTTGTATTCTCTTGGTTGTATAAACTCTCTGGTATGAAGCTGTAACTAAGAAATAATGTTGGTTCAATGATCCCACATTCCCTAGCATAGAAAAATCATTTGCTTGAGTTTGTTTATTTGTTGCCCTAACTCCCTACACCTCAGCAATGTGACGGTAAGAAAGTAAGGAAAATTACAAAAATGTTACCCCTTATGGACACCAGTGCTAAAATTCTAAATTTTGACACAATGTGTAACAGCTTTTCCAGGTAAGGGGGATGGAGGGAATAGATTAACAACGATCTGAATAAGCTGGAAAACACACAAAAAAACACAAACCTGTTCTCTTCATTCATTACGGTTTGGGAGGGAAAAACGGGAAAAGAATGATAACGGTGAGCAAATAGTTCTTGGGTTCTCTTCCATTTTTCCGTGTAGACAGGTATTGCAATAGGTAATTGACACTTTGAGGTTAAATACTAATAGTTTACACATGTTGCTGCTTCTGCTGGTCGTTGGTCTGTTTGCTTTCAGATTAATTTCTGCTTTATTCAATCTCACTAGCAGGAGGTAGTGGGAAAGTACGATTCATGCAGACAAACCAAACCAAACCAAGCCAAAGCCAAGTGCTGTCAAAAACTCACTGCTGTTGAGTCGATACAGACTCATAGTGACCCTGTAAGTCAGAGAAGAACTGCCCTATAAAGTTTCCAAAGAGCACCTGGCAGATTTGAACTGCTCACCTGTGGCAGACAAGGCACATAACCGCTATACCTGTAGACAGAACAAACTATCGTTTTTCTTACTGGGAAAGCTGGAATTTAGGTTTTTCTCACAAGTGTAAGATCACCTAGGAGAAAGGTTAGATACACAGAGCAGACATGCTCACTGAGAATTGCTGCTTGATACCAAACAGGAAATGGGATGAATCTTCTGAACTGTTTCTAGAAAGTGGGTCAGGACCCTGGTCCATGTATAGTTCCTGGAACAGGACTGAAGGAGAATACATCCATCCCAGTTAATCCAAACAGAGGAGAAAAGGCCTGAGATGAGCATGCTTTGTCCAGATGCAGTCAGTTCCTCCAATGAGATGTCCAACTTTTGCATGAGAAGAAATTGTCAAGTGAATATGTGGTTCTAGTTTGGGGGCCGAGGCTGGAACAATTAAGTGGGAATGAGAAAGTTCATTGACAAACACCTACGGAATATATACAGTGTTTTTTTATCTGAAAGTGCCTTACCATTGGGTACATCATCACAAATGTGATACATTAAAACGTTGGACATGCAGTAGATGATTAAAAAAAAAATCAGTGCGGTAGTTACCACTCACCTGAGTGTTTAATACCAAAGTTTTACTGGATTCAACACAGAAAATGATCGTGGATAACATACAGGACATTATCACTATTGTCTGGTAATTGTAGGAAACACAAACAAGATTTTGGAACTATATTCTAGAAGTGTGACATATCACTCAAAAGACATTATTGGAACATTAAATGTCACTGTTCTCCCACAGGAGGTTTGATGTGAGTTTACACAGCTAATGAAACCCAAACCTACACTCGTGAAATTAGAGATGTGTGGCCTTTGGTTGAATAAGCATAAAAAATGCCAGAGAGAAAGAATTCTTTAGGATTCTACTTTATACCACTTGGGTAATGAGTGCTATCCATTCTGACCAAAACATTTTAACTTTCTCACAGATATTTATGGAAATTGTCTGCTGAGAATGATTGCTATAAAATTGAAGACACTGGTGTGAAGGCATGGTGTTTCAGCGAACATGCCACAGTTCCAATATAGTTCAGTACCCAATACTTCAGAGGCCCAAATCTATGTCTAAATTTAGCTCTAACTTGTATTAGCCTTTTCGTTGTTCTTGTCAAAACCTTCTTACAGTAACTTTTTGTTTTGAAATAACTTAGTCTTAAAACTTGCAAGAACAATGCAGAAGTACCCATGTAAAAGTTGCCTGCATTCCTTGATGATTAAGATTTTGCCACATTTATTTGTTCTCTCTATTTGCCTGTACACGCAAATATACAAATTCTGACAATTAAGTGTGTGAACTTAATTGTTCTAAGTGCTAATTACCTCATCACTGAATGTCACTACAGTTGTCCTCCCAGCACTCCCCTTGGGAAGCTATGCACTGATGCCAGCACCTAGTCCACCCTTCCAGGCAATTTTGGAGCTTTTTCAGGAAGGGCTATTGTGCATGGTGGCAAGATGGCAAGTTTGTAAACTTAATTGTATGGTTGTCTGTGAGGGAGATTTTAGCCAGCAAACAAATAACTGTATTGGAACACTCTCATTACTCACCTGATCTGGACCCCAGTGACTTTTTTCTTACCTGAAGATAAAGGAAACATTGAAAACATTTTGATGGTGTTCAGGACATCAAAGGTAATATGATGACAGCTCTGGTGACCATTTCAAAAAAAGAGTTCCAAAATTGCTTGGAAGCAGACCAGGCACTGGCATTGGTGAATAGCTTCCCAAGGGAAGTACTCCAAAGGTGACTGTAGTGATATTCAGCAATGAGATATGCAGCAGTTTTGCTAGGATGAGTTAGTGAACTTGTCAGTTCAAGTATATATATATATATATATATATATGTATACATCTAGTTTTTTCCTGAATTGTTTGATAGTCAGTTGTAGATATTTAACCCTAAATATTTCAGTCTGATATATTTTTAAATAATGGTAGTATAGTGATCAAAATTAAAAAGTTAACATTGATATAGCATTGCTATCTAAACTATGGACTTTATATTTTGCTATTGTTCAAATAATGTCCTCTATGTAGATAAGCTTTTTAATGAGCACCTTACTTGTGGTGATTATAACTCCTCCCAGATTTACATTTTTGATAAAGAGTAGATAAAGAAAGCAAGAGCTACATAGTAACAAGACACAAGTAGCATTTTCTATACTTGAGTGATTGCTCCTTAGTGTAAATGTAAAACTTTGACCTGCGAAAGAAGTCCCTTAAGGCTTGCTTTCAGAGAATTTTCCTGGAAATATCTGGTAAGTCATTGGATGGACCTATTTGAGTTCCCCCCAGATGCGTGTTGGAACCCGAACTGCTCTATCTGTGGAGGCAGTCCTCTTTGGGCATAGGGTGTTTCCTCATTGTCTTAATGAAGACTTACTAGTGAATGGTATGTCCTAAACCTAATCACTTCTGAGTTATACGAAGAGCAAATTAGAGACAGAAACAAGCATGAACAGAGAGAAATAGATGCCATGTGAAAATTTTCAAGGAACAGAGGAAGACAAGCATCTCCCCTCCAGAGTTGAAAGAGTTAAGTTTCCTCCAGTCCTGAATTCAGGCTTCTAGGTGACCCCTAGAGATTATACTGGATTTCATAATGACAGACAGTTGGGGTAAGACCTGACACTGTGCTGTGCACTAATTCCCTTTCTGACCTAGGCTGCATGAAGAAGAATTCAGCATCAGGTTTAGAGGAAGATGTGTTAGCATTTTGGAATATGTGGATAATGCAACCTTACTTCTCTAATGAGAATGAGAACGAGAATCATCAGGTTGAGAGTCTTCCTCTTTTTCCGATGGTTAAAGTAAAGAGTCAGTGAAAATGAGAAAGATCCTCAATGAGACATGGATCGACACAGTGGCTGCAACAACGGGCTCAAACATAGTAGTGACTGTGAGAAGGGCACAGGACCAGGCAGTATTTCGTTCTGTCACATAGGGTTGCTATGAGTTGGAAATCACTTGACAGCACTAACAATGACAATTCCCTTTCCCAGATCTGCTAAGTTCTTACAGAGCCTCCTCTGTCCACTAAATCTTGCCTTCTTTTCAGTTGTTCTCATTGCCATCGGAACTTCTATTGGGCTTTGGGGCCCAGGGCTGCTGCTTCTCTACTAAGCTCCCACTACCCAAACTTATTCTGCTAGAATGAGGCTGCTCTCTTATACCTTCTGAGACCTGTAATGCTGATTCTTAGGAACTGAACTCTCTGTATATTTTGATAAGACATAAAAGCACAAGTGCTATGCACGTACCATGTGCTATGTGAGTAGATTTAACTGCAACCCTTACACAGCCAGGATAAGAACCTGCTATCTTTTCCCTTATGCGATCTTACGCAGGCAGGAGATGGATTCAGTGTGCTATTCAGATAGTGCACCCTCATGACACTTATGTAAAAATTATGTTTGATATGGATTACTGCCCACAGGGCAGGTAAAACAATAATAATAATGAAATAATTCAAAAAACCTGGTGAAATAGACAGCTTTGAAAACTAGCTGCCCAAAGTATGCCTGTTGAATAAATGATAGAATAAAGAAAATTTAATTTGAATATACCGGGGCATAGCTTCAAGAAGTTATTAAAAGGGATTTAAGCAAAATGCTTAGCTGAACTTTGGTAACATTTTTCTGAACGGTCTCTGTTAGGTTAGCTTTAGTCTAAGAGATAAATAGAGAGTTAACATAGCAGTGCTAACAAGAAAGGAACTTACGATATCTTTACTAGAATTATGTAATTTCCAAGAAGCACCTGGTGGATTTGAAGTGCTGACCTTAGCAGTGGTTAGCAGCCATAGCACTGAAACAGTGTAGCACCAGGTTTCTGGAATTTCTGTTAGGATGAAGGGAAAATCTAGTGATGGTTATATAACATGATGGATGTAATTAATAACACTAAATTAAACATTAAAAAATGTTGAAATGGCAAAAAAAGGAATTATGTAATTACAGCTATGTAAAAACCTGGATGTGTGTTGACCACTAATTACCTGTATTCACATATTTAGAAAAGGATTTTTAAGTGAATGCTACAACTTAGCCTGGATAAATACTTTCTCATTTTGATGTACTTGTTTTCAATTGCTACTTAAACTCCATTCACTCTGTATTTTTTTTTTTACAGGTCAGGGGTTTTCTCTGTCCGCCTTACAGCGGGCAGCACTGCTATTTTCACTTAGCACAAGTCTGACTTGTGCCAAATGGCTGACCTTATCTGAAATCACTCTCTGTTTGACCTGCTCGGTGTTCTGGGTGCTCCTAATGGCGAGGTTCTTTCCCAGTCTTTTGTCTCTAACTCTCCATTTTATTTTATAGGAAGAATAGCACATATTCTAATGTGAAACTTTTGGTTCTCTCTTCACGTTTTTGCTTTATTTTTTAGTTTCTAATAGTTTGGAATATTCTCAAGAAGAAATATAGGGGCCTTCAGCTTCGTGTTGGCTGCACTTCCAGTATCAACTGTGACTTTTGCTAGGTTTAGCTGCAATCTCACTGGTACGTCTCACTCTGTTTGCTGAAATTGGTCATAAAAAGTGAAACAAATGAAAACTAAATCTCTTACAGTTAAGCTCCACCCCAGTTCACCAGTTGAAACATTTAGAATTTCTGCTTCTAATCAAGATGTTCACTTTTGGTTTTTCTGAAACTGAGTTTTTGAAGAATTGGAGAGCATTATTTAAACATGGTTAGCCTCTGTTTCACAGTGGTCTTCTGACTTAAGCCTAGCACTGAGAATGTTGTATGCTGGCAATCTACTCTTGCTGCTTCTGCTCAGTGCATGGTTGTGACTCTTGTTATTAGTTGCTGTCGAGTTGGTTCTGACTCACAGCTCAGATCTGAGCCACACCCATAATCACTGGTACGCTTAAGCCCATCGTTGTAGCCACTGTGTCAACCTTGTAGGGGGTCTTCCTTTTCGATGACCCTCCACTCTACCAAGCATGATGTCCTTCTCCGGGGACTGATCCCTTCTGACACCATGTCTGAAGTACGTGAGATGCAGTCTCCCTATCTTTGTTTTCAAAGAGCACTCTGGTTGTACTTCTTCTAGAACAGACCTGTTTGTTCTTTTGGCAGTCCATGACATTTAGTATTCTTCTCCAATACCATCATCCAAAGGCATCGATTCTTTCATCTTTCTTATTCCTTGTCTGGCTTTCACATGCATACGATGTGATTGAAAAGATGATGGGTTGGGTCAGGCACATGTTAGTCTTCAAGGTGAAATCTTTACTCTTCAATACTAATTTAAAGAAGTCCTCTGTAGCAGATTTTCCCAGTACAATGGCTCTTTTGGTTTCTTGCTGCTGCTTCCATGGGTATTGATTGTGGAGTCTTGACAATCTAATTCCTTGCTCCATTTATCACAATGTTGCTTACTGGACCAGTTGTGAAGATTTTTGTTTTCTTAATGTTGAAGTACAATTCATACTGAAGGCTATGGTCTTTGATCATCATCAGTAAGTATTTCAAATCATCTTCACTTCCAGCAAGTAGGGTTGCGTCATCTGCATAACCCAGGTTGTTGATGAGTCTTCCTCTGATGCCCCATTCTTCATCTAGTCCAGCTTCTCAGGTTATTTATTCAGCATGCAGACTGAAAAAGTATGGTGAAAGGATACAACCCTGATGCACACATTTCCTGACTTTAAACCATGCACTACACCCTTGTTCTGTTTGCAAGACTGTCTCTTGATCTATGTATAGATAACTCAAGAGCAGAACTAAGTGTTCAGGAATTCCCATTCTATTCAATGTTATGCATACTTTGTTACAATCCACGCAGTCTAATGCCAATGAAACACAGGTAAACATCTTTCTGGTATTCCTTGCTTTCATCCAAGATGCATTTGACATTGTCATGGGTTGAATTGTGCCCCCCAAAAATATGTGCAGCCGTGTGGCTGGGACATGATTCCAAGTATCTTGAGACTATCCTCCATTGTGTGGTTTCGCTAAACTGTGTATTAAAGGGGCTGTAAATTCCTGCATAGAATTACTTCCTTGCTCTGCAGTAGGGGGAGTTTCCCTGGAGTGTGGCTTGCCCCACCCTTAATGCTTTCACCTTGCAAGGGATAAAAGAAAAAAGAAACAAAGAGAATTAGGAGCCTCGCACCATCAAGAAATGTGCACCGGGAGAAGAGCGCGTCCTTGAGACCTGAGGTTCCTGCGCCAAGATGCTCCCTGGACAAAGACTGATGCAATACCGGACTTTCCTCCAGAGCCGACAAGGGGAAAGCCTTCCTCTGGAGTGGACACCCTGAATATGGAATTGCAACCTACCAGACTGTGTAAAAATAAACCTTCCTTTGTTGAAGCCATCTACTCTGTGATATTTCTGTTAGAGCGGCACTAGCTGACTAAAACAGACATCAACAATGGTATCCCTGGTTCCACATCCTCTTCTGTCCAACTTGAATTTCTGGCAGTTCTCTGTCAATATACTGTTGCAGTCACTTTTGAATGAACTTGAGGAAAATTTTACTTGTGTGTGATATTATTGATACTGTTCGATAATTTTCAAATTGCCTTGGATCACTTTTCTTGGGGATATGCATAAATACGGACCTCTTCTGATCTGTTGTCTACGTAGCTGTCTTCTAGATTTCTTGGCATAGGTGAGTGACCGGTTTCAGTGCTGCATCCATTTGTCGAAATGTCTCAAATGATATTTCATCAATTCTGGAACGTTGTTTTTTACCAGTGCCTTCAACGCAGCCTTGACTTCTTCCTTCAGTACCATTGATTCCTGATAATATGCTACCTCTTGAAGTAGCTGAACATGGACCAATTCTTTCTGGTATAAAGATTCTGTGTAATCCACCCATCTTCTTTTGATGATTCCTGAGACGTTTAATATTTTCCCTGTAGAACCTTTCACTATTGCAACTCAAGGCTTGAGTTTTTCTTCATTTCTTTCAGCTTAAGAAATGTGGAGCGTGTTCTTCTCTTTTGGATTTTTATCTCCAGCTCTTTGCATATGCCGTTATAATACTCTGTCTTCTCAAGCCACCCTTTGAAATCTTCTGTTCAGTTCTTCTATTCCATCATTTCTTCCTTTGGCTTTAGCTACTCAGCTTTCAAGAGCAAGTTTCAGAGTCTCTTCTGACATCCAACTTGGTCTTTGTTTTTCTTTTCTGTCTTTTAAATGACCTCTTGCTTTCTCATGTATGATGTCTTTCATGTTATTCCATAACTCTTCTGGTCTTCACTGTTAATATTCAAGGCACCAAATGTATTTTTGAGATGGTCTCTAGATTTAGGTGGGATATACTCAATGTCATCCTTTGTCTCTCATGGGCTTGTTCTAATTTTCTTCAGTTTTATTTTGACCTGGCATTGAACAACTGATAGTCTGTGCTGCATTCAGCACCTGGTCTTGGTATGATTGATGGCATTGAGCTTTTCCATTGTTGGTTTCCATAGATGTAGTTAATTTGATTGCTGTATATTCCATCTATCAAGATTCCTTGTATAGAGCTGCCATTTACGTTGGTGAAAAGGGTATTTTGCAATGCAGAAGCTGTTAGTCTTAGAAAATTCTATCACACAATCTGTGGCATCATTTGTTGTTAGTCTTGTAAAATTCTATCATACGATCTCCAGCACTATTTCTATCACTGAGGACGTATTTTCCAACTACAGGTCCTTTTTATTTGTTTCCAACTTTCACGTTCCAGTTGTCAGTAATTATCAATGCATGCTGATTGCACGCTCAATCAGTTTCATACAGCAGAAGCTGGCAAAAATCTTCAATTTCTTCATCCTTGCCCTTAGTCATTGGTGTGTAAATTTGACTAATAGTCATATTATCTGGGCCTCCTTGTAGGCGTATGGATATTATCCTATTACTGGCAGCACTGTACCTCAGGACAGATCTTGAAATGTTCTTTTGGATGATGAATGCAACCCCAATCCTCTTTAAGTTTTCATTCCTGGCATAGTAGACTATATGGTTGTCTGATTCAAAATGGCCAGTATCAGTCCATTTCAGTTTACTAATGCCTAAGATATCAATGTTTATGAGTTTCATTTCATTTTTGATGATTTCCAATTTTCCTAGACTTCAACTTTGCACATTGCAAGTTCTGATTATTAAAGACTGTTTGCAGCTGTTTCTTCTCATTTTGAATTGTACCACATCAGCAAATCAAGGTCCTGAAAACTTGCTCATTAAGATCAGCTCTGCTTGAAGGAAACAGCTCTTCCTCAGGCCTCTTCTGAGTATCTTCCAACCTGGGGGTTTCATTTTCTGGCACTATGTCTGATAACTGTTCCTATGGCTACTTCTTTTAAGAAGTAGACTGTCAGGTCCCTCTTCCTAGTCTGTCATAGGCGGGAAGCTCAGCTGAAACACGTCCCCCATAGGTGACCCTGCTGGTATCTGTACAGCAGCGGCATAGCTTCTAGCATCACAGCAACATACAAATCCCTACAGTACAGAAAAATGACAGACAAGTGGGATGTGTGCTGATTAAGCAAAGGAAATGAATAGGGGTTTGTTGCTAGACGGAAAAAAAGCTTTGTTCCAAAGTAGGAATATTTAGGTGCAGAATGATAGAGACTTATGTAAAGTAGACTTATATCCACTGGGCTTACAGTCCTGGAGCATGGAGAACCTCAAAGTGAGTTGCTGACAAAATCTATCAAAACCACCTAAAATTTTTGTTCATATTTAACTCCTTTGTAATTACGTTTAGGACATGCCCTACACTGACATGGCCATATTAGCATAAGAAACAAACCTTATTTCCGAATAGGATTACATCACCTGTATACAAAAGATAAGATTCCAACACATATTTTGGAAGACACAGTTCAGTCTGTAACATCAGCTTTACCCTCCATCTCTTTTTAATAATGTTTTAATTTTATTAAATAATATTTCAGTGAAGGTTTGCATAGGAACCGACTCGATGGCACTTGGCTCAGGTTCCAGTTTTATTCTTTTTGGTGGCTCTCTTTGTGGGTTCCTCTAGGTAGAAATACACAGGGTCACTGTGAGTTGGAATAAACTTGATTGCAGTGACTCCAGTTTGGTTTCGTTATGTACAGTAAATGTTTACTACATACCAGGCACTTTGCAGACTTTATCTCATTGAATTTTGGGGTCAACCTGGGGAGAAGGATATATTTACATTTTGTATGTAGAAATCATATTCATAGAGCTTAAGTAGATTGCTTGAGTTCACACAGTGAGTTGTAAATCTGAATTTGAATCTGCATCTGCTGACTTCAAAGGCCATCCTCTTTACTGTTGTGCTTTACGGTCTTTTACATTCTCATATACATAGCATTTAGGTCATATATCAACCACTTTGCATTAGTCTAGCATGTGAACTTTCATTTATTCAACATAATTAGGCACTGGAAAGTTCAGGTTATTTTTCTGAATAATAAAGCCACTTCTTATGTGTAAAATACCAGCTTTTAAAGAGCTAGAGTACAAATTAAAAAAAAAAAAAAGGCCTGTTGATTCCAACTCATAGCGACCCTAAATGTTAAATACTGAATTCAGTTTAATCTTGCTGCCACGATGCAAGATCTTCTTGCCTGTCTTGTAGGACATTAGGGTTAATATCCTGAGCCTCAATTTTCATTATATGGTATTGAGAAAAGGAATTCCGATCACTTTAGTTTTCTTCTTGTTTGGTTAATTGACAGTAGGCAACTTAATATATGGCATTGCACATGACAAAATTCAGTGCTACATTCCTTTGCAGATACAAAGAATATCAAAATCTTCTATCAGCTGTAGTCATTCCATAAGCAATGATAGCTTTATAATTCAGTGGAATATGTTCTAACTTTTGTTTGTGGTTTCCACATCTGGCTTTATAACAGAATCACCCAACTGGAGTATAAACTTTAAATACCTTGGGTATTCTTAAAAATGCAGATTCCTGGGTTTTACTGTGAAATATTTTGATTCAAAAAGCTTTGCATGGAGCCAGAGAATCCCTGTGGTTATAAAACTTTCAGGCAATTCTTATGAAACCTGATGTAGGAACATCTGGTTCATGAAGAAAATTGAAGGATAATACCAGAAGTGTACAGTCACTCAAAATATCTTTTATTTGCAAGTGCTAAAGCACTAAAAGTTTTCTTCAGGAGAGCTATACTTTTGGATTTCTCTCCTTGAAATCTGCTTTTATAAGTAGCTTGAACTTGTGACTGTATTAAACTAAAATACAGGTTAGTGGTGGTTTCTGGTTCTTTATTAAATGAACTTGCAAGTGACGACAGGAAGGCCTAGACAATGCTTACCCTGTCTCTCTGAGCAAAGGTTTAGTAAGAGCTTGTAAAGGATTCTGGGAAAGAAAGGGCTCATGTTTTATTCATATTGGAGGTAGAGATTCCCAGGGGGTGGTGGGGCTGGGGAAATCAGGTTGAACATGCCTGAGGACTTCAAGATGGTTTATGCAGGTGAAGGCTTCTGAGACTCATAGCAGAACTTATTATGGGGTGTTGCGCCTGCACAGTTCCTTACTCCCGTGGTTTAGCTTAGTGGTGGCTTTTGGGTGCCTTTGCTGGAGGTTCATACAGAGTTCAGGTTTGGGCAATCTGCACCTGTCTCCGAAGTTGATCTCGTTTGGTTACTTCTGAAAAACAGCTTTGAGGAAGTCTTGCATAACTGAAGGAAACTTAATCATTTCAAGACACAGTCAATTTATGGTTTTGACACCCACTTTTACTGAATGATGTTTTCAGGGGTCACTAGACTCCTTGTCTCAATACAAGTAACATATTCTTTTTGTGTTAATATGGCAAACCATGAATATTTTTACCATGATTCTGAAAAGTGTCGTATCCTATATATCCTCTCTAATTCTTAATCAGTGATTCTTCAATTTTTATTTTGTCTTCTTTAGAACAGTATAAAAATAAAGCTGCATATATACATGCTGGTATTAGTAAATAACCAATTTTTCTTACTCTGATAATTAGACTAATCAAAAAACCAGTTGCTCTCTATTCAGTTCCAACTCGCGGAGACACTATGAGTAAAACAATGCTCCATAGGGTTTCCAATGTCTGCTTTTTCAAAAGTAAGTTGTCATGCTTTTCTTTTCAGGCATCTCTGGATGGACTTGAACCTCTAATTAGACTAATTTAGTCTAATAAAGATGCATTTAATGAGATTTTCACCATTAAAAGGATGGAATGAAATACTGGTGATCTGTAGCCTGAAGGAACCCTGGGGGCTCAGTGGTAAAAATCTTGCTGCTAAACAAAAGACCGGCAGTTCAAATCTACTAACCACTCCTTACAAACCTCATGGGACAGTGCATTTCTGTCCTGTACAGTTTCTGTGAGTCAGAATCAACTCAACAGTGTAGCTGGTTTAGTCTGATAGCTTGAACAATGTTGATATTTTCCAGTTATCAATATGGCTCAGAGACAGGTGCTGTCTGTTTACCAAAAGGAGAATCAGAAGAATCAATACCTGTCAGTGACTCCAAAAGCATCTGTATTAAAAAGAATATTACTTATCAAGAAAAATACACAAGAAACAGTCTGATACAAACAGCTGTTTCAGGATCGGTGTTTCAATATGGTGATAAAGAATGCTGTTCTTGTTTTTTTGGCCAGTATTAGCTTTCGATCAGGTGATGAAGGTCACC
Organism: Heterohyrax brucei; assembly: GCA_028571685.1. Classification (NCBI taxonomy): domain Eukaryota; kingdom Metazoa; phylum Chordata; class Mammalia; order Hyracoidea; family Procaviidae; genus Heterohyrax; species Heterohyrax brucei. The sequence goes on along the minus strand of CM053146.1, from coordinate 38,025,681 downwards.
TTGAATTAAGAATGCATATCCAACCTCCTTTACAATCACGTGATTAAATTCTATCCAATAAGTATCAGCTAAAGTTGTTCATGAATCTTTCAAGAAGAAACCTTAAAATAAAAGAGTAAAACCAACTCTTTTTTGTTTTCTCCTTTCTGAACATTCAAATAAAGATGGAGACTTCATTTTTGAGTGTGATGTGTAAGATGTGTAGAGGAGACAGCAGCATAATAAGATAAAGTTAACTTTGATGTTGATCATTGTACAGTCACAATATCAGTCTTGGCCTGGCTTTCTTACCTGGAATTGTACATGGGACAGCATAACTCTAATCTAGCTGAGGAGAGTGTGAGCACTATGGTAAATTACTCTAAAACCAGAATGGATAGGACTGAACCTTGGCTGTAGTTCCTGTTACCTGTGTGACTTTGAGCAAACTGATTTAATCATTGGCACTTCCGTTTTCACATTTATTTTTTTAAATGGGACTAATAACACCTAACTCATGAAATTGCTATTAGGGTTACATAACATGTGTAAAATGCTTAGAATAGTATTTGCCACAGACTATGTAGTCTATAAATAGTAGCTAATATTATTTGAGCTACCATTATTTTCATATTATTGGGGTGATTGAACAAAGTAATTCTAATTAGTGAACAAAGTGGATGCTTAATATTTTGAATAAATGAGTAAACTATCTCTGTGTTCATCTTCAATCTCACATGTTATACCAGTCTGAAAGGTGACCAGTTAAAAAATGCTGTGGCATTTATTGACAACTTGAATTATGAACAAGGCAGAAACTGAAGAGAACGGTTAGCTTGATTTTCTGGTGATAATCTAAATACGATAGTCTTTCTGACACAGAGATCCATGAATCAGCGATCACGTACCATCCCTAGTCTATCAAGTTCTCACATGGTCACTGGCTTTAGCTGTCAACACTGTGTGTCAATCATAGCATCAGGCTACTAACCCATTCCAGATACCTCTGCCACCGGCAAGTAAAGTAGTCTGTCTCTGTGCCACCAGCCATTGTCATACATTCAGAAAAGACCAACCATTTAACAGTAGCTTAGGAAAAAAAATCCACTGCCAGGAAAATACCATGACATACTACCTTAAAACAATTACCTGATAGATGGATAGATGAGGAGGAAGAATGCTTAGCCATTCTTTTTCTTTCCAAGCATCAATAATTTGGCCCAACTAAACTTTCAGAATTGTTCTATTTTGCATGCTATGAGTAAACCCTGATAGTGATTAAGTGCTACATCTGCTAACCAAAAGGCCAGTAGTTTGAATCTGCCAGGCACTTCTTGGGAACTCTGTGGAGCAGTTCTACTCTGTCCTACAGGGTTGCTATGAGTCGGAGTTGACTCATTGGCAGTGGGTTTGTTTTTTTGCTATGCATGTGTCAATACTTTGTATCTTTTTCAGTGTTGGCTGTAACATGCTATTTCCATTTCATTATTTCCCTAACTTGAAGAAAATGTCAAAGTTTGGGAAAAGCATTCTATATCTGTTGTACATATAAAAAGCCAGTTGGCACTGAGTCTGTTTGAACTCACAGAGACCCCCATGAGTGTCAGAATGTACAATTGTGCTCCATAAGGTTTTCAATGAGTTAATTTTTCAGAAGTAGATGGCCAGGCCTGTCTTTAGAGGTACTGTTGTGTATGTTCGATTGGTCTTTGACTAACTTTTTGATTAGCAACCAAGTATATTAACTATCTTCACCATCCAACAATACCTACAGATTCCTATCAAAGCTTTTGTTACTGTATATGCCTTGTAGTTAGTTACACATTACTGTCTTATAATCATTGTATACAGTTTCCTTAAAATTAATGTATGTTTACCCATTACAGAACCTGGAATTTGACTGTCTTTCAAAGAAGATGACTTTATACTAAAGGTACAAAATTGATAAAGAAATGTTTTATTTGACATAACAATACTATACCTGGCATCTTCTTTTCCTTATATACACAGCTTAAAAAATTTCATTACTCATTGGACCAATTTTGCATTTAAATATGAATTCCTTTAATTTTACTTTGCAATCAGGTAAATTAGTGAGAAGGAATCTAAACAATATGCTTTAATTGCGTTTATAAATTATTCTCTCTGTCCTTCATGAGCATTCTTTCTTTTTTAGATATTGAAATGTAGTGTCTAAATATAAAGTGCAGTAACATCTGTTTCTAATTGCTGGTTTGAATAATATAGACAGATCTTCAACATTTCATGCTTTTGAAAGGATGCTTTTAGTAGGAGGTACTGAGTCAAAGGTTGTAAAAATTTTGTACCACTAAAAATAGTTGAAATCTCAGATACATTTAAAATGGAAATTACCACTTTCTGAGCAAATAGTTCCTCTCAATATAAGGTGTGTATATGCTAGAAACGGTTCATCAAACCATCTTTTTGCCTTATTTTTTTAAAATCCTATATACCATAAATCTCATAATCAAAGTACTTTTTGTATTTCATAAATTTCAAGTTTTATTCAATTTCTGAAGTAAAAATTCAGTAATTACTGAATCTACATGTTAAGCAAACTTTTATGGTAAGGATTTTTCAGTCTTTTCTATTATAATAAGGAGTTTCATGGTACAAACAGCTACCTTGCTCAGCTGCTAACCAAAAGTTAGGTGGTTCATGTTCTCCCAGAAGCACCATGGAAGAAAGGCCTGCAAGCTACTTTAAAAAAAAAAAAAAATTAGGCATTAAAAACCCTATGGAGCACAGTTCTACTGTGACATGTGTGGGGTCACCGTGAGTTGAAATGAACACCATTACAACAGTTTCTTCTATTGTTTTAGATCATGATAAGATGAAATGAAACGATTTCATCCCATCAGGGTGACAGAGGCAGCTAGCTTGTTGTAGTGGTTGAGGTGTGTGTGTGTAAATCACAGGTCACTGCATTTCACAAAAAAGTTCTTTGGAGTGCATGCATGTCTGCTTCAGTCTGCCTTCTTCCAACCGTAAAAATTCTTGCCTCAAATACTTGCCCCACCAACAGCACTGTTGCAGAGTTATGATTTTGTGGTTGCGTTCCTGCAGCACTGTTTAGAAAGAACCTAAAATAACAGCAGGCTTTCATCTGATGGGTGCACAGTAAATAGGAGGCCTCACAATTCAGTCTGCGAACTTAATTGTTCTGAATGTTACATACCTCATTGCAGACTATCAGTACGGTCACCTTCCAAGTACTCCCCATGGGAAGCTATGCACCTATGCCAGCGCCTAGTCCACCCTTTAAAGCGATTTTGGAACTCTTTCTCGAATGATCACTGCGCATGGTGACACTGTGGCAAGTTCATGAACTTAGTTGTATAGTTATGAGGGAATTTTTAGCCAGTACACAAATAATCGTATTGGAACATCCTCCCTACTCATCCAATCAGGCCCCCAATGACTTTCTTCTTTACCGAAAGATAAAGGAAATATCGACAGGAAGACGTTTTGATGGCATTCAGGATGTCAAGGGTAGTATGACAACAGCTCTGATGGCCATTCCAAAAACAAAGTTTCGAAACTGCTTTGAAAGGTAGGCTAGGTGCTGGCATCAGTGCATAGCTTCCTAAGAGAGTACTTCAACGGTGACTGTAGTAATATTCAGTAGTGAGATGAGTTTGAGAACTTAACTGGCAATCCTTCTAAACTTAATTTCTGCTTAAATCAATGAGATAATCTGATGCTTTAGAATGTTACATAATTATTCTGTTTAAAATAAAATCTAATTTATGTCTGGAAGCATTATCTCCTTATGAAGATAAAAATTTTTCCCTGTCCTGAAGGTCAGTGCCCTGAATTCTTTTTGCTTCAGAAAAGGTCTCTATAGCTGTAATTTTACAGAGCACCAAAGACCATCTGGACTATGAGCATTTCGAAAAGTTAAAAGTGACCACTTCTGAAATAGTATTTCACTTCCTCTTGACTGTTTCCTAATTTTAAATTACCAGCAGATTCTTAGGTATGGTGATCTTTTTTTTTTTTTTTTTTTTGAATGTTTCAGCGTTTCTGTTTATGATGGAATAGAATCAGTCTTACTGCTTAATTGTCAGAAAAGCAGAAGTATTAAAGCAGGTAGGCTCTGGAGCCAGACTTCCTGTGTTATTTCCTATATGTTACTATATATATGTTATTTTGAGCAATTTAACTAGCCTCTTTGGATCTCAGTTATCTCATCTATAAAGTGGGGATAGTGATAATTCTTACTTCAGAGTGATTGTTCCTACTTCATAGGTCATCGATATTGCTAGTCACCATGGAGTCAGATCTGATTCGCAGAGTCAGCTCCAACTCATGGTGACCTCATGTGCCACAGAACAAAATGTTACCCCACCTTCTGTCACCCTTACAATTGTTGGTATGCTTGTGTTCGCTGTTGAGGCCGTTTTGTATTTTGAGTGCCTGACAACCTAGGGGCTCACTGTCTTCCCTTACTGTATCAGGAAGTATTCCATCGTGATCCATATAGTTTTCATTGGATAATTTCAAAAGTAGATTTCAAAGGTTTTATTCCTAGTCTGGCATAATCTAGAAGCTCTGCTGAAACCTCTTTACCACAGGTGACCCTGCTGGTCCCGGAAATATCAGTGGCACAGCTTCTAGCATCAGCAGACTGATGAAGAGTGATGGTCACAGAATGTCGCTGATGCCTAAACTAGTGAAATCATGTAAACTGTAGATGATTATTAAAACAATTTGTGACTCTCTGACTCTTTAACGACTTAAGGGGCAAAGATTAAAATAATCTGTACTATTTTGCTGTTAAGTACCATCCAGACAGTTCCCACTCAAGGCCACCCCATGGAAAACAGAACAAAATGTTGCCCTATCCTGTGCCATACTCATAAGTCTTTGATTATGTTCAAGGCTATTGTTGTGGCCACTTTGTTGGTCCCTCGTTGTCGCTGCTATTGTGTTAATCCCTCTTGTTGTGATTTTCCTCTTTTTCACCAACTGTCTACCAAACATGTCCTCTCCAGGGACTAGTCCCTTCTGATAACGTGTCCAAAGTACACGGCATGAAGTCTTGGCACCGTCACTTCTAAGGAGTACTCTAAGGAGCATTCCAAAACAGATTTGTTCATTCTTCTGGCAGTCTATGGTGTATTCAATGTTCTTCATCAACCCTGGAATTTGGTCTTCATAACTCATTTTCCAGTTGTCACATGTATGTGAGACAATTGAAAATACTATGATTTGGGTCAGGTGCACATTAATCCTCAAAGTGACATCTTAGCTTGTTGACACTTTAAAACAAGTCTTTTGTAGCAGATTTGTCCAATGCAATATGTCATTTGATGTTTTGACCAGATGTGTCAAGGCAGCCTCTGTTCAATGATATTTGTACTGACTTAACTCTATATTGTGTGTCATCTTTCACTTCACCAAACACCTGTGTACTATCTAGTTGGTGACTTCCGCTCTCCACTCATTACCTCCCCTGTGAACATCAAAGCTTCTTTTTCTGTGTTTAAACCCTTTTTTTGTGTATTTAAAGTAGCTGTCTCACCATACGTTTTGTCTTTTTTGTGATTGATTTATTTTGCTCAGTGTAATGTCTTGCAGATTCATCTATGTTGTGAATGTTTCATGGATTCATCGCTGTTCATTACTAACGAGTAGTATTCCACTGTGTCTATGTACTATAATTTGTTTATCTGTTCATTTGTTGATGGACAACACTGAGTTGTTTCCATCTTTTTATTATGGTGAATAACGCTACAGTGAACTCTGTGTGTATATGTCAGTTCTTGTGACAGCTCTTATTTCTCAAGGATGTATTCCTAGAAGTGGGATCTGTGGATCATATGGTATTTGTATTTCTAGCTTTTTAAGAAGGCAGCATATCATTTTCCATAATGGTTGTACCATTTTACATTCTCACCAGCAATGCATAAGAGTTCAGTCTTCCCACAACCTCTCTATTTGTTATATTCTGCTTTTTTTTTTTTTTTTTCTTTCTTGATTAGTGCCAATAATGTTTGGGTGAGATGGCATATTGGTATAGTTTTGATTTGCATTTCACTAACGGCTAATGATCGAAAGCATTCTCTCACATATCTGAATGTCTTCTTTGATGAAGGGTCTATTCATATCTCTTGCCCATGTTTTAGTTTAATTATTTTTCCAGCTTGGATGCCATTTATTTCCTTTTCATGCCATATTACTCTGGAAAGGACTTCCAGCACAAGGTGAAACAGAAATGGTGATAAAGGCCAACTTGTCTTATTCCTATTCTCAGGGTAAATGCTTTCAGCCTTTCTACACTAAAAATGATGTTGCTTGTTGTTGAATGCTTAGGTATTTATTAAGGTTATATCTTCTTGATGCGTTGTCCCTTTGATTTTTGTATAATGTTCTTCCTTGTCTTTTATGGTTGATTTTGCCTTAGAGTCTATTTTATCTGAAATTAATATTGCCAGTCCTGTATTTTTTTGGTTCCTTTTTGCTTGATATATTTTTTTTCTATCCTTTGGTTTTAAGTATATTTATGTCTTTTTGTCAAAGGTGTGTCTCTTGTAGGCAGTATATTGATGGATTGTGCTTTTAAGCCACTGATATTCAGTGATATTCAGTGTGATTATTGAACATGAGTTTATTGCTGTCATATTCTGCTTTTTTGTGGTGTTTACATTTTCTTTGTTCTGCTTACTATTCTATGTTGAGTTACTTTTATTTGTGCATTTTCTTTTCTTTCCTTTAACAGACTGTGTGTTTACTTAGACTTTATGCTTCTTTTTTTATTCTGATTAGTAGTTTTGCTAACCTTGTGCTTATCTTCTAATTTACCCATATCTTCTAATAAGTTGGAACTAATCTTTTGTTACTTGATATTGCCTTTACTCTCTTTTCATTTGAAAGTTCTGCACTTACATTTATTGTCCTTTTATTCTCTTGATATTTTTGTCATTTATAGACTGACATTTCTGTTTCTGTGTTTTAAATATTTTTGCTTTGTTTTTTTATTGAGAGTTCTTCACCTAGGTTGGTGTCTTAATGTTGTCTTGTGTCCTAGACTGTCATTGTTGTCTCATGCTCTGGTTTTCTAACTGAGGACTCTGTTTAATATTTCTTGTAAGTTTGGTTTGATGTTTATGCATTCCCTTAACTCTGTTTAAACGGAAATGTCCTAATTTCACCATCAAACTTGAGAGAGAGTTTTTCAGGCTATTTTATTCTTGGTTGTCAGTAAATTTTTTTTCCTTTCAAGATTTTATGTGTGTGTGTGTGTGTGTGTGTATATGTGTGTCATACCATTGCCTTCTTGCTTGCATAGTTTCTGCCAAGTAATCAGAGTTTAGTCTTATTGTTTCCCCTTTGTAAGCTACTTTTTGTTTTACTCCAGCTACTCTCAGAATTCTTTTTTTGTTTTAGTAAGTGTGATTATACATGTTGGTGACTTTCTTTTTGGGGTCTATCTTATATGGGATTTGTTGAACTCCTTGGATGCTTGATTTCTCATCTTTCAGAATATTTAGGAAGTTCTTCCCAGCAAATCATCAACAATCTTCTCTGTGTTTTCCCTTTAAGGCAAAATCAACCATAAAAGATAAGGAAGGGCATTATACAACAATTAAAGAGACAATGCATCAGGAAGACATAACCTTAATAAGTAACTAACTTGTCTGTTCTGGAACACTGGTCAAAAATTTTTGCTGTTTATTTTGTTTTACATCATTCTTAAGATTTCTTAATTTTTCTTCACTCATCTGTTTTTTCTTCAGAAACAGTGATATTTGTCTTCTGTTTCATTGACTTGGTCTTTCATTGTTTCACATTTTCTCCTAAAACCCTACTGAGTTGTTCACTTCTGAAATTTTGTTGTTTAAATTTTTGGCTTCTTGTTGCTGTTTCTGTATCATTTCTAAGTGTTTGTTTATGTTGACATTTTGTTCTTGTACCATTTTGTTAAATTTTTCTGTTGGTTTATCTGTGTTTTCCTTGCTTTTGACTATTCTCATTGATTTTGTCTGTTTTCCCTAATTTTCTCTATTTTTTCCTCAGTTCCATTTGTTTTCCTTGATATATTCCCCAGTCTCTTGGAGAGACTTTAGTATAAGTCTTTTGAATTGCATACCAGGTAGAATTGTTTGTATAGTCATTTATTTTGTCCAGCTGCTTTGTTTTATTTTGATATGTTATGGATGGTTGGCCAGGAGTCCTTAATTTCTAGCACATCTGTAGGCATGATAGCTCTCACAAACTTGTCTGGGTGAGTAGGGCAGTAGCAGGCAAGGAATGCCAGCATTGCGGTACATTGGTTTGGTGAGGTACCTGAGGGCACACTGAGGTGGTATTGTCTGCCTCCTGATGTTGGTCTAGTTGTATGTTAGCCTTCACAGATCCTTGCCATGTAGGCAGAGGTAAGACATTGGTAGTGGTACAGACTCTCTTCTTGCTGTTCAACACTTGACCAAGTGACAGGAGGGGAAGGGCAGTGCGGGCCTGGTACAGTGGTAGACTTGAGCCATGAATTCTCTAGCCGTAATGACCTGATGGGGGATGGTGATAAGGGGTGGTGGCATATGAGGCTAGGTGGGGAGGAAGAATGAAAATAAAAATGAAAGAAAGAGTAGTTGGCAGGTGGGTGCAGGATGAATCTGGGGGCTGGCAATAAAAGGTGGCAGGTGGCGTATCGGGTTAGGTGGGAAGTAGGAAGCAGTGGATCAGTGGTTTTCTAGCTGCTGTGGTGACGTGTGGCCTGGGAGGAGGGGTGGAATTAGTGTACTGCACTAAATAAGAGAGAAAAAGCAAAGGAAGCAGATAAACTAATGATGTGGTGGGAGCTGACAGTTAAGGGTAGGGGGAATTTGGCATGGTGATAGGCCAATGCCCTTCCACCTGTAGTTGTATGGTGTGGTCCTGTTAGAAGGGCAGGAGGTGACATATGGGGCTAGCTGGGGGCACAGACCCAGACTGATGGCAGGCTGGTAGCTCTCCAGCTGAATGGAATGGCATGGCATGGCCTGTCAGGAAAGGGTGGAGGTAACATATGGGGTAGGATGATGACAAGTGGTGTCTTAGTCATCTAGAGCTGCTGTAACAGAAATACCACAAGTAGATGTTTTTTAACAAAGAAAAGTTTATTCTCTCACATTCTAGTAGGCAACAAGGCCAAACTTAGGGCAGAAACAACATAATAGTTTTTACGATTTTGTAGAAAACATTCCCCAAGGAACATATAACAGGAAACACCACATTATGCTAAAGAAACCTAAATGTAGAGCCCCTGAGCTCACCATTTACTATCTCTTTGTCAGCTCCAGGGGAAGATCCTCACCATCAGTCTTCCCTTGATCTGGGAGCATCTCAGTGTAGGAACTTCAGGTCCAAAGGACATGCACAGCTTCTTGGGTTGTGTTCTTGGTGGTATGGGGTTCCTATGTTTCTTTGTTCATGTCTCTCTTTTATATCTCAAAAGAGATTGGCTTAAGATACAATCCAGTCATGTAGCTCTCATTAATACAATTGATACTAATCCATCTTGTTAAATCACAGTGATAGAATTTGCAGCACACAGGAAAATCTCATCAAATGCTGGACAATAGCACAATTATGGGAATCATGGCCTAATCAAGTTTATACACATATTTTCATGGGGACACAATTTAATCCATGACAGGTGAGAAAGTGTCTTTCTCTGGTTACTGGGTGCTCTGTCTATCAAAAGCCCCAGGAAGTTGTTTTTCCTTTCTTCCTGTCTGGAGTCATTGCTGACTGTGTTTCAAGAATATGATATGCTGCCATGTTAGCAGCGACTTCCACTCTGTGTCTCTCCTTGTTCTTTTGTTTTACTTTTCTTCAGTTTGTTCTTCTATTTGGTGTCTGATCTAGTTCTTTATTGCTTTATTTGATACTTATGATTCCAAGATCAACATTTGTATCTGTTTTACTTAGTTTTTTTGGGTCTTTGCTGCAGAGGGATGACATGATACATCTATCAAGGGTGCTATGATGTTAAGGAATTAACATCTCAATTAAAATTTAATAATAATCTTATTATTCCTAATAGCAGCATCTTTTTAGAAAATGCTATTCAATTTAGACGGAAATTTTAGTTTGATCATGATTTACAGTTCACACCACTGTCTTATCTCAGGCCCTCATCCATTTCTTAACTACATTTTTAATACAGTTCCTGACCTGGGTAACTTATTTACAGGGTTGTGTCCTAGATCCCATATCACTACCAAAATAATTTATTTTTAAATAAAACTCCTCAAATCAATTTCTATATTCACTTAAAACTCTTAGTAATTCCTCCACAACTTGCAGAATAAAACTCAGCAACTTATCTTGGCATACATCTTTCCTCATAACTTGCTCCTGCCTGTCACTACAGCTTCATATCCTACTACTCACTCCCTAGAAGCAAACAAAAAAACTGTACTCTGTTGACACTCATTTCTGCTAGGTCCCAAGATCACTCTCATGTCCATGCTGTTGCCACTCTCTTCATTTTCTGGAATGCCCTTCCCTATACTACATACTTGATGGTCCTACTTACCCTATTGCCTTTTCTGTAAGGCCTTCATAAACATCCCTGGTCTAAGCTAAAGGGGACTTCTTTTGGGTTCCCATAGCAAGCTTTTTAAAAATCTCAGTTATAGCTCTTATCACTCAGTGCTAAAGCATTCATTTATTCTCTGCTCCCCTCCTCCCACCCATGAATAACCCAGGAACTGATCCTAAGACTGTTCTTATCTGTATTCCAAAGCTTGGCATAGTGACTAACAAACAGTAGGTGCCCAATAAATGTGTTTCAAAGAATTTTCTGTGTTAAAGTCATGATTTTTGATCCTCAAAGTTCAACCATCAATAAATGCGATGTTATATAATAACATCTATCTTGTCACCGGAAGGAGGCTGTTTTAGATTTAACATGATAATTCTAAAATGAAAATTGTGAGGGTGGAAATAGTGGTTCAGCTGTGAATATTCACAACATCTCAGCCAAAAATAATGCTCCTTCCTCAGCCTGCCGTAGAGCTTTTCCCATTCAAAATAGTTACTGATGTGCTCACTATACTGCATGTGTCTTGGCTCATAGACAGACATGACTGCATGAGTAGTCATGTTGCTTTCCCTAGGAACACACCAAGGTGGGAGATTAGATGAGCCAAACTCTATCTGGCCTGTTCATTTTGACCTTTCACTACATCTGTATTTCTCTTATTATGTTCTATTAGATCCTAATCGCAAAAGATGCTACAGGAAAAGGGTTGTCTGGTCACATGAATGTTTAAATACTACAAATTTTGTCACCCTTTCACAGGACCACATGCACGTTATTGTTGTTGGATGCCATCAAGTTGATTCCAACCTGTAGTGACCCCATGTGATAGAGTAGAACTGCCCCAAAGGACTTCCTAGGCTGTAATATTTATGGGAGATGATAACCAGGTATTTTATCCTGTGGAGTAGCTGGTTAAACAGTGAGCTTAACCACTGTACCATCAGGACTCCTTATTGTTCGCATATTAACCAGTCTGAAAATTCTGAAACATAGATACATACATAACATTGCTTTCTCTCTAATTTCCCAGATTTATATGACCATGAATCCCTTGTTTCATGTAACAGTTTTTACTATTTTGTAGAAAACATTTCCCAAGGACTATCTAACAGGACACACCACATTATGCTAAAGAAACCTAAATGTAGAGCCCCTGGGCTCACCACTTACTGTCTGTGTGATTTCTCCAGCTCTGATGCTGCACTCCTTTATTCCCTCTTCATCGACTCTACTGTATCCAGCTATGTAGACTACTTCTGGAGAAAAAAACAATCATCTTGTCTATCTTTGTTTAAAAGCAAAAAAAAAAAAAAAAAAAATGGATTTCCAGAACATTTGTTGATTTGCTTGTGATAACCAGCCTAGCATATTAGTGGTCCAGGTTGATCAGCTACCACTATCACCATATCTCACTGTATTGGCCAACCTAGCCCTTTCTGCTCTCATCCTTGGAAAGTCATGTGTGTTGGACTGTCCTACCACTCTAGGCACTTTAGCTCTGTATCAATTTAGCTGTGCCCTGAATTTTTACTCGGATATGAGAAGTGTTATGAACTTAATTGTGCCTCCCTCCCCACCACCAATTATACTGAAGTTTTAACCCCTGTACCTCTAAACATGACCTTATCATGGATTGAATTATGTGTCCCCAAAAATATGTTGAGCAATTTTGCTGGACCATGATTCCCACTATTGTGAGGGTATTCTCCATTTTGTAGTTCTCTTTTGTTGTAACTTCTAGTCTCTGCCTGTGGTTCATGAGCAAGTTTGGATAGATTAGGGTGAGCCTGTAACACCCTTACTAAGGTCATCTTCTAGATTGAGTGTACAGTTTCCCTGAGGTATGGCTTGCACCACCTTTTATCCTAGAAGAGATAAAAGGAAAGGGAAGTGAGCAGAGGGGTAGGGATTTTATATTATCAAGAAAGCAGTGCAGGGAGCAGAATGTGTCCTTTGGACTTGAGGATCTTGTGCTGAAGTGCTCCCAGACCAAAGGGACAGTGAGGCAACATAAAGACCTTCCTCCAGAGCTGATAGAGAGAGAAAGCCTTCCCCTGGAGGCAGCATCCTAAATTCAAGCTTATGGCCTACTGAACTCTGAGAGAATAAAATTCTCTTGTTAAAACCAACCACTTATGGTGTTTCTGTTATAACAGCAACCCTAAGTGACCAAGACAGATCCTGTCTGGAAATAGGTATTTTATTTTGTTAATGAGGTCATATCTAAGTAGAGTGGGTCCGAAGTATAATTCCCTCTGCATGTTGTCTTTTAAAGAAAGAAAACAAATGTAGAGAAATATACATATGCAGGGAAAGACAGAGGGCATGTGAAAATACATCTATAAGAAGTTGAAAAACCCCAAGAAATGTCAGGATCACAGAGGCAGAAAGAAAGCAGGATCCTTCCCTAGATTTTATAGAGGCAGAAGGCCTAGTCCTGCTGACACAATGAATCCAGATTCTTGGTCTCCAGAGCTGTGAGACAAAAAAAATTCCTGTTCTTTAAAGCCAACTACCTGTGGTATTTTTGCTATGGTAGTGCTAGGCAACTAAGCAGACAAGTCTACCCTGCTTGTTTCTTACACTTTGCAGTGATTTTATTCCCCAATTCAAATACTCGTTCCTCAAAAGACAGGGAATATGCTGTAGCTCCTTATCCCAAACAGTCTGTTGGAAAAACATATGGATTTACTAAGAGTGTTTGGTAACAATGTACATAAGAATAATGACAAATATGAATAAGTAATATGCATATGACAAATTTGAATCCAGTTGACAATTAAAAAACAGAAATCAACGTTTCATTTTTTCATAAAAATTATTAATTTTTTCCTTATGTGACTCAAGATTGTCAAGGTAGTGATGAAATAAGCACTCTCACATCTTTCTGAGAATGAACAAGTTGGACAAGAATATCTGGAGGAAAATTTGGGAACTCTGTCTAAATTCTTAAAATCATATCTGCAGTGTTTTTGATGTTTTGGACAGATGTTTCCAAATCTAGACACACTCACTATATTTTGGTTCATGCTCTTCATCTGTAAAACCTAGATTTAATAATTTATCCAGTGCAATGTGGATAAATAGTTACTGCAAAGGTATTCATCGGGATATTTTTAATGAAAAAAATTGGAAAGATTGTCTTAATGAGTTCTATAGAGAAAGAAAACAAGTGAAGTGTGTGTGTACACACACACACACACACACACACACACACTGCACATGTGATCCGACTATTAAGTCTGCAAATGTAGTCGTTCTAAGTGCTACATACGTCATTGCTGCATGTCACTGTGGTCCCATTCCATGTACTCCCCTTGGGAAGCTATGCACTGATGTCAGTACCCATTCCGCCCTTCAAAGCAATTTTGGAACTCTTTCTAGAATGACCATTGTCCATGGTGGTACCATAGCAAGTCTGTGAACTTCTGTAGCTGTCTGTGAGGGAGTTTTTTAGCCAGTAAACCAATAACTGTATTGGAACACCCTCCCTACTCACCTGATCTGGGCCCCAGTGACTTTTTTCATTACCTAAAGATAAAGGAAATATTGAAAGGAAGACATTTTGATGACTTTCAGGACATTAAGGTTAATATGAAGACAACTCTGATGGCTATTCCAGAAAAAGAGTTTCAAAATTGCTCTGAAGGGTGGGCTGAGTGTTGGTGTTGGTGCATACCTTCCCAAGGGAATGCTTCAGAATGACTGTAGTGATATTCAGCAACGAGGTATTTTTCTAGGATGAGCTAGCAGACTTACTGTCAGACCATATGTGTGTATGTGTGCTTGTGTATGTATATAAATGATTTACTTCAAGGAATTGACTTATCCAACTGTGACAGAATGGCTTGTGCAATTGTGAAGGCTAGCAGGTACCAAATTCATGGATCAGGTGACAGGCTGATTACTTTTGCCAGCTCTTGTGGTTGTAGGGGTTAATGAGAACTCAGATCTGCAGGTCAGGTAACAGGCTCCAAGCCTCTGCTGATGTATATCCCAAGAGCCAACCAGAGGTCAGACACTGAGAAGACTGACTGCAAGAGAGAGTGAGGTAGAGGTAGAGAGATTAGATGGATACACAGACAGAAAGATAGATAGACCCACGTCAGAGTACCCATGCAGGCCACATTCCTCAAAAAACTCCCTGATTGGCTGCTCATATCAGATCACAAAATGACAAAATGCTAGATGATTACTGACTGTCTGCCAAACCACTGAGAATCATTTCCAGGGAAGTTTACACATAGCGTTAATCATCATAATGATAAAAGGCAAAAAAGGAATATATTTTTAAAAAATCTATGAAAAGCTCTTCAGCAAATAATGCTTGCAAAACTGGGTTTCCGCATGTTAAAAGATGAAACTCTTATAACTCATTCCATACACAAAAACTAATTCAAAACGGATTAAAGATCTAAATGTTAAAAGTGTAAAGCTCTTGGAAGATAGCATCCCAACACAGCTTTGGGACCTAATTATTTTAATGGCAGACTATCAGACACATCAAGGAATGTATGAACAACAAGACAAAATAGATAACAGCGTCTTCATAAAAATTAAATTTGTTCATCAGAAAACTTTGTCAAAAGAGTAAAGACAGAACCTACAGAGTGGGAAAAAGCCTTTGGGAACTGTATAACTGATAAAGTTCTAATAACTAAAACATAGAAAACATCTGTAATGTAACAATTAAATGATAAATAACTCACTCAAAACTGGGCAAAGGATATGAACAGACACTTTACCAAAGATAATACTGAAATGACCAATAGACACATGAAAAGATGCTCAACATCACTAAGTATGAGAGAAATGCAAATGAAAACCACAAAAAGTTGCAATTTCATGCTCACCGAAACCCAACCCAGTACTGTCAAGTTGATTCTGACTCATATTGTACCTATAGGACAGAGTAGAACTGCCTCATAGAGTTTCCAGGGAGCATCTTGAGGATTTGAACTGCCGATCTTCTGGTTAGCAGCCATAGAACATAACCACTATGCCACCACAGTTCCCTCACTCCCACTAGCTTACCACCACCACCACCAAAAACAAATCCACCGCCACTGAGTTGATTCTATCTCATAGTGACCCTATAAGTTGGCTAAAATAAAAAAAAAAAAACCACCAACCACTCCCTCCCTCTCATACAACAGCTATTGGAAGGGCTGTGGGAAAAGTGGAATCCTTATCCTTTACAAGACAGAAGGCAAAACTGTACAGCTCTTACAGAAACTGGTAGTTCCTCAAAAAGCTAGAGGCAGAGATACCACATGACCCCACAGTTATACCCTTAGGTATGTACGCCAAGAATCGAAAAGAAACGACACTAACAAAAATATGCACATCTATGTCCATTGTAGCACTATTCATAAAAGCAAAAAGATAGAACCAGTCTAAGTGCCCATCAGCAGATGAATGGATGAGTAAAATGTTATATAGACATATACACAGTGTAATGCTTCTAAGTTGTAAAGAAAATTATTTCCTGAAACATCTTACAATTTGGATGAACCTAGAGGAGATGATGTTGAACAAAATGAGTTAATCACAGAAAGACAAATATTACATATTATCACTTTTATGAAATCACACAGTTAGGTAAATGTATAGAAACTAATGTTTATTAGTGGTTGCAGGGTACAAGGAAGCAGAAGTACACTTTAAGTGGCAGTCACTTTTTGGTTGCAGAAATGGGAAAGATGACACTGAATATGGATAAAGTTTGCACAGCCTGACTATAATAACCAATGGCAATAAGCTGTGCACAGGAAAAAGAGGTTCATGGGCAAGTGCTAGGTTGTATATGGTTTTTCAACAGTAGGAACACAGTCACTCCAAAAGAAGGGTGGTAACTAATAGTTGCTGATACTAATTAGAGATAACCAGTCATCCTATTGGTTTAAAATCAGAAAAGGTGTGTGCCGTGGGTTGAATTAAGTCTCCCATAAAATGTGTGTGTCAATCGACTGAGCAGCAGTTCCTGGTACTGTGTGATTTTTTTTGTATGTTGTAAATCCTGCCTCTATAATATTAATGTTCTGCGGCTAGTCATAAGGATTTCACCAGCTAACTCTTTTCAGAAGTAGACTGCTGTGTCCTTCTTGCTAATCTATTTTAGTCTGGAAGCTCAGCTGAAGCCTGTTAGCCATGGATGACCCTGATTGTACCTGAATGCCGGTGGCATAGCTTCCCGCAATGTAGCAACTCTCAAACCTCCATTGTACAACAAACTGACAAGTTGGGGTAGCAGTGGAAAGGACTGAAATCATCAAGGATTTCATTTTACTTGTTTCTACAACCAATGGCCATGGAAGCAGTTGATGAGAAATCAGAAGACACATTGCATTGGGAAAAGCTGCTCCAAAGGACCTCTTTAAAATATTAAAAATAAAGATGTCATCTTGAAGACTAAGATTCCCCTGACCTCAGCCATGGTATTTTCAATTATATTGTATACATGCAAAAGCTGGACAATAAATAAGGAAGACAGAAGAAAAACTGACGCTTTTGAATTGTGGTGTTTGAGAAGAATATTGAATGTACCATGAGCTGTCAAAAGACAGATCTGGAAGTAGTACAACCCGAGTGCACCTTGGAAGCAAAGATAGTGAGACTGCATCTCATGTATTTTGACAGGTTGTTAGCAAGGATCAATCCCTGGTAAAGATCATCACTCCTGGCAGAATGGGAGGTCAGTGGAAAAGAGGAAGACCCTTGCCATGGATTGAAATGTGTCTCCCACAAAATATATGTAATAATTTTACTGTTCCAGGATTCTGTGATTGCCCTCCATTTTGTGATTTTCTGATGCTGTAAATCCTAATCTCTGCCTCTGGTTAACAGAGTGAATTAGTTAGAGAGAATTAAAGTGGGACTGTAAACCACCTCATAAGAACACCTCCCTACTCCATTTAAAGGGAGTGTCACTAGAGTATGGCTTACACCACTTTTTATCCTTTCATTCTACAAGGGATAAAAGAGAAGGGAAGCAAGCAAAGAGTTGGGAACCTCACATCATCAAGAAAGCAGCACTGGGAGTAGAGTGTGGCCTTCAAACCTGAGGTGCCTGTGCCAAGATGCTCTCACTGGATTTGGACTCATCCTGCTAGACTATGATAATTTCTCTTACTGCGTGTACTTGTAACTTGTGAATGGATTTGTGGCTTACCAGACTGTGTCAATAAAATTTCTCTTCATAAAGCCTTCCACTAGTATTTTCTTTAGAGCAGCACTAGCTGACTAAAACAGAATTTAATAATGTGAGAGTAGGGTGCTACTTCAGCAAATACCTAAAATATGGAAGTAGTTTTGAAACTGTGAATTGATGGAAGACTCACAAGGAATCAAGGAGAACTGCTAATACCAATGAAGGGACAGATAGTGAGAAATGAGCAGCAAGGACCAGCAACAGCAGCAATGGACAGGCAGCAACAGAAACAGATCAGCATGAGACTACACTGGAGCCAACCCGCAGAGCAAGAGAGCTGAGTGCTTGTGTGCAGGAGGCTTCCTGGCAGAATGTGGTGCCTCTGAACACTTGAATCAGTAGAGCTACAGAACTTTAGAACACTTGCCCCTGCAGGGCAGATGCAGGCCTGAGGCCCAGGCCATGAGACTGTAGGAAGCAAAAGCTGAAGAGACAAAGAGCATGGGAAGCTCTTTGTCTAGTCTCAAAAGGTACGGCCATAACCTTAGGGATTTGAAAGGGCGGAACCATGGCTTCCTGTGTTTGTAAGGGTGGAATTGCCACTCAGTTGGGCTTAGGGTGCACCTAAAGCTGAAGGGGCAGAGTTTCTGTCCAAGTGGGCCTAGAAGGCAGAGTTGCAGTACAGGGCCAGGGGTCTCCACTCAGAATCTAGAGAGTGTGGCTAACACCTAGAGTCTGTAGGGCAAATCTATTGTGTAAAATGTCTCAAGAGACGTTAGCTTTGAGGGATAATGTAATATGTTCTGCTAACTTGTTTGTTACCTGTTCATGCCTAGTTTGCTATAATTTCTCCCATTTTTTTAAATGTATAGCTTGTGCTCACCTGTTCTACTATTGTACTTTGGAGACAGATAACTTGTATTCTCAGTTTCACAGATGTAGAGACATTTTTGTATTTTGGACTTGGAACTAATTTAACAATTTTGGTATCATACGAGATGAATATGTTTTCTGCTATGACTTTTGCTGTGATAGGATGAACGTGTTGCATGTTTCAAATATGTGATTTTTGGGGGGGCCAAAGGGTGGAATGTCATGGATTGAATTGTGTCCCCCCCCAAAATATATGTAGCAATTTAGCTGGGCCAGGATTCCCTGTACTCTGTGACTGCCCTCCATTTTGTGATTTTCTGATGCTGTAAATCCTAATCTCAGCCTGTGGTTAATGGAGTTCATTACGTTAGAGAGGATTAGGCTGGGACTGAAAATTTCTTCATAAGATCACCTCCCTGCTCCATTGTAAAGGGAGTTTCCCTAGAGGGTGGCTTGCACCACCTTTTATTCTGCAAGGGATAAAAGAAAAAGGAAGTAAGCAGAGAGTTGAGAACCTAGCACCATCAAGAAAGAAGCGTCAGGAGAAGAGCACGTCCTTCAGCTCTGAGGTTCCTGAGCCATGATGCTCCCTGAATAAAGAGTGATGGAGCACAAAGATTTTTCTCCAGAGCTGACAAGGGTGAAAATCTTCCCCTGGGGTGGATATCCTGAATCTGGACTTGTAGCCTACTGAACTTTCCTAAAGCCATCCACCTTGTGGTATTTCTGTTAGAGAAGCACTAGACGACTAAAATAATCCTCAGCAAGATGGATAGACACAGTGGCTGCAGTAATGGGCTTACTCATAAAAACAATTGTGGGCATGACACATGACCAGGCTGTGTTTCGTTTTGTTGTGCATAGGGTCACTATGAGTTGAAACCAACTAGAGGCACCAAACAGCAACAACAACAGCATGATGCTAATCAGGAGGAATTGGCAAGAGTTTTGTTGGTGTGCCACTCAATTTGTAATATTGTGTTTTATCTTGAGGCAATCTCTTGGGAGATACTAGGAAAGGGAAACAAGTAGAAAGTTGGGGACCTCATATCTTCAGGACAGAAGTACTGGGAGCAAAGTTCATCTTTTGGCTTTGGGGTACCTGTACCTCAAAAGCTCCTTGCCCAGGGAAAAATTGATGACAGGGACCTTCCTCCAGAGTCAACAGAAGAAGCCTTCCTCTGGAACTGATAACCCAAATTTGGACCTTCAGCCTACTTTTCTGCTACAAAATAAATTTCTCTTCATTAAAGGCATCCACTTGTGGTATTTCTGTTACACCGGCACTAGATGGTTTCGCCCCAGTGTACATCAGGTTTTCTCCTTTCATCATACGTATTCAATTTGTATGTAGAGCAAATAACTTCAGGAGATGGATTATATGAAGAACTTGGCGTCAGGATTGGATAAAGACTCGTTAACAACCTGTGATATGAAGGTGACACAACCTTGCTCGCTGAAATGGAAGAGGAGGTGAAGTATTCACTGACTGAAGATCAAGACTATAGTCTTCATTATGGATTGTACCTCAACATAAGGAAAACAAAATCTCTCACAACTGGACCATTAAGCATTGTGATAAATCGAGAAAATACTGAAATTGCCAACTATTGCACTTTAATTGAATCCACAATCAATGCCCATAGAAGCAGCAGTCAAGAAATAAATGAGGGGGTACAGTGGACAAATATTCTGCGAAATGCCTTTTTAAAGTGTTAGAAAGGAAAGATCTCACTTTGAAGACTAAGGTATGCCTGATCCAAGCCATGGTGTTTGCAGCCATGTCATATATGATGTGTGAAAGCTGGACAGTCGGTAAGGAAGAACAAAGAAGAATTAATTAATTTGAATTATGGTGTTGGGAAAGAATACTGAATATACAAGGAACTGCCATTAGAACAAACAGATCTGTCCTGGAAGAAGTATAGCCAGAATGTTCCCTTGAAGCATGGATAGCAGGACTTCCTTTCATTTGCCTTGGGCATGTTGTCAGGAAAGACCTGTCTCTGGAGAAGGACGTTATTTTTGGTAGAGGGTCAGCAAAAATGAGGAGGATGGTCTCATCGACGGTCTGTGCAACAAGGAACTGCATGACAGGATTAGTTGTCTGTATGAACGATTTCCTCCTCTACTTTGAGACCAGAACACCACTACCACTACTGAAAGTTCTGATCAGAAACATAATAGAGGACTCTTGACAAAAACATGGGACACAACTTTAAATTCCTAAAAAAATCTGGAGTTACTGAACTATTGAGTCTGAAGGAGTTCCTGATACCATGGCCCTGAGTTGCTCTTCAAATCTTAAATTGAACCTGAAGTCACCTTTAAATTAAGTAACAATTTCTCCCAAACAGTAAAGATTGTCATCCTTGAGTACTGCATTACTTACAAAAAAAAAAAAAAAAAAAAAAAAAATCAATATATGCACTGGTGACATAGTGATTAAGAGATGGGCTACTAACCAAAAAGTTTAGCAGTTGGAATCTACCAACCACTCCTTGGAAACCCTATGGGGGGTAGTTTCTGTCTTATAGGGTCACTATGAGTTGGAATCAATTCAATGGCAACATTTTTTTTTCTTTTTAATAAGACCAAATGGCTGACAGCTATTTTAAACAATAGATGAGAATGTTGGGGTCAAGAAATGAAACAAGTAGAGTGGAAATAATGGGAATGATGTCACAATGTGGATAATAACCAATTTTCACTGATCATTATATTTAGAAATTATAGAATGAGAGTGGATTTTGTTTGACATATTTTTAACAAGAATAAAATTAAAAACAAAATGAAACTATCACATGACTTTACAGTATAATGATACATGCCAAAAACCAAACCAGACTCATGTCCATTGAGTCACTTCCAACTCATATCAACCTTATTGGACAGAGTAGAACTGCTCCATAGAGTTTCCAAGGAGCGGCTGGTGCATTCAAATGGCTGACCTTTTTTTAGCAGCCTGGTTCTTAACCACTGTGCAACTAGGGCTCCAATGATACACAGCCATTAAAATGATAGCCATAAGGTTATGTATTTATATGGAAGACTCTCATGCTATGTGTTTGACTGAAAAAAAAATTAATGTTAAAATGTTATACAGTCTATGATTACATTTTTGGTAAAAAATGTGTATATCACCTGTGGATAAAAATGTTTTGTCTTTTGTGTGCTCCAAATACATAAATCTGTACCTAGTATATAGGCAATATTTAAATTATTTGGAACGAATAAATACAAAAAAATCTGGAAATAAGTACAGTAAAACAATAACAGAATAGTTGCATTGCATTTTGAATTTTCTTTTTTTGTTTATATTTGCTTTATACAATAAACTCATGTAATTCTGCAGTAAGAAAAAAAGTTTGATAACAAAAATGTTGCTTCTAAGTTCATGTCTTTTCCTAACACAGTGACAATCACAGTTCAATCCATTTTGCCTAAGGTGTGTCTAAGAACATCCAGATGAAGAAACTCAGACCTCATTCTCTGTTTTCTTTGTGCTAAGGCTCGATTTTGTCCATTCCAGGTATCCATCATCTACCAAATCTACTATAGCCTCTATTCAGAATTTCTTAACTGCCCACCCGTAAGCTCCAGGGTACTCAGCTTCCAGAACTCTCTAGTCATGTACTTTATTTCCAGGAACAGGTTCTATATAGAAAAATAGCCCCCAAGGAGCAACCGAAGTGTGTGTTCAGGCAGTTAGAATTGACATATTGTGGAATGATTGAAAATTTACTTAGATAAATAGTCTGTAATATAGTCAGGGACGTCCCATAATTCTGCAGTCAATGAGACCCTTGGTGGTTTTATTTCCATCGCTTTCAAGACAATGGGATTCACATACACTGTGGATTTATTCATTAAACACTGAGAGTAAGAACTTGTCATCTCTTATTTCAGGGACAACTGAGCATGGTTCCTCTTGGTAAATAATAACAATAACCACTGCAAACTATCTTTGTTCTAGGCCTCTTCACAAGCAAGTTCAGCAGTGGCTGAACTGATGTTAAGATTCTGCTCACAAAGCAGCCTAATGCCTGGCCTGGGCTATTTCACTGTGGGATTCTGGGATCAGAAGCCCTTGCCAACACATTCCTGAGTGGCAGTACTCCTATGCTGTGTGCTCCAGGAAAAGAGACAAAATATTCCTTTCTGTGTATGGATTCTGGACCTAGATATTGCTGATTTCCAGAATTAATAACTTTCTTATTTGAGCAAGTAGCTTAGCTTCTCTGTGTCTCACTTTCCCCATTTGTTAAAAAAGGAAAAATATTAGTAACTAATCTCATGCACTGCTGTCATAGGGTTTTATTTATTTATTTACTTTTGAAGATCAAATGAGAGAGCGATCTAAAAAGCACATAAACGTGAGTAGGAAAAAGAAGGGAACTTCGATAAAAAAGTTTACTGACACATAGTAAACGCTCAGAAAAGATGTGTTCTTTTTATCATATCATTATCATTGTTGTGATTATCATTCTAGGTAAGACAGTCTGGTTTTGATCCTTGTCTATGTTTTAATTGGTTTTTCCACCTTGGGTTAACAGCTATGGGAAATGGGAGAAAATACTGTAAAAGAAGAAAGCTGCTGTAGAGTTGACTTCAACGCATGGTCACTCTGTGTGTTAGAGGAAAACCTGACAGCTTGTAGAGTAGAACTGCTTCATAAAGTTTTCTTGGCTATAATCTTTACAGAAGTAGACTGCCAAGGCTTTCTTCTGAGGCCCCGCTGAATGTGTTCAAACTGCCAGCCTTTAGGTTAGCAGCCAGCCACGAACCACTAGCTCCACCCAGAGACCTTAACCAAAAAAAAAAAAAAAAAGCTATTGCCGTTGAGTTGATTTTGACTCACAGCAACATTATAAAACAGAGAACTGCCCCATAGAGTTTCTGAGCAGGCCTTGGTGGGCTCAAACTGCTGGCATTTTGGTAAGCAGCTATAGCTCTTAATCACGTGCCACCAGGGTTTTCCCCAGGGACCTTAGGGAAGATTAATAACAAGAGAATTAGCAAGTAAATAGAGAGAAGCAGACAGGAGAGGAAGAAGACAGAAAAGAAAAGAGAAGAATTAAGGCTTCTGATTTGTCTCAGGTTCTTAAGTAGCTGATTCTGCCTTAAACAGAATAAAAGGCAGAATTTTGGAAGAGGGTACCTTCTAACTGAAGATTAGACTGATGTCTACTTTTAGTTATTCTAAGGCAAGTGGGACACACTCCTAGAATGATACTTATCTCTTCACCTGTGTAAGATAACTTTTAACCAAGTAGTCGCTATTCTATGTTCTTCTTTATACTCTTCCACCTTCTTTCTTGGTTGTGGGATGATGACAATGATGATGACGAGAATGATGACAGTTATAGCAGCTACAGTTTACCTCTTTACAGGGGAAGGTAGAAAGTTGCAGAAGGTAGAATCAGAATTAGTCATCCCTGGAGACACCCCAGAGTAGATCCAAACCTATACCTTTATGTTTTTTCAGTCCCAGGTTCTTTCTCCTTTACCACTTTGTCTCCTGTATCTTCCCTCTAGGTTTAAAAAAAAAGTCGCCAGTCAGATGCTCAGGATTCCGCAGATGGTTTCTTTGTCAAGTACATGAGATTAGGAGTGGGAGCACTGAGGATCAATGTCAGAGAGGGGCATTTAGGGCTGGAAGCATACTGTACCAAAGGTCAGCCCTTGTAGAGACAAAGACGTGTGTGTGTGTGTGTGTGTGTGTGTGTGTGTGTGCATTTGTGTATGTAACGGTAGGCTAACCAAAAAGCAGAGAAAATACTTTTACTTCTCATGCATACTTCCCTTAGAGATATTTAGCTTGATCTTTCAAAGCACACAGGTTCCTTAACAGGCGTTCTTCCCCTAAGCGGGACAAAAACACCAGCTTTTTCTTGCCACTTCGACTACTGCCTCTACAAGCTCAGTGCTTCAAACGTACATTCACCTGAATCTAAATTGTCTAAAATGTTGTCGTTAGTTGCTGTTGAGTCTGTTCCAACTCCTGGCGACCTCATGTAGCTGAGTGGAACTGCTTACTGGGTTTCCAAGGCTGTGACCTTTCGGAAGAAGATTATCAGGCTTGTCTTCTGAGGCCTCTTGGGTAGGTTCAGACAACCAACGTTTGGGCAAATAGTCAAGTGTTTAACTATTTGCGTCACCTAGGGACACCTTTATCTAAAACAAATAGAATTAAAAGTTAATATGACTAATTGCATCTTTTGTTACAATAAATTTTCAAAAAAATATTGACCACATTGAACACATTTATTAGATGACATAAGAATTGGAACCTTTCCAAATTCTTGCCCTTTTAAATGTCCTTTTCTATTTTTATTATTCATTAAGGAACCCACACTACGTTTATTTCTGAGATTCAAATGTTTGGACATGTCCTATGAACTGGTTGGGAAGTACAAATCAAAGTTGTTGGCTTAAATCTCCAAGATGTCTCCTAGAAGAGAACTCACCCTGAAGGAAGAAGGAAATCAGCTTGATCCAGGGACAAAAGAAGGAGGCATTGGAAGAAAGGATTGGTCGCCTTTTCTATTTGGAAATCTAAATTATAAATCACTGCTTATTTAGTTATTGCTAGATGTAGTTGTCTCTGAAAGTCAATCAATCAAACAAGTATTTATTGAGTAATTATGTGCTCAGCATACAATTAGTGTTTTAATTGCATATGCGTAAAACTTGATAGCTAATCCATTTGTTTTTCACCACTGTATAACCAGAGTCCAGAACAGCACCTGATTTATGTACATGTTTATGCATACATCTATAATTGATAGATAAATTAGTGAGCAAATAAATGAATAAATGTCCTGGAGAATTTACAGCATAGCTGTAGAGGCAACATGCAAGTGAAATGAAGCAGTAATCTTTATAAGAGATAGAACGTAATTTGGTATTGAACTGAGCACATTGTGGTTGACGGAGTTCATACTTGGGTTTCACTTCTTCCCTGCTGTTGACTTATTCAGTGACCATGGGGCTGTTGCTAAGATAAGTGAAGACTGATAGAAATTAAAAAGTATATATATTTATTGTTGAGAATAAATACAGTAAAACATACACAAACTCAATAGTTTTTACATTTCTAATTCAGTGACATTTATTACATTCTTTGAGTTGTCTAACCATTCTCTTCTTCCTTTTCCAAGTTGTTCCTTCCCCCATTTATCATGAACTCACTGACCTCTGAATTTCTTACTGACTCTTTCATCTGCTGTTGTCAATATGATCTTATACAGACAGACCAAAAAAAAAAAAAAAAAAAACCACAGAAGAAGGAAAGAAAAGGAATAAAGAAAGAAACCTCTTATCACTGAGTCAGTTTCAACTCATGGAGATCCTACGGGACAAAGTCGAACTGCCCTACAGGGTTTCCAAAGCTGCACTCTTTACTGGAGCAGACTAGCACTTCTTTCTTCCGTGGCATGGCTGGTGGGGTTGAACTGCTGACCTATAGGTTAGTAGCTGAGCACTTAACCACTGCACCACCAGGACTCCTTTCTCATTTAGATAGATCTGAGAAGAGTACAACGCTCAAGAGAGACATTCTGTTTAAAAAAAAAAAAATTAAATTGTGATTAAGTGACAGTTTGCAATTCAAGTTAAATTTCCATATAAAATCCTGAGCACTCACCTCTCTGCAACTCTATGTGCTCTCCTCACCCCGTGAAAGCCTACTCTTCTTTTCCACTCTTTACTTTCAGTGTCCATTCAACCACTTGTCCCCTCCTCCCCACCCTCCCCTCCCCTTTTATAAACAAACCAGGACTGCCTCAATATATATACTAAACCATAGAGTACACATGCCTCTTGCATCACTCTGTGTCCCCAGTTTCAGTCTGTTCTTGTCTAAAGTGTTGACTTCAGTACTGGTTTCAGGTCTGGGACAACAGCCAGTCCAGGGACTGTGTTCTCAGTGGTCCGTGAGGTTGTCAGAACATCGAGTCAGGTCTTTTAGTAGTGCTCTAGATCTGCACACCCCTTTCTTTCATGATAGATCAAGGGCTTTATACTGTGTTCCCTGTCAGGGCTGTCCTTGGTTGTGACCAGGCACCAACCAGTTCTTCTTTTCTCCTGCTGATATAGTCTCGGTATCACATGAGTCCTTCTGTCTCCTGGGATCATTTTTCCTCATCTCTTTGATGTTCTTGGTTTTCATCTGTTCCAGGTGGATTGGGACCAATGGATTTTCCTTAGATGGCACCAGCTGGCTATTAAGACTCCAGGCACCACTCACCGATATGGGGTGTGGAATATGTCCGTTGATCACAATGTCCCCTGAAAATATGATTCCTAGACCCTAAGACACATATGCTTTACTAGTTAAGCTGAACTACTGTTTGGTTTTCAGAAGACTTTAAGGAATATTTTTAGTTTAAGTTTTAAATGTCATCTCAGAGCAATAGTTTCAAGAGTTCATCCAGCCTCCACGACTATAAAACGTCTGAAGTATGTGAGAATCATTAGTTCTGTTTAACATTTCTTCCTTTTTGATCAGGATCCTTCTACAGAAACTTTTTTTTTTTTTTTAGAGATTCAGTCCCAGGAAAACATTGGTGTGGTGCTGGTAGACGAGGCAGTGAAAAGAAGACAACCAATAAAGGATTCGTTATGAAGCCAGTTGTTACACAGGGAACTGAAGATGAATCTTCCCAGGGAACACTGAGTTCCAGTAATTAACATGCATCACAGTTATCCCAATCTAAGAGGGCAAGAGAGTTGCTATGATTTACATACCCCAGCCACTGGCTGAAGAATGCTCAGTGACTGGGGAAGTTGTTAGTTCCCCAGCACTTCCAGGGTGCTAAGCAGATAACAAAATAAACTGTATAAGCTGGTGGAATCCTCCATTCAAAGAAACGCAGGTGCGGAAAGTTGGAAGTTAGACAGATGCAGGCTGAATTGCTAAAGACAAGGGGAGATAGGTAGAGAATCAATGAAAGCAGCATAGGTTATAAGAAAGTTTCATGAAGGCAGGCACTATGTCTGCTTTATTTGTTGTTGTTAGGTTCCGCTGAGTTGGTTCCAATGCATAACAGTGATATATACAACAGAATGAAACACTGCTCAGTCCAGCCCCATCCTCATGAAACTTAACTGCGTTTGAGCCCATTGTTGCAGCCACTATGTCAGTCCATCCTGTTAAGGGTCTTCCTTTTTTAACACGATTCTGTACTTTATCAGGCAGGATGTCTGTAGAGCCTTTGATCCGAATTTCTTATGCGGTAGCTGGGCACCATTCAGTTATTTTTCTTTTATAGCAAACAAGAAAATTGTTCATAGAGATAATTATTCACGCATTCCATTTCCACCGCTGGTTCATGACTCTTCTTCCTGTGTTGCTCTAGGCAAATAGAGAACAATTGTTATCATTTAAATGACTGTGTATAAGCTCTGAAAACCCCAGGAACTATTCAACAAATTAGGAGGCAGAACAGAAGCACTAAATGCGTTATTAGGCCAATTAACTGGGCTGTCTAGTGGCACTATGACTCTAAGCATCCAAACTAGGAAACTGAATTCCACTACGTATTTGGCTGTACATAAGCAGCTTTGGTAGATTCCCTTCAACTTTTTTTGTCATTGTAAACTTTTGCCAAGCCAACCTTTTCAGGTATACAGTTTATTGACAGTAATTCTGTTAATCAGTTGTGCAGCCCTATCCTTAATCAATGCAGTTTCTCTGTCACCACAAACTGCAACTCTTTACTTCCTAAGCAGTATCCATATTTTTCACCATGTACCTGCCCCTGGTAGGCCACTAATAAATATTGGCCTCTGTACACTTACCTATTCTTTTCTTTTTATGTAAACAAGGCCACATATTATGTGTTCTGCTGTGATTGACTTGTTCCACTCAGTATAATGTCTTCAAGCTCCATCTATATTTAGCTTCAATACTTTAGTATCAATATTTTATTTCTCTTACTGGCTGTGTAATATTCAATTGTAATGTACCACATTCTACTTATCCATTCCCTCACTGATACATGTTTAGTTTGTTTCCACCTTTAGGCTGTGGTGAATGGTGCTCAGTGAACATTGGTATACAAGTAACTGAATTCCTGCTTTCAGGTCTTTGAGGTATATACCAAAAAACCAAACCCATTGCTGTCAAGTTGATTCAAACCCATAGCAATCTTGTAGGAAAGTGTAGAAATGCCCTATAGAGTTTCTAAGGAGTGCCTGGTGGATTTTTGAATCTCCAAGCTATTGGTTTACAACCCTAGCAGTGAGCCACTATGCCAGCAGGTTTTTTTCGGTATGTATACTAGAATAGAATTGCTGGGTCATAAGAGAGTTGCATCTTTAGTTTTTTGAGGAACTGTCACACTGTTTTTTCACAATGGCTGTACCATTTTACATTTTTACCAACAGTAATGGATAAGGGTTCCAACTTCCCTACATGTTTGCCACCATTTTTTTTCTGTTTCTTTGTATTTTCAGAGTCTAATCTTAGCCATTCTAAAAAAAGAAAAAGAAAAAAACATGCCATTGACTCAGTTCTGACACAGAGCAATCCTACAGGACCGAGTAGAACTGCCTAGCGGGGTTGCTGAGGAATGGATTGGAAATGCTGATCTTTTGGTTTACAGCCATACCAACTAGATTACCATGGTTTGCAGCATAGATGCTTAAAAAATATTTTTTTTGAAACTGAATTCTTTGAATATGTTTATAAGACATAATGGAGCCCTGGTTCCACAATGGTTAAGCATGTGGCTGCTAACTGAAAGGTCAGAAGTTCAAATACACTAGCTTCTTGTCAGGAGGAAAGCCTCGGCAATCTATTCACATAAAGCTCAGTCTAGGAAATCCTAAGGGGCCAATTCTATTCTGAACTATAGGATCACTTCGAGTCAGAATCAACTTGACAGCACACAATAACAACAAGATATTCAAACTCCTGGTAAACCTGATCATGAGGAAAGACAGAAGATACAAATGTAGTATGAAAAGAAATTTACCACAGGAATAACAAAGGATAAAAATCATAAGGCTCTATGAATAACTTTATAATACTGTAATCACAATCTCAGCAGGCTTTATTATTGAAATTGATAAACTGTAAAATTCATATTAAATTTGAGGGACCTAAGTCTACAATGAACTCTGGTGGTGTGGATGTTAAGTGTTTGGCTATTAACTCAGAGGTGGGCAGTTTAAATCCATCAGCCTCTCCTTGGAAACTATAGGCTAGCTCTGCTCTGTCTTACAAGGTTGCTATGAGCTGGAACCGACTGAACAGTAAAACACACACATACACAAACATAAGACTAAGAGTCCTCAGGTATTTCAGAGAATAGATGAGAAGGGGGGGTCAGAAAGTAAAAGAATTAGAACAGAAATAAATGAATAATAAATAAATAAAAATAGTGAATAAATGAACTCCTAGGCTGTGATATGAGAAACAAACAAACAAACAAAAATCAGAATATGTCAGAAGTTGTTCAAGGTGCTAATTTATACAATTCAAAATGACTATTCATTATTGTACAATTATCTCCTTGCAATTTGGTGTTAAGATATCCATTTGTTTTATGCAATGGTGACAGTCAGTGATGAAGTTGAATTTCTAATTTCCCTTGTTTCGAAAAGCAGAAATTTAACAAGTTTGGGTGTGGAAGAAGAAGAAGAAAAAGAAAGAGGAGTAAGAGAAGGGAAGGGGAAGGAGAAGGAGAAGGAGAAGGGGGACAAGAATACAGTAGAGTGTCATGATCTACCTTGAGCTAGGGAAAAGCAACCCAACCCAACCCACTGTCATCCAGCTGAGTCTGACTCGTGCTAGGCAAAGACATCCTTCAAAAAATTGTGTAAAAGCATAGACCTAAAAACAAAGAAACTAACAAAAGTGAAAGTAAATGTAAAGGCCTAACACATCTGCACTTCCTCTTCCAAGGCCACTTAAGCTGCATTCTATTGTCTGCCTTACAGACCACCCTCAGGCCAGACTAACAGATCTGCATTTCCTTTTCCTAATTTGTAGCTCCTATTGTTCTGTGACAAACCCCTACCCCTTTGACTGTTGAGTATAAAAGCCACTAGAAATGTAACCCAAATTGGACAGTTTTTTGGAGAGACTATTCTAGCTGTCCCCCAGATTTGCTGGCCATCTGAAAATAAAGCACTGAAACTCACGCCGTCTCTGAATTTTGGCTGTCAGCGATACGTGGTAAGAAATTGCTTTAGGTTCGGCAACAACAGCACATGAAAACTGGGGAAACTGACTACAATTAAAAGTTTTGTATGCAATAAGAAGTACTACAGGGAGTGTTAAAATGCTGAATTCACAACAATGAAAATGATTTAATATTTAAAATATACTAAACAAAAATACTATTCAGTAAAAAAAGACTGAAAACTTATAAAAATGAGTATAAGATTTGAAAGAACAATTCACATGAGAGGCTAATGAGTATGTAAATTGATTCTAAACCCACTACTAGTTACAGAAAATGAAAATTAAAATAATAATAAAATACTACTTTGTAATTACCATACTGGCAAAATTTAGAAAGCTGCATAATAGAAGGGCAGGTTATGCTGTAGGGGGAAGAGGAATCTACATGCACATCTGTGTGTGCGTGTGCTCGTGCCCCACCAATTCTTACAAAGCAGGTTTTCTGATTCTTCTTTCACCATAATGCTTGGTCCTTTGTTTTGCAAATGTTGTTGTTGCGTGCCATCAAGTGGATTCCAACTCACAGCAACACTGTAGGCTAGAACAGAACCACACATAGGGTTTCCTAGGCTGTGAATCTTTACTGGAGCAGATTGCCAAGTCTTTTCTTCTGCAGAGCAGTTGTGCAAACTATAGACTTTTGCTTAGTAGCCAAGTGCTTAGCCACTGCAGCATCAGTGCTTAACTGATGATATTAATTCTTTTGATTATTAAGACCTCAAATTTAGAATTTTACAGAATGTGGCTTCCTTATTAGTCATCTAGAGCTGCCATAACATAAATACCAAAAGTGGGTGGCTTTAAAGAACAGAAATTTATTTTGTCACACTTCAGGAGGCTGGAAGTCTGAATTTAGCGCTTGACTGTTAGGGGACGGACTTCCTTGCTTCTTTCAGTTTCTAATTAGCTGCCAGCAATCCTTGGCATTCCTTTGCTTAGGCTGGAGTTCTCACGTGATTTATGTCCCGCCGCCCCCACGTGTCTCTGTATCTATTCTGCTCTTGCTATAACTCAAGGTGATTTGGTTGGGATTCATCCCATTGCTGTATCAGCTCATTTACACAAAAAAGTATTTTTTTCTCACATATATGAAAAGTTTATTTTTGACAATGATAACACTACAGTTCAGAGGGGAAGAGGTACTATGTAAAAAGTAGTGTTAAAACAATGAGGATTCATATAGAAAAAGACAAAATTATGTATGTGGTTTATTT
This sequence comes from Heterohyrax brucei, assembly GCA_028571685.1. Classification (NCBI taxonomy): domain Eukaryota; kingdom Metazoa; phylum Chordata; class Mammalia; order Hyracoidea; family Procaviidae; genus Heterohyrax; species Heterohyrax brucei. The sequence goes on along the minus strand of CM053146.1, from coordinate 37,993,714 downwards.
CAGCGGCTCTCAGTGGGGTTGATTTTGGCCTTTAAAAGATAATTGACAATATTTGGAAATATTTGAGACTACAACAAGTAGAGGGAGTGTGCTGCTTGTGGGCTACTAAACATCCTGCAACGCTCAGGGCAATCTTGCACAGGAAACAATTATTCAGCCAAAAATATCCACGTGCTTGCTGACAGAGAAACTCAGGTTTAGCTAAAACATGCTTCCCTCAAATAGTCCACTACCTATTTCCTTAAATCTTTCAAGTCAGTTTAAATGTCATGTTCTTTTTTTTAATTGTGTTTAGTTTAAATGCAACTTAGTTTTTCATTAAGCAATTTATAAAAAAAAAAAAATCTATGATTTTGTTTGCAATCTCCATTGGGTGTCACACTCTCCCCCTTTTCCTGTCCGCCCTTTGTCTATTTGTCCAGTTTTTCTGTCACTTCTGGCTTTCTCATCTTTGCTTTTGGTCAGGTGTTGCCCACTTGACCTTGTGTACTTGGCTGAACAAAGAAGCATAGTTCCTCATAGGTGACTGTTTTATAGGCCTTTCTAACCTTTGGCTCCCTGCACATTTGCAGTTTGTAGTACTGTTGTAGCTCAGGTGTTGCTGTGATGTTGGCAACTGTGCAAATGGCATTGTAAGTACCAGCAGGATCATCCATGGTACACAGGTTTCGGCTGAGCTTGCAGACTAAGACAGACTAGGAAGAAGGATCTGGCGGTCTACTTCTGAAAAAAATTGGCTGGTGAAACTTATGTATAACAGTGAAGCATTATCTGGTGTACTGCTGGAAGATGAGCCCCCCAGATTGAAAAACACTCAAAATAAGACTAGGGAAGAGTGGTCTCCTTGAAATAACCAAAACCAAACCAAACTCATTGCTGTGGAGTAAATTCTGACTCATAATGACCACAAATGACTGCATAGAACTATCCTACAGGGTTTTCAGGTAATGTCTGGTGGATTTGAACTGCCGAAGTTTTGATTAACAATCATAGCTCTTAGCTACTGTACAAGTCAACCTTAATCACGAGGATCAAATTCCAGCTTTCAGGATCTTCATATGTTGACGCAAAATGACTCAAAATGAGAGGGAATGGCTGCAACAGTCATTAACAATTGTTACATGGAATGTATGAAGTGTGAAAATATTAAAAAAACATAATGGAACACATAAACATTGGCATCCTAGGCCTTAGCTGAAGTGAACTGGTGTTGGTCATGTGGTCATTTTGAATCAGACAACCATATGGTCTACTATGCTGGTAATAATAAATAAAAGAGGAATGGCACTGCAATCATCATCAAAAATAACATTCTAAGATCTGTCCTGATGTACAGTGTTGACAATGATAGGATAATATACATGCGGTGACAGAGAAGACATGTCAATACGACTATTACTCAAATTTATGCACCCATACTAAAGATGAGGAAATTCAAGATTTTTACTAACTTCTGCAGTTTGAAATTGATCAAACATGCAATGAAAATGCATTGATAATTACTAGTGATTAAAATGCAAAAGCTGGAAACAAAAGGAAGAAATAGTTGCAAAAGAAGTCCTTGATGATGAAAATGACACTAGAAATCACATGATAGAATTTTTCAAAACCAATGATATCCTCATTGCAAATATCTTTTTCAACACCTTAAATGGTGCTATACACGTGGACCTCACCAGATGGAACACACAGGAATCAAATCAATGTATCTGTGGTTAGAGACATTGGAGAAGGTCTGTATCATTGGTCTGAAAAAAGTCAGGGCAAGCTTTGAAACAGCATCAACTACTCATATATACAAGTTCAAGTTGAAGTTGAAGAAAATTAGAAGAAGTCCATCAAAGCCAAAAATATAGTCTTGAGTATATCCTGCCTCAATTTAGAGACCATTTCAAGAATGTATTTGACACTAATGACCAAATCAGACTAGTTGTGTAATGACGTCAAGGACATCAGGCATGAAGAAATCATGAGGTCATTGAAAAGAAAGAAGATACCAAAATGTATGTCAGAAGAGACTCTGAAATTTGCTCTTGGATGTAGAATAACTAACGCACATGGAAAAAATGATGAAGTAAAAGAGCTAAACAGAAGATTTCAAAGGGTGGCTCAAGAGGGCAAAGTATTATAATGAACTATTGAAAGGCTTGGAGTAGAAAATCAGAAAGGGAAAACATGCTTGGCATTTCTCAAGCTGAAAAGACTGAAGAAAAAATTTAACTCTTAAATTGTCATACTGAACGATTCTGCAGGAAAATATTGAAGTATGCAGGAAGGATCAAAAGCAGATGGAAGAAATACAGTGTCACTGTGCCAGAAAAAAAAAGAAGTCACCATTCAACCATTTCGGGTGGTAGCATGTGATTAAGAACTGATGGTGAAGAAGGAAGAAGTCCAAGCTGCACTGAAGGGAGTGGCAAAAAACAAGGGACTAGGAGTCAATGGAATACTGCCTGAGATATTTCCATAAATTGATGCCATACAGGAGGTATTTGCTTGTCTATGTCAAGGAATTCCAACTTACCAAATACCCAACAGACTGAGGAAATCATCAAACAACATCATTAATATCACATACAAGTAAAGTTTTGCTGAAAATCATTTAAAGGCAGTTGACAAGGAACTGCCAGAAGTTCAAGATGGATTCAGAAGAGGACATGGAATAAAGAATATTGTTGCCGATGTCAGTTGGATATCGACTGAATGCAGAGAATACCAGAAAGATTTTTGCCTGTTTCATTGACTGTGAAGAATCGTCTGACTCTGGATCCTAACAAATAATGGATAACGTTGTAAACAATGGATATTCCAGAATAGATAATTGTGTTCATGTGGAACCTGTACATAGACCAGGAGGCAGTGGTTTAAACAGAACAAGGGGTTGTGTGGTTGAGTCAGGAAAGGTGTGTGTCAGGGTTGCATCTTTCATCATACTTACTCAACCTGCGTGCTGAGCAAATAACCTGATAAACCAGACTAGAGGAAGAATTGGAGGAAAGTGCAGTAACAACTTGTGATACGCAGACGATACAAGCATGTTTATTGAAAGTGAAGAGGACTTCAAGCATTACTGACTGATGAGGGTCAAAGACCACAGCTGTTGCCTGGTAAGTGTCCATGCACTGGAGCACTTAAGCCAATGAAACATATTCCAACATCAGAAAGAGGGTAAGGTTTATTAGAAGGTATGATACCAACAGAGGTTTGAGAGCAACTTAGGCTGTTCTTCACGGAGTCTCAAGAGACAGTTTTTACACTGGAGGTTATGTACCGTTTTGGCAAGGATTATTTCACATTTTTAAAGCAACAGCCCACAGAAAATTTTTAACATCACAAAACAACTACAAGAAACTATTGAACTGCAGATATGTATGTCATGTCTCCCACCTGGACTCTTAATTTGTGTGGTTGTAGCATGCAAAGACAAAACTCATAAAACACACTTCTTTGGCTTCTGGATTTGACCTGCCAAGTCCACTGTGACTGAAATAAGGAGCAAAGAAGAAAGTTGCAGATAAAAAATATGCCAGGCAATCCTTCTAACGGCTGTGTCACAGGCTGAAGCTCACTTCTCAAGAGAGCAAAGAAAGCAAAGCTGCAGGAACTGGGAGGGCCCCATGTCTTTTTGGAAAAAGGCCAGTATAGAAGCCAATGCAGCTAGTGCAATAGAAAACCCTTCGAGATTATTTAGAATGTCACTATGCTTTTAGTTACATCAGGCTCTCAATCACCCATTTTCAACAGGAGAAAACATATTGTGAGGTATTAAAATCACACAGCCTTCAGTATGCATTGTACCTCAATATAAATCAAAAATTCTCTCTAATGGACCAATAAAAAGTATCATGACAAATGGAGAAAAGAATGAAGTTGTCAAAGATTTCATTCTACTTGGATCCACAATCAATATCTATGGGAGCAACAGTCAAGAAATTTGAGGGACAGAGTAGCAGGTTCTGGGGTCTAGGGACCATGGTTTCTGGGGACAGTTAGATCAAAAAAACTTACAAAGAAAGGTTCTGCATTCCACTTTGGTGAGGTGAATCAGGGGGTACTAAGAGATTGCAAGTGGCCATCTAAGATGCATCAATTGATCTGAACCCATCTGGAACACAGGAGAATGAAGAACATTAAAACCAAACCAAACCCATTGTCTTCAAGTTGACTCCTATTCATAGATACTCTTTAGGGCAGAATATAACTTCCCCATGCTGTTCCCAAGGAGTACTGAACACTAAAGACATTACCTTCATTTAGAAGACCTCTTTAAAGTTTTCAGAAGCAATGATGTCACTTTGAGGACTACAGTGTGCCTGACCCAAGCCACAGTATTTTCAATTGCCTCATATGTATATTACTGTGTTGGAGAATAATATTTAATATAACATGGACTACTATGAGTCAGACTCTGCCATTGGCAATGGATTTGGTTTGGCCAGAAGAATGAAAAACATCTGTCTTGGAAGAAGTACAGCCAGGATTCTTCTTGGAAGCAAGAATGGTGAGTCTTCATTTCATGTATTTTGGACACGTTACAAGGAAAGACCAGTTCCTGGAGAAGGATGTTATGCTTATTACAGTGGATGTTGTTGTTTTTGTTGTTAGGGTTTGGTGCTATTGAGTTAGTTCTGACTCATAGAAACCCTATCCACAACAAAATGAAACACTGACCGGTCTTGTGCCATGTCCACAATCGTTTCTATGCTTAAGCCCATTGTTGCAATCACTGTGTCAACCCATCTCGTAAAAGAGTCTCCTTTTTTTTCACTGACCCTCCACTCTACCAAGCATAACATTCTTCTCCAGGGACTGATCCTTCCTAACAGCTTATCCCAAGTATGTAAGACACAGTCTTGCCATCTTTGCTTTCAAGGAGCACTATGGTTGTACTTTTTCCTGAACAGATCAGTTTGCTCTTTTTGTGGTCCATGGTACATTCAGTGTTCTTCTGCAACACCACAATTAAAGTATAATCAGAGAAAAGGAGGAAGATGCTCAGTGAGACTTATTGACACAGTGGTTGCAACATGGGCTCCAGTAGAGCAAAGATTGTGAGGGTGTCAGGATGAGACAATGTTTTATTCATTTTAAATAAGGATGCTGTATAGAAATTGACTTGATAGCACATAGAAACAGCAACAATAATCTTTGTCTGAAATGTGAAGTTTGGGAATGGCGTCAGCTCTCAGTTAACGGAGTGTCTAGGGATCAGTGTCTTGGGGAATCCTCCAGTCTCTCAGATGAGTAAATGTGGTCCTTTTTTCTTTTCTTCTTGTGAATTTGAAACTTGCTCTACATTGTTCTCCTGTCCTGTTGGAGCCCTCAGTTGTCAGAGTGTTCGCTGGTGGAAGCCAGGTGCCATTTAGTTCTTTGGGGCTTGGACTGGTGGAACCTGTGCTGCATGTGATCTGTCAGTCTTTTGGGCTAATGTTTTCTTTGTGTCTTTGTTTTTATTCATTTTCCTTTGCTCCAAGCATCATGAGACCAATAGATTTATTTTACAGGTTAATTTGCAAACTTTTAAAACCCTAGATTCTTCTTATCAAAGCAGGAGATAGAACATTTTCCTTATGAACTCTGTCATACCAACTGATTTAGATATGCCCTTAGGCCTTGGTCCCCAGCCTCCAGCCCCAGTAACTTGCACCTTCAAAGTGTTTGGCTGTGCCTAGGAAGATTCTGTGAGTTTGCCTTATTCAAATTGTACCTACTTCCCCAATATTTGTGTTGTCTTTCCCTCACCAGAGTTAACTCTTGTCTACTAACTAGTTTAAACAGGATCCAATACACACATAGAGGGGACAAGACTTCAGTACATATTTTGGGGGGGTTACAGTTCGATCCATAGCACTTATGGTCCTCTTTACATGATTGCCATAAATGTACTGAAATTGCTGTTTTTTCTTCTGTCCACTTATGAGTATTATATAAACATTCTCACCCACTCATATGTTGTTGTAGTTTATTTTGAACTTATTATTTCCTCTGCTAGGTATTTCATAGCACTTATGCTTTCTTGCTGTGTGGTGATGTTCTTAGGCCCTGAAAGTTTTCTTTTCTCAAGAGAATTTGAGATTCTTTTGCTACACTAAAAAACAATAATTCTGTGGGGTCTTTCTTTCAAGGAAGCTCTTATACATCACCTCTCTACCACAGTGGTGTCCATTTTTTTTTTTGCCACCATACTCTGGATTTTTCTTTCCTTTCTAGACTTCTTCTGTGTTTTCTACCTGTTCTCATTTTAGTAGCAGGGGACTGCGTAATAAAGTAGAAAAGTTAGACACCATTGTTACGGATTCTATTGTGTCTTTCTAAAATGTGTAACTCAGCTAGGCCATGATTATCAGTATTTTGTGGTTGTCTGCCATTTTGTGATCTGATTATCCTATATTTTGTAAACCCTAATTTCCATAATGTTAATGAGGTAGAATTAGAAGCAGTTCTGTTAATGAAGCAACATTAGTTTGTGGCAATTTCTTGATATCTAAAAGAGAAGTGAGCAGGGAGGAGAGGGACTTCATAACCACCAAGTGAGAAGAGTCAGGAACAACTGAGTCTTTTGGACCTGAGATCCTTGCACTAAGAAGCTCCAAGACCAGGACAAAGTAGATAACAAAGACTTTCCTTCAGAATTTACAGAGAGAGAAAGCCTTTCCCTGGAGCTGGTCTTCTGAATTCAGACTTCTAGCCTCCTGAACTCTGAGAGAACAAGTCTATGCTTGATAAAGCCATCCACTTGTGGTATTTTTGTTATGGCAGCACCAGGCAACTGAAAGACATGCTTACAGAGTCAAATCATTCCTAAGCCAGTTACTGACTATGTGATCTTGAACATGTTGTTTAGCTTCTCCAGCTCAGCTTTCTCCTTCATGATATGATGAAACTAAGAATGTTTTTGTTGGGTTATAATAATGTCAATATGAAAATTTTATACCATGGTGTGTAATTTTTTGATATACTCAATTTCCCTTCATAGAAAAGTTGATAATTTTGCTTATTAATGAAAACTTTAAACAAAACCATTGAAGTTATTTTTATTCTTAAAATTTTTATGAAGCAGTGAGTAGAGAGACTGACTCCACTTCTCAGCCTTAGTAAATTATCAAGTCTCATCCTTGGGATTTGCCATATTCCTGATACTTCCATCTGTGTTTTTCTCACTCAGATTTCTGAGATGAGTTAAGAAATAAAGTGAGGCTACAGGAGAGATTAGTCAGGTAAGTTGGGCACATTCATTGGTATTTAAACAAAGTTGAAAACTAAATTTATCTTCAGGTTATGATAAAATATCTCATGAGCTAAATAAGTTGCATTAATGAGAGTCCTCAATGGAATCTGTATTCAAGAGAGCAGAGAGAGGGAATGGGGAACTCTCATAAACATGCTGGAAATAAGGGGAGGGAGTCACAACAGTTTATTAAATTTTTGGAAGAGAGCAAAGTATGAAGCCACATTGACAGATGCTTTGCAGAGGAAGGAACCACCATTTACAGCCAGCTAAGCCAAGTGCTGTCTAGTCAGATCCGACTCATGGTGACTCTAGGGTCCAGAGTAAAACTGGCCCCCAGAGTATTCAGGGAGTGCCTGAATACTGGTGGATTTGAATTGCCGATCTTGTGGTTAGACGAGGCATATGAAAAAATGGGGCATAGGGATGTTTTTCATTATGGAGACCCCCGGATTTAGCCTGTGGAGAGAGCTGATATGAGAAAAAGAAAAGAAATTGAAGTCATTGGTTGAAGAACTGTTTACGGACTGGCAATGTCTGGTGGCATCATTCCCTCCCATTCTGAAACAGTAGTTGCCCAGAGCAGCTTGGGGTCAGCAGTGTTTCCAACTATCAAACTGCCAAAGACATTTCTTATGAAGGGTAGCAAATCTTTCCTCTGTCCAGGAACATCGTCTCTGATTTACTGAGACCCTAGGAATTATTTGGGAAAGTGAACTCAAAATGTGAATTAGTGGTTTCTGCTATTTAGCAATAAAACAAAATGATCGACACACTTGATAATGATAACACCACCACCAACAGTGATATCAAAACTCAGCTTTTGTCTTTTATTCAGTTCTTAAAAGAGATATGAAAAAATATGAATGATGTAAATGACTGTCTTAGAAAGAAATGTTGACCCCTGTCTCTCCTGTCTTATTCCAACCTCTATGAAGAGGGGAGTACTGAGTAGGCATTAGAGACATAGAATTGGTGAAAGTGTGGTGCAAAGACAAAAGATCCAGCAGAGAAATACATGAAAGTATTCATGTTGATAGCAATGGATCAGGAGAAAGAGCAGTGGCTCACCCTGGGACAGAAAGTGAGATTCCTTTCTCTCTCTCTGAGATGAGGAACTAGAATTCAACTTGTGCCTGTGGACCCAGTGCCTTGTATACTTTCCAGAAGGAGCTTTGGGATATGTGAACCACTGTCCCACATCCTGTGATCCATTCATATCAGTAGACTTCAGGCTCCACGGCCAGCTTGTTCTGAATTTGTTGACTTGCCTAGCCTTGAAAACATCTTTTACACTTAATAAATCTTTTTAGGGCTTTCTTGACACTTTGCTGTTTATGTTTCACCTATTACATGAGGATACTGAACTGTAACAAGGCTCACCTATCAGATTGCATCCCCCAAAACTTACTCTCCTCATTTCAGTGCTGACCTGAGTTTCTCGCAGTCTGCCACATCCCATGGACGTTACCAGCGTATCTGCCTTCATGCTTCACTGATGAGCCCATCTTGTTCTTGATTAGCTCCCTCACCTCCATCCTCCAGTTCTTCTTCCACACTTGCTAATTATATCAGGGGCTTCAGATTCATCAGTTTATTATGAGGGAAAGAGAGATTGGAGGCAGAATCTCTCATCAGTTACTGAGATTGGGCATTTGACTAGGGTTTATCTGATAACTGAGGCACATGAGTGGCTGCCACATTAGTGAGTGAGACAGCAAAGGTAACGAACACTTTCAGTGTGGTGAATGTATTTGTACTGTTATTATTAGCTATGGCTACAAAACATCCACAGTCTATAAATTCTTCCAAGTATGTAAAAAATGTGTAAAACACTTTGTTTTAAAAAGTTAACCTTAATTGCAAGCCCCAGCCTAACTAGATTGGCTAGGTATTTAAATTCAGTTTTTGATTCCCACACTCTGTGGTTGTGTCAAGTTGCTGGGAGTTTTATGCAGTGTTAAGGCCTTGGGTGGGAGTGATGGGATGAAACTCCTAAGACATACAAGTCACTTCCATGGTCCACGTCAGTGTATTTTTTCAGCTCTTGCCATCTCTGCTGCTTTTGTGGACAGAGTACAGAAATCTCTGCCAAGATTGCCAGTGATTCCTGGTCCAGAAATTCTAAATTATGGGTGAATGTTAGAATTAGCAGAAGAATTTTTAGAAAATATTGGTGCCAGAACCTCACCTCCAAAGATGCTGATTCCATTTGTTTTGGAGGGTAGATCCAGGCCTAAGTGGTTTTTTTTTTTTTTTTTTTTTTTTAAAGTGCCCAGCTGACTAATAGGCCATTAGACTGAGAACCACCAACGTCTGATGCCTTCTATCTACATTACTGTCCTCTGAGGCCTTGATGTTTCCAAGGCCTCGTGAAATGTTTCCTTTCTTTTCTTCTTCAGCTTAGCTTAAACTTTCTTTTCGGTAGGGGCAAAAACAAATCACCACTACTGCCCAAACATGTAAGTAAAGGATCCCCTACCTTGAACTATAGAGGGATTGATACCACAAAAATATACCATATGGATGCAGTTGCAGCCAACACTCCCCACACGTGGTCCATGAAGGAGCATCTTCTCTGTTGTAACTTAAAGGTAAATCTTTAATGAACTTTTTAGATCATTATTTAAATTCACATAACTATTTCAATGATAAATATTCATATTCTGAAGTGACTGCTTAAATATACCTCACTAACCAGGCTGTGAAATCAAAGTTTGGAAACCACTTCAGTAAAGAAGTTTCTCAATATGTGGTCTACAAACAGCCTGCTGCAGAGTCAGGATTCCTGAGTGGGCTATGTGAAAGTACGCAAAGGCTTGTCCTAGGTATATATACTTTAGCTTCTCTTTGATGCTTGTGTTAGGGTTTTCAAGAGAAACAGTGAGAGAGAGAGAGAGAGAGAGAGAGAGAGAGAGATTTACTTCAGGGAATCAGCTGATTGACTGTGTGGGCTCGCAAGTCCAAAACTCATAAGTCAGGAGACAGAAAAATATAGAGTGAAAGAGATAGTTCTGCTGAAAAATATTTGTAGTCTGGAGTTAGAATGCACCTGTCGTAGACTGAATTGTGTTCTCTCCTAAATCTGTGCAGCAATTTACCTAGGCCATGATTCCTGGTATTGTGTGATGTTCCTCTATGTTGTAAATCCCACCTCTACGATGTCAATGAGGGTGGATGGGTGGCATTCATGTTGGTGGATCAAGATTCAATGCATAAGATTGTATTGTGTCTTGGGGCAGCTTCTTGAGACTTACAGGAAAGCAGCTAGCAAAATGAGTTGGGCATCTGATGCCGTCAAGAAGCTGTGCAGGAAGCAGAGCACATCTTTAGAAAAGGAACTGGGTCCCGACACCTCAGAAGCTCCCGGTCTAGGGGAAGGTTGACAACAAGGACTTTCCTCCAGATCCAGCAGAGAAAGCTTTCCCCTAGAGCAGACACCCTGAATTTAGACTTGTAGCCTACTAGACTGTGACAAAATAAAATTTCTTTTTAAAATCATCTACTTGTGATATTTCTGTTGAAGCAGCCCTAAAACAAATTGTAAGGAAACTCCCTGCTGAACTAGTTGACTGTATTATGTTATGGAAGATAATTGAATTATATTACATTATGGGATAGCAACTAAACTAGTACTTGGCCAAACCACTGGGAACTGTAACCTAACCAAATTCACATATAAAATGAACTATTCCACTCCAAAATCAGGAAACCATTGTGCATAATGTTTAAGGAAGGTTGTTTAACTCTGCTAAGGAACCAGAAGAGGAGAGAAACTGAAATGAGAAATACCCACTAGAGTTCATTTATTGAAACCTGAGGCAGTAAAAACCTGTGCTAAGGGGAGTGTTTTATAAAGGCGTTCAGCTATGTGAATCATAACAAATGATGGATAATACTGCAGAGAATGAAAATTCCAGAAAACTTAATTGTGCTCATGAGGAAACTGTAAGTGGGTCAAGAGGCAGTCCTTTGAACAAAACAAGGGGACACTACATGGTTTAAAGTCAGGGTGGTATCCTTTCACCATACCCTTTCAATTTGTATGCTGAGCAGATAATCTGAGAAGCTGGACCATATCAAGAAGAATGGGGCATCAGGATAGGAAGAAGACACATTAACAACCTGCTTTATGCAGATGACATGACCTTGCTTCCTGAAATTGAAGAGAACTTGAAACAGTTACTGATGAAGGCCAAGCACCACAGCCTTCAGTATGGATTACACCTCAACATCAACAACAAAAATACAACTGGACCAGTAAGCAACAACGTGATGGATGGAGAAAAGACTGAAGTAGTCAACGATTTCATTTTCCTTGGATCCACAATCAATGTCCATGGAAGTAGCAGTCAAGAAATCAAAAGATACATTGCATTGGGAAGATCTGCTGCAAAAGACATCTTTAAAGCATTTAAAAGCAAAGACGTCACCTGGAAGATTAAGATACATCTGACCAAAGCCATGGTACTTTCAGTCGCATCACATGTGTGCAGAAGTTGGACAACGAATAAGGACAGAAGAAAAGCTGATATTTTTGAATTGTGGTTGTGGAGAAGAATGCTATGGGCTACCAAAAGAATGAACAGATCTGTCCTGGAAGTAGTAAAACCAGAGTGTTTCTTAGAAACAGTGAGAGTGTGTCTTCCATACATTAAACATGATGTCAGGAGGGTTGAAACCCTGAAGAAAAGCATCGTCCTTGGTAAAGAGTCGATGAAAATAAGAAGGCACTCAACAAGGTGGATTGACACAGTGGCTGCAACAACGGGCTCAAGCATACCGATGATTGTGGGTATGGTACAGGACCGGGCAGTGTTTTTTTCTGTTGTACAGCGAGTCACTATGAGTTTCAAGTGACTCCACAACACCTAACAACAGCAGTAACAATAAGGGGAGTGGTAGGGGTCACAGAGACAAAGGATTGGTGTAAGAATATTTTGAAGATAAACTATATACACTTATTACCTAGATATGGGCGTTTGGGGGAGAGAATAAATCTTAGACTCAGTATTTTACAAAATTAACTGCCCTAATAAACTGTTATGTTATGCTCTCCTTTCATCTCCCCATTTACAGGCCTAGTGAAAGTAAGTGATTTGTCTGAGATCATTCATCTACACAGTGGTAGACTCTGAAATAGAAACCAAGATTTTGTCCCTGCCATCAATAGTCGTTCTACTGAAACATGAGTCACATACATAGCCAACGATTTTTAAGATGGAGTGACTGAGAAAATTAGTCTGCTAGTGACTATTTTGCTGAGGATCATCTATATGTGAACCGGTAGACACTGTGCTAAGTACCAGATTACCATGGCAATCAAGGTTAATACACTTCCTGCCCTTCATAAATCTCATTGTCTAGCAGATAGAATAGTAATACCAACACCAGAAAATGGTTCTTCAGAATGGGAAGTTGATGTGGTGATGGAGATGGGATGAGCTATCTTAATAAATACCAGTTTTAGACATAGACCATTTGATGTCTAAGTTTCAGGTACATGCAAATTGCCTACTTCTCCCTGCAGATCAAATGTGCATGTACATTTGTTTATGTGTCTAGGTTAAGAGGAGTCCCCGGATAGTGAAAGGCTCCCAGGTATTAACCAAAAGGTTGGAAATTTGAGTCCAACCAGAGATGCCTCATAAGAAAATCCTGGTGATCTATTTCTGAAAAATCAGGCATTGAAAACCCAGTAGAGCACAGTTCGAGTCTGACACACATGCAGTCATCATGAATCAGAATGAACTGGATGGCAACTGTTTTTACAGGTTAAGGAAACCCTCCCTACGTGTCTTTTCAGATAAGGGAAAAAAATAGAAGAATAGTGAAGTGAAAGTTTATCTTTTATCTCTTAAAATTATTCTTCCTAAGTTTGTAGCAAAGTGACCTCAGTCCTATGGAGAAGAATGTAAGATGTTTTTTTTTAAACAGATGGAACAAGCTTACAGGTTTTTGGCATGATTTTCTGTCATTACTGAGGCATATCATTCTCTGAAAAATATATCTTGTCTCCAGCATGAGTTATTTTTGAAAAAATTTTCTACCCTTTGGAAAGAGGCAAGGCACAAAGGCAAGTTTAGCTGTTCACAGCAGATCTATCTGTAAACTGACCATTAGACAGGTTTCTTCACAGAGATTGGCAGTATGCTTTTGTCCCACATTGCACTGTGGCTAGTAGAACGAATGAACTTGGACAAGCTTTGGATGATTTTCAGCATGAAAAGTGATACCCACATATTTCAAATAAATTTACTCTCTAAATACTTGCAATCATAAAAGTTTAGATAAAAATATCCTGTGGTGATTCAAAGGTGGGACGTTGAGACTTGACAAACTTAGGCTAATTTTAGAGAATTGAAAAAGACATATTTAGCAACATACCTGTGGATGAAGGTAGATACTGTTCTGACTGTGAGAGAGTTTTAAAGAAATTTCCACGTTTGGGAAGAGACTGGTGTTTTTACATGCTCACATTACGTAATTCATCTTTTTCCTTCTTCCCTGAAATAGCCAAGCCAAGTGCCGTCGAGTCGGATCCGACTCATGGCGATCCTGGAATAATGATGAATAAATATCCAGGAAGATATGAAAACCATAGTGTTTCCTAGTTTGTTGTTAATAGCACAGAAAGTAAAAGTCTTTAATGCCTTCTATCATTCTGAGTTTTGAATAAAAAAAATATCATATAGCCACAAAACCAGCTTCTACATGACGGTAAAAGGGCAAAAGTACTTTTATTCCTCCTTTCTTTTGACGTTGAATTTAAAACCAAAAATAAAGAGGAGGAGTAAGGGGTGGGGATCATGACAGATTTTTTTCTAAAATTATTCTAAAGTTTTTGTTTGTTTTTTATTTAGAGACACAAGTGATAAAATTTATTTAGAATTGTTCTACTGTGATTCTACTTTGAAATATGCAATGACAGATCATTTCTATTATTGTTAATTTGATCTAGAAGGCTTTCTCATACTTGACCATTATATTGATATAGTTAATGATTCTCATAAGAGAAATAAAAGACATGCATATTAAATGAGACTAAGGAAACTTTGGAAAAACTTATGTAGTCACAAATAGAACATTTTGAAAAATACTTCTTATATTTCTTGATTAATTATATTTATTTATGAGAATATTTTTTGTATGCAAATTGCCATTAATCCTGACAATTTTATGATTTAAACACTCCCTTGTCATGAAATAATGACTTTGGTGAACAAATTACAGTATTATTACAGAGTTTCTAGATTCACCTCATGAACTTGGTAAGCTATAAATTCTTAAAGTGAAGGAAAGAATTTCCTGAAGGAAAAACTTTCAACAGCTTAACAGAACCATGACCAAATTGTTCACGATCATAAGTCCCCGGAGAGTTTCCAGCAATAACTGGGCCAATGGTAACCTCCATGCTACAGCTTCAAGACTGGAAGTCCTGAGCCGATTGTTAGTAAGGACTTTATTGCTTGGAAGTTCACAGCTCCAGGGGGAAATTAATGTATATCTTCATTTCACTCTGTGCACCACTGTTCTCATGACCAGTGGGAACAGTATCTTCTCCAGAGATTTAGCAATATTTTTCAAAATGAGTTTTCATAGTTAGCAAAAATATCCGTGTGTGTTACTTAAATATGCTTACAGATCTCCTAGGAAGTCACCCAGCAAAGGCTTGTTATGCTCTGATTAGCTTATCAGTTCATTTTGGATCTGATAGAGAGTTTCGGGGCATTGTCTGTCAGCTTGCTAGGAATTAGGACAGCAAATGCCTTCGCATTGTCTTTGCTCATTTAACCATGTCTCCGCAGATGTTCATTATTCTAGTACGCCTCTTATTTGGAAAGCACATTCTCTGTGTGATCAATTAGAGATGTACAATTCTGAATAAATTGAGATGTTTATAAGTAGATTAAAATGCTAAACAGACACACTTTCTCCTCAAATGAGTGTCAACCTGCATATCAATATATGATTAATTCTGAGAATGGAAAGAATTGTTTCAGGCTCCCTAGTTAGTTCATATACAGTGACAATAAAAAATCACACCCAAGCCAAACTCACTGCCATCGAATTGATTCTGACCCATAACAACAACAACAACGAAAATCACACAGTGTGTTGTTTGTGAAGGCAGTCTGCTTGTGGTAGTAGTTTAAGTAGTTTAGTTTCTACTTAGATTACTTACAAATGATAATAAATTACTTTTTTTTGGTGTGTAAGAATGAAATAAGCAAATGTTACTTTAAGGGTTAAATTATTAAAATTAATTATGTGGAAATACTAATGGTGTTTTTAAGAAGTGCAATGAAAATTCATCACTCATTATTTTATTTCTACAAGTCCTGTCTACTCTTGTTGCTTCAGTATGAACGAGTTAGTAAGATGGCGATCTAGTACAGGAAAAGGAAATTAAAATTTCAAATGAAATATCGGGCTGTAAATATGGGGCTTTGCTTCTAAGGTCTATGAATGACATTTCCTGGAGTTGTACAGTGCACAACACTGGTGACCATACACAATGTCCCTGAGGGAGATTAATGTTAGAAACTTGATTAAATAACATTCAGCAAAGTTATTGGATTTCTGGGACTCTTAGTGTTCTTACATATAAACTGGAGATGCTTTGTGAAGTAAACGAGATCTTACACTGGTTTATTTCTGTAACAGCACCTAATGTAGTTACTGCAAAGCCCGTGTTTTTGTGGTTGGGTGCTCTCTAGTGAGCCTCTGACTTACGACAGTTACCTGCACAGCGGAAGGAAACATTGTCACGCACTGTGCCGTCATTGTGACTCACAGAGTTTTCATTGGCTGAGTTTTGCCCAGTCTTTTGTTCTAGTCCATCTTAGTCTGAAAGCTCCACTGGAACCTGTTCAAAATCACAGCAGCTTACCAGCCACCACCAAGCCGGGTGTAGGGTAGCTGCACATGAAGTACGTTAACCAGAAATGGAATCTGGGTCTCCTGCTGGAAGGCAAGAATTCTACCGCAGAACCACCCCAGTCCTCACTAAGCCCATAACTGGTGCTGTTAGTCCTCAGTGTGAGCTGATGGAATAGAATTTGACAAGTCAATAAGAAGAGAGAAAGCAATGGTGTTCACCTAAAAGTCTAAAGTCTAAAAGAAAGAAAAAATTAAATCAATCTGCAAAAGTACCCAAGCATTTTTGCCACATCTGATTGTCCATATACACTAGGAGAATGCAAGCCTAAGGAGGACAGGTGACACAGATAGACATGTGTATGCTCATCAGAAACAGTCAAACAATTTGAATAATTAAACTAGTCCTGCTTATATTCCATGAGAAACAGCAAAACAAAATCAAAGGGTTGGGGACGTTTTACTCTCAAGTATTGAAATTCTTTCTAAGTAAATACATTTTAATATTTCTATTGGAAGCTATCTTTTTCTTGAATGTTCTAGAAAAGGGCTTTTAATAATTAGCAATAACTAAAATAGATTATGCATGTGTGAGCTCACAAAACACCTACACACACCCAAACCCACACAAACACTTATACACATACACCCTATAAATTTTGGATACTTAACTGAAAAATGTTAATGTACAGCATATAGATTTTAGACTTTCACAAGAAAATACAAAGCAGACATTAGACACCAATTGCTATATGGAAAAAGAAAAGATGTTACATACCAACAGGAGAAAAACTATAAAAGAAAGTTTGTATAATTTAATATATTAAGAATATAAGTGTAATGGCAATTACTACATCTCTCAATCTTCAACAATTTGTGGAGAATTCAGCCTTAAATGCAATGAAGCTTCATAAGATTTGTGATTACAGAGTGTAAAATATAACAGATGCTTCAATATTTAGATGCCTGCTGGCATTTACCTTTTTCTCTGCAGAGTTCATTTCAAGTATATGAAAATTTTATGTGCTATATAAAAGTAAAGAAAAAGAAATTTATTTGTAAAATAACCCAAGAGAATTGATAACGTTTTCAGCAATGAGGTATTTGATTCTCTTTGACCAGATAAACTATGTGAGAAAGTGGAGAATTAGATGATACAGTATGATTTTCAGTTTTCATATGGTGGAAGATGCCCAGGTCAACAAATAACACTGATAATTGAATTCAGTTCCATTTTCTGTGGCATTCAGAGCTGACTTCTTAAGACGGGATGGAAAGCCACTGTTCACTGGGGAAGTACTTTTGCTCTGAGGATTGCATTGATGAGTAGTTGCACTAGTGGCTTTGGAGAGATGTCTAGTGTTGTATTTGGAAGCCAATGTACTCAGAGCTACGCATGCCCAATCAAACCTGTTTTCCATAATGCTGCAAACTTAAATCTGAACATGTTCTACCACTGATGTTAGAGGGGAGACCAGCATTCTTAGTACGATCTGAGCAGAATTGACTTGCTTCTAAAATTATTTGCTTTCTGCTTCATCTTGACTGTGCTATCCGGAGTCCCTTTCTAGATTCTTGAAGGTGCTAAGTTTTGGTTTTGAATCAAGAAATTTCCTCAGAGACTTCTTTATCCTTTTAGAAAAATTTTTTATTGTGTTTTAAGTGAAAGTTTATAGTCCAAATCAATTTGCCATATATAAACTTGCACAAACCCTGGTAGGCAACTCCAACTGCTCTCTCCACCCTATGGCAGCACACTCTTCCTTTCCGTCTTGCGTTTCCCGGGCTGCTCAGAGACTTTTAACTGAGGCATATGTATCAGTGGATGCAGACATGCACTGATAATTTTAAGGTAGTCAGTTTCCAGAGTCAAAATTTCCATATGGATTTTTTCCTATAAATGACTGGCCTTGTTGTGGATTGAGTTGTGTTCACCCCAAATACGTGTCATAAATCCTGATCTCTATATCTGTGGTTAAAGACTCATTTGAGAGTGGTTTGATTTGTCATGTTAAGGAGTCAGGATTAGTGTATGGTATGTCTTCAATCGATCTCTTTTGAGATATTGAAACAAGGAAGCAGGTAAACAGGGACAGGAGAAGACAGATGCCAAACCACACCAAGATTGCCCAGGAACAGATGCTCAAGAGAAAGAAAGACCTTCCTCCAGAGCTGAGAGAGGAAACTTTCCCCAGAGCTGACACCCTAAACTTGCACTTTCAGCCTTCTAAACTGGGGCAACATAAATTTCTCTTTGTTTAGCAATCCACTAACTAGCTAACCAGTTTCTGTCAAGCTGATTCTGAATGATAGCTAGCCTACAATGACAGAGTAGAACTGCACCATAGAGTTTCTGAGGAGTGCTTGATGGATGGGAACTGCTGACCTTTTGAATAGCAGCCGTAGCTCTTAACTACAATGCCACCAGAGTTTCCAGCCCCCTGCTAGTGGTATTTTTTATAACAGCAACTCTAGATAACTAAGGCAGGCCTCAAGAATATGATGCAGGTGAATCTTACACTCACACAGTCATGCTTCTTTTCCTTTGCTAAACAAAATAAAGCAATGCTGTATCTCTCATTCATCTGTATTCTTACAGTGGGTTACTGCATCAAATATTAAAACCTCTGAGGCCTTAAAACAAGGGCAATTCAAAACACAGTTCACTAAGCCTTCTTTAATCAGGGTACTATATCTTTCCTCATAGTTTTATTTTGTTTAATAGTTTATTTTGTTGAGAATGTGCAAAGCAAATACATATACCAATGAAGGTTTCTGCATGCACATTTCAGTAACCTTAAGTAGATTCTTCAAATTCTGCAACCATTCTCTCTCTCTTTTACCAAATTGTTCCTCCTTCAGCAACATAAACTCAGTGCTTTGTAAGATTTCTATGTCATCTTTTGAGTTGTTGTTGTCAGTTTGATCCTATATAGATGAATCTTAAAAGAGCATGTACTCAAGGTAGATATTCTTTACTAGCTAAACTAAAGTGCTGCTTGGTTTTAAAAAGACTATACAGAATGTTTTTGTTTAAGGTTTAAAGATTATTTTCAGCAATAGTTTCTAGGGCTCATTTACCTTTCATGGTTTCAGCAAGTCTGGAGTCCCTAATCATTTGAAATTCTATTCTACATTTTTCCCCTTTTGATCAAGATTCTTCAATGGAATCTTTGATCAAAGTGTTCAGCAATGGTAGCCAGGCACCATCCAGTTCTTCCAGTGTCATCTCAGAGGAAGCAGTTTTTCGTGGATGCGATTAGCCACGCATTTCATTTCCCTTTCCTATTCCTGATTCTCTTTTTTTCTTTTCCCATTCTATATGTATTTCTGTTAAGGGAGTGTGGGCCATCAGAAATGGAGCATTTTGGCTTGATTGGAGTGTTCTGAATTTATATATTTTGTGAAATGGGGCAGAAAGAATAGAAGCAAGTTTTTTTCTCACCACCACATGGCTTTCACTTTTGCAGCCATCATCAAAGAAGCATTACTCCCAAGGAAAGGTCTTATGAGAGTAAAGTAAAGTGAGAATTAGTAAGAAATATTGGAGACCTCAGTAATTTATTTCATACAAGTGACAGCTTAGAGAATGCTTCATTCTTTATCTGTCCATCTTAATTTCTGTCTTTCTTGTCTATCTACCTGTCTGAGAGTTAGAAATTCATGTTTTGTAAAATGCATCTGGGAAACATCAATTTGGTCTGAGATGCACATTCCATATTTTTACCAGACTTAGTCATAAGAAGGAGCCTAGGGATTATTCTCATCCACCTGTGTCACAGTCTGTGTCTCAGATATATATTTTATACTATCTATAGGAGCAGGAGTTGATAACTTCATTATTTACTAGTGACAGGCCAATGGAGCATAAAGCCAGCCAAGTTGAATAAAAAGAACATACAGTCTATAGGTGGTGGTTCCACAACTTAATGAATGTAACTAATGATTGAACTGACCATGTAAAAGATGTTAAAATGGCAAATTATGTATCTATAAATATGTACATAAATATATATGTGTTTAAAAAGGAACATATAGGTATACATTCAGGATTGAATAAGCTTTTTTTAAAAAAAAAATTAAGATTGTGGTAGAAAGGTTTTCTTTCATTTTTTGGCAAAAGCTATAGATGATATAAATGTATATCATTTTTCTTTTTTCTAATTTGGGTACAAGCAAATACTTAGCACTTATTTAGCCCCAGCCTCTCAGTATTCTTTCAAAATGTTCAAATGCTTCACAAAGTCAGCCAGCCTCAACTTCTTTCAAACTCTTTCCCAGTGCTCCTTTTGGGACAAGTGCCCTGCCTGGTACACAGCAGCCATCTTGGACATCACTTATTCTGCACATTCTGACACCATGCACTTGTGTGGAACTCAGTGTTCTTGTTTCCCTTTTGGTGTCTTTCTTGGTAAACTCTTGCTAAATGCATTAAGCAGCTCCCTGAGAGTGATTGGAAGGCAAGCATTTTTAACATGGAGGCAGGCTGGAATAACTTTATTCTGTTTTTACATTCAGTTAAGGGCTTGATTGGTGTATTACGTTGAATACTGGCTCCCAAAGATACCCAATCACTCAGTGCCATCAAGTGGATTCCAACTGGTAACGACTGTCATGGATTGAACTGTTCCCCTCCCTCCCAAAATGTGTGTAGACATATAGCTGCTGGGTGTTGATTATCAATATTTTACGATTGTCCTCCATTTTGTGATTTTCCTATGCTGTATGTTAGGGGATTAGGATAGGACTGTAAATCCCCTCATAAGATCACCTCCCTGCTCTACTGTAAAAGGAGTTTCCCTGAAGTATGATTCCCACAGCCCTTTTTACTTTCATCCTATAAGAGATAAAAGGAAAGGGAAGCAGGCAGAGAATTGGGGACCTCACACCATTAAGAAAGCAATACTGGGAGAACGGTGTATCTTTCAGACCTGTGGTTCCTGCACCAAAATGCTCCATGAGCAAAGACTGGTGAAACACAAGGACTTTCCTTCAGAGCCTACAAGGAGCAAAGCCTTCCCCTTTCCCCTGAGTTTGTACTTGTAGCCTACCACATTGTCTAAGAATAAACTTTCCTTTGTTAAAGCCATCCCCTCTGTGGTATTTCTGCTAGAGCAGTGCAGATGACTACAACAGTGACTCTACAGAGAGAGCAGAACGACTCCAGAGAGTTGGCAAGTAGACCCTGGCAGGTCTGGGCTGCTGACCTTCTGCTTAGTAGTCACAGAACTTAATTACTACACCGCCAGGGTTTCCCAAAGATACCAGAGCCTAATTACCACCAAAACTTGTGCTACTTTACCAAAACAAAGAAGCAAAATAAAGCAGGGGGAGGTATTTGAAGACATGATTAAAGATTTTTTTTGTTTTATAATTGACTGAAAATTTACAATCCCATTTAAATTTGCATGCCTGACAACGAGTGGTCCCGCTGCTCTCCCTGCCCAGTGACAGCACACTCCTCCTCTCGGTTCTGTATACGTCATTGCCTCCTAACACTCTCCCATCTCCTCCTCTCCACCCTCTCCCCTGTGTCCAGTAAGAAGTCAGCCAGTGACATCCTATAGATGCATAGAACCACAAAGCGAACACATGATACGATCTCTCTGTGTCACCAAGTCCAACATGATTAAAGATTTTACGGGGTTATCCAATGGGTCTTACGCGCAATCGTAAGTAGATTTAGAGGAAAAGGAAGATTTGAGACAGACAGAAAAGGATAGTACATTGTGACTGCAGAGGCAGAGACTAGAGCCAGGCAGCCACAAGCCAAGGAAAGCTGACAACAACCAGAAGCAGAAAAAGATAAGAAATGGGTTCTTCTCTAGAGCCTCCAGAGGAACACAGTCCTGTCAACACCTGGCTTTTGGCACAGTGCAACTGATTTTGAACTTGTGACCTTCAGAGCTTCTGTTGTTTTACATCAAAAAGCTGGTAATTTATTATGGTAGGAAAGCAGTTTCTTTGGAATTTTTATGGCATGTCTCTATTATTTTCTTGCTTCTAATGAAACTGTTCAGAAGTCCAAAGGCATTCTGCACAAACATTTATATGTGAGTTTGCAAAGGGCGCCATGAGTCGGATCTGACTCGACGGCACTTGGCTTTGGCTTGGCTTGCAAAGGGAAGTGGTTTCTTTTTTTAAGTCTTAAATGTAAAACATACATAAAAAGGGGAAAACCCTCAGTGAGATGGATTGTTACAGTGATTGTGACAACAGACTGAAACAGAAATAAAGATTCAAAACTAGAAATAAAGAGAAACGCCTTTAACCTCTCAGAAAAATCTAAAAAACAAGGATCTAAAAATATATAATATTATTTTATCTCATAGGGAACACCACTAACTTTCTATTTTATATTGGGCATGAGAAAGATTCCCACTATAACCACTATTTCTCTTGTGTGTCATACTAAATATCCTAACCAGAACGTTTAAGAAAAGGAAGTAAAATGATTGGATAGAAAGAAACAAGACAGGGTTTACAGAATGCAGACTACATATAAAATCAAAAGGGATTAGTAATACGTTATTAAAATTATTATATGAGTTTAATAAGGCTGCTACATTAAAAAATTGATATAGAAAACCTATATATGTATACTTATATAGCAAGGATTGTAAGGATGGTGTAGGACTCAGCACTGTTTCCTTCTGCTGTACCTGTGGGCACCATGGGTCAGGAGTAACTCAACTGCACCAAGCAATAACAACACACATATTTGTCTTTCCTGTCCCCCAAAGTTTGGGGTCTCTCTTCGCTCTAGTGTTCTGGTATTTCACGGTGTGTCGCTTGGTGAGAGCCTATTTTTATCTGTTTTACTGAGCATTCAAAACATTGTCACTTGGATAATATTTTGAATTTAGAAATATATGTCTGTCATTTCTGAAAACATATCTCTACATCTTAGATAAGGTCACCGTTTCTTCTCTCTTTGCTCTATCTTTCTGCAGCATCACTTTGCCAGATGCTAGGTTGCTCTGATTGAGCCTCTAATCTTTTCATTCTTTTTCTTTTGTGTCTTTACTTTTTTTGCTCCACTTCCTGAGAAATTTCCTCAATTTATTTTACAATATGTGCATGTTTTTTAGAAAATTATTTTCTTCTCATGATTGTTACATATTCCCTTGTCCCTCTGGGGCTATTAATGGTCATTGTTTTTTAAGTATTATTATTATTAATTTTATTTTTATATGGTCTGTTACTTCACAAGTTGTTTCTGTTAAGTTGGTTCATTTCAGTCTTTTTCTTTCTATCAGAGGCTTTCCTCAGCTGTGTTTCCTTTCATTGTTTCTTTGTATTCAAGAGCAGGAAGCTTTGAATGTGGGACTGGTTGCTAGCAGACTTCACTGCAGGAAAATCTGGTTTGGCTTCTCTTGAGATCTTTTCTCTTTGGTTGGTCAGTTAGCCCAGGGAAGATCTGTTCAGTTTCCTGCCTAGAAGATAAAGAAATGGCTCCCAATATTCCAGGAGCTAATGTACAAAGAGGAGGGCAGTGAAAATTTTTTAAGAAAACAAAAAAGGAATAGCATTGCATTCTGACTCACGGTGACCCCATGTGTATTAGAGTAGAATTTGCTCCGTAGAGTTTTTAGTGACTGATTGTTTCAAAGTTGACCAGCAGGCCTTTCTTTTGAGGTGCCTTTGGATGATCATGAACCTATAGCACTTCTGTTAGCAGGCTAGTGAGTTACTCATTTGTACCCTCCAGGGACTTCTCAGGAAAAAATACACCCATTTATAGTTCATTTTCAGCACTGCACTTGGCACACATGGTGTCCCAAGTCCAAACATCCTCTGTTTAAAGGAAAATAAATTTCTATCTTTTCTGTGGGGTGAGGATGAGGTAGTGTGGAAGAGTTGATCTGCTGTCTGCTTATTATGTGATTTTCAACCAATTCTCTTTATTTTAGTTCCTTCTCATTCACTTTTACATTCAGAAGTACTTGGTGCCCCTAGTTCCTGGGATTCATTTAAAACATGACTTTAGTGTTTGACTTTCCAACTTAGCATTCAGCTTCTTATTTTTTTTTAATTTTTCTGATTCAGTTTCCATGTTCATTCTTGTGCTTATTAGATTAAAGAATTGCATTGCATTTTCCTCCTCTCTCATCCTTGTGGAGTCAAATAATTGAAAAGAAAATTCCTTTATGGTACAACATTACCGGAGTTTCAGGAGACAGTAAGATTATATACACATGTGTTCAACCTCTCATCTGTATTTCAAACCTTGCAAGTCTTAGAAAAAGATTTTGAGTTGTCTTTCAGGGAACAAACTCTCTGTGTGTGTGTGTGTGTGTTTATGTAATTAAATCTGTCAATATTTTTCAGTATGTTTTCTAATTTTTTTTTAAAGAGCTCCTTTATACCACAGTTTTAGAAAATCTGCTTTTCTCCTATAGTTTTTGTCAACAAGTCTTTATTTCCTTTAGAACTTATTTTGGTCTGTGAAATAAGACAGAGATTCCCTCCCCCCACCACACACACGCTCCTTTTTTTTTTTAACCCAAGAAATCTTTGGAAACCTTGGTGGCTTAGAGGTTAAGTGCTATGTCTGCTAACCAAAAAGGTCAGCAGTTCAAATCTACCAGATGCTCCTTGGAAACTCTATGGAGCAGTTCCATTCTGACCTATACGGTCTCTACGAGTTGGAATCGGCTTGATGGCACTGGATTTGGTAAGAAATCTATTGAATATAAGGCTGTCTTTATCTTCAGAAAATTGTATTATATAGATACCTTCTTAGGGCTTTATGTTTTGTTTAACCTTCTATTTGTCTGCTCTAACCAAACTGTTCACTAATTTTTATTGTCTTCTATTACATTTTGATGTCTGGAAAGTAATCCCCCATTTTCTTTTTTAGAAATTACTGTCTAATGTTGCCATTTGCAGTAGTTATATGCTGACTTTGAAATTATAGATTGCTTGATTAACATAGAAGTTTAATTTTTTAAAAAAATTGTCACCATCTCCTTCAATGTCTTACTTGATTTTATAAGACCATCTCTATACATCTTTTTAATTTTGTTTTTACACATTTTATGCTTTTATCACTATTGCATAATTGCGGAAAATGATACAGGAGGGGATATAACCTTTGTCTTTTCTTCAAAGTCTGGGCTATTTTTAACATACTTCTCTGCCTTTAAGGGCTTTTCATACTTGAATGCACATAAAAGAATCCGATTTGCTTTTTAACATGCCCTCATACCTTATCCCACCACCGGAAACTGATTCAGTTAGTGTGAGCTGCGGCTTAGGTGTTACTGTGTTTTTAAAGCTCCCCTGTAGAGTGTAAGGTTTGATCAAGATTGAGAGTCACTGCTCTATACCAGTAATTCTCAGACTTCGTGTACTTCAGAATTATCTATGAACTTTTAAAAGGCAAAAACAAACAAAAAAAGATCCACAGAAAATAAACTAATTTAGAATTTTAAGAGCGGGTTCCAGCTTGGAGTTAAAATAAATAAATAGATAAATAACAAGTCTAATTGATCCCTTGGGAAGCCAAGTGTAAGAAACACTGCTCCATGTCCGTGTTACTCAGAGTGATCCAAGGACCAGCCAAGTCAGCATCACCTGTGAGCTTATCAGACAGACAGAATCTCAGCCCCAACTCCACACCTACTTAATCAAAATCTGACAGAGAACAAAATTATGCAGGTGATTAAAATGCATCTTTCAGTCTGAGATACATTGTCCTATACTTAATATTTATAATAGACAGTATTTCTCAATTTTGTTTGCACATTAAATACAATTTGGAAGCTTTAAGAAATACTGCAGTGTGTCCTTAGACTAGGCTAATTCAATGGCCATCTCCAGGAGGTGAGGTCTCCAGCGTAGTCAAGTTTCAAATGTTCCCTAGGTGATTGTAACATGCAGCTAAGTTATACCCTATATATTAAGGCTACCACACTGAACGCCTTCTCCCGTTTAATAAAAACAATATGTATGTGACTCTGTGAGGAATACATTATTAAAAATGATGTTGCTTGCATTCTTAATGTGACTATAACTTATTTGTAAACAAGGTATCTTTAAAATTTGAAAACTGATATCTTTATGTAGCCCAAATGCCAAAAGTAGAATAGCTATACTTTGAAAAGACACAGGGAAATTGAAACTCCCTTGGTCACAGGGGACATACAAGGAAATAATTAATGAAAATAACATTTAAAGTTCAATTAATGCATGTTGAGATGACCTGTATTTGGGAGAAGTCTACGGGCCACCTTTGTGAACCCACATGACCTTTTGAAGGAGACCTCACTTTGAGAACCCCTGTACCCGATGATAGATGCTTCAGTAAGCAGAAAACTTTTCTGACTGCTGTGTTGTAATTTCTAAAATGGCTTTGTTGATTGAGTGCCCTAAGCCAAGTAATTGAACCACTTACGGAAGGCACTTGTTCACATTCGTAAAAGCAACGAATAATACAATTTTGAGCAAATCTTTCCTAAGAAATAGTGATTAAATGATATCTGGTACATACTTTGTGTGCAATTTCTTTCCAGGAGTTGAGGGAAACTGATTTGCTTTTGATGAAACTGTGTTGCCTACAAATTGATGTCCACAAATTTCCTGCCTTATTAATTATCCCAGAGATTTAACCAGCAATGATTTATATGAAATATTCCCTCTTGTTGCAGGCTCCACAGTCAGCTAATTGATTGCTGTATGAATTATGCATCCCAAGCCAAATGCAAGGGTGCATGAAAGATGCAACCAAGGTCATTTCCACCTAAGTGAACTATGGTGACTAAATGCCTTTTTTAAGACAGGCTGTTGATACTTCAGTTTTGCTACTTTTTTCACATAGACAACAAGACCAGAGCAATGAGCAAACTGTGAAGTCTCACCTTTAATTTATGAACAGATGCAGGCACCCAAAGTTCAGTGTTCTACAGCCAGACAAGGCCAGTAGTTGAATTAATTTGGTTGAGCTAAAGAAAGAACCAGAAAAGGAGAACAGGTGTTTTTTATCTGATTCCAAAATATGCTAAATCTCATCAAATTTGCCTATTTTACCCGGAAGGTATTGTTCCAAATATAAGCATTTTAAGTAGACGAAAGACATGCGCAGACAAAGTACAGAGTGTTTGGCATTTCAGCTGCTATTAAAAGAAAGTTTTAAAAAGTTATCATAGATTATTAATTATTCACACTAACATAAGTGAACTCACAATCTAAAGGTTGTGTGGAGGAGAGGAAGGGGTCATGCTGCGCTAAAGCTTCCAGACTTAAAGCAAGGAACTTGAATTGTTTCCAGTCTTTGGTGTCTCAAAGAATTTCTAGTCGGATCCGACTCGATGGCATTTGGCTGGCTTTATAGCTCAACCATTTATTAGTTGCCAGCCTTTAGGCAATTTAATCCTTCTAGAGCTCAGTTTCCTTATCTAAAAATGGGCATAATAATATTTTACTGTGCGATTATTGTAAAGAGAAGAATGTCTATACAAACGAATGAAATAAATACTTAGCCTTAGTAACTTGATTCTTACATAAATAGAACATACTACCTGAAATAGCATTCTTTGACTTAAAAGTTGCACGTGGGGTTTATAAAGAAATCCTCTAATTTGCTACTTTCTATTGCTCTTAGTGACCATATTATCACGTTCCCCTATGTCAAAGAAATATCTTCTAATATGAATTTTGTCATAAATCCAGAAACTTTTCTCAGGCATTAACAAAACCCCCAAATTGCATGTTTCAGGACAAACTAGAGATAGTAGAGGCATACCAAACTGCACTTCGGCTGGTCTAGGTATGTGTTGTGATTTCACATTAGGGGTATGTATGCATAATTCACAAGACAGTATTCAACAAAAGTTCTTCATACTAGTGCTTCACACCTCCATGAACAGAGCAATCATCTGGGGGATCTCACTAAAATGCTAATTCTGGTTCAGTAACTCTGGGGCCTGAGATTTTTGCAGTTCTAAGGAGCTTCCTGATTTTTGGATTAACACTGATTTGCAAGGCTGAGTGCATACAAACCCGGCTGTATGTGAGTTTCACCTACTGATACCTGGATCCTCCATCCTCAGACAGCTGGATCTCATTAAGAAGCCTGAAGCTGGTGATTTTACAAGCTCTGTTAGTGATTGTTGCATGGCTGAGAGCGTTTTGAGTATTTTCCGATCTAGAGGGATTCTCTTCCAGCAATATCAGACAATATTCTGCTGTGATCCGTAGGATTTTCATTGGCTAGGTAAATCATCTGGCCTTTCTGTCTACTCTTAGTCTGGAAGCTTCACTGAAACCTGCCCATCCTGGGTGACAAAGAAAGTATTTGAAATACCAGTGGTGTAGCTTCCAGAATTAAAGCAACAATCATCCCAGTATGATGAACTGACAGATGGGAGGTAGTAGTGGCCTATAAATGGAGTGCCGAGAGAGTGAACAAAGGACAATGAGACTTTGACTCACTTTGGACGTATCGTAAGCAAAGACCAGTTGCTAGACAAGAGCATCACATTTGGGTAAATCAGAGTGCCTGTAAAAACGAGGGAAACCCTCCGTGAAATGGAATGACACAGTAGCTGCAACTCTGGACTCAAAACGTAGCAGATTATGAAGACGAAACAGGATCAGGCAGTGTTTCACACCGCTATTCATCAGTTGGCCACAAGTCAGGGCCAACTCAACAGCAACTAGAATAACATCAACACAGTTAAGAACTAGTGTTTTAAGTGTGAGAAAGAGGGCTTCCTTTACCTAGTATTAGATGATTTTTAAAAGCACGTGTTGGTGAAGATCCAGGCTGTGAAATGTAATTAGAGAGTCTGGAACTCACCTCTAGATATGGCAGTATATGTAGCAGGGCTCCTATGCGGACATCTAGGCACGGTGGAAGGCACTGGGTGTCTTCCATGTCCTCAGTCAGGAAGAGAACTGTCTCTATAGCTCTCACAAGACCTTGGGACATAGGTCAATACCTTCTCACTTCCTTGTGATGAAGTTACACTATTGGTAACTCTAGAGCTGTGGTTTACACATATGGTGGGGAAAACATCATGTGACACACAGGATCAAGTATGAGCTATTCATAAATTTCACTTACAGAGTAGAAGAATGCACACACTGAAAGGAAATTTTTCCACTGTTAGAAATCAGTATTACAAATACCAGTGATATCGCCCCTTTAAAATGAGTACTAATAATAAGTTAACTCCCCTTCCACTATGTCCCTGCAGTAGGCCACACTTTCTGTCTGTCCCATTCATAACATTGTAATTTCTAGTTCAATATCTCACTTCTGTGTTTCAGTGGCTCCTGCATCAGGTCACCCTGTCAAAATAGATTGTTGGGTCTGACCCTAAAGCTTCTGGCAAAAAACAAAGCAAAACAACAGTGCCATCGAGTCAATTCTTTCTTATAGAGACACTATAGACAGACTAGAACTACCCCATAGGGTTTTCAAGGAGCACCTGGTGTATTTGAACAACTGAGCTTCTGGTTAGAGCCTTAGGACTTAACCATGATGGCACCAGGGTTTCCTGGTCTGTGGCAGGGCCCTAGACACTGCATTTCTAACAAGTTCTCAGAAAATGTTCCTAGCTATTGGTGCAAGACTCACCTGGAGAAATACTACTCTATTGTATCATAAATTTTATGAATAAAAAGTTTATGCCTATATTTTTAGCATTCTTTCATTAAAGAAATAGAAAAAACCTGTTGCCACCAAGTGAATTCAAACTCACAAGGACCCCGTATGTTACAGAGTCAAACTGCTTCAGAGGGTTTTCTGGGTTTGTCTCTTTACGAAAGCAGATCATGAGGTCTTTCGTCTGTGGTACCATCACGTGGATTCAAGCAGCCAGCCTTTAGGTTAGTAGTTTAAGTGCAATCGCATGCGCCACCTAGGGACATAGTCTCCCCCTAGTTCCTGGTATTTATTTAGAGTATCTTTGACTCGACGGCACTTGGGTTGGCTTTGGCTGGCTTTGAGTAAAAGTTGATGGCCAATTGTTACCTCATTCAGAGTAGAACACTGAAAATTTTTATCCAGTAATTAAGGACAATGTTGGCCAGTAAACCCCCAAACAGCTCACTGACTCAGGAATCTCTACTCTCTATAAGCTAGTGTACCTTGGAGACACTTCCCGTGAAGTTTTGATTTTGTTTTCCCTGAGCCCTTACTTTATGGTAATGAAATGGGTATGATATCAGATTGACTGACTGTGGAGGCAGCTGTTCAAGTTGCCTTGAAATAGCAGACGGAACATAAGTCTTTTCTGCAGAACCACCTGTTTTCTCTTTTTCAGCTGAATCTCCTGAAGATTCATTCACCAGAAGACCAAGAGAAGAAGATTAGAAGCGTAATCCACCAAAGGCATGAACATCACAGTTGATAATCCTATTATTGTCAGTGTATGATAGGGGTTATTCAATATTGGTACTCAATTACATTCTAAAGATATTAATTTGTTTTGATACAATATTAGTGTTTTTGTAAATGTGTGTTAACACTGATATTTGAAGGTGGATTTTCCCAGTCTAGATTTTGAATTACTAAAGAACTGTGATACTGATGACTCACTGGTTTTTGATTCTTTGGGCAATACATGGATAATCCTCTTACCAATTTATTTAATTATCACTATTAAATACCTGCTTTTGTGGAAGGTCCCTGATGAGAGGTTTATTTTTTTTTTTTACTTCAAGAACTCAATCTAACTTGGAAAAACCAACATAGAGAGAAATTTACAAACCCAGTACAGATTTAACCACATCCCATGCTTAATGCTCTTGGGGGGGGAAAAAAAAAACAAACTAGTAGACGTAGTCACCTTTTGTGGACAATGAAGACACGGATAAGTGGACCCAGAATCATCTGAGAACTTTTGATAGCAATAACTGTGATAAGTTTTTTTTGCTTTGTATTTATATTGACTTTCAAATGTGAAAACTTCTCTTGTCTCATACCGTAACACAAATGAGTGAAGCAAGCCAGTTTGTGTTTAAGCACTATTTGTCAGAGGTATCAGCAAGAGATTAAGTTGTTTGCTTTGTGTTTCACAGTCAGTAGCAGAGTAGTAATAGGTTTGCAGGGCTCGGGTGGCTCAGTGGTAGAATTCTTGTTTTCCATGTGGACGACCTAGATTTGCTTTCTAACCATTGCACCTCATGTACTGCTGCTGCCAGTCCATCAGTGGAGGTTTGGGGGTTGCTGTAGTGCCGAGCAGGCTTCAGTGGGGCTTCCAGGCTATGGTGGGCTGGGAAGAAAGGCCTGGTGAACCACTTCAGAAAACTCAAACAAAGAAAGCATTATGGATAACAGTGGTCTGAGTGGTAGCTAACGAGGGGGATGGCATTGGACTGGCAGAGCTTTGTTCTGCTGTGCATGGGATCTCAGTGAATTGGGGAAGACTGCACAGCAACTAACAACAGTAAATCTCCAGTGCAAATTTGTAGTTAAATAAAATTATCCGGATCAACGTGCGTAAATGGAAAAAGGCCACACGACGGTTCATTGTATCTATGCTGAAAGGCGTATAGATACAGAGAGTGAGCTCTATTATTTAATTATACTCTCTGAAATCTGCCAGGTGCTCCTCGGAAACTCTATGGAGCCGTCCCACTGTGTTCTATAGGGTCACTGTGAGTCGGATTGATGGCAGTGGGCTTCATTTTGGGTTCATATGCTCTATTCCTCAGTGTGGTTGCCTATTGTTAGTGCCATCAAGTCAGTTCTGACTTGCTGTCACCCTATGTACAGCAAGATGAAACCCTGCCTGGTCCTGCACCGTTCTCGGAACTGCTGTTATGTTTGAACTCATTGCTGCAGCCATTGTGTCTGTCAATTCATCTCTCTGAGCATCTTTTTCTTTTCCACTGATGCTCTAGTTTACCAAGCATGAAGTCCTTCTCCAGCGACTGGTCCCTCCTGTTAATATGTCCAAAATAGGTGAGAGGCAGTCTCATTGTCCTTACTTCTTTCTTTTTAATTATTTTATTTATTTATTTATTTATTTTATTATGACTGAGTGAAAATGTACATTCCCATGTAAATTTACATGCCCACCTATATGCAGCGTCCACTGCTCCCCCTGTCCGGTGACAGCACACTATTCCTCTCTGCTCCATACATGTCTCATCCTCCCAGCAGTCTCCTTTCCCCGCCTCTCCACCCACTCTCCTTCCTCCAGCCAGAGGTCAGCAGGATGATATCCTACAGATGTATAGAACCATAAAGTGCATCCAATATTGTAAGGATAGAGTAGCTGGGGCAGGAGGCAGGGGACCATGCTCTTAGGCGAAATCGAGGCCAACTGGCACAACTAGCGTTTTGCTAAGAGGGCTCATTGTCCTTACTTCTAATGAGCATTCTGGCTGTACCTCTTCTGTGACAGATTTCTTCATTCTTTTGGCAGGCCACAGTCCATTCATCTTCTGCGGGCATTGACTGTGGGTGCAAGTAAATGAAATCCTTGAAAAATTTATTATATGCTATTTTCCTCTGTGTGGCTGCCTGGGCGGTATAAATCATTGAGTACCCAACTAAAAGCCTGACAGTTCAAATCCATGCCAAGACATCTCAGAAGAAAGATCTGGAGATCTTCTGAAAGGTCACAAACTTAAAAAGTCTTATGGAGTACAAATTCTGTTCTGAAATGCTAGGAATCATCATGAGTTGGAATCACTTGATAACCACTTTGTTGCTGTTCAAAGATTACTTTTTTGTAGCCGTTGGGTAGTTTCCCTCCTGTTGTGTGTCTCTAACCTCTTGAAGCCTGAAGAAGTACCTGGAGAAATGTGAACGACCCGGATTCCTGAAAGTGCAGTGATAACTAATAATTTACTCTCCATTCTGTCAGTTGTTCTTCCTAAGTTTTTGAAAGATGTGCTAGGGAAAACAATGCTCCAGAAGCCCGTATTCTGTCTCTGTCTACAGCAACCACAGGTGACAACATGCGTGAGTGCACGCACCTGTGTGGCATATTGTGTGCCTGTGTGTGCACATGTATACATATATCAACACATGTGTTTGTGTGTGAGTGGTATACTTTTCTCATCCTAATTCTCATGATTAAAGTTTTGCTAAGTTTAAGATGTACATTTTGTGAAGAAATGTGATGCATGTTGAATATTATTGTGAAGGACAGTGAATCTGAAACAAGTCAAGACATAGATAAACCCTAACTAGGCCTCCGTTGACTTTAAGAAAGCATTCATATAAATCAGAGACTTTGTAGCACTTCACGTAAAGGAAAGAAAACCCAGAAAACAAAGACTGGAAATACAGAAGAATGAAATGTTTTGTATAGTGTAGTTTTAGAGTTCAAATTAATGAGTGGAAGGTATGGGGAGACAGAGTTAGGTTTAATGTATGAAGGAATATTCTAAAAAGTAATATTGTTGTCATGTCAAAGGTATTCTACTGCATTTATATGCTATTAACTCTGTGCTGTTATATGTATTAATTAACTTTATCTTTATAGAGAAATACTGTACATAACACAGAACTGAAGCACAGGGTAACAGGAAATTGCTCATGCCACAGTGCCTGGAGAGCAGAACGGAATTTGCCTTACAGGATCTGCCTACATAGGCTACCGACTGAACCATGATGATAGGATGTCTCTGATGAGATGTAATGGGATTGCTTAAGGCAAGATAGTTTTTACATCACTGAACTTACATAAATGAAAAAAGTGACCAGCTCCCATCGGTTACACGGTATAGGAAATTTCTAGGTGATCACTGACATTTCTTTTAACTCTAAGATCCTATAAGCAAACAATCAAAACTATACAGGCTTTTGTTAGTCATTGAAAAAGTAGTAGTATTTTTTTGTTATTATTTGATTCAATTTCTCCATAGTGTAAACTATGCTTCAGCGAATCAAAATTTAACCCGTTGCTGGAATCTACTATTTTTAAATACAGACTAATCTCACAGTATGAAAAATGATTATGACAGCTCCAATTTTAGCAATGCCTATAGTCTCTCCAAGTTGTTGTGTATTCACAGAAAACTCTAAGGGAGACTTAAAGTAATATTAACCAAATAATTTTGTGTAGTGGAATCTGTTACTGTAACCACAGTTGCAGATCTGTGCCACCAGTCCACAAAACCAATAGTTAGACAGGGGGTGAGGTGATTAAATGAGGATATTTATTGAGTGCTGTCATGGGTTGAATTGTGTCCCCCCAAAAATATGTGTAGCCATGTGGCTGGGACATGATTCCCACTATATTGTGACTGTTCTCCATTTTATGGTTTCCCTAAACTGCATGTTAAAGGATTAGGGTGGGGCTGTAAATTCCTTCATAGGATTACTTCCCCGCTTTGCTGTAAAGAGAGTTTCCCTGGAGTATGGCTTGTCCCACTTTTAATCCTTTCAGCCTGCAAAAGAAGCAGGCTGAGAATTGGGAACCTCGTACCATCAAGCAAGCAGCACCAGAAGAGCACATCCTTCAGACCTGAGGTTCCTGCGCCAAGATGCTCTCTGGACAAGCCAAGCCAATGCCGGATGCAATACCGGACTTTCCTCCAGAGCTGACAAGGGGGAAAGCCTTCCCCTGGAGTGCACACCCTGAATATGGACTTGCAGCCTACCAGACTACGTAAGAATAAACCTTCTTTGGTTAAAGCCATCCACTCTGTGATGTTTCTGTTAGAGCACACTAGCTGACTAAAACAAATGCTGACACACAAGAGGCAAGGGGGACTCAGCTCCTCCAAAGCTTGTCTGCCGGTGTAGGCTAAGCCTGGAGATTATATAGGTTGGTTAAGGGAGGAGACGCTGGTTAATACTTTTCCCAGTCCACACAAGTAAGTCTTTTGATGTTTCAACAATATGTTTTGTGGAGTGTCTGCATGGCTCCAACAAGTCAGGGCTTGATAATCATCCAGCCACTTGGTAATTCAGTACAATGATCTCAGACAGTAACTGAAAGGGGATAAACAGAGTGATTAATCAATGTTCCTAAGGGGAAAGTATACCAGTGTATGACCAATATAAGATAAACTCTTACGGATGGGGGAGAAGAGAGTTCTCAGGACTTAATGTCTATAACATGGTTGTCTCAACTACTGTTTGTTAGCAAGACTGAGTCGGGCTGGCCAAAGGCCTTCCTTTCATTACTGTCAAACAAGATTTGACCAACGATAAGAAAATTTAAAAAGTGTAAGTGAAATAAATTCTTCAATTAGATTTAGCACTTTATTAATGAGGATAGCTGATCCTGAGGAACCATTAAGTACCTGGAGAGCTCAATAATTACTTTAAAAAGCAATTGACCCATGTAATTTCATCTGAGTTTTCAGATCACAAGGAAAATTGTCTAAATCAAGAGAAAGAACATACAGATTTCAATTCATCTTTGATATTACTTAAACTAAGTTTGTTACCACACTGCTATAAATATCATACTCAATCTACAGGCTGCTGATTATTGTTATGGATTGAACTGTGTTCTTCCCAAAGTGTGTTATAAATACTAATCTCTGTGCTTGTGGCCATAATCCCACTTGGGAATGGATCGTGTTGTTAATAAAATAGAGTGTGTCTTGCGTCAATCTCTTTTGAGAGTCAAAAAGATTAAAACAAACAAGAAAGTTAGCAGATAGGGCAAAAGAGAT
Organism: Heterohyrax brucei; assembly: GCA_028571685.1. Lineage (NCBI taxonomy): Eukaryota > Metazoa > Chordata > Mammalia > Hyracoidea > Procaviidae > Heterohyrax > Heterohyrax brucei. Next base: position 37,958,010 of record CM053146.1, on the reverse strand, counting down.
GCCAAGCCACAGGAAATTTAGCCGGAAGCAGAAGCTTAAAAGAGACAAGGACCTTCCTCCGGAGCTGACAGAGATAGAAAACTTTCCTCTAGAGCCAGAATCCTTCTAAACTGAGAGAAATGAATTTGTTTGTTAAGTCATGCACTTGTGGCATTTCTGTTACAGCAGCATTAGTTACCTCAAACAGGATTTGGTGCTTAGAAGTAGAGGTACTGCTCTAAGACATACCTGAAATATAGAAGTCATTTTGCAGTTGGGTAACAGGTAAGACCTGTAAGAATTTTAAGGTGCCTAATGGTAAAAGCCTTGATTGTCTTGGAGAGACTGTTGGTAGAACTATGGATGGCAAAGGCAATTCTAGCGAGGGCTCAGGAGGAAGTGAGGACAGCTAAGGAGAAATTCTTTGTTGATTTAGAGAATACATATGGCACTAGCAGCACAATGTTATTAATAAGGAAATTAAATGCTTTTCTTGTGAGACTTTAAAAGGAAATGATGAACATATGATTAGACAATGGAAGAAGGGAGATGGTTTTTATGCAGTGGCAAAGAACTTAGGTGAATTAGGCTCAAATGTTTGGTGCAAGATCAGACTTGTAAGTCACAGAATTGAATGTTTGGCTGAGGAGATTTGTAAGCAAGATCTTAAATGGGCTATATGGTTTCTCCTTGCTGTTTATAATAAAATGCAAGAGACAAAAATGGACTTAAAAATGAACTGAAAAAAATGAAAAAGAAGCTCTGAGATCTGAAAAACTTGGTGGTAAGAACTGAAGCTGTGTTTCCTAGAACGTTCACCAAGGGTGTGGCTGCACAGATTTTTATTAAAGCAGTTACGTCTGTGACCAATAGGTCTCACTAACTATCATAGCAGAAAATCCATCAGTTTAGACTGACAGGAGAGAAAGAGTAGAGAAAAGAAAAGAACCATCCACGGGGCAGCTCAGAGAGCAGCAGAGGTGTTGGAAGGAGCGCAAGAAGCAGAACAGCCTAGACCTCAAAGGGTGGTCACACAGCCTCCAGAATTTTAAGGGGAGGCATGGCCTTCTAGGTCTCAGAGTTGAGCTTTCACCAGCTGGCTCCCATAGTGTGGGGCTACCACTGAGTTTGGTCAAGAGAACGAGGCTGCTGCCTGAGTTGAAGGGACAGGGCTACCATCCCAAGGGGCAGAAGAATGGAGCCTACAGGGTTGAGGTTGTTGAGTCTTCTCTCAGATGGGCTAGGGAAATGGGGCCACCAACAACCAAGGCAGAGGAAGTTGCCCTGCCAGTGCCCCTGAGTTTGGCCTGAAGGTTAGCACCAAGTGGCCTCCACCTACGATCCAGACAGAATGACCGGTACCCAGAGTGTGAATGATGGGGCTCTTCTCCAGATGTTCTCAAAGAACGGAGGATTATTTTCAAGGCTTGCTTGAGAGTTAATGTAAATGTTCTACTTGATTTTGGACTTGCATTGTTCTCACTATGTCTCTCCTTCTTTCTCTCTTTTTAAACTGTGCTTTAGAAGAAGCTTTAGAGAACAAATGAGTTTCTCATTAAAAAATTTCATACATGTATTATTTTGTGATACTAGCTGCCAACTTTATAATGTGTCAATGCTTTCCCCTTCTCAACTTTGGTTTCCCCATTATCAGCTTTCCCTTCCCCCCCTGCCTTCTCATCCTTGCCCATGGGTTGGTATGCCCATTTAGACTTGTTTTATTTTATGCCTGTCTAATCTTTGGTTGAAGGGTGAATCTTAGGATTAAATTCAGTATTGAGTTAAAAGGGTGTCTGAGGGCGACGCTTTCCAGGTTTCTCCAGTCTCTGTCAGAACAGCAAGTCTGGTCTTTTTTATGAATTGGAGTGTTCTTCTATAGTTCACTCCAGTTCTATAAAGTCTGGGACACTTTATTGTGATCCCTATCAGAGCAGTTGTTGGGCACCATCTAGTTGTGTTGGATTCAGTCAGGTAGAGGCTGTGGCAGTTGTGGTCCACTAGTCCTTTGGACTAATCTTCCCAGTGTGTCTTTGGTTTTTTTCATTCTCCCTTATTCTGGGCTGCGTGGGCAAAGTGGAGTACAGCCACTAACAAACTTTTAAGACCCTAGATGCTAGTCACCAAAGTAGGATGCAGAATATTTTCTTTATAAACTGTGTTATTACAGTTGAGCTACCTGTTTCCCAAGACCATGGTCTCCTCTACCCTCAGCCTAATAATTTGGTCCATTAGGGAGATCGAGTGTGTCTATGAAGATTCTATGACTTTGCCTTTGTCTAGCTGTGCTGACATCCCCATTATTGTGTACCTTCCCCTCCCTTGTAACCATCAAAAATTGTTTCTTTCTGTGTGTAAACCTTATCATGATTTTTTATAGCAGCATTCTCAGACAGTATTTACCCTTTTGTGACTGACTTCACTCAGCATAATGGCTTCTAGAACCATCCACTGTGTGATATGTTTAGCAAATTTATCATTGCTCTTTATTGTTGCTTAATATTCCACTGTGTGTATGTACCATACTTTTTCCATTCATCTGTCGATGAGTACTTAAGTTGTTTCCATCTTTTTTGCTGTTGTGAATTGTGCTACAGTGAACATGGGTGCGCATGTCTATTCCTGTAATCACTTCTGTTTTTCTAAGATAATTACCAGGAGTGGGATTGGTGGACCGAATGGTATTTCTATTTCTAGTTTATGATGGAAGTGCAATATCATTTTCCACAATGTTATACCATTTTATACTCTCACCAAAGATACATAAGAATTCTGGTTTTCCTCAAGCCTCATCAAAATTTGTTATTTTCTTTTTCTTAAGTATATACCAGTAATGTTAGGGTGAGCTAGTATCTCATTTTAATTTTGATTTGTATTTCTCTAAAGGCTATTGGTATTGAACATTTCCTCATTTGTCTGTTAACTGCCCGAATGTCTGCTTTGGTGAAGTATCTTTTCATATCTTTTGTCCATTTTTTTATTTGGATCCTTTATTTTTTTTATTGTAGAGGTGCGGGATTTTCCTATAGATTTTAGAGATCAGACTCTAGTTGAATTTATCACAGTCAAAAAAATTTTGATAAACATAAGTGTTTAAGTTTTCACAGATCTCAGTTATCTAGCTTATCTTCTGGTGTTTGTGAATTGTTAGTTATGACCTGTATCCTGTTTATGCCACACATTAGAGCCTCTAGTGTTGATGCCATTTTTACTTCCATGATCTTTACAGCTTTGGGTTTAATTTATTTTTTATTGTGCTTTAGACAAAGATTTACAGAGCAAATTAGCTTCTCATTAAACAAGTAATACACAGTGTTTTGTAACACTGATTGCTAACTCTATGATGTATCAATACTCCTTTTTGATCTTAGGTTTACCATTATCAACTTGTAGTTTTTGGTTTTGTATTTAGGTTTTTGATCCATTTTGAATTAGTTGTACTGTATAGTGTGAGGTATAGGCCTTCTTTCATATTTTTACAGACAGACATCCAGTTTGCCAGCATCAATTGTTAAAAAGTCTGTCTTTTTCACATTTAATGGAATTTGAGCCTTTGTTGAAGATCAGTTGACTATAGATGGATGGATTCACATCTGGGTTCTTAATTCTCTTCTGTTGGTCAATATGTCTGTGATTGTACCAGTACTAAGCTGTTTTGACTACTGTAGCTGTATAGTAAATTCTGAGGTCAGGTAGTGCTAGTCTTTCCCCTTTATTTTTCTTTTTCTGTAGTGCTTTACTTTTCCAGGGCTTCTTCCCTTTGCATATAAAGTTAATGATTAGTTTTTCATTCTTGTTAAAGACTACCATTGATATCTGAATCGAGATTACATTGTACTCATAGATTGAGTAGAACTGACATTTTCACAATGATGAGTCTACTTATCCATGAGCATGGTTTTGCATTTATGTAGATCTCTTGGTTTCTTACAGTAGTGTTTGTAGTTTTCTTTGTTTATGTCGTTCACACCCCCGATTGGAATTATTCCTAAGCATTTTTTTAATTGGGTTATTATAAATGGTACTGCTTATTTCCTTTTCATAGTTCTCTTTATTGGTGTATAGGAATCCAACTTTTTTTTTTTTTTTTTTAATTTATCTTGTATGTTGTGACTCTCCTGGGTCTTTCTTTAATTCCAGTAGTTTTCTTGTGGAGTCTTTTGGATTCTCCATCGTCTCAGTGATCTGGTACTGATCTAATAGAAATATCACACATAGATGGCATAGTAAAAAAAACAAAAAATTTATTCTTACACAGTCCAGTAGGATTGAAGTCTGAGTTCTGGGTGTTGACTCCAGGGGAACACTCTGTCAGCTCTGGAGGAAGGTCTTTGCATTGCATCTGCCTTTCTTTGGTCTGAGAGCACCTTGGCACAGGACCTTCAGGTCTGAAGGATGTGTTCTGCATTTGGGGCTTCTTTATTGATGGTATGAGGTCCTCAACTCTCTGCTTGCTTCTCTTTCCTTTTATTTCTTGTAGGAAGGAAAACATTAAAAGTGCTGCAAGCTATACTCTGGGAAAACTCTCTTTATATTGGAACAGGGAGGTGATCTTAGGGAAAGTCTTACAGTCCTACCCTAAAACTATTCAACATAATACAGTTTATTAACCACAGGCAGATATTAGCATTTACAACATAAGAAAACCACAAAATGGAGAACAATCACACAATACTGGGAATCATGGCCCATTCAAATTGTTCTACACAGTTCAATTCACGACGTCTACTTATTGTATATCATGTGCAGATAGGGATAGTTTTACTTCTTCCTAACCAATGTGGATGCCTTTTCTTTCTTTTTCTTGCCTTATTGCTCTAGCTAGGATTTCCAGCACAATGTTAAGTATGAGTGCTGATAACAGGCATCTTGCCTCATTTCCATTCTCAGGGTGAGTGTTGTCAGCCTCTCCTCATTAAAAATACCTGGCTGTTGGTTTTGTATACATGCCCTTTATTAAGTTGAGAAATTTCCCTTCTATTCTTATTTTATTGAGAGACTTTTTTTATCACAAATTTGTGTTGGACTTCATCAAATACGTTTTCTGCATCCGCTGAAGTGATCATGTCCTTATTTTCTTTGTTTTAGTGATGTGTGAATTATCATTTTTTTTTTTAATGTACCATTCTTGCACTCCTGGTATGAATCCTTCTTGATTAGGGTATATTATTATTATTATTTTATGCGACACTAAATTCTATTGGCTAGTTTTTCTTTTTTTTTCTGGAGAACTACTGCAACTGCATTTGTGAGAGAGATTCATCTGAAATTTTCTTTTCTTTTTTGTGGTATCTTTACCTGAATTTGATATGAGGGATATGTTGGCTACATACGATAAATTTTGAAGTATACTTTCCTTGTCTATGTTCTGAAATAGTTCTAGTAGTACTGATATAAACTGTTCTCGGAGTGTCCAGTAGAAATCCCCAGTGAAGACATCTGAGCCAGGGCTTTTTTAAATTGAGAGTTATTATTTTTATCATCATCATTACCCTTTAATAATTTCTCTTGTTATGGCACTGTTCAGATTTTTTTTCCCTCAATTTGTGTTATTTTAGGTAGGTAGCATGTTTCTAGAAATCTGTACATTTCCTCTAGGTTTTCAAATTTGTTGGTATAGTTTTTTATAGTATTTAGTTACAGTCCTTTTTATTTCAGTTTAATCTCTTGTAATGTCCCTGTTTTATTTCTTATTTGGATTATTTGTGTCCTCTCCTGTTTTTCTTTTATCAATTTGGTCAGTGGTTTGTTGACTTAGTCAATTCTTTCAAAGAATCAGCTTTTGGTTTTGCTGATTCTTCTGACTGCTTTTATTTTTTATTTCATTCATTTCTACTCTGATCTTTATTGTTTTCTTTCTTCTGGTTGCTGTGGGCTTCTTTTGCTACTCTCTATTTGTGTAATGTTTTGATTCTATCCCTTTCTTATTTTTTCATGTGTATGTCTATTGCTTTGTGTGTGTGTGTGTGTATTCCTTTCTTTTCCTGGTAATGATTTCTACTTTTAAGGCACTGTGATTAGAGAAGATGCTTTGTATTATTTCAGTGTTTTGTATCTTGTTGAGGGTTGTTCACAAACTAAGATGTGGTCTATTTTGGTGAATGTTCTATGTACATTGGAAAAGAATGTGTATTTTGCTGCTTTTGGGTGTAGTTTTCTATATGTATCTGTGAGATCAAGTTAATTGATTGTGACCTTTAGATCTTCTACATGTTTCTGTAGTTCCTTTCTGCATGTTCTGCCCTTTATTGAGAATGGTGTATTGCAGCATTCTACAATTATCGTGGAACTGTCAATTTCTCTTTGCAGTGCTCTTAAAGTTTATGCTATGTATTTTGGAGCCTATCATAGTGTGCACAGATATTTGTCTTTACGGTGGATTGTTCACTTAATCATTATACAATATCCTTCCTTGTCATTTATAGTAGATTTTGTTTTAAAGTCTTTTTTATCTGAGATTAGTATTGCCACATCTATTCTTTTTTGGTTGCTGTTGTTTTTAGCAAGTGTGATTATGATTTGTCTTCATGGTTTTCTTTTGAAGCCTATACAGTGTTCATTGAGGTTTTGGATGGTTGTCTTTTCATCTTTCATGACATTAGGGATGTTTTCTGTCAGTAAATCTTCAGTGATCATCTCTATGTTGTGTTTTCTGTTTTCTTCCCCTGTTCTCGAACTGTGATCACATGCAATTTTTAGCTTTTGACTGTATTCCACACACTTTTCTCAAGATTTCTTTTTCTTCATTCATTTTTTTCCTCAAAAGGGTACCCAAGGATCTGTCTTCACTCTCACTGATCTTGTCTTTCATTGTTTCAGATTCACCTCTAAAACAGTCTATTGCATTGTCCATTTCTAGAATTTTACTTTTCTTTGAATTTCTAATTGCTGTTTTTGGTACGATATCCAGTTGTTTGTGGTACATACTGGGGCTGTTGAGGTGTGTTTGAAGAGAAGTACAGACCAGGAAGTGGTGGTCTGCACCTATTCCACTTGAAGGCATGGCACTTAGCACACATTGCATAGAAGTAAGATGGATAGGATAGTACATGATGTGTGGAGCTAAGTGGGTGACTGAAAGAAGAGAGAGAAACAAAAGTAAAAAATAAATAAAAAGAAGAAAAATATGAAGAAAAAAGAAATACAATGCCAGTGTGGTAAGACTGGCTAGGCAGGGGCAGGCTATAGCCAAAGGGGCCATGCGCCAGTGCCTGTCTTGCTGAGTGGTGGGTCTCTGCCTGTTGAGAAGGGGCTTTGGTGGCACATGAGACTAGGTGGCAAGATAAAAAAATTCACTGCTGTCAAGTTTCATGACTCATAGTGACCCTAGAGGTCAAAGTAGAACTGCCCCATAGAATTTCCAAGGAGCACCTGGTGGATTTGAACTGCTGATTAGCAGATGTAGCACTTAACCCACCATGCCACCAGGGTTTGCAGGTGGCAGGATAAAGGAAAGGAAAGAAGGGAAAGAGAGAGAAGAAACAACAACAACAAAATAAATATGGGGCTGCAGGGGCTGGGTGTTTGGGATAAGGAAGAGTTGGGGTGATGGTGATCTGGTTTCTCTTTTGGGATGGCACACCATGGCTCATGACAAGAGGCAGTGTATGGCCTAAATGGGAGGGAGAAGGAAAAAGAGAAAGTAAAATAAAAAATACGGTGCTGAGAGAGCTGGCCTGTTGGATTAGTGCAGGCTTAGGAAGGCTGAGTGCCGGAGCCTCTCTCAAGGATTGGTATAGCACAGGCCGTAGAAAGGGAAGTGGTCACTCCTTGCACTAGGTGAGTGGCAGAAAAGAAAAGAAAGAAAGGAAAAAGAGAAAAGAAACAACAATAACAAAAAAAGCAAAACAAACAAAGGTATGTATGGAAGGAGCTTATTAGTAGGGGTGGTATCTGCTGGAGGAGGCTATGTGTTGGTGGCTGTCTAGCTGAGTGATGCAGTATAGCCCATTCAGAAAGGGTGAAGGGAGCATGTGGGGCTAGGTGAGGAGGAGAAAGATAGCAAAGGGAGAGAGAGAAAAAACTGACAATAACAGTGCTGAGGTGGACTCTTAGTGGGGTGATGTGGACCTAGGAAAGTTGTATTCTGGTGGCTTTCCACCCAAGTGGTGTGGCACAGCCCATCAAGAAGCGGGAGATGATGAATGGGTGAGGTGAGTGGGAGGAAGGAAGAAAGAGATGAGAAACAAACAAAAATGAAATGGTAACGAGGGAGCCGGCTGGTAGGGTGGCATGGACTGGGGAAACTGGTGGCAGTCTAACTGAACTGTGAGAAAAGATGAGGATGGCACACAGGACTAGCTGGGCAGAAGAAAGAAAGGAAGGGAGGGTAAGAGACACAAGAACCCCAAAAATAAATAAATAAATGAAGTGGTGCTGAAGGAGCTGGCGAGTGGGGGCAGGATAGACCCCGGCAGCGCCGAGCTGGTGTCTCTCTGACTGAGCAGCTGGGGCCCATTCGAAAGCAGCGGAAGCCTCATAAATGGAAAAATTGTAAGAATGGGAAAGCATGTATCCTTGGTTACCGAGTGCTCTGTCACCTGTTGGGGGCCCCATAAAGTTGCTGTCCTATACTCTCTGTCCACTGTTCTTGGTGGCTGAGGTCTAAACTAGAGAACCCACGCCATGAATCTGTGCCAGATTACTAGCGGGCGACCTCTGTATCACAGCTTTCTTTGTGCACTGTTTTCTTTCAGCTTCTTATTTCATTCAGTGCTTGGTTGAGTTCGTTATCCCTTCATTTGGAGTTGAGGGTTCCAGGACTGATGTTCATAAATTTTTTACTTAGTTTTTGGATTTTTTTTTTATTGTAGAGGGATGACATGATGCTTCTGTCTATAATGCCATGTTGGCTTTGCCTTAATTTCCCTGATTTGTAATAGAATTGTCCACTTTATGCCTGTTACATCATTATACTTTGAAAATGAATAACTTGTAATTTAGATTTCACAAGGTCACATATCAAGAGGATAAAATACACCTGAAGTGTCACTCATATTTGATTTAGATGATTTAGAAGATGAGATTCTGGGCTTGGAGTTAACTTAAGACTTTGGGATAACAGGATGGAACAAACATGTTTTGCATGTGACAGAGCCATAAATTTGGAGTGGGGCAAAGGGTGAGATGTTGCAGATTAAATTGTGTCCCCCCAAAATATGTACTGTAAATCCTAACTCTGTGTCTGTGGTTATAAACTCATTTGGGAAGGAGTTGGCTTTGTTATGCTAATGAGACAGGATTAGTTTAGGGTGTGTCTTGAGTCAAACTCTTTTGAGACATGAAGATTAAACACTAGGCAGGTGAGCAGAGATGAGGGAAGACTGCTGCTAAGCCATGTGAAGATCACTCAAGACGACAAGCTCAAAACAGGTGAGAGGACATTCCTCCAGAGCCAACAGACAAGAAATCTTTCCCTACAACTACCAACCTGAGTTCAGAATTTAGCCTCCTAAACTTGACAAAATAAATCTTTTGCTTGTTAAAGCCACCCACTTATGGTATTTCTGTTATAACAGCACTAGATAACTAAGACAATTTTTATTGTCATTTTGAAATGTAATCCAGGATTAGGTAAGAGAAATGTGAATAACTTATAGTTTTTTTTTTCTTTTAATATAACGTAACTGAAGAAAATAATTGCAAACGAGATGAGAAAATCACACTTATTTGATGTTCTATATTAAGAGTAATGGGAGGGGAGGATGGGAGCCTGTATGGTTTTTGTTAGTAACCTTCATTATTACTTGAGAAATCAATCCAGAATTCCAACCACAATAGCATTCATTCTGGAAGTAATACTGCACCAGTGCAAACTAATTAAAACTAAAACTCTTTCTATGATAGCAGGGAATTTTAGTGAATACTTAACAAAGTACCAGGAAGAGCTACTAACATATCTTGGAGCTAATTTTGGCAGCTATAAAGTGAAGGTAGCAGGGATGCCTATTTTCAATTCAAATGATTCAGAAAGTTTACTTATAATTCAGCTTATAAAACTTCTCATTGGTATTTCATTCTTTCACATATACCTGCACTAAACTCAGACTCAGCTCACAATTTTCCTACCCTGTGCTTATGTGGAAGCCCTGGTGGCCTAGTGGGTTAAGTGCTACACCTGCTAACCAAAAGGTTGCCGGTTCAAATCTGTCAAGCACTCCTTGGAAATTCCATGGAGTAGCTCTACCCTGACCTACAGGGTTGCTATGAGTGGGACTGGACTCTATGGCAGCAGTTGGGTTTATATAGGTATGCTGCTACTACTACTGAGAAGAGTCCTTAGTAATATAGTAGTTAACTGCTCTACTAGTAACTGAAAGGTGGCTGATTTGAACCCCCCAGCTACGCCGCAAGAGAAAAGTGTAGCAGTCTGCTTCTGCTACCATTACAGCCTTGGAAACCCTGTGGGTCAGTGCTACTCTGTCCCACAGGGAAAAAATCGGTCAAAACTGACTTGACAGCAACTGGTTTAATTTTTTCGTTTTGTTTTGTTTACCACTCTTAAGTGAACTGAATATCAAAATAGAGTTTCCAGTAAAATCTATATGGATTGATTGGAAAATTCTTAAAATATACTCCATTCCGATATTTACCTTGAAATTATGTATACTCAAGACTTCTTAGGGTCCTTAAAGATCAATCTGAAAATGTGAAAATCATTTTAGAGTACATAATGTAATAATAGAGTTATAATCCAACTTTTAATCTTTTAATTAGTATTTTGCAATTTATAGAAAACTGCCAAATGATCACATAAAAAGAGCAGACATCACTTAAGAGCTGAAAGTTTGCATGTTAAATGCATAAAAATTATGAAAAATAAATTATCTTTAACATATTTGACCATGTCTTCCAAAATTTGTAGCTACTAGTTTTTTTTTGTAAATTTTGCATAAAATGTATGCTGTAGAACACCAAGCCTTAGAGATGCTCTGTGTAAATTTTGTGGTAAAATAAGCACCAAAAGCACAGAAAAACATACTTTTTTCATTTACATAAGCACAGATAGTAGACATATTTGAGAGAAACCTACCTCCTCCCCCCAAAAAATGTTTCCTTATAGCATTTGCCAAATTTATTTGGCCATAGATTGCTCTTCTTTTTTTCCTTTTACCACACATCTGTTGTCTGTAGATGAAATTAAGAATATTTTGGCTCAAAAATATTTAAAATCTGTAAAGATACTTAATAATTTCCCTTCGTTGTTAATGATTTATCTGTAAATTAGTATTTTTATAATACTAATTTTTTAAATATTTTTACTAACTAGGTAGTTTCGTTTGAAAGTTTTCCAGCCTGTTGCATTGGGGAAAGTTGTTCAGCATGTTGTACTGGACAATTTCAAATTTAGCTTTCAGAAACAATGTTAGGCTAGACTATTTGGCCAGTTATTTCCTCAAAAACTAGCTAAAAAACTGAATAAAAGATTTTTAAAGTACTTAGAAGAGATACAAGAGAGCACCAAAAGTGCTTTTGCTCTGTGTTTGTGTTTCTCCTAACTTTGGTTTGATAGGTCTGGGGACATGTGGAAGAAAAATCAAAGCTTAGGATTGACAAATTTGGAGGCTAAGGAAAAACTACTCATATAAGCTGTGATTACAAAGGGCTACATACTCAAAATGAATCAACACAAAGTAGACATGTCTTCTTATGGACATGCAACCTGAAGTCCAAGCTCTTGCATAACCCAGGAGATTTAAGCCTCGACCCTGATAAGCACAATGTCCCCAAGAGCCTGGCAGACAGCCAAATGTAATGTCTCTCTGAAGTGAGATATCCTTATCCAAGGACATGGATTGTTCCTATATTTAAAAAACAAAATAAAACATCTATCACCTAGTCAAAGATAATTGGGTACACAAAAATCTGATACGTCAGAGTGAGATTATCTGGAAAAAATGAAAACTAGGAATAGTCCATAAAATCTTCAGATATTGCGGTTGTTGGACTGACCCTTAAAAGCAACTATGCTTATGAGAGTAAAAGAAATAAAAGATGATCTTGAAGATATCTGTACAGCTAGTAAACATGAAAAATAACATAGTAGATTTGAAAAGCAAATAGAACATTTATAATTTAAATTTAAACTAAATTAATTACAATGGGTGATTAAAGGCAGATTAGACATAATTGAAGAGTGAAGTAGAGACGATAGAGCAGACGACTTACATAAAGTGCAGCACAGAGAGATAAAATGAAAAATGCAAGAGAGGATGTAAGACAGAGTGTGGATAGAATGAGAAGTTTTAAATTATATAATTTAGACAAAATTGAAGATTAGTAAGAAAATTTGGAAGAGGCAATATTGAACAGATAAAGGCTGATATCTTTCTGGAAATAATAAATGACACATCCATATATTTAAGAAGCCTAACAGAATTGATAAAAAGAAGGGTTATACCCAGATACAAAGTGATAAACCTCAGAAAACCAAAAATGGAGGGAACACTATGAAAGCAGCCAGGGAGGGAGGTGGGGAAGGAGACTTATTTTCTTCAAGGGGGACAGACAGACTGACAACTGACTTTGCAAAAGGAACAATGGAAACCAAAAATCAAACCAAAACAAAACAAAAAACCAGTGGGGTAATGCCGTCCAGTGGAGGGCAGGAAACATCGCTATACTGTGTGGGACAAAGAACTTGGTCTGGCGTTTGTCTCTGGTTTCTGAAATAGCCTTTAAAATTCTGAAGCAACTAAGATGTCTTTTGTTTCCTAAAATAAACAGGCAGCCCTTAAGTATGTGCAAATGTAGTGGGAGTCACAAAGCTCTTGCTCTGGCAGCAAACTTCATGAAGGGAGAGGGTCATGGTCTAATCAATCATACATATTTATTGATTCTTGCATATGTCTTGATTTACCTATACATTGAGGTCTCAATGTCTTAGGAACCCTGGACCTTCAAACGTCCTCTTTTGGAAACCCAGCTAGGGTAGTGGTTAAGAGCTACATCTGGTAGGAAGGTCAGCAGTTCAAATTTGCCAGGAGCTCCTTGGAAACTCTATGGAGCAGTTCTTCTCTGTCCTATAAGGTCACTATGAATGAGAGTTGACTCAGTGGCACTGGGTTTATAGAGAGATGGATTTAGGAAGCCTCTTCCTGGGAGAGGGTGTGACATGCCCCAGAAGACAATGGAGGCCACATGTAGAAGTTCTTTCAGAACTTGCCTGATGTATATCTTCACTTGTATTATTTCTGGTTCTAATAAATTGTTAAGCATAAGTATGAGTTTCCATGAGTTTTATAAATTGCTGGAGAAAGTTGATGAATCCACAAGGACAACGAGACTGACTTAGCTAGAGAAACAAAAAGTCATGGAGTTGATTCTGAATCATAGTGACCCTATAGGACAGAGTAGAACATGAATTAGACAAGGATACCCACTCTCACCACTTTTATTTAATGTAGTACTAGAGGTTCTAGCCAAAGCAGTTAGACAAGACAAGGAAATAAAGAGCATCTGTATCACCAATGAAGAAGTGAAAATCTCCCTATTTGCAGGTGATCTGATTGTATATATAGACAATCCTAAGGAATCCATAAGTAAACTACTGGAACTAACAGAAGAGTTCAGCAAAGTATCAGGATACAAGATAAATATAAGTAAGTAAGTAGGATTCCTTTATACCAATGAAGAGTTTGTCAAAGAAGAAATCACCAAATCAATACCATTTACTATAGCTTCCAAGAAGGTAAAATACCTACAAATAAATCTAACTAGAGAAACAAGAGACCTATACAGAGAGAACTACAAGACTTTAACAAGAAACTAAAAGAGAGTTACATAAATGGAGAAACCTATGCTGCTCATGGATTAGAAGACTTAACATTGTGAAAATGTCCATTCTACCTAAAGCAATCTACATATACAACAAAATCCTAATACAAATTCATGGAAACCCTAGGGGCCAGGGTAGAACTGACCCCCAGGGTCACCATGAGTCGGATCCAACTAAACGGCACTTGGCTGGAAATACAAATTCCACTGTCATTTTTTAACAAGATTGAGAAACATATCACCAACTTTATTTGGAAAGGGAAGAAACCTTGGATTAGTAAAACACTGCTGAAGAAGAGGAACACAGTGGGAGGCCTCACTCTACCCAATCTTAGAAACTATTACACTGCCACAGTAGTCAAAACAGCCTAGAACTGGTACAAAAAGAGACATATAGACTAATTAAAAAGATTGGAGACTCCACAGATGCCATCATCCTCTTACGAACACTTGAAATTTGACAAAGGCTCTAAGATTGTAAACTAGGCTAAGAGGAGTCTTTTCAACAAACAGTGTTGGCAAAACTGGATATCCATCTGCAAAAAAACTGAAACAAAACCTATATCTCACACCTACACAAAAACTAACTCAAAATCCTAAATATAGAATCTAAAATATTAAAGATCATGCAAGAAAAAATAGAATCAGTGATAAATGTTATACTACACAACTTAGACAGCTTCAAAATTTGACAGACAAAGCACCATCAACAGAAGATAAAATAGATAAATGGGATCTACTAAGAATCAAACACTTTTGCTCATACAAAGACTGCTTACAAAATGGAAAAAAAAAATACTTGGCAACTAAATATTGGACCATCATCTGATCTCTAGAATCTACATTTTTCTGCAAAAAAAAAAAAAAAAAAAAAAAGGTAAATAACCCAGTTAAGCAATGGACAACAGAGATAGGCAGACACCTCACTAGAGATGATATCCAGGCAGCCGAAAGACATGAGGAAATACTCTCGATCATTAGCTATTGGAGAAATTCAAATCAAACTACAATGGGATACAGTCTCATCCCAACAGAGCTGGCCATGATACAAAAAACAAAACAACAAATGCTGGAGAGGCTGTGGAGAGATTGAACTCTCCTACACTGCTGGTGGGATGGCAAAAGAGAACAACCTCTTTGGAAAGCAATCTGGTCTTTCCTTAAAAAGCTGGAAATAGATACACCATTTAATCCAGTACTTCTACAGCTTGGAATTTATCCTGCAGAAACAAAGGCTGTCAATGAACAGACACACACACATGAGAGTTTATTGCAGCACAGTCCACAATAGGAAAAAAGGGAATCAACCCAGATGCCCATCAACACATGAATGGCTAAACAACTATGGTACCTATACTCAGTGAAACACTATGCAGTGATAAAGAATAATAATAATGATTATAGGTAGCATCTCATAATTTGGTTTCAACTGTAAGACACTACGCTGAGTGAAATCAGTCGGTAGCGAAAGGACCAACAGTTGTCTGAGACCCCTGCTATGAGGACTTAAAGATAGACTTTTGTCTATTTTTAGAAGACTGATGGCTACAAGAGTGGGGGGTGAGGGTTTATCATAGAGTAGATAGTTGATGCCAAGCCAAGTGCCTTTGAGTTGGATCCAACTCATGGTGACCCTAGAGAGATTATAAATTTTGTTCCCTTACTGTATCCTCAGGAAAAAAAAAAAAAGTAACTATAAACTTGTTCAAAGTGGAGAGACCTTGAAGGAGTGCTAAACCTGTAGTCGCACTGTACAAATTTCTGTTACATTTTAAATTGAGTCTTTGGAAGTGAAATAACTCTTTATAGTTGTAATTCCCACTAATCTTGTTATATATGATATACCTGCTTATATTTTTGTAAAGATGTATATATAGTAATGTATTCATTTTATCTAAAATATATATATATATATATATAAAGAAAGAAAACACAAAAAAAAAATCTACAGGCTATTAATTTTGTTTGAAATTGACTCTTTTTGTTTCTCTCCCATCTTCCCATTATCTCTCCAGAATGCAGCCTACAAACCTTCTGCATGTATGCACGCACACACATGAACACACACGGACCCACACTCATGTTCATTTATTTATTTCTTCAGAGGTCATCTGATAACGATTCTTTAGAGCAGTCTGGCCTTGAATTCAGTATATGTTGGCCCATTAGGAATAATCTCACAGTTGTCTAGTCTTTAAATCCTTGTTTTTAGTTTGTCATATATTTTTTTTCCACATAAAGTTTAATTTTGAACTGACTCCCAGGGGTGATAGGAAACAACTAAATTTGGGAAATATAAATTACAGTCATGATTATTCTATGGACTTATATGCTCAAACTTTTTACAGCTTAATTGCCAAAAGAATACTTAAGCATGAAAATCTCAGATACATTTAAAAACAATTACGTGTTAAACTAGGTTAAGAACTCTGTGATCTGAGGTTAATATAGCCAAAGGTCTTTTACTCCTCACAATTTCAAGAAATAGAAGTTAGTGTTATTTTACAAATGGTTAAGCTTCTGGCTCCCACACCACTGGAAATAGAACATAATTAAAATCTACTCTGATTCCTGCCTCTGCCTGCTTTTCTCCATGAGGGATAGTCGAATTAATGTTCTTCTCTCACAGTGCCAGTTTCCAAGACATGCGGAAAACCCAAGCTGGTTGCCATCGATTCAATTTTGATTCATAGGGACACTACAGGACAGAGGAGAAATTTGTGGAGCCTACCAGGAGGGGCTGGTGAACTCGAACTGCCAATCTTTTGATTAGCAGCCAAGCTTTTAACCATTGTAAGACACTAAGGTAGCTATAAATAACAGCTTTCTGATTGGATGGTGATTCTTTTCATGGCTGGTCTTCGATGGAAGGGATCACACTCTTCTATGGCCAAAAGCGACCTTAAGAGACCATAGAAATTAGTCTCTGATGTCACCATTATGATGTTCTCCAGGTGACACAAATGGAGTCTAGCTGCAGGTCTTGACAGTCTATTCCAAAGGCTCCTTCTCTTAGTCATCAAACAGACTGTAGATTGATGGCCTACAGTTCTGGGCACTGTGTTAGGCTTTGAAATGAACAAAAGAGAGTCCCTGATTTCACAGAATTACAGACAGGGGACCACTAATAGTTAAAGCAAGAAGGAATTTAGAGATAATTCTGTTTTACTCTAATTTCTTCACTCAGGGAACTTGCATTTTGGCTTTAATTTTCTCCTCTTTATCTAGCTTCATTGAGTGGTACTCTAAGGATCATAGATTCTAAGTCTTTTTCTTTTCTGACAAAATGTTAAAGCTACAACTTTCCCTTTAAGCAATGTGTTACTTGCACCCACAAATTTTGATGTCTTGTGTTTTCACTGTTATTCTTTGCAAAATATTTTCTTTTCTGTGTTGTTACGCCTTTGATCCATGAGTTATTAAGCAATCTGCTTCTTCATTGTTTAATTTCTAAATATTTTAGGATTTTCCAGATGGTATTTATTATTAATTTATAATTTAGTTTAGTTTTTGTTAGAGAATGTGTTCTAAATGATCTCAGTCTTTACAAAGGTAATGAGTTTAGTTTTATGGCCCAGCATGTGATCTATTTTGGTGAAAGTTCCACGTACATTTGAAAATAGTTGGTTTTGTGTAGATGGTTGGAGTGTTCTATACTACAACTAGTTGTTCAGAGAAAATGTTATTTGTTTTTACTATAATTTAACTTGTCTTTTTCATCAACATCCAAATTCTAGACAGTTAAGATAATAAGGATAATTTAGTCAGAGCCCATGGAAGCAGTAGTCAAGAAATCAAGATGCATTGCATTGGGAAAATCTACTACAAGAGACATCTTTAAAGTGTTGATGTCACTTTGAAGACCAAGGTTCACCTGACCCAAGCCATGATATTTTCAATTGCATCATATGCATGTGAAAGCTGGATAGTGAATAAGGAAGACAGAAGAAGAATTGATGCCTTTGAATTGTGGTGTTGGAGAAGAATATTTAATATCCCATGGACTGCCAAAAGAACAAACAAATCTGTCCCGAAAGAAGTACAACCAGAGTGCTCCTTGGAAGCGAGGATGGTGAGATGACATTTTGTATATTTAGGACATGCTGTCATGAAAAATCAATTCCTGTAGAAGCACATCATGGTAGAGAGCTAGTGAAAAAGAGGAAGACCCTCGACAAGGCAGATTAACATAGTGGCTGCAACAATGGACTAGAGCATAAAAATAATTATGGGCAAGGTTCAGGATGGGGCAGAGTTTTGCTCTGTTGCTCACGGGGTCATTCAGGGTCAACACTGACTTCACGGCCCCTAAAAACAACAACTATATGCATTAATCTAATTCAGTAATTTTAAGTTTCTTTTTAATTCTTCTTTTCCTTTTTGTATGATTCTTAATATCTTGAGGGCATTTATTCAATACTTAAAGTTTTCCCTCTACATTTTCCTACTCTATGATGAAAGGAAGAAAGGAGTGACTTTTAAGACCTTTGCTGTCAGAATGAAGTGGTCTTCAGTTTCCCTTAGTATCACCAGGACCTTCACTGTGTATATATGAGGACTGACTACTCTAGTAGCCCCTCGGGTCTGATCGCCGCAGTCCAGTCTCAGGCCATTCTGATGGCCTTCTCTGCTGATATCCTCAGATGATTGAGTTTGTCACTGTATTTGTTGTCCTCCTTTACCTTCATTAGTTCTTCTAATTCTTGACTCTCACTAGCTGTTGACATTTTTGAGTAGCTCTGCCATGCTCATTCTGTGATGTATGGTCCAGGAAGTCGATTCCCGGTTTCAATGTGATTATCAGACCCATAGGAAGTCTACGCTTTCAACTCAGTTGATCTACATTTTCAGAAGTAGTTGTTATTGTCAGCCTCTTAAATTTCAGGTACTTTAGTGAATGTTTAAAACAAACAATGAAATCATTGCTGTTGAGTCAATTCTGACTCACACACAGAGACCCTATAGGGCAAGTGGAAAGACCCTGTAGATTTTCCAAGCAGAGCCAGCTGTTACTGTGGTTTTAATTAGCATTTCTCTCTTGATTCATTCTTTCAGGATCAAAATACTGTTTTGGTTTTGATTGAAGTATTCGGTTTTTGTTTTTCTCCTTCCATTGTCCTTTGTTATTGTTAGGTGCTGTCCAGTTGGTCATGACTCATAATAACCCTGTGTACAACAGAATAAAACAGTATCTGCACCTTCCTCACTGTCTTAGGCTGAGTTTTCTGGGGAAGCAAAACCAGTAACACTTGTATGTACAAGGAAAGATTTATATATGTAAAATACAAGAAAAGATAGATATATGTATATAAAGATAAGAAACAGCTCACACAATTGCAGAAGCTGAATGTCCCAAGTCCTGGCACAAGTCTCACGTGGTCACGGGAGCTGGTGAACCCAGTGTCAGCAATCAGAGACCAGAGTTCTAGATCACTGGTTGTGTAGGTTGGCAGATCCCAAGCTGGCACCATGATGGAGCTGCAGAGGCTGGAGAACCCAGGATCGGCAGTTCAGGGAACAGGACTCTCAAGTGCTGGCTGTAAGGGTTGATGAATCCAGCAGCTGCTAGTTCAAGTCCAGGAACCAGATGCCAGAAGCAAGCAGGAGCTGCTGGCTATGTGAGCAGACCGACAGTAGTTTGTGGAAGGTGGAGAGATGAGAGCCGAGGGGCGGGGAGCCACCACAGGCCCTGCCCAGCCACTTAATACAGCAGCCAAACATGGAGTAGCCAAGTTCATAATCCTGGCCACCCACTCATAATCATTTCTGTGTTTGAGCCCATTGTTTTAGCCTCTGTGTCAGTCCATTTTATTGAGGGGTTTCCTCTTTTTTGCTAGCCCTCCACCTCCGACTCGATGGCTCTGGGCTGGCTGCCTTACTAAGCATGACAGCATTCTCCAGGCACTGATCGCATCTGATAATACGTCTGAAGTATGAGAGACAAAGTTTCACCATCCTCACGTCTAAGGAATATTCTGACTATACTGCTTCCAAGACAGATTTGTTCATTCTTCTGGATGCCCATAAATACGCAGTATTTTTTTTTGTGTGTGTGTGCACACTTCAGTTTCTTCCATGGTTGCTACTCTATTTATTTGCTTTATTTCTTTTACTTGTCAAAGACGTAAGTTTTACTTTTGGAAACAAAATGAATCTGTTAGAATGGCCACTTTGTTTTCTCAAATAGACCTGCATTAAGAAATCTAAGACAAAAATAATTTAACGTTTTCTCTCTAGAAAGAAAGTTCATGCCACATCTAGGTAGATAGTTACAGAACAATGGGAGTTCACTGAGAGTGAGGTAATCACCGCAGTGCTAGCATTGAAACATTACAAGGAGGTGATGTATTAGTTTCCTAGAGCTGCTCTAGGAAATTACCATAAGCTTGGTGACTTAAAACAACAGATATATTCTTTTCCCATTTCAGATGCCCGAAATCCAAACTGGGTGTTTGTGAGCCCTACTCCCTCCAAAGACTCTGGGGAAGAATGCTTTCTTGGCTCTTTCAGCGTCTGATGGCTCCAAACATTCCTTGGCTTATGGCAAAAGCATAGTTCGACTTTTGCCGTCATGTTTTTATGACCTTACACTCCTTTTCCCTCTGTCTCTTTTTAGGGCAGTTGTCATTGTATTTAGGGCCTGTTCAGATTAACTCAGGATGCTGTCATTGCAATATACTTAATTACAGCTGCAGAATCTGTTTCTGGGAGTAGACCATGAATGTCCCTTTTAGGAGCCACAATTTGACCCATTACAGGTGGCATAATTAAATTATCTAGAAGCATCATATTTTAACTATTACAATTATTATAATAGAAAGGAAAATATAGCCCTTAAGTATCACACACAAGTCATGGCAATAAATTACAATTAAGCAGCAGAATATTATAACTTTATTCCTATAATAAGCTAATCTACATACGCATTCAACTTCATGATGCCAAAATGCAGAATACATCAAACTTTGATTTACATTGCTTGTTCTCTTTCTCTTTTTTCATACATACACTCATTACTTTCCTGTGATTGCTCTTAATGCCTTTATCATAAGTGGCTTTATCCCTTATATTTTAGGTAAAAAATAAAGACTATCATGTTTTACAAAGTGACTAGGATAACAGTTTCTTTTTCTTTCTTAGATTTTTCATTGAATAAAATTATGACTCTTGACATAATAGTTTCTGTCTCAAAATTATTATTTCAACCCCTCTTGAACAAAATAAGTTTTCATATCCCCACCTAGCATAATTCTTAATAATTTAATTTCTACTAGACAGCTCCATTATTTCATCCACATTTCAACGTGAGAACTAAGATACACAAGTCATGATATTTTCAATTGCTTCATATGGGTGCAAAAGGTGAGCAATGCATATGGAAGGCTGAAGAAAAATTGATGCCTTTGAATTATGGTGTTGGTGAAGAACTCTGAATATATTTTGAATTTCCACAAAAACAATCTGTCTTGGAAGAAACACAGCTGGAATGTTCCTTGGAAATGGTAATGGCAAGACTTTGTCTCATGTATGTTGGAAATGTTATCAGGAGGGATTAGTCCCGAGAGAAAGACATCATATTTGGCCAGGTGGAGGGTCAGGGGAAATAAATAAGACCCTCAGTTAGATGGATTGATGCGGTTGCTACAACAATGGGTCCAAGCATAGCAATGACTGTGGGGGTTGTGGAGGATCAAGCAGTATTTTGTCCTGTTGCATGTAGGGTTGCTAGTAGTTGAAAGAGACACAATGGCACCGAACAACAACATCCGAGTTCATCTGACAAAAAATGAGCAAAGAAGTAGTTTATCACTGATTTAGTTTCCTTTACATTTGTAAATATTTCCCCATTATAGTTTCTTTGAAAGGTATCTGTGTTGTTTTTCTGTCTTTGTTAAATTGTTTTGTCGATGGTTTATCTAATTTGCCACATTTCACAAATGAGATCTTTAACTGACAATGCTATTTTTTGTTGCTTTGTTATTTGTTTTTTCTTTAACTGGTTTCATTCTTCTGAGTCTATTCATTTTTAAATTTTAATTAATTTAAATTTAAAAAGTGATAGTGGCAGGCAGCTACTGTTGTTGATAGTGTAGTTTAGATGAAAGGAAAGCTGTGGGACGCTGATGGTAGGAACTGTGAGCAGCTAGAGGAGCTGTGGGAACCGGAGGAAGGGAGGCCTAACGAAGTCACCTGCAGCGCTAAAAGGGCGTCATGCAGGTGCAGCATTTGCTGTTAGGCTGCTAGTGGGAAACCTGGTGGTTAGAACTCAGACGGTTGCTCCATGGGAAAAAGACCAGATACTCTGCTCCTGTAAAGATTGTTCCTAGAAAGCCTGTGAAGGCAGCTCTATTCTGTCAGTTAAAGTCACTATGAATTGACAGAGATTCAGCAACAATAGTGTGAGATGGCAGGATAGTGGTTATTTTTGTTAAGGATCAGTAATGACCAGCAGGTGATAGGAAGAAGTTTTATAATGCTTATTTTTGTTTTTCTGTAAATCTATGTGCCAGTCACATCAGTATGTTCACTTTGTGAAAATTCATTAAGCTGCATTTTATCATTTGTGTACTTTTCAATAAAATATTATGTTTAAAACAAATACTATCATTATGTGAAATTTCTACCATATGTCAATTTGTCATACTGTGATGGCTTGCATGTCTCTGTGATGCTGGAAGCCAGCCCACCAGTATTTTAAATACCAGTAGAGTCACCTAGGGTGAGCAGGTTTCAGCAGAGCTTTCCGACATACTAGGAAAGAAAGCATAAAAGTTGTGTTGTTGTTAAGTGTTGTTGAGTTGGTTCCAACTCATACTATGCAGTTTTACTAGCCAGCCAAGCCAAGTGCCGTTGAGTAGGATCCGACTCATGGTGACCCTAGGGGCCAGGGTAGAACTGACCCTCAGAGAGTTTTACTAGATTAATTTAAAAAATTTACCAGTGAAAAGTGTATGGATCACAATAGAATATTGTCTAACATAGAGCTGGAAGATGGGCTTGTTAGGTTGGAAGGCACTATACAACAGCTGCAACAATGATCATGGTCATATCAATGTTCATGAAGATGGTATCAGACTGGGTTAGTGTTTCATTCTGTTATACGTGGGGTGACCACGAGTCTTGACAGCATGACTTGGCAGCAACTAACAGTAAGGAAAATTTATTTTAGGCATGCAAGGATGGTTCAATATTAGCAATACATTGTCTTAGTCAATAAGCATGTGTAGGTAGAGAGAGAGAGAAAAAAGAGAAAGAGAAGGTAAATAGGTAGAAAATATTTATTTCAAGGAATTGACTCCCAGGTTCATGGAAGTCTGGCCAGGCCCCAATTTATAGGTCATACGACAGGCTAGAGACTCTAGCAGGCTTATATACCAAAGTTTATAGGTTAGAAAACAGAAAGGATGAAGAGAGTAGGAGTTCTAGCAAAGTGTCTATTTATACTCTGGAGGCAGAACATACCTTAGGGAATTTCCTTTTGCACTCTTAATGACTTCAACTGATTGTTTGAGGCCTACCTAATCATGAAGGGTAATCTACTTAAAGCCAGCTAACTTCATTACATGTTACTACAGCAATTAGACCAGTGTTTCACCAATGACTGGGCACTTTAGCCCCAAGCAGATATGTGAAATTAACCATAGTGTATATCATACTGATATATAATGTAATTTTGACAGTTGATGTTTGGTAAAATGTCACACTTTCCCCTCACAGAAACACACAAAAATGTTAACTGATTAATCTTTTCTTAATATGTACCTCATTCCAAAAGTCAGCATGTTAGTAATAGGGGAAATATTAAAGGCCTTCCTGTTAAATAAGGACTCGGCAATGTACACATCATCTGCACTACTGTTTAATAATGAGCTGAAGATATTAGCTAATGTAATTAGACACAACAAAATATTTAGAAACACGAACTGTATTGGAAGAAACAAAAATCTCTTACAACTGGAAATCTGGAAAAGTCAAGAGAACTAAAGGAAAAGTACTGTAAATAATTAGTGGATATAGGAAAATGGCAATATATAAAATAAATATTCAAGTATTTGAAACTTTGTAAACTACAGTTATTAGAAAATAGAGAGGAAAAGAAAGTTCCATTTAAAATAGGCAACGTTAAAAATAAATAAGTTAAGCATAAATATACACAAGTAGACTTGGGTAAGTGGGAAACATACCACGTATTTTACTACAAAAGCCGTGACTAGGTAGAACACAGAGCATTCGTAGGACAATGACACTATTCTGTGTGATGCTGTCTGTAATGGTGGATGCATGGAATCAAGCATTTGTCAAAATCTGTAGGACTGTACAACATAAACAGTAAATAAGAGTAATGTAAATGTAACCATAGTCGACAATCCGTGCTGCCTGTCCGGAAAGCCAATACTGAGACAGGAGGTGAGGTGATAAAAGGAGGACTGTCACTGATTGTCAACATACAAAAGGCAAGGGGGAATCAGTTACTCCAAAGCTTGCTTGCATGCATAGGCTAACCCTCGAGGTTACATAGGTTAATTAAGAGGGGGATGCTGGTTAATAGTTTCCCCGGTTCAGGTAAGTAATTCTTTTGATGTATTAACAATATACTTTGTGAGGGTCTCCGTGGCTCCAACAAGTTGGGGCTTGGGAATCATCTAAACTACCTGGTGATTTGGTTCACTAGTCTTAGAGAATAACTGAAAGGGGATAAACAGAACAATTCATCAATGTTTTTAAGAGGAAAGAATAGCAGTGTGACTTATGACCAGTACAAAGTAAATTCTAACGGATGGGGGGAAATCAAGCTCTCCTGACTCAATGTTTATAACATGGTTGTCTGAACTAGTGTCTTAACTACTGTGCTGCTGTTTGTGGTAAGATAGAGTCGGGCTGGCCAAGGGCCTCCCTTTCATATACTATGGACTTCAGTTAATAATAATCTATTTATACTGTTCGTCAACTGTAACAAATGTATCACAGGAATGCAAGATATTAATAATAAAGAGCATAGAGCAAAAGAGGGAATATCTGGAAACTCTGTAATTTCTGTCTGCTTTTTCTGTAAGGCTAAAACTGCTCTAAAAAAACTAGTCCAATGAAAAAATTCACCATTTAAGAGTTCCATATTTTCCTAAATTAATTTTCACAATGTAGTAGTAATTACATTAATATTTTTTTCCCTAGACTTACAGTAGAAACCCTGGTGTCACAGTGGTTAAGAGCTACAGTTGTTAACCAAAAGATCAGCAGCTCAAATATATCAGATGCTTCTTGGAAACTCTATGGGCAGCTCTACTCTGTCCTGTAGGGTCACTACGAGTGAGAATCGACTCAACAGCCGCGAGTGAGTGAGCAAGAGTTAATTAGAATGGTTGATTACAAAGTTTATAAGGAAAAGAAGGCATGTACGAATAGACAAAGAGTCCTGGAAAAATTAAGAGCAGCGTGGCGAAAGTGCGTGCGTGCATGCGTGCGAGTGTGTGTGTGTGCGGGGGGGCGAATATTCACCCTGTGAAAGGTTACATTTCATAAAATCATTATATATAAACAATAGCTTTGGTGATGATTATGTATTAGGCCAATAAAAACAGATAGAAAAATCCATAAAGAGATGAAACCATGTATGGAAGTTGAGAATATAATAAAGGAGGCAGATTGAGCCAGGGGCAAATAATAAATATATTTGGATAAGACTGGAAAAGATGAAACTCTATCAATTCTTCACATCAAAGTTCAGGATAATTTCCACCTGGATCAAAGTTCCAAATAAAATGAAAACCATACAAAGGATAGTAGAAAACATGGGAAATTTTCGTTAAAAATAGAAGTGAGGAAAACTTTCCTACACACGAGCATGACTCAAAATATAAAATAAAATGACAACTGACAAACCGGGAAAAGTTTGAACTTAAAGGGCAAACGGTTAGAATGCCTAATGCAAAATCACCTCAGTTTGATTGAAAGATAGCAAAAAGAAAAACTTATGTAAGTTGCCATTAAGATATTAAAAGATGCTCAACTTCACACATAGTGAGAGAAATGCAAATTAAAATTATAGTGAGATACAATTCCTCACTTATCAGAAGAAAAATAATTCAGAAGTTGTATTATATTGTCTCCTGTGAGGCTAGAGCTAAGGGGTAGAATTTGGCAATTTCTAGTAAACTTTCACACATATTTATCCTTTGCCAGCAATCACATTGCTAGGAAACCATTTGGAAGGAACATTGGAGATTGAATGTGTAATGTGTGTATGTCATCATCTCTTTAACTTCTCAAAGAACTCTGCTTTCTAACATATCTAGAATTCTCTCTTAGCCTCTGATCCTTTCTGAGGGTTGATAGTAAGCTTATTTCTTCAATTTGATATCTGAGATCTTAAGCAATTTTTAAGACTCATCATCAGAAATTAGTCCTTATAATACCATAGCTTATAAGTCAGGGGCTGCTCCGTCCGAGTGCAGATAAACATCTCCAACAATATCTTCAGGAGTGCTTCGATTTGGTTCTTTATGAAACCGTTTTTTTTTTTTTTTTCCATTTGTTACAGATGTTTGACAATGAAAGTATAAAAAATTTACCTTCATGTAACGATACACAGAAATTGTAAAATGCTCAATGTTTGCTCTTAGATTAATTTTAATCTTCTTATCCTTAAGGAAGTGGTGAGAACCTTTAGTTACAGCTAACATAACTGACTGCTTCTGTCTGTAATCCTTGTCTTTTTTTTTTCTTTTTTCATTTTTTTGAGCAAGATGTTGTTCAGTTTCCAAGAGTTCCACTTTCTATCTCTGTTTTTTCTGCTATTGATTTCAACTTTGATGGCTTTATGACCTGAGAAGATGCTTTGCAGTAATTCAATGGTATGGATTTTGTTGAGCATTGCATTATGGCCTATCACATGGTCAATTCTGGAGAATGTTCCATGTGTACTGGAGAAGAAGGTGTAGTTGTCTGCTGATGGGTGGAAAGTTCTGTATATATCAATGAGGTTTAGTTGGTTAATTGTGTCAGTGAGGTCTTCTGTATCTTTACTGAGCCTTTTTTCTAGATGATCTGTCTAGTAATGAGAGTGGAGTGTTAAAGTCTCCCACTATTATTGTGGAGTCATCTAACTCTCTTTTGAGCATAGTCAGTGTTTCTTCGATGTATTTAGGTGCTCTGATATTAGGTGCATAAATATTTAATATAGTTAAGTCTTGCTTGTGTACTGAACCTTTCAGCAATAAATAGTGTCCATCTTTGTCCACGATGGTGGATTTGACATTAAAATTGATTTTGTCTGAGATTAGAATTGCCACCCCTGCTCTTCTTTGTTCATTGTTAGCTTGATATATACTCTTCCATCCTTTAATTTTCAGTTTGTTCCTATCTTTAGGTCTCAAGTGAGTTTCTTGTAGACAACATATGGATGGGTCGTGACTTTCGACCCAAGATGATACTCGGTGTCACTTTACTGGAGCATTCAGTCCATTCACATTCAATGTAATTATTGATAGGTATGTGTTCACTGCTGCCATTGTGATATGTTTATTTTTATGTTGATGTTTTCTCTGTTGTTCTTATTAGTGTGTTCTGGGACATTGTTTTTTGTAAGTTGATTTTTCACCTTTTTCAGAGCTGGTTTTGTAGTTGTTGAGACTTGTGTGTTACATTTCTTGACATGGTATGATACATCTTTGTTGTGCTTTACAGCTGCCCCTATGATCCCGCTTAATAAACTATACATAAACCCAATTTTAATTACTAACAGTCTTGTCATCTTCCTCTCCATCTGGAAGGACTATAACAACTGTAGTACATCCCTCTTTTTATTATGATGACACCATAGTTTTCATGATGATCACTGGATTGCTTCTTTCCGTATCAAAGCTGTGACTGACTTTGGAGCCTTCCCTAAAAGAATAGAGTATTGAGTAGTGTGTCGTTCTAAAATATAAAGTTAGTGGTTTTGTTCTTCTAAGCCAGAGCCAAGAACTTCTTTCAGTATTTCTTGTAGTTTGGGTTTGGTTTTTACAAAGTCTCTGAATTTCTGTTTATCTGGGAATGTCTTAATTTCATTTTCGTATTTGAAAGATAGTTTTGCAGGATATATAATTCTTGGTTGGAAGTTCTTCTCCTTCAAGACTTTGAATGTGTCATGCCACTGTCTCCGTGCCAGCATGGTATCTGCTGAGAAATCTGAAGAGAGCCTACAGAGTTTCCCTCTGAATGTCAGCTTTGCTTTGAGTCTTGCTGCTTTTAAGAGTTGCTGCTTATGCTTCACTTTGTTAAGCTTGATTATAATATGTCTTGGAGTCTTTCTTTTGAGATCTATATTGGGTGGTGTACGATATGCATCTGAGATGTCTATGTTCTCTTCCTTCATGATTTCTGGGAAGTTTTCTTTCAGCAGCTCAGCAACAATACTCTCTGTGTTCTCAGATGTCTCACCCTGTTCAGGGAATCTAATTAATCGAAGGTTGTTCCTCTTAATAGAGTCCCACATGCTTCTTAATGTTTCTTCATTTTTCACGTTTCTTTTTTCTGATTTCTGCTCCTAGACACTGGCATCAGTAGCTCTGTCTTCCAGGTCAGAAATTCTTTTTTCTATTTGTTCCATTCTGTTTTCTCGGCTTTGCATGGAAGTTTCTATGTCTTTGATTTTGTTCTTGATCTGTTGGATTTCAGAGTACTGGTGTTCCATCAGATCGAACAGCTTGCTTAATTTTTCATTTTGTTCTGCTGTATTTTGTATAAGGTCTGGAAGAGCTCTGTATATATTCATTTTGTATTCACTTCCTGATGCTTTCATAAAAGTTTCTTCATCTGGAAAACTCCTTGGTTTCTTTGTTTGGGAGCCTTCTGAAGCCATGGGTGATTTCTTCTATGCCACAACTGTCTGTTGCTTTTTGGGTCCCATGTGAGTATGTAGAGGCTGGAAGAGGTACTATGAAGATAGACTGCAAGTGTTTCTCTAGGCTGTCTTAAAATGTAAAGCAAAAGGAATCTGACCACTTCACAAGTTAGTTAGGTTTTCAGGTGTAGAAGTCTCTCTTTTCAGCTGACAAAGTAAGCACCACTATATCCAATCCCAGATGATAACAAACTAGTTCAGAATACAGCAATGCTACTGCCCTGGTGGCTTCTGCTGTCAGGGCCTAGCCTTAGGTGACACTGCATCGAGTACTGCTTTCTCCAAAACTCTGCACAATATTGACTGCTAATAATTAGTATTCTTGCATCCCAGGTGATACAAATAGTTTATATGTTCAGCTGTTACCTGAAAGACTGAAAGTTTCAGTCTACCCGGAGGTGCCTCTGAAAAAGGTCTCAAGTTCTGCTTCAGAAAGATAGCCGTGGAAAACGCTATGGAGCACAGTTTTACTCTGACACACAATGGTCAGCATAAATTAGGATCAACTCAACTTCAGCCAGTTTAATAATTAGTGTATCCGGTTTTTAAATTATGTTTAAATTATGTTTCAGCTTATGTACCAAGATATAAAAATTAGGATGTCTAAAATAAGGTACTTGTCATGGATTCAATTGTGTCCCCCTAAAAATATATGTAGCCGGTTGACTAGGTCATGATTTCCTCATGTTGTGTGATGTTTCTGTATGCTGTAAACTCTGTCTCTATGATGTTATGAGGGAGGATGGAAAGCAGTTGTGTTTGTGGAACAAGACTCAATGTGAAAGACTATGTTGTGCCTTGAGGCAATCTCTTTAGATATAAAGGAAAGGAAAGCAAGCAGGGAGTTGGGGACCTCATACCACCAAGAAGTCGTACTCAGATCAGAGTGCATCGTTTGGACAGGACCAGAGTTCCTTGTGCCTCAAAAGCTCACAGTCCAGGTGAAGATTAATGATAAGGAAATTCCTCCAGAGCCAGCCAAGAAAGAATTTGACTTGTAGCCTTCTGGACTGTGCTGGAATAAATGTTTCTTTGTTAAAACCATCTATGTGTGGTCTTTCTGTTATAGCAGCACCATACGACTAAGACAGTTCTCAAAGTGAGTTGAGACATTCAGAGAACCAGTTTCACACTTCTTATAACCTTTTACTTGTTTGAGGATAAAGGATATGGAAAGAAAAGATCTGAGAATTAGTTTCCTGACCACAGGGTTGCCAGATTTGTTGTTAGGTACCATGGAGTCCACTTCCAGCTCATGGCCACTTTATGTATACCAGAGTAAAATACTTCTGGGTTATGTGCCATCTTTGTGGTCCTTGACTGCTGTGTTTGAGTTAACTGGTGTTGCTATTGTGTTAGTCCAACTCCTTGAAGATTCCTTCATTTTTGTTGACAGTCTACTTTGCTAAATATGATGTCCTTGGTCTTTTTTGAAGATGTATCCAAACTAAGTGAGCTCAAGTCTTGCCATACATGCTTCTAAAGAGCATCCTGGTTGTATTTCTTCTAGACTGATGTTCTGGAAGTCCATGATATAGTCAATATTCTTCATTAATAGCAAAATCTGAATGCATCAGTTCCTCCTTTTTCATTGTTTACATTTCATATGTATATGAGGAGACTGAAAAGACCATGGCTTGAGTCAGGAGTAGCTTACTCATCAAAGTGACATCATTCTCTCTAAAAACTTTAAAGAAATCTTTTGCAGCAGATTTACCCAATACAGTATGTCATATGATTTATTGACTGCTGCTGGTTTGCCCTACCATGGAAACAGATTGTTGATCCAAATAAACTCATTAACAACTTATCTTTTCTTCATTTATCATGATGTTACTCATAAGCTCATTTGTGAGGAGTTTCATGTTTTTCAAGTTCAAGTTCAATCTGTACATCATTCCAAATACTGAATGTCTTCACATAGCCTATAAATCACAGGTAAACATCTTTCTGCTATGATCTGCTTTCAGTAAAGAGCCATCTGATATTAGCGATGGTATCTTTTGTTCTACATTCTCTTCAGAATACAGCTTGAAATTCTAACAGTTCCTCGTCAATGTATAGTTATAGTTGCTTTTATCTTCAGCAAATTTTTCTAGAATGTGTAACTAATGAGGTTTCATAATTTTTACATTCAATTTGTTTACCCTTCTTTGGAAGGGTATTCCAATTTTGGCCTTAAAAGTACAGGTAGAATAAAGCCACAGGGACCTTTATTTGCTGTTGTATCACATCTCAAGACAATAAGCAACAACTGCCAACATCCATAGGTAACTGGAATGCAGACTATAGGAAGTATGAATCCAGGAAAATTGGCTGTCATCAAAAATGAAATGGAATGCTTGAAGATCAATACCCTAGGCATTAGTGAGGAAATCTCTAAAGCACTACTGTTTACCATAGTCCTCAAGATGATAAAATACCTAGGAATAAATCTAATCAGAGATATAAAAGATCTATACAAAAAAAACTACAAGACACTACTGTAAGAGATTAAAAGTGACTTACATAGGTGAAGAAATCTGCCTTGCTCTTGGCTAGGAAGGCTCAATATAGTGAAAATGAGTATTCTTCCCAAAGCAATTTACACATACAAAGCAATCCCAGCGTAAATCCCAGTGGCATTCTTTAGTGAGGTGGAGAAACAGGTCACTCACTTTCTATGAAAAGGGAGGAATATATGGATAAGTAAAACATTACTAAAGAGAAAAAGAAAGTGGGAGACCTCATGCTACCTGATCCTAAAACTTATTACACCGATGCAGTAGTCAAGACAACTTGGTACTGGCACAAAAACAGACACATAGACCTGTGGAACAGAACTGACAAGACAAACATAACATCACCCATTTATGAGCTACTGATATTTGATAAAGGCCCAAAGCCAGAGAACTGTGTCAAAGACAGTCTTTCAACAAATGGTGTTATCAATACTGGGTATCCATCTGCAAAAAATTGAAAAACAATCCTTATCTAACATCATGCACGAAAACTAGCTGAAAATGTATCAAAGACTTAAATATAAACAATAAGGACCTTGAAAGAAAATACTGGGAAGACAATGAAGCCCTAATTAATAACACTAAATGGCTAAAAAAGTTAATGGCACTAAACGGCTAAAAAAATCACCCATAACCTGAAAACTCCAGAACTGAAAATAGACAAATGCGAACTCTTAAAAATCAAACACTTAATGCTCATCAAACTCATTCATCAGAAGAGTAAAAAGATTACCTACACAGTAGGAAAGAATCTTTGGCTACCATGCTTCTGATTGACAACTAATCTCTTTAATCTACAAGATACTACAGAACCTCAATGAGAAAAAGACAAGCAACCTAACTAAAAAATGGACAAAGGATGTGAACAGGCACTTCACCAAAGAAGACATTCAGCATGCCAACAGATACATGAGAAAATGTTCACCGTGACTAGCCATCAGAGAAACTCAGATCAAAAGTACGATGAGATGCCATCTCACCCCAACAAAACTGGCAATAATCCAAAAAAACACAAAATAATAAATGCTGGAGGAGATGTGAAGAGACGGAAATCCTTCTACACTGTTGGTGGGGTACACAATGGTACAACCACTATGGAAATCGATTGGATGCTTTCTTAGAAAACTAGAAACAGAAATACCAGATGATCCAGCCATCCCACTCCTTGGAATATATCCCACAGAAATAAGGACTACCACTCAAACAGATATGTGCACCCCAGTGTTTACTGCCCCTGTCTCCACAATAGCAAAAAGACGGAAGCAACCTAGATGCCCATCAACAGATGGATGGTTACACAAATTTTGGCATATTCATACAATGGAATACTATGCAATGGTAAGAAACAGAAATACCTGACAAAGATACCCACAACCACTCTACTTCAAAACTAAACTATTCCCTAAACGTGGTCCACCTCTTTGGAAAAACACAGTCTGGGATCCAGGGACCAGTTTTGCAGAAGACATCCAGATTAATTGGCATACTCAAGCTTTCTTTTTTTCTATCTTAATAAAATAGTCTGCATACCATTTGGGTAGGTGGCATCTGGGGTCTTAAAACTACTAAGCTGCGATCTAAGTAACATCAATTGGTCTCAATACACCGGGATCAGAGGTAAATGGTGGACATCAAGGACAGAAGGAAAACATGAACCCATCAGGTGGGTAGGGACATACAAGGGCCAGAAGAACTAGATGACGCCTGGCCACCACCAATAACTTGAAGAGGGTGCATGGTACAGAACCTTGGACACAGTGGGAGAAAGATTAGACGGCAGGGCTAAAATTCTACCAAAAGACCACATTTGATGGTCCATCAGCCTGGAGGGCCCCTTGGGAGCATGGCCCCCAGACTCTAACTCTAAGCAGCATCCAACACCATGGCCAGCTCTACTGACAAAGACTGAACTGGACTATGCAAAACAAGGAGTGTGGCTGGTGATGAGCAAACTTTTGGACTTCATGGGGCTGTTCTAGAAGCTCATCGCCAGAGCCAAGATAATAAGGGCATCTGATGTTGGTCAAAGGGTCACCAAAAGTTCCAGATAAAATGGGTAAGTGGGAATTAGACTAGAGGGTCCAAGTTCCCAGTGTGATATGGCAGATTGATACAGATTGCTAAATTGTTCTTAATCGCTATAAAGTTTTCTTTAAAAAAAAAGAGGCTTTCCAGCTGAGTCAAGCTCCTCTGAACAAGGCTGACATTGCCAAAAGAGCTGTAACACTTGCCTGTGCAGGGCAGAGGCCTGAGTGTGCCCCACGCAGGGGTTGCATGCCTCTACCCAGCACAACATGGTATGAGCACTGCTGCAGTGCAGGCCCTGGTAGTGTCGCCGGACTGAGCAGCATAGGGTTAGTCAGAAGCAGCAATGATGTGAATACAACATCTGATTTGAATCGTGAAATGCCACCCAACAATAATGGACATGCATAATCTGGTGAAGGGTAAGTGGTTCCCCTTTGAGAATCTGTTGTTCTTTTTCATTGTTTGCTCCCCATAAATAATAACAATGGCTTTCACTTTGCCAACATTGTATAAACATCTCATGTATCTGGCTCAGTCACACATGAACTTAACACCTATGGAATGGCTAATGCCAGTGACAGTACCTACGCCAGTGGCCGTAGGTACCTCATTCCTAGCAGTCTGGTGACTGCCTGGAAGTTTGAGGCACAGCTTATATGTAAGTGCAGTGCCAGACAGACAGGTATACACCTAAGCTTTGCATCCTGTGGTGCCAAGATATGGAAAGAGCGGGGAGAATTTATATGTCTCCCTTCTTGATGGGAAGATTAGAGAAACCTCTTGATTTGTGGCTGGCCTCAAATCATCTTCTTTTTTCCCACTTGCTGCTCAGTTCTGTGAGGTATGTCCACTACTTGCAAGAGAATTGGGTCTTACAGGTTTAACCCAATCCCTTCAAGGTGACTGTCATTGGAAAATTATTCTAGGAAAATGTTATGAAATTTATCAGGAAAATATCTTCCCTTTCAAAGTTTTGTTTAACTATTAAATGCAGCCTAAACATTCCCCTCTTTTTTTTTTTAATTGGGGTATTTCTCAAGGCTTTAGTGTGCTAAGGTATACAATAAATCAAATTTCCAAAGGGAAGATGTGGAGTACAGCATTTTTTTAAAACATTCCATTTTGAGTTTTGAAGCACCAGTTCCAGAACATTCCAGAACTAATGTTTCAAGGAAAACATTCTTCAAAACCCTGGCTTAGCATTTCACATCCACTATCTATTAATTACACTGAAAGCTTCTTATTCCTGAGAACTATGAAAACAGTTTTCTTAAAGAGTGATCTTTTTTTACTTTTTTATCATCTTATCAGAATCTTCTAATGGCAGGTGTTACAAATGCAATTTGTTGCCATACTGCAGGTCTGCTAGGGTGGAATCACTGAGAGGTGGGATCTGGGAATCAGAATTTGTATATTTCCCATGTTAGATTCTCAACCTACTTTAAAGGTGAAGAATTCAGTTGAAAGAGCTTCATTTTTTACTGTCATTTGAAGATTCTCTTCTGAAGACATTTCCCAAAATTTGCAGTTTATTTGGAGTCTCTATTTTTATTTCTAAGCAGCAAGCTAAGGAAGAATCAGAAAGCTACAAAGGCTCTTTCTATGCTGAAAGAAAAACAAACAAAATTCCACGATTAATTTTTTCCACTCAGCAGGGCCTAACCTTCCACCATGCTCTAAAGAAGAAACACTCCTTCCTCCCAAGTGACACTTCCAGGAGTGTTTGCTGGCTATGTGTTATTTGAAAATTAAATATAGCGATTCCCTCCAGCCACTCCTTAAAAAAAATTGTAACAATTATAAACTGTCTCTGTAAGCAGTAGTAGCAAAAACCTATTTCTAAAAAAATAATTCTAAACATCTTATTTGATCATGCTTTTAAAAATTTAGATTTAAATTGATTTTATTTAACAGTTCTAGGTGTAGAAGGAAAGCAGTCAAATCACGCAAACTTTTAAAATTTAGAGTAAACAGTTTAGTTCCTCCAACCTTTCTATGTAAGATAGATATTTCTCTTTTTTGACTATATTTTCATTTCATTTTTTTGAAGTCTCTCAAGTTTAATTTTCAGCTGAAATTAGAAACTGAGATTGATACTGTTGTATATTATAATGAAAATTATTGAAGTTTCTTTTGAAATCTGATTATTTCTGTGCTTTCCGAAGTCTTCCCAATTAGGGATGCATTGTTGTGATTGCTGGTGTTAGGGCTATCAAGCTGGCTCCCACTCACAAAGACACTATGCATAACAGAACAAAACACTACCAAGTTCCATGCCATGTTCACATCGTCATGCTTGAGCACATTGTTGCAGCCACTGTGTCAGTCCATCTTTTGAGGGTCTTCCTCTTTTCCACTGACCCTGCACTTTATAAAGCACAAGGTCCTTCTCAGGGGCTGATTTCTCTTTACACCATGTCCGAAGTATGTAAGATGTAGTCTTGCCATTCTTGTTTCTAAAGGACAATCTGGTTGTACTTTTTCCCAGATAGATTTGTTCATTCTCTTGGCAGTCCATGGTATATTTAATATTATTCTCCAACAACACAATTCATAGATGTCAATTATTTGGTCTTTCTTGTCCAGTTTTCATATGCATATGATGCAATTTAAAATACCATGGCTTGGGTTAGAGCACCTTAGTCTTCAAAGTGATATCTTTGCTTTTCAACGCTTTAGAGAGGTCTTTTGCAGCTGGTTTGCTCAATGCAATGTGTCTCCTGATTTTTTTCACTACTACTTCCATGAGTGTTGATTGCACATCCAAGTAAAACGAAATCCTTGACAGTCTCAATCTTTTATCCATTTATCATGATGTTGCTTACTGGTCCAGTTGTGAGGATTTTTGTTTTCTTTAAGTTGAGCTGTAGTCCATACAGAAGGCAGTGATCTTCTATCTCCGTCACTAAATGCTTCAATTCCTCTTCACTTTCAACAAGCGAGGTAGGGTCATTTGCATAATGCAGGTTGTTAATGAGTCTTCATCCAATCCTGATACCTCATTCTTCTTCATATAGTCCAACTTTTTTTTGTAACTTTATTTTTTTATTTACTTATTTTTCTTTTATTGTGACTAAGTGAAAGCTTACAATCCAAGTCAATCTGCCATATAGAACCTCATATACACACCTCTGTGTATCTCTTACCGCTCTCCCAACCCTGTGACAGTACACTCCTACTTCTCATATTGTATTTCCCATAGTCATACAGTCAACTCCTGTCCCCTCTTCTACATTCTCCTGTCTCATTTATATACAAGAGCTGTTAGTGAACTCACCCTAGAAAAAGTGCTACACATCTCATTGCTGAATACCACTATGTTCACCTTCAAAGTACTGTCCTTGGGAAGCTGTGTACGGATGCCACCACCTAGTCCACTCTGAAATTCTTTTTCGGGAATGGCCATCAGAGTTATTGTTGTGTTTCCCTCAATGTCCTGAATTTCATAAAAATATCTTCCCTTCAATATTTCCTTTATCTTCAAGTAAAGAACAAAGTCACTGAAGCCAGATCACGTTAGTAGGGATGGTGTGTTCCAGTACAGTTATTTGTCTGCTGACTAAAAACTCTCTCAGACATCTATGCAATTAAGTTTGCCAACTTACCATCTTGCCAGCATGCACAATGGCCATTCCAGAAAGAGTTCCAAAGTTCCTTTGAAGGATGGACTAGGTGCTGGCATCAATGCATAGTTTCCAAAGGAAGTAGTTCAAAGGTGACTGTAGTGATACTCCAAACTGAGGTGTGTAACATGTAGAAAAGTTATTTTCATGGACTTAGTTGTCAGACATCATATGACCTCTTCTGTCCCCTGGGTTCATGTTTTCCTCCTGTGTTTGATGTCCTTTGTTCTTTGCTTCAGCTGGATTGGGACAGTTGACACTCGTCAGATTGCAGTTTGATAGCTTTCAAGAACGCAAATGCCACTCACTAAATTCAGACAGAACATTTTCTTAATAACAAAACTTAGTTATGCCACCTGACCTGGATGTTCCCTGAAAACATAGACCCATACACCTGCCCCTGCTGCTCTGAACTTCAGAATGTTGGGTTGTATTTAAGAAACCTCTTAGTTTTGGGTATACTTCAGCAGCGTTTATCTCCCTTCTGTTGTGTGCTGTCTCATCTTTCACATAACCTAATTCCTATCTACCTAATCTACGAATATCCATCTGCTTCCCTCATCTCTCTGGTAACCATCAAAGATTATTTTCTTCTATACATAGCCCTTGTCTTGTGTCCTCTTAGGAGTAGTCTCATACAGTATTTTTCTCTTGCAATTGACTAATTTCACTCAGCATAATGTCTTTCAGATGATTTCATGTTATCAGGTGTTTCCCAGAATTATTGTTGTTCTTTATCATGGTGTACTATTTCACTGTGTGACTATACCATACTTTGTTTATCCATTCATCTGTTGATGGAAACCTAGGTTGATTCCATCTTTTTGCAGTTGTGAATACTGCTGCAGTAAACATAGGTATGCATGTGTCTATTTGTGTGACAGCCCTTATTTCTTTAGAATATATTCAAAGCAGTGGGATTGCTGGCTCATATGGTACTTCTATATCTAGCTTTTTAGGAAAGCACCAAAGTGATTTCCAAAGTTTATCTTTTGGTGTCTATGCATTATTGGTTACAGTACATATTCTTTTTATACCATGTGTTAGGGCTCCTAGTATTGTCCCTATTTTTTCTTCTTTGATCTTTGTCATTCCCACCAGCAGTATAGAAGAGTTCTAGTCTCTCTACAACCTTTCCAACAGTTATTGTTGAGTGTTTTTTTTTAATGCCAGCCTTGTTGGGATGAGATGGTATCTCGTTGTAGTTTTGATTGGGATTTTTTGAATTACTGATGATTGGGAACATGTCCTCATGTATCCGTTGGTATCCTCGATGTCTTCTTTGTGAAGTGCCTTTTCATAGCTTTTCCCCATTTTTGATTGGGTTATTTGTCTTTTTCTTGTTGATATTTTGCAGTAACTTGTAGATGATGGACACAAGACACAGATTAGATTTTTGATTGCCAAAAATTCTTTCCCAGTCTGTAGTCTTTGTTCTTTTGGTAAAGTATTTGGATGAGCATAAGTGATTTTTAGGAGTTCGTATGTACCTGTTTTCTCTTCTGTTGTTTGTGCATTGTGAGTAATATTTTGAGGTCTGTTTATGCTGTATGTTAGGGTTCCCAGCATTGTATCAGTTTTTCATTCCATGATCTTTATAGTGTAGATTTTATATTTAGGGTTTTGACACATTTTGAGTTAGGTTTTGTACATAGTGTGAGATACAGGTTTTGTTTCATTGTTTGCCAGATGTATATCTGATTTTGCCAATAGTATTTGTTGAAGAGACTGTTTTTGTCACAGATCGTGGATTTGAGGACTTGGTAAGCTGTCAGCTGCTCATTGGTGGATGCTTTTGTATCTGGGTTCTCTATTCTGTTCCATTGGTCTATGTTTTTACCAGTACCAGACTGTTTTGACTACTGTAGCAGTACAATAGGTTCTCAAGTCAGGTAGCATGAGGTGTCTGACTTTGATCTTCTTCAGTAATGCTTTACTTACCCGAGGTTTCTTCCCTTTCCATATGAAGTTGGTGATTTGTATCTCCATCTCCTTAAACAATAATATTCGAATTTGTGTTGAAACTGCATTGTACTGTGGGTGGCTTTGGGAAGAACAGACATTTTCATGATGTTAAGTTTTCTTGTCCATGAGCAAACCTCCACTTATGTAGGTTTCTCTTTGTTTCTTGCAGTAGAGTCTCGTAATTTTCCTTATATAGGTCTTTTTACATCTCTGGTTAGATTTGTTGGTAGGTATGTTATCATCTTGGAGTTTTGTAAATGATATGGATTTGGTGATTTCTTCTTTGATGGTCTCTTTGCTGGTGTAAAGGAATCTCACTGATTCATTTATGTTTATCTTATATCCTGAAACTTTGCTGAAATTTTCTGTTCAAGCAGGGTTTTTTGTGGATACTTTAGGATACTCTCTGTATGAGATCTTATCTGCAAGTAGAAATACTTGACTTCTGCCTTACCAGGTTGGATGCCTTTTATTTCTTTTTCCTGTTTTGTTGCCCTAGCTAGAACTTCCAGCACAATGTTTAATAAAAATAGTGACAATGGGAGTCCTTGTCTGTTTATCATTCTCAAAGGGAATGCTTTTAGTTTCTCCATCTAGGATGATGTTGACTGTTGGTTTTGCATAGATGCCCCTTATTATGTTGAGAGATTTCCCTTCTATTCCTATTCTGCTGAGAGCTGTTAACATGAATGGATATTGGGCTTTGTCAAATGCCTGTTTTTGCATCAGTTGATAAAGTCAGGTGATTCCTATCTTTTGTTTTATTGATGTGGTTGACTATATTAATTGATTTTCTAATGTTGAACCAACCCAGCATCCCTGGTTTGAATCCTAGTTAGTCATGGCGAAGCATTTTTTGATACGTTGTTGAGTTTTATTGGCTACAATTTTGTTCAAATTTTTTTTTTTTTTGCATCTTATTGTGTGAGTGATACTGGTCTGTAATCTTCCCTTTTTTGTACCATCCTTAACTGGTTTAGGTATCAGCATTCTACACTAGCTTCATAGAAAGAATCTATGCTGTGAAATACTTTTAGTAATGCTGATATTAACTCTCCTCTAAAAGTTTGATAGAATTCTCCCAGGAAGTTGTCTCGACCAGGACTTTTTTATTGGGAATTTTTAAATTACTTTTGTAATCTCTTCTTTTGTGATAGGTTTATTAAGTCATTCTGTTTGTGTTAGTTCAAGTAGGTAGTGAGTTTCTAGAAATTTCTCCATTTCCTCCAGGATGTTTCATTTATTAAAGTACAGTTTTTCATAATATTCTGTTATAATTCTTTGGATTTCAGTTGATCTGTCGCGACACTGTCTATCTCATTTCTTTTTCAAGTTATTTGGTTTGTCTTCTGTTTTTCCTTTGTTATTTTGGCCAGTGGTTTATCAATTTTGTTGATCTTCTTTAAAAAGGACCACTTTTGGTCCTATTAATTTTTTCAATTGTTTTTCTAGTCTCTAATATGGGATAGTTCTATTCTGACCTCTGGAGTCGCTATGAGTCAGAATTGACTAGACAGTACTATTCTCCCCCCAATTCATTTAGTTTTGCTCTAACTTTTATTGTCTCTTTTCTCCTGATGTTTGAAGGGTTCTTTTGTTCTTCTCTTGTTTGAATTATAGGATTAATCTTTGGGTCCTTGCTTCTCTTTGGATGTGTGCATATACTGAGATAAATTGACCTTTGAGCACTGCTTTTGCTCTGTCTCACGGGTTCTGGTAAGATGTGTTTTCGTTTTCATTTGATTATATGAATTTCTTTATTCCATCCTTGATTTCTTCTATAACCCAGGAGTTTTTGAGCAAGGTGGTTTTCACTTTCCATGTGCTTGATTTTCTTTTTCTTGCTTTTTCTGCTATTGATTTCTATTTTTATGGCTTTGTGATCTGAGAAGATGCTTTGCAATATTTCAGTGGTTTGGATTTTTGTTAAGACTTCCTTTGTGTCCTATATGTGGTCTATTCTGGAGAAAGTTCCATGTGCATTGATAAAGAAAGTATATTTGTCTGTTGTTAGGTGGAGTGTTCTGTATATGCCTAGGAGATCAAGTTGGTTGATTGTGGCATTTATGTCTTCCATGTCTTTATTGAGCTACTTTCTGGATGTTCTATTCATCACCAAAAGGGATGTGT
Organism: Heterohyrax brucei; assembly: GCA_028571685.1. Taxonomy (NCBI): domain Eukaryota; kingdom Metazoa; phylum Chordata; class Mammalia; order Hyracoidea; family Procaviidae; genus Heterohyrax; species Heterohyrax brucei. The sequence goes on along the minus strand of CM053146.1, from coordinate 37,917,127 downwards.
CGATATCTCCTATTGTCATAGTGAAACTGTCTATCTCCCTTTTCAATGTTCTTAGAGTTCATTTGATGTATTTAGTAACTCTGTCATTGGGTACATAAATACTTAACATGGTTATGTTCTCCTGATGTAATGACCCTTTAAGCAATACATAGCAACCTTTCTTGTCTACTTTGGTGGATTTTACTTTAAAATCTATTTTGTCTTAAATTAATATTGCCAATCCTGCTCTTTTGTGAATGTTATTAGCTTTGTATATATTTTCCCATCCTTTGAATTTAAGTTTTTTTGTATCTTTAAGTTTCAGGTGTGTCTCTTGTAAGCAGCATATAGACAGATCATGCTTTTTATCCATTCTTCCACTCTTCAGCTCTTCGTTAGTGTGTTTAAATCATTTATGTTCAATTTTATTATTGATAGGAATAAATTTAGTGCTGTCATTTTGGTACTTTTTTTGGTCTGTTGTTGACAGTTTCAATTAAGTTACACTTAATTGCCTGTGCTGAGTAATTTTTTTGTTTGTTTGATGAGTTTTATTTTCATAGCTATTAGTTTTATAGCTGCTGAGACTTTTTGATTTTCTTTTTCTTGGTTTGATACGTAGGATTGTTAATTGTCTTTGCAGTTACCTTGATATTTACCCCTAATGTTCTAAATGTAAACCAGACTTTAATTTTGTATTGCTTTGACTCGACGGCACTTGGCTTGGCTGGCTTGACTTCCTCTGCCTCTTAAAGATCTATGAATATGTAAATTTGTCCCTTTGGGGCATAAATTTTCATCATTTACATACCGGAATTTTGGTTTCCCTATTTTTAATGTTTTAGTTTTGATTTATTTTTATAGAATTTCTATCCATATTGACATCTGGATTCTCTGTTCTGCATTATAACCTTGAATATGCATCTGATATTACTGATTTTCAAATCAAAGAAATTCCTTCAGTATTTCTTGCAATTTGAGTTTGCCAAGCCAAGTGCTATCGGGTTGGTTTAAGTTTGCAAAATCTCTAAACTTTTGCTTATCTTGTCATGTCCTAATTTTGCCATCACATTTGAGAGACAATTTTCAGGAGATAATTCTTTGTTGGCAGCTTTCTTTCCTTCAAGGCTTTGTGTATGTCATCCCATTGCCTTCTTGCCAACATGGTTTCCACTGAGTAATCTGAACTCCATCTTAATGACTTTCCTTTGTGTGTTATTTTTTTTTGTTTAAGCCTAGCTACCTTTAAAAGAATTGCCTTACCTTTAGTTTTGGTGAGTTTGGTGATAATATGCATTAGTGTCTTTCTTTTGGTATCCACCTTGTATGGAGTTCAGTGAGCATCTTGGATAGGTATCTTCTCATCTTTCATGATAATCAGGTAAGTTTTCTGTCAAGATCTCTTCAATTCTCTTTGTATTTTCTGTTATTACTCCATTTTTCTGATACCCTAATCATTCATAAGTTACTACTCTTGATAGAGTCCCACACAATTCTTTGTGATTATTCATTTTTTAAAAATTTTCTATCTGATTTTTTTCTCATACATGTTGTTATCAGTTGCTTTATTGTCAGTCCTGCTTATTCTATATTCCGTTGACTCAATTCTTGTCTTTTGACTTTCTATTGAATTGTCTAATTCTGTGATTCTTTTGTTAATCTGCTGAATTTTCTGTCTTTGTTGTTCAAGTATTTCTTGCAGCTTGTTTAATTTTTCAGTTTGTTTTGTTCCATTTTATCTAATCTTGTAAAGTTCTAAAAATTACTCTTTTGTATTCTACTGCTGATAATTGCAGGAATTTTACATTTAGAAAATTTTATTTCTTTGTTTTGGGAGTTTTCTGATGCCATGGTTGTCTGCTTCTTTAAATTTTTAGAGTGATTGTTGTCTTTGAGCCACCAGAAAGTTTTGTAATTTGTTTGTTTGATTGTTGTGTTCTAATTTATGTACAGTCTCCAAAGCCAAACTCACTGCTATTGAGTCAATTCTGACTCAGTGATCCTATAGGATATAATAGAACTTCTCCATAGGGTTTCCAAAGATAGACTGGAAGATTTGAGCTGTCGACTGTTTGGTTAGCAGATGTAGCACTTAACCACTGTATCACCAGGATTTCCAAATTTATATATATCTTTCTCTTTAAACAAAAAGCTTTTGTCTGTCCTACTATTTTGGTTGGTTGAGCTACACTGATTATTGCAGCCTTAGAAATTCCAATGTCCTGTCACAGGATGGTTGGATCTGTGAATGAGCTAAGAAAGATATGCAGAGTTGCTAGATCATGAAAATCCAGCAGAAACCTTTTTGATCTCTTCCTTTTGTTTCCCTCTCCACGTTCAGGATATTAACTCAGTGCAAACAGGTATGATGTTCCACTTCCTGTCCATGTAGTAGAGCAGAATTTAGTGCTCAGTGTAGGGCAGAGAAGAGCAGGGGAAGTGCTAGGGAAAGGTAGAGAAATCAGTTCATAGGAAAGATTTTGAGTCGGTAAGAGTTTGTAAGCACTTAGCTTGTGATGCTCAACTGAAGGGCCTCTGTGTTTCTGTAGGTGGAGTTGTCTGAAGCTCAGCTTCTCTGTTGAGAAAGATGCACTGTGCTCACAGCATTGATGCTCTGCTTGGCTTCCCACCTCTGCGCTGCTGCTCTGCCTGAGTGGCTGAAGCAGGTCCCTCTGCAGCATGCAGATTTAGGTCTGGCCAAGATAGTTGTCCTTGGACCTGTTTTGTCCTCCCTGTAACCCAGTCTGCTCTCTCAGTGCTCTGCATGATACTCAAGACTCCTCAGCTCACTCGCTCCAGCCATTCCAGTCTACATGGTGTTGGCTATGTGAGGTCTGGCAAATCTTTGCTGTTTCTGAATGTTCTCTCCTTTCCCCTTCTGCTCAGTCTGACTCCTCAACTTTGTCTTTGATGATCAGAGATCCTAGATTGTCACATGTAGTCACTTCAATTGTTTTGTTGGAATCTTTGTTGTAAGATGGACTTCAGGAAGCAACTGCCTATCTCGGCTCTGCCTCCTAGTCCAACTTGTGGATTATTTGCTCAGAATACAGATTGAATATGGGTGGTGAAAGGACACTACCCTATACCTTATACACACCTTTCCTGACTTTAAACCACACAATACCTCCTTGCTTTGTTTGAAGAATTGCCTCTTGTTTCTTGTGCAAGTTCCACATAAGCACAATTAAGTGTTCTGGAATTCTCATTCTTTACAATGTTAGCTATAATTTGTTATGATTCACACAATTAAATGCTTTTGCAGAGTCAATAAAACACAGGTAGACCACCTTTTGGTATTCTCTGCATTATCCAGGATACATCTGACATCAACAATGATATCCTTGGTTCCATGTCCTCTTATGGATCTGACCTGAATTTGTGGCAGTTCCCTGTCCATATACTGCTAGAGTCACTTTTGAGTGATCTTCAGTAAAATTTTACTTCCCTGTGATATTAATGATACTGCTTGATAATTTCTGGATTCAGAAATTTCTTAGCCTGGATGAGTGAGTGCTTCCAGTGTTGCATCCATTTGTTAAAACATCACAGTTGATATTCTGTTAATTCCCAAATTCCCAGAGACTTGTTTTTCACCAGTACCTTCAGCACAGCTTGTACTTCCTTCCGTATCATTGGTTCCTAATCACATATTGCCTCCTGAAATGTTTGAATGCTGACCAATTCTTTTTGGTATAATGACTCTGTGTATTCCTTCCATCTTCTTTTGTTTCTCCCTGTGTCATCTAGTATTTTGTCAGAATCCTTCACTACTGCAACTTAAGGCTTGAAAGTTTTCCTCAGTTCTTTCAGTATGAGAAATGCAGGTGTGTTCTTCCCTTTTTTTTTCTATCTCCAGTTCTTTGTACATGCCATTATAATACTTTGCTTTAACGAGCCTTCCTTTGAAATCTTCCATTCAGTTCTTTTACTTCATGAATTCTTCCTTTTGTTTTAGCTGCTAGATGTTCAAGAGCAGATTTCAGAGTCTCTTCTGACATCAGTTTTGGTCTACTCTTTCATTTCTGTCTTTTTAATGATCTCTTGCTTTCTTCATGTATGATGTCCTTGCTGTCATTCCACAACTTGTCTGACCTTCATTCATTAGTGTTCAGTAAGTCAAATTTATTCTTAAGACAGTCTCTAAACTAAGTTGAGATATATTCAAGGCTGTACTTTGGCTGTTGTAGACTTGATCTAATTTCCTTCAGTTTTAACCTAAACTTGAATATCAGCAATTGATGGTCTGTTCCATAGTCAGCTTCTGGCTTTGTTCTCACTAATAATGCTGAGCTTTTCCATCATCTCTTTCCACAGATGTAGTCTGTCTGACTCCTGTGTGTTCCATCCAGCAAGTTCTATGTAGGTGCCATTTACGTTGGTGAAAAAAACGTGTTTGTAATGTAGAAATCACTGGTTTTGCAAAACTCTTTCATGGGATCTCTAGTATTATTTTTATTTTCAAGGCCATATTTTCCTACTACAAATCTTTGTTTCCAACTTTTGTATGCCAGTCACCAGTAATTATCAATTCATCCTGATTGTGTGTTTGGTAGATTTTAGACTGAAGAAGCTGTTAAGAATCTTCATTTTCTTCTTCTTTCACTTAGCAGTTAGTGTATAAATTTGAACAATAGCTTTATTAGCTGATTTTTCTTGTAGGTGTATGGATATTATCCTATCACTTACAACATTGTACTTCAGAATTGATCTTGAAATGTCCTCTTTGATGATGAATAGAACACCATTTCCTTTCAAGTTGTCATTACCAGCATAGGAGTCTATATGATTGTTCAATTCAGAGAGGCCAGTACCAAAGGGAGTACTTTGAAGGTGACCATACCAATATTCAGTAATTAGCACTTTTCTAGTTGAGAATGTGAACTTAATTATTAGACCTTGTAGACTGTTGGGTTCTTCTTCCTAATCTGTCTTAATCTGGAAATTTAGCTGAAACGTGTCTGCCATGGGTGACCCTGCTGGTGTCTGAATATTGATGGCATAGCTTCCAGCATCACCACAGCATACAAGTACTCAAAGTACAACAAACTGAGAGACACATTGGAGATTAGGGATATAGGCTATTCATAAGACTACTGTAAAGATTCTAGAATGGAAATATTTAGCAGCTAAAGATAATAGAACAGTCAATTTGAGGAGTATAATTGTACATATTCTAGCTTTTGACATAATTGATAGAGGTTAAGGGAGAAAAGCAAGAATAAGCTAAGTATCACCATCTTCATGAAAATAATCTAATTGTGGTATGATTTAGTGGTTTTTAAATTTCAGAATGCTTCAGAATCACCCAGAAAGCTTGTTCACACAGATTGCTGTGGTTTGCCTCCAGACTTTCTGATTGAGTAGATTCAGGGTGGGCCTGAAGGTTGGCGTTTCTAACAAGTTCCCAGATGATACTGATGCTGCACATGTGGGACCATACGTCGTATTTCCAAATGCACAGATGCTGTTTATTTCTTCTAATTTTACCTAAAGGAAGGGAAGAATATCTCTAGTGAAAAAAGACAAAATCTGTAAGGAAGTATGTAAGCTGCATCTTGAAATAGTTGGCAGCCACAAACACAGTTTCTTGGAGATGTTTATCTATAGCAGCTCATTAAGAGATGGGTAGCTGGTCCCAGTGTAGAATACTACCAGGGTGAGATTTTTGGGTTCTAAATAGGACATTCTAACAGAAATAATTCAGGATTGGTGAGCAAAGTAATAGAGGCTGTTTATAAACTGATTAAATTATGATTTTAAATGAATTGGTAATTTATGTTTTCTAATCTTAAATGAAAAGGATCCCTCATGATGCAGTGGTTAAGCAATTGGATGTTAACTGAAAAGGCCAGGGCTGGAACTCACCAGCTACTCCAGGGAGAAAGATACGCCAGTTGGCTTCTGTAAAGACTATAGAATTGGAAGCCCTACGAGGCAGTTTTATTCTCTCTTACAGTGTGATTATCAGTCAGAATAGACTTGATAGTAATGATTTTTTAAAAATCTTAAATAAAAATTTATACTAATAAGGAATGGGAAATGTATGTTTGAAGACCTGTAAAATATTAAACAAACAAACAAAGTTATGTGAATTTTAGTCAGTCTCTGGATTAAATTTTCAGAGATCGTATTTTACAAATTGTGCAACTCTTAGAAAGTCCAGACAACAGGAAACATCAGCAAACTATTCTAAATTTTTTATTATAAGATGATTGCATATTTCTCCTAAAAAAATCTCTCCAAAACACAAAGGAAAATGAGAAAGCACCTTCTGAACCCCTCTCCCAGATCCTATGGTCTTTCCCAGTGGTTACCATTTCATCAGTTCTGTGTAAGAATATGGTTTTACATCTTTTCCAGGAACATACATAAAGGATTCACTTTTTAAAAAATATGTTTTATGCTATACATATTTTATTCTGTGATTTATGTTTTCACTGAATATTTTGTGCCATTCTACTCTGTATTTTCTGCTATATGCAATTATATTCCTTGAATGTAACATAATTTAACTTGGCTCCACATTGCTAAGCATTTATTTTATTTCCATGGTTTAGTTATTATAGGCAAAACTGCAATAAAAATACTCATGAACGTATCTTTGAGCACATGTTTCACTGTTAATCATTATGGGCAAAATTGCAATAAAAATACTCATAAACTTATCTTTGAGCACATGTTAAGCTTTCCAAAGGATAACTTCCTGGATATAAGTGCTGTGTTAAAGGGCATATGCTTGCTTATTTTCCTAAAATAAGTGCCAAATTATTCCTAAAGATGGTACCAATGTAGAACTCAAATGTACCTTTGAGAAAGAGAATACCTTGTTGACTTCCTCAAGTATGGTCAACCTATCACACTTCTCTTTTTAACCTGTATGTAGGTCTAAGCAGTACTTTCTGTCTTACATAGAGTTATTCCTGTTTGAAAATTTAGCTAAGACTTTGAAACTGAAAAAAAAGAGTTAAATTCTGAACATTAATGTATAATGAAAAAGCCTACAGGATAATTTAAATACATCATTAACTGGCTAATATGACAAGAAATTCCAATCAACCTTTATCAGTTGCATCTCTCTTCAGTGACCCTTCAGACTACTTTTCTTGAAACTGCTTTGAGCTGTAGAACTATTTTGCAAATTCTCCTGAGGAATATAAATGACTTGCATTTTTAGTCACCCCCTGACAATTTTCATTCACTATTTAACAGGCAATTATCTGGCCTTCCTGAGTTACAAATAACTCTCCAGGAGAATGAAGTGTCCTTTGCGTTCACTGAAGAGATGCAAATCCATATGCCAATAATATCCACAATTTTAGTCTTGTACTTTCTTTTCTCCTTCAAGTCTTTTCACTCCATTTTCTCCCTTGATCTTTTGAGTATGACAAATCTATTAATAATACATTTCCCAAGAATTGGTAAATCATAAATTGTTTGAGAAATGTATTGAATACTTCATGTCTCTAAATCACCACAATAGAATTTGTATGCTACATCTTAAAACTGTGAAACAAATTTCTTATGATCTGAAGTAAGCACATTAAGGATATAAATTACTCTCTAGAAATGTAATTCAATTAACCAAATATTTGCTATACATCTTTAGTTTTGCGGTTGGTGTTTTAGAAGCAAGCAGCTCACAAAGGTAAGTCAAATGGAAACTTTAACTACATATAATTAGAGGAAAATTAAAGTCCTTATATCATAATTGCTATAAAAAAGTGTAAGAGAGGACTGGACAATGTACATGGGAGAATAGAGGAAAGGTACCAGAAAGAAGTAATTTCTAGACAGCTTTTTCATGTTCCATTTGCCATGATTGGTGTCTTAGTCATCTGGCACTGCTCTAACAGAAATACAATAAGTGGATGGCTTGAACAAACAAAAGTTTATTCTTGCACAGTCCGGTACTCTAGAAGTCTGAATCCAGGGTGCCAGCTCCAGTGGAACACATTCTTTCTCTGTCAGCTCTAAATGAAGGTCCTTGTGTTGCTTCAGTCCTTCTTTGATCTGGGAACATCTCACAGCAGGAACCTCCGGTTGGAAGGACATGCTCTGCTCTTGGTGCTGCTTTCTCGATGATATAAACAAAACAAATCCAAACCCAGGGCCTTCAAGTCAATTCCAACTCGTGACCCTACAGGGTAGAGTAGAACTGCTTCATAGAATTTCCAAGGAGCACCTAGTGGGCTCCAACTGCTGATCTTTCGGTTAGCAGATATAGCACTTAACCACTATGCTACCACAGTTTCCTTGATGGTATAGGAAGTTCGCAACTCTCTGCTTTCTTTGCTTTCATCTCTTGTAGGATAAAAGGACAAAAGATGGGCAGGCCACAGTCCAGGAAAACACCTTTTATATAGGATAAGGCAGGTAACCTTACGAAGGGTGTTACTGTCCCACCTGAATTCTCCTTAGCATAATTCAGTCTATTAACCACAGGCAGAGATTAGGATTTACGGCATAGAAAAATCACAAAATGGAGGGCAGTCACATAGTACTGGGAATCACGGCCCGGCCAAACGGCTACACACATTTTAGAGGGTCACAATTCAACCAATGACGGTTGTTGTTGTCGTTGTTAGTTACTGTCAAGTCATCCTGGGACAGGAAGAAAACACTTTTAAGAAGATACCACTTAAATTCCAGTAGGCCTGGGTGCAGAGCTTGTGAGCCTGTAAATGAGTGATTGCAAACAGCTGAAAACAGCTGGAATACATGACTTCAGACCCTTGGAAACAACAGGTCTGGCCTGCCGAATGTGACCTCTGCACCCACACCCAGGCCTGTGTACTTCCCTGCTTGAGAAGTAAATTCACCTGAGGAAGTAGCCTTTGTTATACTGTTAAGAAGGCACCAGTTTGCTTTCTGAGGAACTTCCCAAACCCTATTCGAATCAATGGCTGCTTTCTGAGTGATGCCTAAATTAGGGTTGAGGAGTCAGATACCAGCTTCCCCCCAAACCATAAAGGTCCTGAAATAAGCTCAATTTCTAAGGAGAGGTTAAAGTCCAGATGCTTCTCTCAGGTGCCAGCCTAAGATGCTCCCTCCTGCTCCCCATAGAAATCTCTGAGAAGCCCAGTTTCTAAGGAGGGGCTAGCTTCTTCCCATGTAGCTTAATGCTAACTGCTTATCTAGTGCCTCTTTGAGTATGCTGGACCAATAGAAATGCAATAAGAAAATCTGTATACCTTTAACTGCCAATTAAGAGAATATATGGAAATTCCTTTGTCTGCTTTCTTGAAAAATGTATAAATAGATGTGTCTGATAATGGAATGGGGTGTGCGGCTGTTTTTCAGACTCGAGTCCATCCGCTGCACCGCAGACTAGTAATAAACAGCCTCTCCCTCTGCAAACAAGATGGTGTTCGAGGTGTTTTCTGCTCCGTGGGCTGAACTTATCTTTTTCCTGCTTCAGTTCTAGACTCATGACAACCTCATACACAAGAAAAAGAAACACTACCAGGTCCTGTTCCATCTTTACACTTCTTGATACGCTTGAGTCCTTTGCTGTGGCCACTGCATATTTTGAGCGTCTTCCAACGTAGAGGGCTCATTTTCCAGCATTTTACCAGGCAGTAGTTGTGATTTATACAATTTTCAGTGGGTAATTTTGGGAAGTAGTTTGCCAGACCTAACTCATCTTTTTCTGGAAACTCCACTGAAACTTGCTTGTATTTAAAATACCAATGCTGTAACTCTGTGTATCATAGCAACACGCAAGCCATCGCAGAATGACGAACTGACAGGTGAGGATAGTAGGTGCCCTTTAGGCAGTTTTGCCTCATAGCAACCCCATGTACAACAGGACAAAACACTGACTGGTCTCGCAGCAGCCTCACAATTATTGTTATGCTTGAAACTGTTGGTGCAGCTACTACGTAAATCCATTTTGGGAAGGGTCTTTCTCTTTTTTGCTGATCCATTACTTAACCAAGCCTGGTGTCTTTCTCCAGGGACTGGTTCCTCCTGATAACATATCCAAAGTATGCGAAACAAACTCTCACCATTCTCCCAGGCTGTACCACTTCCAAGACAGATTTGTTTCTTCTGAAAGTCCAGGGTATCTTTAATATTCTTCACCAACACCGTAAGTCAAAGTTGTTAGTGCGCCTTCTGTCTTCCTTATTCATTGAAGGAATTAGCCAAATGTACAGACTGAGAGTGAGTACAGTGGAAACCCTGGTGGTGTAGTGGTTAAGCGCTATGTTCAAATCCACTAGGCACTCCTTGGAAACTGTTTGGGGCAGTTCTACCCTGTCATGTAGGGTCCCCATGAGGCAATATTGAATCCACATGAAAGGGTTTTTTTTTTTTTTTTTTTTTGGATTGTTATTAAGGAAATACTGGTTACTTAGAGGTTAAGAGCTATCCTGTTAACCAAAAGATTGGCAGTTCAAATTTATGAGGCACCTCTTGTAAACTCTATGAAGCACTTCTACCCTATTGTAGCGTTCTGTAAGAGGGAATCTACTCCATGGCAACTTTTTTTTAAAAATGATGGTTAAGCCACAGTTCAAGTTTATCATGACTCATAAAAATCCTACAGGACAGAACAGAGCTACCCCGTTTTGTTTCCGAGGAGTGCCTGGTGAATTCTAACTCCAAATTCTTGGTTAGCAGTGGCAGCTCTTAACATCTATGCCACCAGAGTTTCCAAGCCATGGTTAGCCGTCACTGAATCTGGCTAATTCTTTTAATTTAAAGTTTTTCTGAAATTACAATAAGAATGAAGGAAAAGCATTTCAAGCAACCACTAACTTATTTCATACTTAGTTCTATCTTCCATAATTCTATAGATATGGAATATAATCTCATTAATATTCAGAACCATTCTACGGAATATGTATTATTTCTCTCCATTCTGGCATTTTCTGTAAGTCTTCGCTATCCTTTTGCTACAATTTTTTTTTTTTTTTAAATCTCTGATTTATTTAAGAAGTGATAAGCATTGTACCCAACTCCAAACCTATGAAAGAAGAGAACGGTCTTGGGAGAGGAAGGTCTTGGGAGAGATGGGTGCAGGCAAATAATAAAGGAGACAAAAGAGTAGTGTAGTGGGGGAAAAAATACAAACCCAATGGCCAAAATTATGAGAAAGGAAGCCAAATCATCTCCCACTCATTTCTACTCTTTGTACTTGCTCCCCTAGGACTCACACTTTGTCGCCCACTTTTCTGTCTATTAAAGCAGTCAATCTCATTTTCTCTGTCACACTTATACCCACAGACATAGTCACAGATACCCACCTACCACCACTGTAACAGCACTCCCGACTGTCACCCATAGATGGATTTAGTAAATTTGTTAAAAATTATAAAAGAAAGCTTGGTCTAGAATTTGAATTGTAAAATTTGGACACAGTTATAGGTGATCTTTATAGTAAAATTGTATTCCAAAATTCAAGGAACATTAGGACTCTTTTCAGCAAGTTTGAAAATAAAAATAGTTGAATTTAAACAGAATTCAGTCTTTAAATTTCTCCACAACACTCACAAAAGTAACAGAGATATGTTACCTTAAAAATTCTCAATTCCTGAAATCTTAATTTCATATACAATGTGAATATTTTGTGTTATAATCTGAGATCTTCCATCTGCTTACTCTTGATATTCAAGTATCTTTAATTTTTCATCCTATTTTACCTAGTGGCTTATTGTGCTATGGCTGCTAACCAAGAAGCTTGAAGTTCAAATACACGAGGTGCTCCTTGGAAGCTTTATGAGACGGTTCTACTCTGGCCTATAGGGTCCATATGAGTCGGAACCAACTTGGTGGCAGTGGATATATTTTACCTTCCTGCTCCCCACAAAGACTGAAATACACTTTTACTTAATGTTTGGAATATTCTAAATAAGTTAAATTTAACTCTTCTTGTTTCATGATTTGCCCAATGAAATAGACGGTCATCAGTTCTTTTTTTCTTTTTATGATGAGGTCGAGTTTTTTCTTTTATGGGCCAAAGGCTGCCTCTACTGACTGTGTAAAGAACGTTAAGAGATCTCCACTCATGTGACTGTCCTGTTTGGAGAATTTATAAGAAATAGTAAATGGATAGTCTCCATGAGTGGCAGTGCTTTTAACAGTAGCTCTCTTTTAGTTTACTTAGGTGTCTTGGGATTTAAGGTACAGTAATAGAATTTGAGAAGCCCTGGTGGTTCAGTGTTTAAGAGCTTGACTGCTAACCAAAAGGTCAGCAGTTCAAATCTACAAGCTGCTCCTTGGAAACCTTATGGGGCAGTTCCACTCTATCCTATAATGTTACTATGAGTCAAAATTGACTTGACGGTGATGGGCGTGGTTTTAGTTTTATTAGGATATCAAGGCTGTGTTATGACGATGTTTTAATCAGCCAGTGCTGCTCTAACAGAAATGCCACAGAGTGGATGGCTTTAACAAAGAAAGGTTTATTCTTACACAGCCCGGTAGGCTAGAAGTCCCAACTCAGGATGTCCGCTCCAGGGGAAGGCTTTCCCCACTATCCACTCTGGAGGAAGTTCCGATATGGTCAGTCTTTCTCCAGGAAGCACCTTGATGCAGGAACCTCAGGTCTGAAGGAGGCTCTCTTCTCCTGGTGCAGCTGTCTTGGTGGTGTGTGGTTCCCAGTTCTCTGCTTGTTTCTCTTTCATCTCCTGCAGGATGAAAGGATTAAGGGTGGGGCAAGCCGTACTCCAGGGAAACTCCCTTTATAGTGGAGCAGGGAGGTAATCCTATGAAGGGATTTACAGTCCCACCCTAATCCTTTAACATACAGCACAGGAAAATCATAAAATGGAGCACAATTGCAAAATATTAGGAATCATGGCCCAGCCACACGGTTGCTCCTATTTTGAGAGGACACAATTCAATCCGCCTTTGCAAGCCCCTGCTCCACTAAAATATATCTATTAAAAAGTATATTTTATGCTTGCATTGATATTTAATATAATCCACACTGAATTATAATTTAAAACACTTTTGTCAATACCAAAAAATTCTTTTTTTAAGTTCTAATTTCAGAAGAAGGGGAAACATTTCTGCAGACCTCTAAAAGTATCATGGCTCTAGTTACCACGCCTGCTGTGCTCAGTGGGGAAGTCAGTCCTGCTTCCAAATATGTCCAAGGATCTCTCCTCCTGCCTTCTATGTCTTGCGCCAAAGTCCCCTTCTCGGAGACACCTACCCTTATCTTCTACTCAAAATTGCACCATCACATTTTGCATGCTCCTTATCTTGCTTTTTTTTTTTTAATATCACATGTAACATTTTAGTGTGTTATATATTAACATTTACTTATTACTTCTGCTTGATGTTTTTCTCTTTCCTTCAGTTCATATCCTCTTCCCCCCAACCCCCACCCCACCACACACACACATTGGTCCACATCTGACAAGGTCTAACAAAGAATAGAGCCTCAGTAATTCATTGTCTCTTTAGTGAAGTAGGAAGGAAATGAATCTGTTCTTTTGTGTTTAGTTTTGGTTCATCTGGTGCCTAAGAGATATGTTTGCATCTACCAATGGATAAACATATAATATTGATTTTAGAAGAATGCTTTAAAAGCAAAGTTAAGCTTCTGAAACTTCTAACAGTGATTTAAAAAATTCATATCAGTTATCAACCCTGATGAATCTCTTCTAAAACTGTCTTTATTTCATCCTGTTTGTGAAAGGCTACAAATTTACGACCTAAAGCTGGAAGATAGTTTATGTAGAAGGCACTCAAGTTCCCAAGAGGAGCCCTGCTGGCACAAGGGGTAAGAAATTGGCTGTTGAGAAAATGTCAAGTTCAAATCCACCAACTACTCCTTGGAAACCTTACAGCAGCAGTTCTACTCCGCCATATAGAGTTTCTATGAGTTGAAACCAAGTCTACAGCACGTAACAACAACACCTAAGTTCCTAAAAATAATCCACTGCCATTGAGTTGACTTCCACTCTAAGTGACCTTAAAGGACAAAGAAGAACTGCCCCCTAGGGTTTATAGGTATCACAAATTCTTTGAATTTGATTGACAACCTAAAGATTTGTGGTTTGAACCCACTAAGATGGACCATGGAGGAAAGGATCTGATGACTTGCTTCTGTCAAGACAACAGTTTAGAAAGCTCTATGGAACAGTTCCATTCTGCAATATATGAGACCACCTTGAGCCAGAATCTAGATGATGATGACTAATAACAAGAAGTCTTTTTTAGATTTTTAGCACAGTTTTGATCAGATCCAGGCCATAAGCATATCACACTTCAGACACAAGGTATAAATAAAAATATCATCACCTAATGTCATCTTGATGAAAGGAAGGAAGGTGAGATAAGAAGAGGACAACTACTTTTTTTTTAGTCTATTAGGTGTTAGGAAATACTAGACTCTTTACATGTAAACCCTGGAATCCTCAACAAAAGTTTCATGAAATATATATTAGTATTCCTACCTAAAAAATGAGAAAGTAGAGTCAGATTGTCTTCTGTAGTCATAGAGTTTGTGTGAGAGCACACAATTGGTGAAGTTAAGCTAAGATTTAAACCAATTATCTACTGGACTTTGCAGCTTGAGCACTTCCAGTTCTGTCTTGTCAGAAAGAACATTGCAAGTCTTGTTCAAAAAACTTGACAGCCTCCTGGGAATGACAGAAGGAGGAAAAGAGTTACTAAGCCAGGAACAGCATTATACATGATAGAAACTTGGTATTTACTCATTCCTATAGAAAATAGCATTGCAAACGGTCATGGGCTGAAGAGACAACATGACTGGGTGTTTTCAATGATTTTATTTTATGAAACAGTCTGTGTTCACTGATTATACAATAAAGACTTCAATTTATTTTTCTATTAGTGAGATACTGCCCAAATCACACCTTACTGATATTGGTTTCAAGCTACTGGGACATGTCTACTTTATTTCTATTAAAAAAGTTACAATTTAAGCATGTTTGAATCACTAATTCCTTTTTAGTTGTCAGTTCATCCTGGAAGAGACTAGGCTATCTGAAATTACTGTGTCTTTATTTGTGGTAGCTATATCCACCAAAGCGGCCTTCAAAACCTGGATAGGAAGAAATGAAGATTTTCCACAACTTCAAAGGAATATCCCTTCTACTTACTAAGATTTTTATATATGTTTCTCATCATAGCTCTTGCAACTTATGTTGCCTTTGTCACATCTCTTTATTTACTTTTTAGGAAACCCTAGTGGTGTCCTGATTTAGGTGCTACAGCTGCTAACCAAAAGATTGGCAGTTCAAAATCTACCAGGTGCTCCTTGGAAACTATGGGGCAGTTCCACCCTGTTCTTTAGGGTTGCTGTGGGTTCGAATCAACTTGACAGCAATATGTTTGGTTTTGGTTTTTACTTACTTGTTAAGTCTCATGCTTTCCTCCTAGACTCTCAACTCCATGTGATCCTGTCATCTGTCACTACATCCTTAATGTCTGGTAGAGTCCTTGGTAGGCTCAATAAATGTGTGCTGATTAAATTAATGAACTAATGATGCTTTGTGGAATGAAGGGAGAAAAATGAGCATTTTGTAAGTATATACTTGGTATTTTAGCCCACTTAATCATGAGTTGGATCCGACTCGATGGCACTTGGCTGGCTTGGCAATCTTTGCAAAGAGATTTTTTAAAAAATATTTTATTTATTTATTTATTTATTGTGATTGAGTGAAAGTGAATACTTGTGTTTAAATTTGCATGGCTTGTCTGTCTGCAGCTCCTATTGCTCTCCTTGCCCAGTGACAGCACACTCCTTTCTTTTCTATACATGTCATATCATCTTAATAATCTCCTGCCCCCTCTTTTCCGCTGTCTCCACTCACCTCTAGTCAGAGCCCAGTAGGACGACATCCTATAGATGCACAGAACCACAAAGTGCACACACGATGTGGTCGCTCTGTGTCACTGAGTCCAATCTATTCCTGTCAGAGGAGTTGACCTCAGTAATGGTTTATGGGCAGACAAAGCAGCAGAACTAGGGCCCACGCTCCCAGGAGAACCCTGAGGCTTTCAGACCATCAATTGCAGTCTTTTAGTGGAGTTCTCAGGGTACACCTTTTTTATTCTCATATTGCCAGCGAGACTCAACTTTGTGAGCCCCATCACGGCTGTCACTGGTGGTGGCCGGGCACTATCTGGTTCTTCTGGTCACATGTTGATGTAGTCACCCATTCACACGGGTCTCTCTGTCTTCTGGGTTCTCTTTCTTACATGTCATTTTGGTCCTTGGTGGTCATCTGTTCCCTCTGAGTAGGGACCATTTGGTGTACCTCAGATGGCAGCTTGCTAGCTTTTAAGACCCCAGACACCATTCACAGATATGGGATACAGAAGACTGTCTTAGCAATAGGCTAGTTATTGCAAAGAGTTCTGAAATAGTTTTCTTATCCCCATTTTATCATTTAGGTGATTGAGGCTCAGTAATGTTGATTAATACATCCAGTTTTATGTGACACCAAAAGGATTTAACCCTAAAACCATTGCCATCCAGTTGATTTTGACTCATAGTGGCTCTGTAGGGTAGATTAGAACTCCCCATAGGGTTTTCATGGAGTGCTGGTGGATTCAAACTGCCAAACTTTTGTTTAGCAGCCATTATTCTTAACCACTGCTCCACTAGGTCTCTAGTTTAACCCTAGGTCCTTTTTATTATAAAACACATAAACTTCTCTAGTACTCAAACATCCTTGTTTTTGGTGACTCATATTGGGCTTTATTACCTGTGAAAAATTAGCCATCATTCCATCTACTAAGATAAGTTGTACAACATACATACATATATTCAATGTAAAGCAGAGAAAGAATAGAATTTGTTTCCTAGGGACTTCTGCAATAGACAAGATAGAACAAAGAATGTATGAATATCTGTGTACCCTGCCTTCCCCATGCATGGGAGAATTTATATAGAATATAGGTGTCAATATGGTGTGATAAGAATAAATCTAAGTACAGAAATAGGTATAAATATAAGTAGATGGAAATAACATTGAAAATATGGCAACAAAGAGGATTTGATATAATCAGAGTGAATGCAAATAGAAGAAAAAGAAGAGGAGGGAGAGAAGGAGTAGAAAAGAGAAGGTATTTTAAAGATAGAGAAAGGCCATGGGCAGAGAAACATGAACTGACAACAGAATTTTATGAATGGAATATACCCCCCAAAACTGGTTTTCAAAACTATAAACAAATAAGTTTCTCATTAAATGAAAGAAGAAACGGTTTAGCATGCTGAGAGAACACACTAAGTTCCAGGGAAATATGAAAAGATACTCAAATTTCAGTTACGTTCTGGTGAAGTTAATTTAGCATCAGCAATGAAAAAACAAGCTCTTGTTAAAACAAAGAAAGAACTTGGCTCCATCCAAGTCATTAAGGTTGGCTCTACTTTGAAGAAGCAGCTCTTCCCCAGTTGTATTTTGAGTACCTTCCAACCCAAGGGGCTCATGTGCCAACATTATATCAGACAATATTCCAGTGCTATTCTTCAGGTTTTCACTGGCCAGCTGGTTTCAGAGGTAGACTGCTAAGTCCTTCTGCCTAGTTCGCCTTAGTCTGGAAGCTCAGCTGAAACCTGTCTATCATGGATGACCCTGCTGGTATTTCAATACGGATGCCATAGCTTCTAGCATAACAGGAATACACAAGCCCCCACAGTACAACAAACTGACAGACACATACAGATAATCAGAACATGGAATGTGTGATGCATGAATGTAGGAAAATTGGAAAATGTAAAATGAAGTGGAAGGCATAAACCTCAATAGTCTAGGCATTAAAAAACCAAGCCAAACTCATTGCAATTAAGTTGATTCCAACTCACAGTAACCCTATGGGGTTTCCAAAACCTCAGGAATGAATGAGGAAGACCAAAGAAGAATTAATGCCTTTGAACTGTGTTGGAGAAGAATGTTGAGTATACTATGAACTGTCAAAAGGAGGAACAAATCTGTCTTGGAAGAAGTAAAACCATAATGCTTCTTAGAAGCAAGGATAGAGAGATTACATTTCACATAATTAATTCACATGTTATTAGAAGGGATCAATCCCTGGAGAAGGACGTCATGCTTGGTAAAGAAGAAGGTCAGAAAAGAGAGGAAGTGAGACAGACTGAAACAGTAACTGCAACAACGGACTCCAGCATAGCAGGGATTGTGAAGTTTGTACAAGACCAGGCACCGATCATTCTTTACACACAGGGTCACTCCGAGTCAGAAACAGCTTGATGGCACTTAACAACAACTAAGATGATAATTAACAAATACGTGGAGGTGGTGTGAAAATGCCAGAGCATTATTTTCTTCATCTTTTATAGCATTAAATAAAAATAGTTTATACTGGCAACTGGTATTTTGAAAAAATGGTATCAGTCTTTCACTGTTTCTTTTTAAAACAAATCTCTCCACCTTATAAGGATCTTGAATAAAATATTTTCTTTGGCAAAGGAGTGGATTTTGAAGTCCAGCATTAGTCTCAGTTTTGCCTGAGTATATTTTTCTTCAGTTAAATTCAAACAGAAAAGAATTTAGTAAGTTGATTAAGTAGCTTATATATTATGAATATTTCTTAATGTAAAAGTGCTTCTGCCAGCATATCTAGCGTCTTTCTGTCTGTAAGAACACAAAGAAGAGTATCTGAGATTTTGCTCAATTGAAGTTAGTGTATTATTTCTGAATGGTAATTTTTTTCCTTTTTTAGCACAAAAAAATTACTTATGTTTTGTAATGATTGGTCATCACTTTTACAAAGAGAACAGTGATTTTTTTCTTAAAATTGTTAAGTTTAATTTTGCTGACAGCTTCTTTGTTGTAGTTCTCTGTACATGTACATACACACATACACGTACATACACATATACATGGACATATACACCTTTTGAATTTCTGTTTCAGTGAATTGCCTATTTATGCTTTCCCGTTTCTCTATTGAAGGTTTTGTTATGTTATCTCTCTCTATAGATCTTTTTATGTTTGCCCAGAACACCTCATTTTCAGTCATATGTGTTGTCAGTATTCTTCCCAGGTTTATTTTTCAATGGTACCTGTTGCTGTATAGGTATACCTCATTTTATAGTGCTTTGCTTTATTGCACACTGCAGATACTGCATTTGCTACAAATGAAAGTTTTGTGGCAACCTCACTGAGCACGTCTATTGGTGCCATTTTTCTATCAGCATGTGCCCACTTCATGTCTCTGTGTCCCATTTTGATTACTGCGATCAGTGATCTTTGATGTTACTGTTGTTTGGGGCACCGCAAACTGTACCCATATGAGACAGTGAACTAAGTAAATAAATGTGGGTGTTCTAACAGCTTAACCTACCAGCTATTACTCTTGACTCCTTCCTTCCACCTCCCCATCCCCTGAAACACGATATATTGAAATTACGCCAATAATCCTGCAATAGCTTTTAAGCGTTTAAGCAAAAGGTAGAGTTGCATGTTTCTAACTTTAAAACAAAAGCTGGAAATGATTAAGCTTAGTGGGGAAGGCATGTCAAAAGCCAAATGGTAGGCCTCTTGTACCGGTTAGCCAGGTTGTGAATGAGAAGGAAAAACTCTTCAAAGAAATTAAAAGTGTTACTTTAGTGAACACACAAATGATAAGAAAGCAAACAACCTTATTGCTGATGTGGATGAAGTTTTGGTGGTCTGGAGAGAAGATCAAACCAGTCGCAGCATTCCCTTAAGCCAAAAGGCCGTAACTATCTTCAGATTCTATGAAGTCTGAGAGAGTGAGAAAGCTGCAGGAAAAGGCACTTGGCTTGGTACAAGTTGGCTCGTTAGATTTAAGGAAAGGAAGTTGTCTCCATGACATGAAACTGTGAAGTGAAGGAGGAAGTGCTGGTGTGGAAGCTGCAGCAAGGCATCCAGAGGAGATAAGATATTTGATGAAGATACATGCACTAAACCAAAGATTTTTAAATGAAGTTGAAAACAGCCTTATATTGGAAAAAGATGCCATCTAGGACTTTCAGAGCTAGAAGGGAGAAGATAATGCCTGATTTCAAAGCTTCAGAGGACAGGCTGACTCTCTTGTGAGCAGATAAAGCAAGTGGTGACTTGGAGTCGAAGCCAGTGCTCATTCACCATTCTGCAAAATCCTAGGATCTTTAAGAATTATGCTAAACCTTTTGTGTCTGTGCTTTATAAATGGAGGAACAAAACCTAGATGACAGTACATCTGTTTATAACATGGTTTACTGAATATTTTAAGCCCACTGTTGAGACCTACTGCTAAGCAGAAAAAAAAAAAAATCTTTTCATTGACAACACACCTGATCCTGCAAGAGCTATGACAGAGATGTATAAGAAAGGTAACGTTGGGTTCGTGCCTGCTAATGCAGCATCCATTCTTTGGCACGTGGATCAAGGAGTAATTTTGACTTTCATGTCTTGTTTGAGAAATACTTTCATAATATGGTAATTCCTCTGATGGAAAAGTAAATTGAAAATCCTCTGGAAAAGATTCACCGTTCTAGACACTATTAAGAATATTCGTGATTCATGGGAAGAGGTCAAAATATCAACATTAATGAGAGTTTATAGAAAGTTGATTCCAATCCTCACAGACAGCTTTGAAGGGTTCAAGACTTCGGTGGAAGAAGTAACTGCAAATGTGGTGGAAGTAGCAGGAGAACCAGAATTAGAAGAGGAGCCTGGAGATTCTACTGAATTGCTGCAATCTCATCATAAAACTTGAACGGATATGGATGAGCAAAGAAAGTGGTTTCTTGAGATGGCATCTACTCCTGGTGAAGATGATGTGGACATCGTAGGAATGACAAGACAGCTGATAAAGCAGCAGCAAGGTGTGAGGGGAGTGATTCCAGTTTTGAAAGAAGTTCTCTTGTAGGTAAAGTGCTATCAAGCAGCGTTGCATGCTATGACGAAATCTTTTACTTGCAGCAAGCAAGAGTCAATCGATGTGGTGTACTTTATTGCTGCCTTATTTAAAGAAATTGCCACAGCCACCCCAAGCTGCAGCAACTACCACCCTGACACAGCAGCAGTCATCAACATCAAGGCAAGACCCTCCACCAGCAAAAAGATTATGACTTGCTGAAAGCTCAGATTATGGTTAGGATTTTTTAGCAATAAAGTACTTTTCAAATTAATATATGTCCACTGTTTTTAAGACATAATGCTACTGCACACTTAATAGATTACTTACAATATAGTGTAAACATAACTTTTACATGCTCTGAGAAACCAAAAAATTTATGTAACTTGCTTTATCATGATAGTCACTGTATTGCAGAGGTCTGCAACTGAGCCCAAAATATCTTCGAGATACACCTGTATGTAAATATACTGACGATTAAAATTAAGATAATGTTATGGTTTCCGACTCGACGGCACTTGGCTTGGCTATGGTTTCTGAAGTTCCCCATCTGGCTTAATAAATTTTCCTGTCCCATATTATGTTAATATCCTCCTACATGTTCTAATACTTTTTTTTTTCTATTTATATTTCTAAACACACCAAAAGTGTTTTGGTGTGAGATAGATGAACTCAGTTTGTTGTATTCCTGATGATAACCATCGGTTGCAGTACTAGATGGATGGAAGAAAGGGACGGGATGGGACAGGACTGGACGGGAAGGGAAGGGGAGGGGTAGGGAGGGGAGCGAGAGAGGAAAGAAAAAAGAAAAAGAAAAGAAAAGAGAAGTTCATTTGGACTAAAGTGTCGAATTTGATAATTCTGCCTAGCTCGATTTTTGTCCTCCAGATTAACTTACCTGTATTATTGCTGTGACTGTGGCTTCATAGTCAACTTCAGCAGCTGGAAGGCAAGCTCCTCTTTAGGATTTTTCTTTTGTATTATTTTTGTTATTCTCAAAGTTTATTCTATCATCCATACTTTAAAACAGTTTTATCTATTTCATCCATCTTAAAACAACAACAAGACGCAATTGAAATTGCATTAAATTCATTTAATAGTATTATTTCATATTTGTTTATATTTATCTTACTGTTTCTCTTCATATAAGACCTGTCTTTCTTATTAGACATATGTTTAGGCAATTAAAAGATATTTTTGAGTTTCCCTCACTTTCATTTTAATTGAGTACTGGCAGTAAAGATAGAAGCTGTTCAGTTTGCTATATTTATGATATATTTTCAAAATTATGTTATTTCCTTTTCATACCAAGTTTTAAAGCACAATAAGGTACCATTATTCATCCATCGAATTGGAAAAACTTTAAGAAATGTAACAGCCAGTTTTAATGAGCACTTAAGGTACTATTACATATTGCTGGTAGCAACATGAATTATTCAGAAAGTTTAGAAACAGATCATAGCTTCAGTTTTCAGAGTTAAAAATTCCACTTAGGGGATGTTATTCTCTTATGGAAACCCTGGTGGTGTAGTGGTTAGGTGGTACAGTTGCTAACCAAAAGGTCAACAGTTCAAATCTGCTAGGCACTCCTTAGAAACTTGGTGGCACGGTTCCACTCTGTGCTATAGGATCTCTAAGAGACAAAATTTACTCAACGGCAGTGGATTTTTGGTTTGGATTCTTATTATTGGAGCCCTGGTAGCACAGTGGTTAAGAGCTTGGTACACAAAAGATTGGCCATTAGAATCTGCTAGCCACTCCTTGTAACCTATGCATTAGTTCTGCTCTGTGCTATAGAGTCATTGTGAGTTGGAATCAAAGGCAATGGGTTTTTTTTTTTGTTGTTGCTCTTTGTTTATTCTCATTACAGAACGGAATGTCAAATCCAGTGTAATAATGGAAGTAAGCAAAATAAATGGCATAAAAATTGGAAAAAATGATTTAAAACTGTCTTTATTTGCAGATGATATGATTGCTTACAAAGAAATTTCTACAGGATTTACAACAATCTTTTAAAACTAGTAAATTTATCAAGGTAAAAAAAATCAATAAAAAGGTTTGGAGCTAATGACAGATATGTAAGACATCTGTACAGAAATCTCAAAATATGGTTAATTTTTTTATTTCTATTTTTAATTGTGATTAAGTGAAAATATGCAATACAAATTAAATATGCATGCCCACCTGTCTGCAAGTCCTTCTGATCTCCTTGTCCCACGACAGCACACTTCTCCTTTTTGTTCTATGTATGTGATACCCTCTTAACAATCTCTTGTCTCCTCCTCTCAACCCTCTCCTTTCCCTTCTAGTAACAGACCGGTAGGACAGCATCCTATAGATGCATAGAAACATAAAATACACACACCATACAGTCACATGGTATCCCCAAGTCCAGCCCATTCCTGTCCAAAGAGTTGACCTCAGCAATGTTTTTTGGTCCAGGGCAGCAGCAGGTCTAGGGGTCATGCTCCCAGGGGAACCCCTAGGCCTCCAGACCATCACTTGCAGTCTTTTAGTGGAGGTCTTGAAGTGCACCAAGACTCATGTTGCTACTGGGACTCAATAATGTATGCCTCATCATGGCTCTTTGGTGGTGACCAGGCACCATCTGGTTCTTCTGATCACACATTGACACAGTCACCTGTTCACCTGGGTCCTTCTGTCTCCTGGGCTCTTTCTCCCTCGTATCTTTGCTGTTCTTGGTGATCATCTGTTCTGGAAGAGTTGAGACCATTTGGTGTATCTCAGATGGCAGCCTGCTCGCTTTTAGGACCCCAGATGCCACTCACCAATATGGGCTGTAGTAAACCAAGGCTGACAGCCTTTTTAAAACACCTGAATAAAATGAGCGATGCATCACACTTGTGGACTGGAAGACTTAATAATTTAAGATATTCGTTATCTCCGAATTGATCCCTAGAATCAGTGCAACTCTAATCAAAACTGAGCATCATATTTATAGGAAAGCACAAGATGATTATGAAATTCATATGGAAACACAAAAGATTGAAATAGCCAAAACTAGTTTGAAAAAGAACACCAAATTGGGAAGCCCTTGGAAACCCTGGTAGTGTAGTGGTGAAGTTCTACAGCTGTGAATCAGAAGGTCAGCAATTTAAATCCACCAGGAGCAACTTGGAAACTCTATGGGGCAGTTCTACTCTGTCTATAGGGTTGCTATGAGTCAGAATCAACTCTATGGCAGTGTTTTGTTTTGTTTTGTTTTATTCTTAATATATCACTTGGGGAACCTGATGATACAATGGTTGTAAGCTTGTCTGCCAAGCAAAAGACTGGCAGTTCAACTACACTGGCTACTGCTTGGAAACTATAGGGTAGTTTTGCCTGTTCTATAGGGTTGTCATGAGTTAGAATCACTGCACAACAAAAGTTTTGGTTTGGTATACTGCCTGAGATAAAATAATGCTGTGCTCTTTCTTCACGTTCTGTTAGTTGACCTTGGATTTGTAACAAAGTTTCCACGTAGAATTAAGGGGTATTTAAAAAATTGGGAAGGGATTATAAGGATCTTGATAATCATATTATTATACATTTTATTAAATGAACTTTACAAACAGTTTAGTTTAATTTAAAAACATTTTTAGCTTTACAATGCTCTTCCTACTTGACTCAGAATTTCTTATTTCTCACCTGGTGGACAGCAGATTACGAGGGGTGACGGGCAGATTCAAAGTAAATCTAGGGAGAGGGAGCACCAGAGTAGGGAAGTGGAGAGAGGTATTTCCAAACAGTTTTACTTTTAGTGAAAGGGCTAGTGGGAAGCAAAATAACTAAATCCATGTTTAATTCATTCCTTGACTCCTTGATGCCTCCCAAGCAACAATTGCATTACTGTGGGAGGAAAAGTTTGTGGCAATAAACTGCAAGGCTAGATTTACTTTCTTCCCTTAAAAGAGATGGACCATTCTGTAAATCACAATTCAATATATGGAATTCCAAAGTGGAGTTATTTGTCATTTCATTTCTGGAATCCCATAGATTGTCATCTGGAGGGACATTCAGAGCAGTAAAAGTGGCTCCTCCTGATTTAGAAATGTAGAGTCCTGAAAATTTATTTCCTCTAACCAGCCTTTCATCATATTGGCGTTCCACACAGATGCAGTGTCCTGCTGAGCAGTGACTTACCACAGCCCTGGAGCTGGATTAGATCATATATTTAGATTCATCACAGCACAACAACTCATATGTAATTTTCCCGAATGAAACATCAGGGAAAATCAGTTCAGAAATGAACTGGGTAAATCTCTTCAATTGAGATTGATGCACCAGACCTTGGATTATCTCCATAGCAAATGTCCAGCATACATTGGTTTGAATTCAGGGTTTTCTAAGACAATTGACTGATTTAAGACATTGTCCTTGGAGTGAAATGTCACTTTTTATTGATTTACAGATATTAATGATCAATAAAATTTTAAGAACTCCTCGATGTAATGAGAAAACAAAACAAAACAAAACTTATATTCTGTAGTTTCTCTGCTCTTCAATTCTTTATGGTAAACTGGATGTATTCTGTAGCACTTACCCAACAAAATTCATCTGGACCCTATGACTTTTCTTTGCAGTTGTAGGTATTACAGCTCCCTTTTACTAGATCTGAGAGCTATTAACACTATCAAAACAGAACTATTTCATAACCTCAAACTGAATGTATCAAATCTGTTTCTACGTATCTAACACAGGAAAATATACATGGCATTCCATCAATGTTATTGAATGAATAAATGAATGAAGCTGTTAATCCACACCACATATCAGATACTGCTTTGTATAGCTTTCTAATGGTTTCTTGTTGATTTCATCTCCAAAATTAGGATTTTAATCTCTTAGAGCACTAATTTTTTTCTGAACACATCTGTAATATTTTTTGTGGACACCACAATGATATGCTTAGAAAATGATGGATGATTAATTGGACATTGCCATCTACTGCATCTCTGATGACAATTTTATGAATTTCTTATTCCCTTGGTTGAGTTGTGACACTAAACATTTAGTTTGCAGTGCATGGATGACAAGTTGTTGTAATTTATTTAATTTATGTTATTTTTGTTGAAAATGTACACAGCAAAATTTACACTAATTCAGCAGTTTCTGCATGTACTATTTAGAGACTTTGATTACCTTCTTTGAGTTGTGCAGCCATTCTCCTCTCCTCTGTCTCATTTTCTGAGTTGTTTAGTCTCCTTCAACACAAATCCGCTGCCCTCTAAAGTTCCTATCTAATCTTTCTGTTTGCTATTATAAATTTGAGTACAGACAGATACTTCTTACAAGACCACAAGACTCAAGACAGATGCTTTTTACTAGGCAAGTTAAAGATTTGTTTGGTTTTAGGAGGACTTCAGGGATTACCTTTGGTTTAAGGTTTGAAGATTATCTCAGGACAATAATTTCTGGGTTCATCTAAAAGTCTGGAGTCCAAGAGAATGTGACATTCTCTTCTTCAAAATGTTCAGTAATGGTAGACTGGCACCACCCAATTTTTCTGGTCTTGTGGCAAGGGAAACAGTTGTTCACATGGCTCCAGGTGAACAGACACTAACTGTTGTGTCATGAATGGCAGCTTGCAAGTTTTGAGATCCCAGGCGTGATGCAGTGAACTAGGAGACAGACAGAAGCACTAAACATGCAATTAGGCCAATCAGCTGGGATACCCCATGAAACCATGACCCTAAACCATCCAATCAAGGAACCAAACCCCAGGAGTGTTTGGTTGTATAAAAGCAACTTTAGTAGCTACTCTCTTTCTTTTTTTTTTTTCTGATTGTCATTTTTGCAAATATATCTGTTACACAGCTTCTGCTAATTCAACTTTTCACAAGTGTACAACTTATTGAGAGCAATTATAGCAGTTGGCTGTTCTTCCCTACCCATAATCAATGTGATATTTTCATCACTTTCTCCTTTCTCCCTCCCTCTCACTCTTGGCAACCACTAATAAAATTTGTTCTCTATGCATTTTCTTTTTCTTGTGTTTTCACACAAATATACAATATTTTTTTCCTTTTGTGATTGACTTATTTCATTTGGTACAACGTCTTCACCTTCATCCATATTATAGCATCTATCGAAACTTCATTACTCCTACTGGCCGAATAGTATTCAATTGTATATATATATATACACATACACATTCTGTTTATCCATCTATTGATAACCATTTAGATTA
Source organism: Heterohyrax brucei (assembly GCA_028571685.1). Lineage (NCBI taxonomy): Eukaryota > Metazoa > Chordata > Mammalia > Hyracoidea > Procaviidae > Heterohyrax > Heterohyrax brucei. Next base: position 37,890,141 of record CM053146.1, on the reverse strand, counting down.
CTTCCACATTTTGGCATTTTGGCAATTGTGAAAAGTCTTGCAATGAACATTGGTGGACAAGTCTGAGTTACTGCTTTCAAGTCATCACAATTTTCAAATATTCCTTTATTGCTGGTAATGGATTTCCTCCATCCTTTTTTCTTTTGACTTTCAACTCGTGCACTTGCTCGCTTGACATATTCCTTATTCCTGGGCCTCCTTCCTCAATTCACCCTCTCTTCATTTACCTCACAGAACAAGGTGGCAGATTTGGGTTTAGAGAACCTTTCACTACACAACAGCAAGGTACTGGGCTAAACGCACATGACTCAAAGAAGAATGCCCGTCTACTTAATAAGTTTTCAGTGTGGGCAAAGAAGAACATTATTTACACAGAGAAATTATGGAAGCATAGGCAAGGTACGATCAAAGCACAGGTAGCTTTCTTCAGCCTACGTAAGGGTGCACTCCATGATAAGAGAGCAGGAGCTGGATGCAGGTTTGGCAGTTTAACAAGAAGGCTGATGGAGTCTTTTTCACAAAGTAATGAGAATATCTCTCTCTACTGAACAAGGAAGTTGAGAAGGGATGATGGGCATCAGTGTTCATAGGCCAGAGGAAAGGGCTGAAAAGGTTTCCAAACCGAGGAGGATAATCAGACGCAGTTGTGAGATGTGTAATTATGGGGATAAAATGAGCAAGGCGGTCAGGCAAGATTATGGAGTGAATGGTAGAATGGCTAAGTGACAGTTACTATGGCAATGCCAAGCACAGAGGCTGTGGCTACTGCTGACTTTCTGTAGTGTGGGGAGTGGGAGGGTCAAAAAAGCACACAGGGCCAAGCTTCAGAGGGATACAAGACTGTCAGAGGCTGGCAACTGTCTCTGAGCGCAGAACTTCCAACTCTAAAGACAGAGTCCTTCTCTGTAAGTAGTGTTTGTGATTTTGTGTATACATTCATGCTTAGAATACCTGTGGAATAAATTGTATATACATATATTTTTTTCAGAGAGTTTACTGGCAGTATTTGGTAGTATTTCTAAAGAACTAAATTACTTACCTCCCACACATGGTATTGTTAAAGACAGAAATACAGCAAACAAAGGCAACAGAACTTAGAGTTCAAGGGCAAGAGCATGACTGTCTATCTAGTTAACTGGTTTTTGTGTTTTGTTTTGTTCTTATTGTGATAGATACATATGTAACAAAAACATTTCCATCTCCACGTTCTTCACATATACAATCCAATGGCATTAATTGTGCTCATCATGTGCACCCATCACCATTATCCATTTCCACATTTTTCTGTTACCCTTGACACAAGTTCAGTGTCCTCTTAGCAATGAATCCTGCCTTTTTAATCCCTCCCACTGACTTCTGTTAACCACTAATGAACTTGAGTCTCTACAAACCTACCCATTCTGCCTATTTCATTTAAGTGGAATCATAAAATATTTGTCATTTTCTGACTTATTTCTCTCACCTTGAACTTTTCAAGCTGCGTCCATATTATAGCTGCATCAGGGTTTCCTTTCTCTTTATAGTTGAGTAACATTACACTGTATGTAAATATCACAAACTGTTTGTTTTGCCAGTTTTTTCTTTTGTTTGTTTTAAAAATGTAAGATGTGGCCAATCACTATCTTTCCTAGGACTTGTTGTAACAAATGGATTTCTGTTTTCAAATCACTAGGCACAGTACTACATTGAAAGAGATCAGTGATTGTTCAACAGTGTTATAGAAATGTCTGGAATGGATGGGTACAGCTGACAAGTGCAAGCCAGGTTATGACAGCCAGAGAAACAGAAAATACGGGCCACCTGCCTTAAAGATGATGGCCATTGTTGTTGTTAGGTGCCAGGTTCTGGCGCATAGCAACCCTGTATACAACAGAATGAAACACTGCCCAGTCTTATACCACCCTCACAATTGTTGCTATCTTTCAGTCCATTGTTTTAGCCACTGTGTCAGTCCATGTCATTGAGGGTCTTCCTCTTTTTCTCAGACCCTCTATTTTATCAAGCATAATGTTCTCCTCTTCTGATAATCTTCCCAAAGTATGTGTGTCGAAGTCTTGCCGTTCTCCTTTCTAAGGCACATTCTGACTATATTTCTTCCAAGACAATTTGTTCATTCTCACAGTCCATAGCATATTCAATCTTATTTTGCCACACTTTTTTTCCTTTCCAATATAAAACATCAATTCATGAAGACATTGATTCTTTTTTAGTCTTCCTTATTCATTGTCCAGGTTTTTAATGCATATGAGACAATTGAAAATGTCATGGTTTGGGACAGATGCACCTTAGTCCTCAAGGTGACTTCTTAATTTTTTTTTTAAATACTTTAAAGAAGTCTTTTAAAGCAGATTTGCCCAACATAATGATTTCTTAACTGTGCTTTCATGGACATAGATTGTGGATTCAAGTAAAATCAAACCTTGACAATGTCAGTCTTTTCTGTTTATTATGAAATTGCTTACTGATCCAGTTGTGAGGATTTTGTTTTTCTTTATGTTGAGGTGTAATCCATATTTAATCTTTGTCGTAAGTGCTTCAAGTTCTCTTCACTTTAAGAAAGCAATGTTGTGTTTTCTTCATATTTTAGCTTGTTAATGAGTCTTCCTCCAGTTCTGATACTGTGTTCTTCTTCATATAGTTCAGCTTCTCAGATTATTTGCTCAGTATACAGATTGAATAATCATGGTGAAAAGATATGGTCTTGAATCACACCTTTCTTAATTTTAAGCCACTCAGCATCCCCTTATTCTGTTCATAAGATTGCTTCTTGCTTTATGTACAGTTTCTGTATGACTACAATTAAGTGTTCTGAAATTCACATTCTTCACAATGTTACCCATAATTTATTATGATCCACACAGTTGAATACATTTTCCTAGTCAATAAGACACGGGTAAACATATTTCTGGTATTCTCTGCTTTCAACCAAGATCCACCTGACATTAGTACATCATCTTCTGAATCTGACTTGAATTTCTGGCAACTCCTTGTTGATGTACTGCTGAAACCATTTTTTAGTTATCTTCAGCATGATTTTACTTGCATGTAATAGTAATGATATTGTTCGATAATTGTCACACTTCATTGGACACTCTTTCTTTGGAATGTGCACAAGTATGGATCTCTTCCAGTCAGTTTGCCAGGTGGCTTTGTCCCAGATTTCTTGGCACAGATGAGTGACCATAATGCAGCTTGTTTCCTACAGGTGTGGAACCTGCATGAAAAAAGAGTAAGACTTAACCAAATATTTGTCTGTATGAAGAATAACCTCAATAAACAAGAAACTAAATCTCAACAGAATGAATGCATTTGGAAGATACACAAAAGAAGCTTACTTTTTTAATTTAATTTAATTTAATTTATATTATTATATTTTTTATTATGACTGAATGAAAATGTACATTCCCATGTAAATTTGCATGTCCCCTTATATGCAGCTTCCACTGCTCTCCCCACCTGGTGACAGCACACTATTCCTCTCTGCTCCATACATGTCTCATCCTCCCAACAGTCTCCTTTTCCCTCCTCTCCGTCCACTCCTCTTCCTCCAGCCAGAGGTCAGCAGGATGATATCCTATAAATGCATAGAACCATAAAGTCAAGCCAAGTGCGAACCACAAAGTGCACCCAATATACAGTCCCTCTGCATCACCTAGTCCAATCCATTGTTGTCTGAAGAGTGGATCTTCGTTATGATCCATGGGCAAGGGCAGCATCAGGGCCAGGGGCCATGCTCCCAGGGGAACTATGAAGCTACTGGACCATCAATTGTGGCCTTTTAGTGGAGATCTCAGGGTGCACCCCTTTTTATTCTTGCGTTGCCAGTAAGACTCAACTTTGTGAGCTCCGTTGTGGCTGTCACTGGTGGTGGCTGGGCACCATCTGGTTCTTCTGGTCCCAAGTCGATGTAGGCACCCACTCATGTGGGTCTTTCGGTCTTCTGGGTTGTCATTTTGGTCCTCAGTGAGCATCCGCTCCTGCTGAGTTGGGACCATTTGCGGTGCCCTTGAATGGTAGCTTGGCAACTTTTAAGACCCCAGATGCAACTCACCAATGTGGGGTGCAGAGGACCCTCTTAGCAAAATGCTAGTTGTGCCAACTGGCCTCGATTTCACCTAAGAACATGGTCCCCTGCCCCCTGCTCCAGCTACTCTGTCCTTGCATTATTAGGTTAAGATGGAAACAGTACTCAAGTTATGTTGAAGTCCACAATATTCTTGTTTCTGATGTGTGCTGTCACCGATTTCACCCAACCAAATTTCTACCCACTATCTAATCTAAACCCTCCCCCCTCCTCCTCCCTCCCTCCCGTCCCTTGCAGCCATCAAAGAGTCTTCTATACATAAGTCCGTTTTTGAGTTCCTATCGTAGTGGTCTTATACAATATTTGTCCTTTTGTTGCTGACTACTTTCGCTCAACATAATGTCTTCCAGTTGAAACCAGGTTATGAGATGTTTCCTGGAATCATCATTGTTCTTTATCATTGCATAGTACTCCATTGAGTATATATACCGTAGTTTATTTATCCATTCCTTTGCTGTTGGGCATCTGGGTTGATTCCACCTTTTTGCTATTGCGGACTGTGCCGCGATAAACTTTCTTGTTCATGTATCTGTTGGTGTGAATGGCCTTAATTCTGTAGGCTATATTCCAAGTAGCGGAATTGCTGGGTCAAATGGTATATCTATATCCATTTTTTTAAGGAACTGCCAGATTGCTTTCCAAAGAGGCTGACCATTTTGAAACCCCACCAACAGTGTAGAAGACTTCCACTTTCTCCACAGCCTCTCCAGCATTTGTTGTTTTGTGTTTTTAGGATCATGGCCAACCTTGTTGGGGTGAGATGGTATCTCATTGTAGTTTTGATTCGAAAAGAAATTTATGTTATTGACTGCTATCATGGGATCTTTCTTACAAAAAGTAGTGTTTAATCACATCTTAATTTATCTATATTCACCCAAGATATTTTTGTCTCATAGAGACAGTAATAATTTCTTTTACTTGAGTCTTTTTTGAGCTAAATCCTAAAAAAAAAAAAAAAAAAAAACTCACTGACAAGCTGGAAGCCTAAACAAAACTTTTAGATATTGTAATGTTAGCAATATGGAACCTCACTTCTAAGAAGTCTCACAATAAACAACTAGTTTTCCTGAGCTGATTTTAAAAGAGAATCTTGACTGAAAGGAACATTCACAAAACATAAGAAACATTCATTCTAGCTTGAAAAGTTAAAGTGATCTTGTTAATGGGTATGACTAGAGCATAGTTTATGCAACTCTAAGCATTGGGTTTTGGGGGAAGAGTAAGGTAGGTTTGGCACAAAATGAGTTTTGACATATGCCGTGTACTATTTACCACCACATTCTGCCACAGGCATTAAAATGACAGGCATAGTCACTGAAGCCAATTGGTCAGTACATATAGTGAAATTGGATCAGATCTTTCCAGGTATATGTGGAGACAGGATGATGGTAGACAACTCAAAAAGCTGCCTCCCAAAGGGAGAAAGTCAGCTGTCTTTGACTCAGTTTTCTAGGGAAGCAAAATGAGTAACATGTATATGTTCAAGGAAGGATTTATATAAAGTGAACAGCTCACACAATTGTAGAAGCTGAATGTCCAAAGTACTGGCACAAGCCTCACATGGCCCTGGGAGCTCATGAACCCAGCCAGGGTCAGCAGGTCAGAGCCCAGAGTGTTAGATCACCAGCTGCATATGTCTGCAGATCCCAAGCTGGCAGGTGAGACTGTGAGGTCTCTGCTGACTCATGGTCTCTCAGGGGCTGGCAAACCCAGGATTGGCTGGTAGGTCAGGGAGCAGGACTCTCATTCACTGGCTGAAAGGGTTGATGATTCTAACAGCTGCTAGTTGAGGTCCAGGAACCAGATGCAAAAAGAGAGCAGGAGCCACTGGCAACGTGAGCAGACAGGAAGTAGGTGGTAGAAGGCCGAGAGATGAGAGCAGCAGGAAGTCACCACAGGCCCCATCCCTGCCACTTGATAACAGCAGCCAAACATGGAGTTGCCACATTGACAGTCTTAACCACCACGTCCACTGAGTAGAGGTATGAGTGGGAGGAAATTGAGACTCAGAAGTTAAACTGAAAGTTCTCAAGAATGTAAATCTGAAATCTGTAGGATACAACCACTCTAATGAGTGGGATAATGGTAAGTGATGATAAAATGAAAGGAGAGAAAGAAAATGCTTTAAGAATTTGTCTTAGCTAGTGCTGCTCTAACAGAAATATCACAAAGTGGATGTCTTTAACAAAGGAAGGTTTATTCTTACACAGTCTGGTTGGATACAAGTCCATATTCATGGTGTACATTCCAGGGGAAGGCTTTCCCCTTGTTGGCTCTGCAGGAAAGTCTGGTATTGCATCAGTCTTTGTCCTGGGAGTATCTTGGTGCAGGAACCTCAGGTCTGAAGAATGTGCTCTTCTCCCAGTGCTGCTTTCTTGATGGTACAAGGTTCCCAATTCTCTGCCTGCTTCTCTTTCCTTTTATCTCTTGTAAAATTAAAGGATTAAGGGTGGTGCAAGCCATACTCCAGGGAAACTCCCTTTCCAGTGGAGCAGGGAGGTAACCCTATGAAGGGATTTACAGCCCCACCCTAATCCTTTAACATACAGTTTAGGAAAACCACAAAATGGAGGACAGTCACAAGATACTGGGAATCACAGCCCAGACACGTGACTACACGTGTTTTGGGGGGGACAAAATTCAATCCATGACAAGGTGTAAGAAGACTCTATTAAAAAAAAAAAGACCCTAAATTCTTGATAATTCTAAATGATTTGGTCTTCATAATTTTTTTACAACAAATATATATGTAAAAAGAAGGATAAAATTATGCTACAGGGCACACAAAATATAAGGACATGATTATAACATCAAAACAATAAATGGAGGCATGAATGGTATAAATACAGAATTTCTTGTATATTGCTGAAATTAATTTGGTGTCAACTTATCCTATATGCTCTTCTTTCATAATTTCTGGGAAGATTTCAGTCAGCAGCTCAGCAACAACACTCTCTGTGTTCTCAGGTGTCTTCCCATGTTCAGGAACTTCAATTAATCATAGATTGTTCCACTTAATAGAGTCCCACATGCTTCTTAATGCATGTTCATTTTTCTTGTTTCTTTTTTTCTGATCTGGACTCATAGATGCTGGAGTCAGTAGCTTTGTCTTCCAAGTAAGAAAGTCTGTTTTCCATATGTTCCATTCTGTTTTCTTGGCTTCGAATTGTACTTTCTATCTCTTTGATTTTGTTCTTGATCTGCTGATTTCAGAGTACTGGTATTCCATCAGATCAAACACCTTGCTTAATTTTTCATTTTGTTCTGCTGCATTTTGTATAAGGTCTAGGAGGACTCTATATAATCCTTTTGTATTCACTTTCCAATAGTTTCAGAAAGGTTACTTCATCTGGGAAGTTCTTCAGTGCTTTGTTTTGGGGGCCTTCTGAAGCTGTGTGTGTTTTCTTAATTACACTTTCATCCAGAATTTGTTGCTTTGGGGGCATCACGTTAGTCAGTAAAGGCTGGGAGAGATGCTGTGAGGATGAACCACAGTGGTTTCTCTAGGCTATCTTAAAATGAAAGGTAAAAGATGTCTGACAACTTCCAAAGTCAGTCAGGTTTTCAGGTGTACAGGTCTCTCTTGCCAGCTGGCAAAGTAAGCACCTCTGTATTGAACCCCAGATGTTATAAACTAGCTCAAAATACAGAAGGGCTTCTGCCCTGCTGGTCTCTGTTGCTGGGCCCCAGCCATAGGTGACACTGTGTAAAATATTGCTTTTCTGATGGAAAAACACTTTCCTCCAGGCAGGCGCTGCCTCCCAGCCTAGGAATTAGGTCCAGCTGAGGCCTCCGTATAGGTAATCCACCTGCCTCTGTAAAGGCTACTCAGTGGAGGAGGCAGAAAGAGAGACCAAAGGTGTCAAGGTGCACAGAGTCCAAAGGCGGGCTTTCCAAACGTGGCAATTTCACCCACCGACCCCAGCAGCTGTGTGTCTGAGATTAGCTGCTAGTCAAGTCCCAGCTCTTCCCGCTGGCTAAGACAGAGAAAAAAAGTTAAAACAGTGAGTTACCTTCCGTCCGTGAAAGCCAGCACTCACCAAGAGAGAGGGACGGCAAAAGAGAGGAGATTTTCCCTTTAGTGGAAAGAAGTCCAAATCAAGAGCCCTATGCCGTGTCCTAAGGCTCACTAGGAGTCCCAAAAGCTCCCTTTAACTGTTAATTCAGGTCTTGGATTCCAGATGGACTTAGGGAGATGTGTGTTTAGTCTATCATCTTGACTATACCTCCCTCAACTTATCCTAGAATGTTACAAATACAAGCTGTTAAAGATATTAGTTATGGTAACCGTTAAGAACATATGTAAAAAACTTACACAAAAGAAAAGGAAAAGGAAACAAAAAAGACTCACTACAATAAACCAACAAAACACAAAAGTAAGCAGTAGTAAAGGACAAAGACAAAAAAGTTTTAAGAAACATAAAAAACAAATGACAAAATGGTGGAAGAAAGTCAATTCTTATTAGCAATTACAGTGAATGTGAATGGACTAAATGCTCCAATCAAAATCCAGAGGAGGGCAGAATGGATTAAAAACACAAGACAACAAAACAAAAACCATGATCCAGCTATATGTTGTATACACAGATAGATCTTAAACCCAAGGGCACAAATAGGTTGAAAGTAAAAAGATGAAAAAAAAATACACACATATAAAATTAAAAAAGAGCTAGAGCAACAAATTTAATATCAGATAAAATAGACTTCAAGATAAATTTGTTAGAAGACATAAACTGGACATTATTTAGCGACAAAAGTTCAATTAATCAAGAAGATTTAGCAATCACAAGTATATATGAGCCTAACTTCAGGGATCTTAAATATATATAGGGCAAGTACTAACAGAACTGAGGGGAATAATGGCACTACAGTCATATTTGGAGACTTTAGTACAACATTTTCAATATTACACAGACATCTAGAAAGAAGATAAAGAAGGAAACACAGGGCCTGAATGACACTATAAACCAAGTAGACTTAACTAACATATATTAATGAACATTCCACCCTAAAAACATATTCTGCTGTAGTGTACATGGATCATTCTCCAGAATAGATCACATTCTAGGTCACACACACAAAAAATTTTGATAAATTTAAAATGACTGAAACCATACACAATATTTTCTCAGATCATAACTGAATGAAGCTAGAAACTAGCAACAACAACAAAACAAAACCAAACAACTGGAAAGTATGCAAATATATGGAAATTAAATGAACCACCAATGAGTCAAGGAAGGAACCACAGATTTCTTGGAGTCAAATGAAAATAAAAGCACAATATACCAAAACTGACAGAATGCAACAAAGGCAGTACTCAAAGTAAATTTTATAGCAATACATTCTTATGTGAATAAAGAAGAAAGATTTGAAATCAGCAATCAAATTCAACTACTCTAGGAATTAGGAAGAGGAGAACAAACTAGGCTTAAATCAACCAAATGAAAAGAAATAACCAAGATTAGAGTATAAATAAATAAAATTGAAAACAGAAAAACAATGGAGAGAATCAGTAAAACAAAATGTTGGTTTTTCAAAAAGATTGAAAAAATTGTTCCTTAGTTAGACTGAAACAGAAAAAAAAATTAGAAGAGTATAAATAACCAAAACAAAAAGTAAAAAGGGAACATTATAACTGACTTAACAAAAGTAAAGAAAATTATACAGACTATTGTGAACAACTGCACTGCAACAAATTGGATAGCCTAGATGAAATGGACAAATTTTTAGAAGCACACAATCTGCCCCTACTGAATCAAGAGGAAATAAAAAAGCCTCACTACACCCATCACAAGTGCAGATTTCAAATCTATAATCAAAAATCTCCCAATAGCAGCAAAAAGATTCTTGGGCCAGGATCCTTCACTGGACCAACCATTTGGAGGAAATTTGACACCAATACTGCTTAAAGTCTTCCAAAAGATAGAGGATGAAGTAATAGTGTCTAAGTCATTCTGTGCAGTAAATGTAACTGTGATACCAAAACCAAAGACACTACAAAACAGAGAAAGCCGTAGGACAATATATTGTATAAATATAGATATAAAAATAAGCCAAATACTAGCAAACAGAATCCAGCAGCATGTAAAAGAGTTGTACACCGTGACCAAGTGTGATTTACTCAGGGAATTCAGAGATACTTCAAAATTAGAAAAATCGGTCAACATAAGACATCACATCAATAGAACCATATGATCATTTTTACAGATGCAGAAAATCCAAGCCAAGTGCCGTCAAGCATTTGTTAAATTCCAACATTACTTCTTAATGAAAACTCTAAAGAAGACTGAAATAGAAGAAAAATCACTTGATGTGATTCAGGCATTTATAAAAAGTCAACAGCAAATATTATACTTAATAGAGAAAGACTGAAGGCTTTTCCCTTGGAATAGTGGACAAAACAAGAGCAGCTGCTCTCATCATTCCTATTCAGTATTGGACTAAAAACCCTAGCCAGAACAATAGGACAAGAAAGAGAAATAAAATGTATCTAGAGTATAATAGAATTAAAATTACCTCTATCTGGAGATGATATGACCCTATGTATAGAAAATCTGTAAATAACAACAACAAAAACTAGAGCTAATACAAGGATTTAGCAACATAAATGATGACTATAAATGTGATCCTCCCTGGATGAAATACACAGGAATCAAACTGACTACATCTGTATAAAGATACCATGGAGAAGTTCAGTATCATAAATACGAACAAGACCAATGATCCAAGGAGGAATAGGCCATCAATTGCTCACATGTAAATTCAAGTTGAAAACAAAGAAAATTAAAACAGATCCATGACAGCCAAAGTACAACATTGAGTATAACCCTTCTGAATTTAGAGACCATCTCAAGCATAGATCTGATGCATTAAATATTAATGACAGAAGATCAGATCAATTGTGGGATGGCACGAAGGACATTGCACATGAAGAAAGCAAAAAGTCATTGAAAAGAAAATAAAGGCCAAAATGAGTGTCAGAAAAGACTCTGAAACTTGTTCTTATTGTAGAGAAACTAAAGCAAACAAGAAATGGTGAAGTACAATAGGTAAACAGAAAATTTTGAAAGCAGCTCAAAAAGGCAAAATAAAGTATATTAGAAATGTGCAAAGACCTGGAGTTTGAAAACCAAAAGAAAAGGAGATACTTGACATTTCTCAAGCTGAAATAACTGAGGAAAAAATTCAAGCCTCAAATTGAAATATCAAAAGATTCTGTGGACAAAAGTATTGAATGATGCAAGAAGCATCAAAAGAAGATGCTTTGCTATACCAAAAAATGTGAGTCAGTGTTCAGATTATTTCAGGAGGTAATATATGATCAAGAACCAATGATACTGACAGAAGATGTCCAAACTGCAATGAAGGCACTGTAGAGTAAACCAATTTAGAAGTTTTCAACAGATGGATGCAACGTTGGAAGCACTCACGTGTTCATGCTGAGAAATCAAGAAGGTGTTTACATGGACAATCAACTCCAAGAGATCCATATTCATGCCCATTCCAAACAAAGATGATCCAACATAATGTGGGAATTACCAAACAATATCATAAATATTACACGGAAGTAAAATTTGGCTGAAAAGAATTCAAAGACAGTTACAAAAATACATTGACAGGGAACGCCAGAAATTCAAGCCAGATTCAGAGGAGGACATGGAAACAGGGATGTAATTACTGAGGTCAAGTGGATCTTGACTGAAAGCACAGAATACCAGAAAGATGTTTACCTGTGTTTTACTGACTATTCAAAGGCATTCAACTGTGTGAATCATAACAAATTACATATAACTTTACAAGGAATGAGGATTCCAGAACAGTCAATTTTGCTTATGAGGAATGTGTACATAAACCAAGAGGCAGTGATTTGGACAGACCAGGGGAATACTGAGTGGTTTAAGTCAGGAAGAGTGTGTGTCAGGGTTGTGTCCTTTCGCTACGCTTACTCAATTTGTGTGCTGAGGAAATAATCTCATAAACTGGACTATCTAAAGAAAAACGTGACATTAAGACTGGAGGATGACTCATTAAAGAACCTGTGATATGCAGATGACACAACCTTGCTTGCTGAAAGTGAAGAGGATTTGAAACACTTACTGATCAAGATCGAAGACCACAGCCTTCAGTAAGGATTACAGCTCAATATAAAGAAAACAAAAATTCTTGTAACTGGACCAATAAGCAACATCATGATAAACTGAGAAAAGATTGAAATAGTCAAGGGTTTCATTTTGTTTGGACCCACAATCAATGCCCACGGAAACAGCAGTCAGAAATCAAGTTATGCATTGCCCTGGACGTATCTGCTGCAAAAGACTTCTTTGAAGAGTTAAAAAGCAAAGATGTTAACTTGAAGACTGAAGTGGGCCTGACCCAAGCCATTATGTTTTCAGTTGCATTATATGCATGAAAGATTTGGACAATAAATACAGAAGACTGAAAAAGAACTGATACATTTAAATTATGATGCTGAAGAATGTTGCACATACCATGGACTACCAGAAGAAAGAACAAATCTTTTGGAAGAAGTATAGCCAGAAGAATCCTTAGAAGAGGATGGTGAAACTTCGTCTTACGTGTTTTGCGTATGTTACTGGGGGGACTGGTTCCTAGAGAAGAACATCATGCTTGGTAAGGTAGAGGGCAGCAAAAAAGAGGAAGACTCTCAACAAGTGACTGCAACAATGGGCTGAAATATGGCAACAATGGAGGAGATGACAGAAGACCAAGCAGTGCTCCCTTCTGTTGTACTTCGGGTCACTGTGAGTTGGAAAGATCTTCATGGTACCTTGCAATGATAGCAACAATGGTGGTTAAAATTAAAAAAAAAAAAAAAGACAAAAGCAACAAACGAACAGAAAACAACAAATGTTGGGGAGAATGTGGGGAAATTGGTATTTGGAATCCATTGCTGGTAAGATTGTAATATGATACAGATATTGTGGAAAAAATGTGAAATTTCCTTAAAAAATTGAAAATAGAATTACCAAATGACCTAGAAATTCTAGTCTTAGCGATATACCTAAAGACTGAAAAATAGGCTTGTGAAGAATGTTCATTGCAGCACTATTCAGATACAGCCAAATGCTTGAAACAATCTAAGTGCTCATCGACAGATGAATGGATAAACAAACTATGATATTTACATGCAATACAGTACTACTCAGGAAGCAAGAGAAGTGAAGTTTTGATACATGCTACAATATGGTTGGAGCTGAAAGACATTACATTGAGTAAAATAAGTCAATCATAAAAGGACAGATAATGTACAATCTCACTTATAAAAAGACAAGAAAAGGTAGAGACTAAAGTTTATTGGTGGTTACCAGGAGTGTACAGGAATTGAGAAGGTGGGTTAACAGTGATGGAGGGAGGGCACTGATGAAGGGTGAGGTTGTGCTCCTGATTGTTGTAATTGCCCCCAATATGTTGTACACCTGTAAAAAGCTGAACTGACAAAAGTTTAATTATATGTTTATTTACAATGACAAAAAAACAGCAGCTTCCAAGGCTGCTTATATACAATCAAATACCTCGGAGGATTTGGTCCCTTGGTTTGGGAGATTATGGTCATGGTTTCATGTGACATCCCAGTTATCTGGTCTAATAAAGCAGTTAATGCTCTTTTTCTGTATCCTAAATTGTATAGGGTCTGGGTTCTTCAAAGCTTGCAAGCACACATCCAAAGGACAATACCTGGAGCAACAGAGGAGGATAGAGACTTAGGAATAGGAAGCCAAGCTAGGTGCCATCGAGTCGGATCCAGAAGATACAGAAATATGTGTCTAAATGCCTCCTTGAAAAAGTATCTCCTTTGCCATGAGACCAAAAGAATTGGATGGTGCCTGGCTGTCATTACTGAACATTACTGAACAAATATTCCATAGAAATATTCTTACCAAAATGGGGAGATGCAGGCCAGAGTTTTAAATTCTCATGGACTCCACACTTTCAGGAACAATGCAAGGTGGATGAACTCCCAAACCTATTGCCTTGAGATTGTTTTTAAACTCTAAACCAGAGCTATTCTCTGAAGTTTCCTGAAAATGAAGTAATTTGGTTTAACTAGTGAAAAATATCTGCCTTTAGCAGATTATCTTTTAAGAACTATTTATATGGGATCATGGGAACTGCCTTGGACAGGATTAAATTGACAACAGCAACTCAAAAGATTGGGGGCAGTGAGCTGATGTTAATGAGAGAGGAACAAATTAGACAAGGAGAATGAGAATGGCTGCACAATTTGGAGAATGTAGTCAGTGTCACTAGATTCTACATGTAGTAACTGTTGAACTGCTGCATGTTTGCTGTGTATATTCTCAACTACAACAACAAAATAAATAAAAGCTGGGAGGGAAATAAAAAGAGCCTAAGATTGATTTATATTTTCCTTTCTAAGTACGATTTTGCCTTTATGCATTTCTTACTCTGGCCTTAGATATACACATCCATTACTGGGAAAAATTCAACTTACGGTTTTTCATGAAATCATGCTGATGCTTTGTGTTCACCTCATGATACCTTGGAAAGTGGCCTCCATGTTCCAGTCTTAGAAATATATTTGATTCTCTGCTTTTTCCCCAGCCTCATGTCTCCCCTGGGTCTGGTTATTATACAAATGAAATATGAAACAAGCCTACCATTTTTACACTGACAGAGCCAAAGCTTTCTGTTATCATTTGTATAGCCCATGGGGAAATATCAGAATGGGGATTGATCTTGGCAAAGAGATAGTCCACAGAGGTGGTAGAGTTTAATAAACCTCTGCTATAAAAGACTCATGTTTAAGTTCCATAAAGTCTCAAAGCTCATTCCACCAGGGCTATCTAATCTCATGCCTTCTCAGTTACAAATTAAATTTCCCAGTGTCATTGTGTCTTCTGAATCTATTTTGAATGCGGTAGGAGACGAAGGCCCTTCTTCGGCCCATTCCCTGCATTACAGAATGCCAGGTCCCTTAGGCTAATTACTTTGATATATGTTCGAGAGGAAGTGATGGCTTGGTAATAAATATTATGTAGCCTAGGTGATGCCACTTTTCCAGCACCATGAAAATGATATCGTTCATCTCTTCTTATTTCCATACTTTTTAAGAGAATTCATTGTACTCATGAGACTCACAGAAGAGGAGATACAAAAATAGATTAGGTAGCTCTTTTGGGAAATGATTGCCTCAAAGCTAAACATAGTAGGTTCTAATATAATGCAACTGACTGGTGATTCTGAAAATAATTTGCTAGGAATTCTCTGTGTACGTCTATTTACACAGACATATATGTATAGACATATAGAAAGGAGCACGGATGGCACAATTAAATGCTTGCCTGCTAACCAGTGGGTTGGTGATTCAAGCCCACCCAGTGACTCCATGGAAGGAAGATCTGGCAATTTACTGCCACAAAGTTCATAGCCCATGAGGCAGTTCTACTCCACCTCATCAAAATCAAATTGATGGCCTCTAACAACAATACACGTACATAAGATTAATGACGTGATAAATTATCCCATGACCTTAAATATAGCTTTAGTTTTCACAGCTATGGAAAGATCAGGTTGGACTAGTGACATCTTGGTCCATCTAGTTCTTAAATTCTATGATAAATGATAAACTTCAAGCTAATAGTTGGTCATGCAGTTGCTATGTAAGCTCTCATGTAAATAAACAAAATTTGCAGGCCACCAAACATCATAGTAACAACATTACAAAAATTTTCTCTGGAACCTAGAAAGAAAATAAAACAGGCAGATTTGAGTTATGACCTCTCCCACTGCCCTTTGTTGCAATTAGAAGTGCAAATTGCTTGTTGAATCATGTTTTATTGGGTGGACAGAATCCAATTTCTTCAGTTGTGAGTTCAAAAGTGTTTCTGCAGCAGACTTTGTGAAAAGCACATGTGTAACTGGACCCTACAAATGCAAGTAAATTTCCACTATTCCTTCAGGGAAGTTCAGCCTTCCCTGCCTACACAAGGCCCTCTGTGACAGCTGATGGACTCAGCAGAGCATACAGCAGCAGGTGGAGTGGATCAGAAGGAAAATCATCACACTGACCCTGTGTCCAGGTGAGGGCTCCACAAGAACCCCGTTTACCTCCTGTTTCCCGGATGCCTTCTGAAGTTTTCCCTCTCCAGTAAGTACGACTGTGAGGCTAACATCTTGTTGCCCGAATCAAATATAAGCCCTGCTTCCTCATAGCTCAGGGAGTCATAACTGAGAAACTTCCTCCTGGCCTCAGATACCACCTTCAGAGTTATTACCCTCAGACCAGACTAGCAGGTCTACATTCTTCTCCCTGTCTCTGGAGAAATAAAATTAAGACCTCAGAGAGAAGTAGGAAATTTGGGGGAAGTTTGCTCTGTTTGGTTATCCCATAACCAATTTTAGATGGTTTACTCTGATTACCCTGTGACAAACTTTTGGGTAATTCACACTGTCTGATTATCCTGTGGCAAATCTTGGATACTTTACTCTGATTATCCTGTGACAAACTTTTGGGTTTATTCTGTTCGATTATCCTGTGACAAACTTTTGGGCAGTTCTCATTGTTTGATTACACTGCAACAAATTTAACACCACCATTTCCGTTGCATTCAGGCTACAAAAACCACTAGAAATGTAGCCCAAATGGGATGATTTTTGAGAAGCTATTGTCTCCCAGACATCATGCTTGTCTGCTAATAAAGCATTGAACTGTCTCCCTGTCTCTGAACTTGGCTGTCAGCAACAGGTGGAATGAACTTGCTTAGGTTCAGCAGCACCAGCTCCATGCTCTGCACGTTGCAATAAATTTGCTTTCTCTCTCAGAGCTGTTGTCCAGTTTATTGGCAGAATTCACTTTCTACAGTTTGGCAACAGTGAACGTCATCTGCATATCACAACCTGTTAATGAGCATTCCACCAGGTGATACCAGGTTCTTCATGGTATCTAGACTATATCCAGTTTGTCGGATTATTTGCTCAGCATACAGACTCAATAAGTATGGTGAAAAGATACAGCTCCGATGCACACCTTTTCTGATTTTAAAACACATGATATCTCCTTGTTCTGTTCAAAGACTACCTCTTGGTCTGTGTACAGGTTCTGCATGAGAACAAAGGAATTCCCATTGTTTGCAGTTGTCATGGGTTGAATTATGCCCTCAAAAATATGTTTCAATTTGGCTAAGCCTTGATTCCCATTGTGATTGTCTACCATTTTGTCACCTGGTGTGATTTTCCTGTGTGATGTAAATCCTGCCTCTATGATGTTAATGAGGCCAAGTTAGAATGTTAGGTTAGTGAGACAGGACTTAATATACAAGACTAGATTGAATTTCGAGTCAATCTCTTTTGAGATGTAAACCAGCGAAAGGAGCAGAAAGACAAAGGGATCTCACACTACTGAAAAAGTAGTGCCAGGAGCACAGTACATCCTTTGAACTTGGGGTCCCTGCACTGAGAAGCTCCTTGTCCAGGGTAAGTTTGGTGACAAGAACATTACACTAGAGAGCAGAGAAAGAAAGACTTCTGCTATAACTGGCACCTTGAATTTTTATCTTTAGCCTCCTAAACTGTGACAGAAAAAATTTCTTTGTTAAAGCCATCTTTTAGTCATATTTCTGGTACAGCAGCACTGGATAACTAAGACAGCAAGGTCATCTGTCACTTGTTATGATCCAGATAGTCAAGTACCTTTGTATAGTCAATAAAAACAGAGGTCAACAACTTCTTTGGTGTTCTCTGTTTTCAGCTAAAGTTCATATGACGTTAGCAATATGTCTTGTTCCACATCCCCTTCTAAATGCAACTTGAATTTCTGGTAGTTTCCTGTTAATGCTGTGCTGCAACTGTCCTTGAATTACCGTCAGCAAACTTTTACTCGTGTGTGATATAAACCATATTGTTTAATAATTTATGCCTTCTGATGGATCATCTTTCTTTGGAATGGGCACACATAGGAATCTTCTAGTAGGTTGGTCAAGTAGCTATCTTCCAAATTTCTTGACGGAGAGCAATAAGTTCTTCCAGTGTGGTATCCATTTGTTGAAACATCTCAACTGGTATTTCATCAATTCCTGGAGCTAATGTTTCAGTGCAGATTGGACTTCTTCCTTCAATACCAGCAGTTATTGATCACATGCTACCTTCTGACATGGTTGGACTTACCAATTAATTCTTTTTTCATACAGTAACTCTATTTCTTCTATTTTCTTTTGACGTGTTCTGCATCATTCCACATTTTGTCCATAGAATCCTTCAATATTTCAACTTGAATTTTTTCTTCAATTTTTTTCAGCTTGAGAAATGCCAAGTGTCTTCTTCTCTTTCGGTTTTCAATCTCAGGGGCTTTATGTACCTTATTATAATACATTACCTTGTCTTCTTAAGTTGTTGTTTGAAACTTTTTAGCTCCTTTATCCTTTCTTCCATTTGCTTTGCTGCTCTATGTTTAAGAGCATGTTTCAGAGTTTTTTCTAACATTCATTTTGGTCTTTTCTTCCTCTCTTGTCTTTTTAATGACCTTTGGCTTTCTATGTGTCTGATGTTCTTGATGTCATACACAATTTGGTCTTTTGTTACTAGTGTTCAGGTCATCAGATCTATTCTTCAGAAGGTCTGTAAGTGCAGATAAGATACACTTAAGGTCATACTTAGACTCTCATGGACTTCTTTTAGTTTTCTTCAGCTTCAAATTGAATTTGCATATGAGCAATTTATGGTCTGTTATGAACCTGGCCTTTGGCTTTGTTCTAACTGGTGACATTGGACTTTTCCATACTCTCTACAGATCTAGACAGTTTGATTCCTGGCAAGGTCCATGGGTGTAGTGACTGTCTATGTTGTTTAAAAAGGTATTTGCAATGAGTATACCATTGGTCTTACAAAATTTTATCATGTGATATTCTGTTTTGTGTCTGTTATCAAGGCCATGAATTGCAATTACTGATACTTCTTTGTTTCCTACTTTTGCATTCCAATCACCAATTAACGTGCCATGATTTTATGTTTCCTCAATTTTAGATTGCATAAGTTGATGGAAATCTTCAGTTCCTTTATCTTTGCCATTAGTAGCTGGTGTATAAATTTGAATAATGGCCATATTAACTGTTCTTCCTTTTAGGCACGCAAATAACAACCTATCATCAACAATGTTGTACTTCAGGATAGATCTTGAAGTGTTCTTTTTGACAGTGCGGGTGATGCTGTTGCTCTTCAGTTTGTCATTCCTTCCATTGCAGTTTATGTGACTTTTTGATATGAAATTGCCAATACCATTCTGTTTCATTTCCCCAATGCCTGAGGTATCAGTGTTTCTGTGTTCCATTTTCTTTTGACTAGTTCCAATTTTGCCATATTTATGCTTCATGGATTCCGTGTTCAACTATTCATGTATATTTTCAGGGTTTTTTTTTTTTTTTAATAGTTTGAGCCGTGTCTCATTAGCAAATGAAGGTCCTGAATGCTTCAGTCCATCCATGTCTTCAAAGTATCTTCCAACACGAGGGGCTTATCTTCCAGCACTATATCAGACAATATTTTGCTGCTATTCATAAAGTTTTCACTGACCAGTTTTTTGTTGTTGTTGTTGTTTGTTTAAACAAGTGGATCCCTCGGTCTTTTTTACTAGTCTGTCACCCCAGAAGCTCCACTGAAACCTGTCCACATTGATGACCCTGCTAGTATTCAAAATACTAGTGGCATGACTTCCAGCATCACAGCACCATGCCAGCCACCACAGAATGACAAACTGACGGACAAGCTTTTATTAATGGTATCACTGCTAGACTACTTCTGGCATCTATACAAACCAACATCTGAGAGTGCCAGCAGTGCTGCTTTTACCCACAATGCTGTGCTAATGTTATGTCACATGGGGCAGCAGCCTTACTCACCCCCAAAAAGCCATGGGAAAGGATCTGTATTTATGACTTTTGATTTAATAACAATGCACCCAAATCTAGATGCCTTGTCTACATGTGTAAGTCATACACATTCAGCATTTTAAACTCTACCCAGTCTTTGCTTTGAAAAGTCACATGATTTTGATTTAAAACCTCCAAGAATAATAAGTAATAACGTCGAAGCCCTTGTTCAGCTTGCACTCACAGGGTAAATAAAGGTCTTTCTGAAAGCTGTATTCTAAAAGTAAGGTGTTCAGTTAGAGGTTGAGCTAGATAACTTTTGAATTTCTTTGATTTGGAAGTGACTAAATGTTCCTTGGAAAAATAGAAATTTGCCCCAGTCACCAATTTAGGAAATCTGTTCCACTGACCACTTGGACACTTTAGTGAGTTTGGAACACAGTGTCCTGAGTGAAATTTTATTACTAATTGCCAGACAGAAAGACCCAAAACACACTGTCTACTACTTCAGTCCCCTAGATTGTACTTTCCAGAATAGAAACACAGATAACATGTGATCTGTGTTCCTGGTATCTACTTTAAGAAGATTTAGGAGAGGAAAAAATAAGGCCTAAAATAGAAGAAAGGATCTTAGTATTACCTTAATACATGTCCTTGTTTTAAGTCTTAGCTTTCTTATGTGTGAAATGAAGGAGATTTCTAATTCCATTCCAGTGTTCTTTTTCTTCCCCATTTCTATACTGAGGCTGCAAAGGAATGGGCTAGAGTTATTTCTGAGAAAACAAGTAGATGTGAAGTAGTTTTTCAAATAAGACTGGACAAAACAAGTTGTTGAGTTGATTCTGACTCATAGAGACTCTGTGTGTTATAGAGTGGAACTACTCCATAGGTTTTTTTCTTGGTTATAATCTTAAAAGAAGCGGATTTCCAGGACTTTTCTTCCATGGTACCTCTTGGTGAATTCAAGCTTTCAAACTTTAGCTCAGCAGTCCAGTGCAAACCATTCGTGCCACAATAAGTAGAGGATTCATATTCTGATCTTCAAGGTAAAACTCGTTAAAAGTAGTTTGTCTTAAACTAACTGGTCAGAGAAATGCTCTTCCTTACCCTTCGGTTAGCTGAAGGGGCTTCCCCATTCAGCAAGTGTTACAGTGGGGAACAGCTTTGCTTGCAACTGAGAGAAGCTCTAAATATTTTTAGAGTCTGGCTCTTTCTTAGCCTTACTGGTAATGCTTTGTATGTGTGTGTGTGTGTGTGTGGGTGGGTGGTTGGTTATATACACCAAACACACTCCTTTGCACTATCCATAATATCCATTTATAAGAAATAGAAAAGCAGAGGTTTTGCTTCACTTACCATCTACATGGACTGCCTGGTGGGTATAAATCATTAATGAATGCTAAGGAAAATGCTGAAGCTTTAAAAGTTCACTCAGAAACACCTCAGAAGAAAGGTCTGATAATCTATCTCCAAAATACAGCCGTGGAAAGCCCTACTTTGAGACACACGAGGTTGACATCAGTCAGAACCAACTCTCCGGTACCTGGTACTAGTCCTATCTGCGTGCCTAACATTCTGGGGTCTGGGCCTGTCTGCTAGCATGTTCGAAAGACACTAACTCAACATTTCCTGAACCAAATTTCCTTCCTTTTTCACTTGCTTCCTTTCTTCTTTTTCACACACGCTTTTGTCTCTGTGTTTCAGTCATAGTCACACATACCACCACACAATCTAGGTAGAAGTGGAGGAGCAGCTTTGACAAATTGCTCTTCTTCAGCCCCTGTGTTCCATCCAATGTAAAGTTCCTTCAGGTTCACCACCTAGAAGTCTCTCGGATATGTGGACTCCTTTTCATCTTCATAGTCACCGTTCTCCCACACTCACCATCCTACCTCGTGTAAACAACTCTAGTGTCCACCTGGTACTCTCCCCTCATTCATTCTTCTCAGTGCTTTCAGAGGGAGTTTTTAAAAAGCAAACTCTACTAAAAACCTTTCAAAGCCTTCGTGTTATCCTTAAAATGAGGAAGACCATTTCCAACATGGTCCATGTGGCCTTGTGTGGTATGGACTCTGTTGAGCTCTCCAGTGTCATCTTGCATTACTCCTCGCCCACCTGCTTCCCATCTCAGGGTCCCAGCCACAGTGTGCTCCTAGGAGCTCCTCAGCCATGCCCTGTATCATTTGCTTCCAGGTTTTGACCTGTGATGCTGCTTTCCTGCCACAGTTTCCCTCCCACATCTTTGTTTCAATGCTACTTGCCTGGGGAAGCCTGCACTGAGCTCTCAAGTTGCACTAGAGGTGCCTGTTCTACCCTTTGACAGCTTCTGGTGGATTTTCTTCATAATATCTACAGTCAGTAAGTCAGTACTTGTGTAACTATTCAGTCAAAGAATGGTTCCTTCCTTAGTAAGTTAAGGGCAAGGTTTGAGGCTGACCTCGGTCATTGCTGCAGTGTCTAGCAAGATGCTTTGTTTAAAACCAGCTCTCAAGAATACCTGTTGTAGTAGATTGTATTGTGTCCCCCCAAAATGTGTGTCAACTTGGCCAGGCCATGATTCCCTTTAGTGTGTGGTTGTCCACCGTTTTGTGACGCACTTGGCTTTTGCTTTTTTTTTTTTTATACATTGTAAATCCAAATCCGTATGATGCTAATGGGACAAGATTTGAGGCAGTTATGTTAATGAGGCAGGACTCATGTATACGATTATGTTTCATCTTGAATCAGTCCCTTGAGGTCTAAAAGAGAGAACTAAGAGGGACTTCATACTACTAGGAAAGAAGTGCCAGGAACTAAGCACATCCTTTGGATCCGGGGTTGCTGCAGTGAGAATATCCTAAACCAGGGGAAGATGAACAAAGGTCTTCTACTACAGCCAATGAAAAGAACTCCTCTGGAGCTGGCATCCTGAATTTGGCCTTCTAGCTTCAGGCTCTGAGAAAATAAAATTTTCTTTGTTAAAGTCATCCACTTGTGACGTTTCGGTTAAAGCATCACTAGACAACTAAGATACCTGTTAAATGAATTTTAAAAAGCTCTTGATGTGCTCTTAAATTTGTTAATCTATTTCTAGAGATAACTGTGAATTATAGAAAACAGGTCTACTAACAAACACTTTCATTATGTATCAGTGTGGTTAACACTTTCAAGTGAATGATATTCCTTCCACCTAAAGAGATTTTGACCAAAATAGTCATGTCAGAAGCTCAACTGGGATACAGATAATAAACAGTTTGAAAGACTTCGTGTTTCTCATTTATTTACATAAAAACTGTAAAATTCTTAATTTTATCAGTATGCATAGTTTTGCAGTGCTTCACTCTCTGTGAAGGGAAGTGGAATGTAAAAACTATGTCACTCTAAGTGGTTGCCAAAAGACCTTGAGATAAGAAGATTAATGAAAAGTAGGGGACAGACTTCAAATGTTTGTAATGCTCAAGGGTAGAAGAGGTAATAATTTTCTTCAGCAGAAAGGCAAAAGTAGGACAAAGGAGCTGAAATGATACAGATCTAGATTTCAGCTCAAGGAGCCAGACTGGCACAAAGTTAAGAGCTTGGCTGCTAACTGAAAGGTTGATGATTTGAACTCACCCAACAGCTCAAGGGAAAAAGACCTGTTGATCTGCTCCCGTAAAGATGACAGCCTAGGAAACCCAATGGGACAGTGGTGCTCTCTCACACGGGGTCATTAGGTGTTGAAAATCCACTCGGCAGCACCTAATAACAACAATAAGCAGTTTCAGTTCAATTAAAAAGGAGATTTTTAACAACCTACAATGGACATTCAGCAATGAAATGGGCCATTTCTTGAGCTAGGAGTTACCTCGCAAAGTCAGGGATGCTGTAGAAGAGATTTCTGTCTGGTTCTGGGAAGCCTTCATAAATGTCTGTTTCTGAGGTAGAATTCCAACAAAAGGGAGTAGCCACGTAGGGCTCTGTTTAATACCTAGAATGTCCATCTATAATCCAGATCTTCTTGAAGGTCTCCACTTAACTGATGAAGTTAAGTTATGATCTGGATCAAATCCATTTTTGTGAACATAGCTAACTCTTGAAAATCTTTGAGAAACTAAAGAATATCGAGTTAAAACATACCAAACGGAAACCATTTGAGAAACATTAGCATATAGTAAAATGCATGACTTTTTAGAAAAATGGGCTATTTTATGATTAATTGCTCATGTTTCAGATGAGAACTGTATTTCCTATCTAGTTATTTTGCCAATATTTGATTATAGTGAGACAAATTATAGATAGACTAGCTTGCTTTTTTAATGAGCTGGATGTGCTTTCTAATGAAATTGCTAAACTGGTAATAAATTGTACGTTGGGTACTTAACTGTTCTGCAATTCTGTCTTTTCATTTGCTTTCTTCATCACACAGAAGAAATCAGAATTGACTTCAAGTTGAATAGTGAATCAAAACTGTTAGTTTTTCTAAGAATTTGCCTGTATCATGGACTTAGCTTACCCTTTATCAGGAATTTAGTCTCTAGAGGATATAATGAATCTCACTATTTATTTTTATCATCAAGTTCAAATTATCTTCACATTTTTGAATTACACACATGGTCTTTATCACACATGCCTTATCTTGTAGTTTATGACAGAACTTAATTTTAAGCTTAATATTCATAACAAGATCTATTACATTTTTAAATTCCTCTACATCACTACATCATGTAAATCTGCTCAGAACCTCCAATTATCATCTTGGTGACAATTCAATCTCAGTTGAGTTTGGGGGTTCCCCCTCTACTAGGATGCAAGGGAAATTCATGCATTCTACATAGAGATCAAAGGAGGAATCGCTTCAAGAGCATACTTGGCTTGGAAAGACATTCTTCAACTTGTAAAATCCACCGTGTCATTGGGATAGTTGAGAATTTCATAGTGCCACAAAATCAGAGTGTAGGGAGATCCTTAGACCATGATGGAAGCCATCCTGACCACTGCTCTTTCTTATATGCTGTGGCCATATTCATTCTTTCTCTATCATTTATTGTCAGTGCTGCTTGAGACCAACTTGATGATGGCCTTGAGGAAACTCCAATCCTCTGACCACAGACATTTTTTCTGGGACCTTAGATACTGTTCGCAAGGCCTCTGTCCTCTCCGACAGTTTTTATCGTTGTCGCTTGCTGCTGTTGAGCAGACCCCAAGCACCACAGAACAAAACGCTACCCAGTCTAGAACCATCCCGTGATGAGTTACAGCTAAACTGCAATGATCTATAAGCTTTTTACTGAGTGGTTTTCAGCAGTAGATTACTAGGCTTTTCTTCCTGGTATGTATTAGGAAGTTCTGCTAAAATGTGTCCAGCATCATAGCAACATGCAAGCCTCCACGGACAGATTGGTGGGGGCTACACATGAGATGGAAACCCTGGCAGCATAGGGGTTAAGTGCTACAGCTGCTAACCAAAAGGTCGGCAGTTCAAATCTGCCAAGCACTCCTTGTAAACTCTATGGAACAGTTCTACTCTGCTTTATAGGGTCACTACGAGTAGGAATCTATTCAACGGCCTTTTTTTTTTTTTTTTTTTTTTTTTTTTTGTGGATGAGATGCGTCTCCTGAGAATCTAATGCATCTCTTACATTTGTTGTTGGGTGCCACTGAATCATTTCCAACTCTTGGTAATTCCATGTGGCAAAGTAGAACTGCCCTGTGTTTTCCTAGGCTGGAATTTTTCGCTGTAGATGCACCAGGTCTTCCGCTCCACAGAGCGGCTGGTTGGTTTGAACCAGCAGCCTTGCAGATAGCCCCAGGCTCCATCCCGCCACCGGGGCTCCTGTTTCCTGTAGAGCGGGTGAACATTCCGCTACTGAACCGCCAGCGCTTCTACAAGCATGCTGAAAAAACATACACCTGGGTATTTTCCAGCTGCAAATATTAGTCAAATACTGAACTCTTCTTTGAGGCCTAGAGAACCTTTAATACATACACCTTTCGCCACTCTTTTTCATCCTTCTTTTTTCAAGCTTTTTTGTTCCATTCCATTCACTTTCGAGGTGATTCAGCCTAATTCTTCACTTACAGACTAGAATTTAAAACACAGTTTATATTGTCCAGATGATGAAGATTGCAGACAGCATAAATCATGCCCTCTTTTTCACATGTATTCTTAGAACATGATATTTATTTTTATTAATTTGCTTTGCCACTTACTTTGTGCATGCTTTAATTATTCACCCTGTTATGTGTTTATACATGTTTGCATGTCTCATTTACTCACTCATTCATGTGAATTAGTAACTATTTTATGTACACTGTTGTACGTTTCACTCTTACTAAATTCTGGATTTCTTACAAAGAAAGAGTTCATCTCATATATCAATGTGTCAGTCGTCAAAGCTAGTGCAGGGACACGCAAACTGCACTCAGTTAAGTGCTGACTGAATTAACTAATTGTTTTTCAGTGAAGGCCCACATCTCCTTTCCTTCAGGCATTAGCTTGAACCTACAGTTTTGAATGGAGGTCTAAACTGTTAGTTTAACTGGGACTTGTGTGACAAGGATGATTGTCTGAGCCTGTGGGTGTGTGTGTCCCAGGGGTTATATATATGAATGGGTATGAGAAAAATTATTATATGTGCATGTATTTATATCTATGTTATTTGATTTTCTGGTTTCTGATGTTCCTTCTATCTTTTATTTACCTTAAATTGATTGAATTATCCAAGTATTAAATGTAAATATTGAATTAGATAACCTCGATTCAAATAGAAACCCTGATGGCATAGCAGTTACCTGCTACAGCTACTAACCAAAAGGTTGGCAATTCAGACCCACCAGACCCTCCTTGGAAACCCTGCGGGGCAGTTCTGCTTTGTCCTATGAGCATGCTAGTAGTTGCATTTGACTTAATGACAATGGGTTTGTTTGGTTTAAATATTGTAGTATTTTGAGTAATTATTTATCTGCAGTTCTGGATTGGAGTAGGGGAGCCGGAACCGATTCTATTCACTCCCTGTCACCAAATTCATGTGTAGGGACTTTTCTCTCCAACAATTAATGAAGTATCCTTAATCCTTACTCAGTTTTTTTTGGACTGACTCTTTGCTATTGTGGGGCATTGTGTATGTGTGCCTAAGAATTTGTGTTGGCATGTGTGTGGGTGTTGAAAAGAAGCCATCTACAAGGACAAAGTCACATGGATTGCTATGGGCCTTGGAGATAGATAGTCACTAGTTATGTTGAGCAGCTCCCTGGAGATCCCTGCTATGGGAAAAATAGACGAATGCAGCAAATGAGTGCAGACAAAGGCTCTCACCTGCATGAAGACCAGGATTGCTGTGCACAGTGACTCAGCTTCATTAACAGGAGTGATACCTCTTTCATGGTCCCTTAACGAACCCATCCCTCTTTCTTATCCTCATGGTCCATATGTATAGACTTGTCTCCAGGGACTATGGGGGCTACTCACTCATCTTTGTTTCTCTTTGGCATTCACTTTGACATTTCCTATTTATCTGATGAGATCCCTTCATCCTTTACTTTGCATGATCTTTACCTTTTGAGCTCTCCATTAAATGGACATGATCGCCTTAACGGGCTTCTTCTTGTGGAAACAAAAGCAGGGAAGATGATGCTGTGTGTGTGTGTGTGTGTGTGTGTGTGTGTGTGTGTGTGTGTGTGTGTGTGTGTAAATTTCCTTCTGAGCCCACCATGGGAAATGCAAAGTGACCTGAGTAAATACATAAAAAAATATGGCCTGGCCACACAACATAGAGATTCTACATTTTTTCCATAGTCCACATGGTTGCTACTGTAACCATGTTGTTGATGGTTGGTGTGGGATAAGCTCTGATGCATGGTGGCTTCATGTATAACAGAACGAAACACATTCTTTCGTTCATCATCTTCATGATTATCATCCTTTGTGGCTTGAGTCTTTGGTGTGGCCACTGTACATTCTGAGTGCCTTCAAACCTAGGGGACTCATCTGCTAGAACTACATTGGACAATGTTTTGTTGTGATCCATAAGATCATCACTGGTTAATTTTCAGAATTTGGCTGCTAAGCCTTTCTTCCTAGTCTGCCTTAGTCTGGAACCTGTTGAAACCTGTCCACAATGGGTAACTCTGCTTATATTTGAAATACTGGTGGCAAAACTTGCAGCATCATAGTAATACACAAGCCATCATAATATGACAAATTGACAGACAGGTCATGGATGGCTCATATTGCTCTTTAATAATTATATATTTTTCATTGCATAAAATATACTCTATTTGGAAGTGTGCAAGTACATAGCAACAATGGGTCACAGTGCCTTCCAGGAAGCCCAAGATGACCCTCCTCAAAAAAAAAAAAAGATCAAAACGAAGTACTTACAGTTCTGTTTTAAGTCATCAGTGTTGCTGAACAGAAATGAATGAAACTCATTGAGTGAGTCGACACTGTAAGCCCATCACACACTCAACTATGTTCATCTCCTTACCGTCTCATCAAGAGTAATAAAGGAGAAATGACACTGAGGTAGCACCACTCCAGAGCCATACAGATGATCCCTCAAAGGAGCACAACCAGTTCTGTGTATGTATTTTTGGTGCCAAATACTGTTTTCTCATACAGACGGAAGTGATTCACTGTGCTGTACAATGTTAAAACACAGGCAAAAAGTCAAGCTTAACAAAACAAAACAACTTTAGGATGTATGTTCATAGAAAGATCATTTTCTCATTTTGAGGAACAAAAACATGTCCCTTCATGAAGAATGTAAATTTTGGTGGTATTCAATTAAAATCATGAAAAAAATTTTTGAACAATCTGAAGGAAAAGCAGATACTCAGACGACAACTTCTTTTATTATATTTGTTTCTCTTTTCCATCTTTTTTCAGGCGTCTTGCCTTTCTTTATGCTTCATTCATGTTTCTTCCTCTTGTTCTAGCGCATCCGTAAAGTCACCTCTTTTAACTTTAATGTTCTCTTCCTCTCCCCATTCTTACTCTCTCTTCCTCCTGTTGGCTATCCTTAGATGATCCCTGGGCACTGGGATGCAGTTTTGGTGACCATTTACCAACTTTATAATTTGTCTCTGTCCCAACTATTCTTTCTAGCTTTTTAACTCTCAGCCCTGCAATTGATGATAAATTCTATGAAATGGTGTGAAACCTTGTGGCTAAGGAAAGTGTCTGTTTCTGAAAGTATTTTCCAGAAAATGTGACTCAGTTTATTTTATCATTTCATTATATTGTAGAATTATAAAATATATTTTTAGCACACACTTTTAGTTACAGGAACAGTAGGGGCAGTCAAGATGTGTTGCACAGGATGTGTTCAACGGCAGTCAACTGAAAATACCACACTGCATTAATTGGAGGCTTTTGTGACTCTCTATGGGTATAATCAGATCCCTGTGTCTGTCGTACAGCCTATCACGTGACCAAAAGACTGAGGCTGATTCATTACTGATTTTTGTATCAGATCTGCAAAAGGACAGACTAAGAACAGGGCACACTTCCACCCATCTGGACACATTTCACAGGTGAGTTTCTCAGCTTCTCACCTTATCAGGCAGGTAAGAGTATGCTTCTGTTATTTGTCAGCCCTGACAGTTAGCAAAGGGCAAACAGATTATCACTTCCCAGAAGCTTTTAGTCAAACTGTAGAGCCAAAAATGATTCCTGCAAGAGTGAACCATGTAGAAATGTTTCTTTAAACTTAGCTAAAGGATGTAGTGTGAGACTGATGACACACTGTCTGTGTTGGGACAATGAGATTTCTTAAGCTTTTGAGTTATGGCCACTCCATGTATGGAATAGAATTGTCCCACAGAGTTTTCAAGGTTGTGACCTTTTAGAAGCAGTTTGCTGAACCTGTCTTTCAAGGTGTCTCTGAATGGGTTTGAACTGCCAACCTTCTGATCAGTAGTCTAGAGCTTAACCACTTGTCCTGTCTAAGGACTCCCTGTTCATGTTGTTGTTGATGTTAGGTACTGTCGAGTCGATTCCAGCCCATAACCATCGTGTGTACAACAGAATTGAACACTGCCCTGTCCCGTGCTATGCCCACAGTTGTTTTTATACTTAAGCCCATCGTTGCAGCCACTGTGTCAATCCATTTTGTCAAGGGTCTTCCTCTTTTTCACTGACCCTCCACTCTACCAAGTCTGATGTCCTTCTCCAGGAATTGATATCTCCTGATAAATGTCCAAATTATGGGAAACATGGTCTTGTTGAGGTCCTGAAGCTGATTAGACCCTAAGTGACCCGATTTGGGTTTTGAAGAAAGTCCAGTCTCCTGACAGGTGGCAAAGTGAGCCCCCCTCCAATGCATGCAACCTTTTTGGCAGCAAGGTTTTATGAAGGGAAGTTTTGTTAAGTGAAAGTACATTTTGAAGAGTGAATGGATTAATCTCCAAGAGTGGAGAAAAGACCTGGTACAGATTTGGGGGCTCCTTTTTATACTTTGGCAAGGGAGGAGGGTGGTGACATTGTTCTCGATGCGTGTGTGCATGTGGTCACATAGCCAGGAGAGCTGTTGTGTCCTTATCTCAACAATCAGGAAGGAAGCATCCTATTTATGAATACCTTTCCCAAATTAACCTTGTCATTTCTAATTGTCATGAAAGAGTCATCTTAAGTGTTATTACCATTCCCAAGCTTCAGTCAGTGGTGACCAGACTCCCTAGCTAATCCTGTCAGTGTTGCCATCTTCGCTTCCAAGGAGCACTCTGGTTGTAATTCTTCCAGAACAGATCTGTTTGTTCTTTTTGCAGTCCATGGTACATCCAATATTCTTCTCCAACACCACAGTTCAAAGGCATCAGTTCTACTGTCCTCCTTCTTCATTATCCAGCTTGTGCATGCATATGATGCAACTGAAAATCTCATGGCTTTGGTCAGGGATACCTTTGTCTTCAAGGTGACATCTTGACTTTTCAATACTTTAAAGAGATTCTTTGCAGCAGATTTTTCCAGTACACTGCGTCTTTCGATTTCTTGACTGCTGCTTCCATGGGCACTGATGGTAGAAACAAGTTAAATAAAATCCTTGACAAATTCAATTCTTTATTCATTTATCACAGTGTTGATTATTGGTCTGGTTGTAAGGATTTCTGTTTCCTTGATGTTGTGGTATAATCCATACCGAAGGCTGTGGTTTCTGATCCTCATTAGTCCATGTTTCAAATCCTCTTCCAGCAAACAGGGTTGTGTCATCTGCATAACACAGGTTGTTAAAGAGTCTTCCTGCAATACTGATACCTGCTTCTTCTTTATATAGTCCAGCTTCTCAGATTATTTGCTTGGCATACAGATTGAAAATGTACGGTGAAAGGATACGAACCTGACACATACCTTTTCTGACTTTAAACCATGCAGTGTCTCCTTGTTCTGTTCTCGCAACTGCCTCTTGATCCGTGTACAGATTCCTTAAGAGCACAATTGAGTGTTCTCGAATTCTCATTCTCTTCAGTGTTATCCAGAATTTGTTATGATCCACACAGGTGAATGCCTTTGCACTGTCAGTGAGATACAGGTAAACCTCTGTCTGATATTCCCTGCTTTCAGCTGAGATCCGTTTGACCTCACCAGTGATGCCCTTGGTTCCACGTCCTCTTCTGAATCTGGCTTGAATTTCTGGCAGTTTCTTGTCAATATGCTGTTGAATAATCTTGAGTAAAATTTTACTTGCCTGTGATATTAATGATCTTGTTCAATAATTTCCTCATTCTGTTGTTATCACCTCTCTTGGGAATAGACAGAAATATGTATTTCTTCCAGTTGGTTGGCCAGGTAGCTGGCCTCCAAATGTCTTGGCATAGATGAGCGAGCACTTTCAGTGCTGCATTTGTTTATGGAAACATCTCAAATGATGGTCCATCAATTCCTGGGGCCTTACTTTTTGAAATGCCTTCAACGCAGCTTCAACTTCCTTTAGTGCTATCAGCTCCTGATCATATGCTACCTGTTGAAATGTATGAACATCAACCAGTTCTTTCTGGTATATTCTTTCCATCTTCCTTTGCTTATTCCTGAGTCATTTAATGTTTTCTCTGTAGAATCCCTAGCTATTGCCCCTCAAGGCTTGATTTTTTTCCTTAAGTTTCTTCAGCTTGAGAAATGAAGAGTGTGTTCTTGCATTTTGGTCTTCTATTTCCAGCTCTTTGCAAGTGTCATTATAATACTTTGTTTTCCCAAGCTACCTCTTGAAGTCTTCTGTTCAGTTCTTTTACCTTGTCATTTCTTTCTTTTGTGTTAGCTAGTTGATGATCAAAAGCAAGTTTCAGAGTCTCTTCCGACATCCAGTTTGGTCTTTTGTTTCTTATCCATCTTTTTAATGACCTCTTGCTTTCTTTATGGATGATGTCTTTGATTTCTTCCAAATCTCACTTGGTCTTTGGTCATTAGTGTTCAACACATTAAGTTTGTTCTTGATGGTTTCTAAACTTACGTGGATATACTCACAGTCATACTTTGGCCCTTGTGGACTTGTTCTAATTTTCTTCAATTCCAATTTCAACTTGTATATGGGCGACTCATGGTTTATGCTGCTGTCAGCACCTGGTCTTGTTCTGACAGCTGATATTGAACTTTTTTCCATCATTTCTTTCCACAGATGTGGTTGGTTTGATTCTTGTGTATTTCACGTGGTGAGGTCCACGTGTATAGTCACTATTTATGTTGATGAAAAGAAGTATTTGCAACAAAGAAGTCATTGGTCTTGCAAAATTCTATTATTTGATTTCAGGCATCATTTCTGTCATCACAGCTATGTTTTCTAACTAGCAATCCTTCTTCTTTGTTACCAACTTTTGCATTTTAATCACCAGTAATTATTGGTGCACGCTAATGGCATATTCAATCAATTTTGGATGGCAAAAGCTGATAAAAAGTCTTAAATTTCTTCAGGTAAGGCCAAAGATGAACTACTAAAAGTATTATTTTCTTTTTATCTCTCTATATAGTAAACTTTTAACAAATGCATTTTGAAATGATAAATGGATAGTTGAAAAGATGTATTTTATATTTTGCAAAAGAAAAATCTCTTATATTTACACTGTATATTGTACAATTTAATTTTATTCTGAGAATTCCTAAGGTAAGCAGAGAAGTTATTACTGTCTCTGTTCTATGAATGCACATTTGTTTGATCTTCTCCTAATGCAAGGTATTAAATGATAAAGAACCAAACCAAAATTCAGATTTTCTGACCCATAATTCAGTGTTTCCCTATTATGGTAGACTCTGAATCTATTAGGAAATAGAGAGGTTGTATGTATATTGATATCATAAGCACATAAAATTCTTGTACAATGACATTTCGGTAAATTTAAGTTCTTTAAAAAGTTAAGGTTTAATAATAGATAACATGCGGAAGTACTTAAAAATATTTGAGATATTTTAATTCATCAAACATAAAAACCAAACCCATTGCTATTGAATTGACTTGAACTCATACAGGATAGAGGAGAACTGCCCTACTGATTTTTTTCCAAAGAATACCTGGTGGATTTCATCTGATAAACTTTTTGGTTAGTAGCTGCAACTCTTAACAATTATTCCACCAGGGTTTCCACCAAACATAAATGAATACAAGAAACTGTGTAAGCTTCATCTTTCCAACCTAAATTGTGGCCTTTTTTCTTGTCAGGAAATGGGGGGGGAAAGTTAAGTATATGTAAATATAAGCTATAGGTCTTGAAAATGAATGTAAGCCAAAATTCAACCTAGATTAGAATACTTTTGAAAGCAGAGACTCTGATAATTTAGCTACAGTTTTCTGTGGTCTCTTCAGCTGGATCTCAAAATGTCAGCGCTGGCATGCTACGTTAAAAAGAAAATAAATTAGAACAACAACAGCCAAAAAAAAAAATCAGGAATAAAAACAAGTGCCTCTCTATAATAAATGGCACGTAACTGTCAGGGATGTCCTTTCTTTTATCTTTCTATACTTCAGTTTATATTTATTAACAGCTTTTAATACCAGTCTTTGTTTGTACTATAGTCCATAAACTAAAGCATGGTTTTATTTGTATAATTTACTGTTCTCCATTTTTATTGTTGTTGCATATGTTTGATGTGTTGGCTTCAAAAATGAGGCATCACGTAGGTAAGCAATTAACACCCTCCTGTAAGGTTTCTTCAATACAGAGAAGAATGGAGCATTTTTCATCACGTAAGGAATAGAGAGAGATAAAAAGAAAATGATTCTTTTCTTTTAGATGTAGAGGAGATGTGATGTGATTAACAGCATTATAACCATAATGTAATTGGTTCTGAAGCATTTGACAAGATATAGACTCTTAAATGATGACCTAAGTGAGCTGTAATTTGGAGGTTTAAATCCTTGTTTCTGCCTGTGGTAGAGAGTCAATTGTAAGGCTCAAGTAGTGTGCTTTATAGTCACAGCAGGTGGACTATTAAAGTAGAATCAACAGATTTTGTATGAATAATGATTTCTATCTGAATAAAAGAATGACAACATTTCCAATACAGGAATATGCATGTCCACTAAAAAATTATCTACATGGGTCAGGCAGTTAAGAGGCTTCTGCTGTATTAACAAAAAAATCCTTTGGATTTAGATTTATTTTTTGATTAATCTTTCTGATGTACAGACACAATTGAATTTTGTATTTTAACATGTTTTATAGGGTCACTATGAGTCAGAATCAACTTGATGGCGGGGGACTTGTTTTGGTTTACATATGTCAGAAAATCTTGGTGGCTTAGTGATTATTTGCTACACCTGCTAACCAAAAGTTTGGCAGCTTAAATTCGTCATGTTGCCTTAGGCTGGGTTTTCCAAGAAAGCAAAACTAGAAACATGTATATGCACAAGGAAAGATTTATATATAAAGGAGATAGCTCACCCAGTTGCAGAAGCTGAACATTCCAAGTCCTGGTACAAGCTTCACGTGGCCACGGGAGCTGGTGAACCCAAGGTCAGCAGGTCAGAGACCAGGGTTCTAGACCACCGATTCTGTAGGTTGGCAGATGCGAAGCTGGCGGCGAGATTGAGCTGCAGAGGTGGGCTAACCCAGGATTGGTAGGTCAGGAAACAGGACTCTCAAGCGCTGGCTGTAAGGGTTGGTGATTCTGACCAGGAATCAGATGCCAGGAACCAGATGCCAGAAGAGAGCAGGAGCTGCGTGAGCAGACCGACAGTAGTTTGTGGAAAGCAGAGAGATGAGAGCTGAGGGGCAGGAAGCCACCACAGGCCCTGCCCTGCCGCTTGATGCAGGAGCCAAAGGTAGAGTATCCAAGTTGACATAATCCTGACCACCACACACCTGTACCTTTGAAACTCTATGGGGCAGTTCTACTCCGTGTATATGGTCTCTACTAGTAGAAATCAACTCAGTGGCAATGGCTAGGTTTTTGGTTCTTTATAGATGTCAAAGGAGTGCCTGGCGGATTTGAACTGCTATCCTTTTTGTTAGTAACTGTAGCATGTAATCACTGTGCCACCAGAATTTCCAATCCCACTGAAGACCTAGGGAATTGCTTTCAGAATTCACAACTGCTTTTCAGTTTGGGGGTGGAAATTTCAGATGTTTGGTAATCCATCACAGAGGTTATGAAGTTGTAGGACTTTTTTCTGAATTCAACGTATTTATTCTTCCATTTATTTAAAACTTAATCTTATGACATTGTCTGAAGTCATGCGATATTTTCATGTTTCCAAATTTTCACTCAGATAAGGGGAGAACACTGGTTTTTCTCCCTGAAGGAGGATGAGGCTAAAATGAGTTAAATGGCAGAAAAGCCAGCATGAAATACAAGATAATGAAGTTTAAGTTTCACTTTAGAAATTGAAAACCAAGCAGTGTACCTAGTGGGAACATTTAACACATAGGAGGACAAAGTCATTCTGAGGGAGTTTAATCATCTCCGCCTCCCACATTCCTTCTTCTCATGTCTACTTAGAAGAACAACGATAGGACGTTCAGAGTCCTAACGACGTTCCCCCGGGCCCACTGGACCACTGCTCCCCGTGAGTCCCCAGTCTGTCTCACTTACCAACAGGCTGAGAGTTCTGTCATTTGCCTGCTTTGCTGATTGAAGAAACTCTGTCTCTGGTGGTGAAGGCAGTAGATTTCCGCTTACTCAACTACTGAGGAACATGGATGAGAGAGGAATCAGACACTTAGCTAACACTCCAGGTGGTTTTACAGCAACCAGTAGCTTGAGAAAGGCCATGGTGAGAGCTCAAGAAGCAGAATGAAGAAGTTCAAATGGAGTCCTTGTTGTAATGATTTGAAATGCTGTGAATTCTCCAAATGTTTCTCCCCTCCATTTATGTTATTATAGGTAAAGTTTGAGCTAGAAGGAATTTTTGAAAATCATCTATGTCATTAGTTTATCCTTCTATGAATCCATCCATTCCACTTGTTTGTTTCATGCTTAGTTGTCTCAGCCACCTCAGAAATGAATTTGAAACAACAAAAAGGCAAACAATGTAATATAAAAAGTAGACAAAGGACTTAAGAAGACATTTCACCGAACAGCATATTCAAATGGCTAACAAGCTAACAAGCCAGTGAAAGAAGCTGGACGTCATTACCATTCGGGAGATGCAAATCAAAACCACAATAAGATATTATGTCACCCTCATAAGAATGGAAATGATCTCTCTCTACAACAAGTGCTAGAAAAGTTGTGGAGCAACTTGAATCTTCATCCATTGCTGGGAGAAATTCAAAACGTTACAGCTCTTGTAGAAAACAGTTTCAGAGATCCTCAAAGAATCCGGATGCAGAATTATCATATGACTCAGCAATTTCAATCCCAGATATGTACTCTGAAGAAGTGAAGGCAAGAACATTAACAGGAATCTGCACACCAATGTTCATTGCAGGGTTTTTCACAATTGCTGAAATGTGGCAATGACTGAAATGTCCATAAACAGAGGAAAGGACAAACAAAAGGTATATACATACAAGGGAATATTATTTAGAAACGTTGTCCTGATGCATGCCATAACATAGATGAACCTTGAAAATACAGTGAGTGAAATTAGTCAGTCTCAAAAGAACAAATACCGTATGATCTCACTTAGCTGAAGTAAGTAAATATGTAGAAACAAAAGGAACTTCATTAGGACTCTGAACATCATATTGTTGCTCTTGCAAGCAGACATAAGAAGAAGGAATGTGGGAGGACGAAATGACTAAACATCCTTAGCCAAGCTTCAAGTGTTGACTCATGGCGACCCTAGGGGCACTTAGAATGAATTTATCCTCCTATGTGTTAAATGTCCTCATTAGGCACACTGGACCAGTGAAATAGAGGCCTGATGCTTCTCACATTGATAAAAACTATTCAGTCCTAACACAGAACAAAGGAATAAGACTTTGATGATCATTTTTACTGGAGCAGGGGGCACTGTCTAACTTGCCAGGAATATTTTATTCCATTGCTTCAGTTCGCTAGGCAGAGATTCCTTCTGCCTCTCTAACACTAGATCCTGATCAAAGACTAGCAGTGGGTTCATTTTCAAATAGTGAAGCCATCTGATGGAGAAACATTTGCTCTAATACAATAATTACCATTCATGACAGGAGTGGTACTGGTTACTATGCATTTATTATAGATAATTTTCAAAATAACCTGTGTGAAAGTCTTTGTGTTCCAATTCTCTTCCCCTTCTGTGTAGAAAGGATTGTACTTTCTCATCTTCTTTAACATGGGACTTGTTTGGGGCAACAAACCATGAGTAGAAATGATGTGTGCCATTTCTAGGTGGAAATTCTAGCAGCTGTTATGTGGATTAATATCAACACACCCTAAAACAAAACAGTTGTGACTGAGTTGATTCTGACTTTTTGTGACTCTAGGTGTTACAGATAAGAATTGCCCCATAGGGCTTTCTTGGCTGTAATTTTTTGTGGAAAAACATTGTCAGGCCTGCTGAGTGGCTTTGAACTATCAGTTTTTAGATTAGTAGCCAAGTTCAGGGAAACCCTAGTGGTACAAGTGGTTAAGAGCTCAAGCACCTAACAAAAAGAGTGGCAATTCAAATCCACTGAACATTCCTTGGAAAGTGCATGGGCAGTTCTACTCAGTCCTCCTCAGTCCTATAGATTCATTGGAAGTTGGAAATGATTCATTGGCAAATGGTATTTTTTTTTTTGGAGTTGAAGTCCAAACAATTTCCTATTATTTCTTTTAGCAATTTTGGAAACAGATGCTGAGATGGTACCTATGACAACCTGCATCTCTAAGAGATAGTAATGGAAAAACGCCCTGTGTGAGGAAGAAGCACGCTTTTATAGTGTTAGGCCACAGTCAGTGGTGTAATCCAACCTGTCCTGATTGATACAATTTGTGACATACATGGTGTCAATTGTTTTTATTTTACAAATAGGGCAAGCAGGATTCAGGGATCCTTTAGCCCCCTCAGCTAGTAAGTGGTGGAGCTCAGCATCTAATTCCACCTTGATGACTCTCATTTCATAGATCAATAATATGATATTCAGCACTTTAAGATACAAAATTTTAAAGCAAATGGAAATAAGAATTAATCTGAAATATTGACATCAGTTATTTCAGATATGAGATGGAGATGAAGGAGTTGGAATGAGTCCTCTTTTCAGCTTTAATAAGGTCTTTTTTTAAAACTCTACCATCTTTCAACATGCTTTTATAAGCCCAACGTTACTGTTTTTGGTTGGTGCTTTTACTGTACAAAAACAATTTTTATGGATAAAAATCTTGGCAACAGAAATTGGTGATATTTGTACAACATGACTGATATAAAGTCATGCATTGTTTAATGTCCACAATATGTTCTATGAAACAGAATGTAATGTTATTTAAATGCTGTATGAACATTGTATTATATACTGGCAGTTTCTAGATTACCAAGGAGCTCATTCCTGAGTCTGTCTCTAAGTCATATTTGTATATAAGTCAGAATAGTGAGGTACGATTTGTATCTAATGTTACTAAAGAATACCACATTGTCCAATTCAATATTTTTCCCCTGTACAGTTCAGCAAAGCCAGTTACCGTCATGTGCCATGTAACGTCTGTTTGGGCAATGTCCAACTGCGTATATGTTGATGGTCCCTTCAGATTATAACAAGGTTTAGGAATTCTGATTCGAGAACAGGATATAGAAGACGTAACTGGACACAATGCATGCAACAGCTTTGCACTTGCAACATGTGCATCTCCTATCTCTGTACAAAAAAATTGTGCTGCCAGGTGTATAATGATACAGTACATATGTAAATTATAATACATGTATCCTGATAATCATAATGGATGCTTTTGTTACTGGCTTATCATATACTATACTGCACTTTCTATCATCCCTGTGTTGCAAATTTCTGACAAGCAAAATCTGTAGTTACAAACCAACCCCTATAAAGCCTTTTAAATTAAAAATTTGAGGTACAGAAAATGGTTTGTAGTAACAAGCAGTTGTTTCTTTGCAATATGCATCAAAAATTATTATTATTATATTAAACACTATTATGTTAAAAATGTTTGAGTGTATCTGGAAATGTTTCTTTAATTTTTTTATGCATAGAAAGGCACACTATATGTCACACAAAACATTTTACTATTATGTTATTATTATTATTACATTAAAAATGTTTTAGTGTATCTGGAAACCCAGTGCGTTTTCATTCACAGAAAGGTACACTATATATTAAGGCAGACATTTGACTAATGTCAGTTACAAATTGTACCTAACTATCCTGGCTTACATACAATTCTGACTTATAGACAGACTTAGGAATGGAACTCCTTGGTAACCCAGGGGCTACCTGCATATAACATAGTGTTTGCATAATGTGTAAATAACATTGCATCCTATTTCACAGAACACACTGTGGACATGAAACAATGTATGACTGTACATCAGTTATGTTGTATAAATATCACCAGTCTCTATTGCTAAGTTTCCTATCCCATAAACAGAAATTATATTTGCCTAAACAATGATTCCATTCTCTTCCCAGCCCTTCGTCCCCGGTTACCTACTTTTACTAATGATAATAAAGAAAATAAAGCAGCAAAGGAAAAAAGGATGAGAAAATCAAGGGAAGGAAGTGGATATTGAATAGCAACAATATCAAATAAAATTTTGTTTCTGCTTGTGACAGTAAAAATGTCACTTGAAATTACTAATAAATAGTAAGAGACACAATTGCTTCATCATTCCCCTGCCTCAAGCAATTTATTTTAAATTTTAAACAAACCAGGGCTTATGGTTGTTCAGATAAATAAAAATGCTTCTGTGTTGTAATTGTCCATACAGTCTTTCAGGAAGTTTTAAAAGTTGAATTACCTTGTCACATTCTCAAAGGAACTGAGGCAAAAGTGATTTGTAAAAAGACAGAGAAATGAGCCAAGCCAGATGAAGGAGACTGAATAAGCTTTAAGCATGTCAGCTGGGACAGCTGGCTTTGCTCATCAGCCACTCCAGTTTGTTATAATATTTTGGTTTGTAGGTGGCTGTGATGTTGGAAGCTATGCCACTGATAGTTCAAAATCCAGCAGGGTGACATATAGTGGACAGGTTTCAGTGGAGAT
Organism: Heterohyrax brucei; assembly: GCA_028571685.1. Lineage (NCBI taxonomy): Eukaryota > Metazoa > Chordata > Mammalia > Hyracoidea > Procaviidae > Heterohyrax > Heterohyrax brucei. The sequence goes on along the minus strand of CM053146.1, from coordinate 37,849,712 downwards.
TCTAGGTGAAAACAAATTAGAAAGAAAGGCTGGGTGATCTACTTCTAAAAGTAAGAACCATGAAACCAAGTACACTGCAGCCGTGTTGATTCTGACTCACAGCAACCCTATAGCACAGAATAGAGTTGCTCCATACAGTTTCCAAGGAGCATCTGGTGGATTTGAACCGCTGATCTTTTGGTTGGCAGCTATAGCACTTAACCTCTATGCCACCACGTTTTCCACAAATAGCCAGTGAAAACCCTGTGGGTTACAAGAAAGCCTTTTCTGGTATAGATGATCTCCTAGGTTGTAAGGCACTTGAAATATACAGTGGCCGAAACAACAGCTCAAGTATCTCAGTGATGGTGAAGATGGTGCAAGACTGGATGTTGTTTTTATAGTGTTAAGTGAGACAGCTATGAATTGGAGACAAGTTGACCAGAACTAATAGTGTAACAATAGCATATGGTGTTGCCTCATGTAAAGCCAACCCCTTAATACAAACTCACTGGCTTTGGGTAAAAAGAAGGAGACAATTGGCTTTAGAATTTTTATTAAATAAAACACTTGGCAGTTCCAGAGTAATACTCTTTTAGGAGGGAAAAAGTACTAATTTAACAATGAGTCTTTTTAACTTGTGTTTTGAACTAAAATATTTGCTTACCTGTTAAAGATTACCAATGACAAATTAAATAAAGCAATAATACCATTAGATTTCCAGTTATTAAAAAATCCAGTGAATATAGTTTCTGCTTGTCAACAGAGACGCAGAGTAATTTAAAGTAGCTGAAATTTCCCACTTGGCCTTGGTGTGAGGAAAGTGGTCTGGTGTTGGTGGCAAGTGCAGTTAGCAGTGGTAGTGAGTGATGACTGTGCTTAGGCAGACTGCTGATGCAGGAATACAAAACTGGAGAGATATCAAGCAGGCTGATTTAGGGCTCACAGACAGTGGGGAGCACTGAGATTGATAGCGTAAAAAGAAATCTTTCGGTAGAGGTCCACGGCCCGCTTCAGAGCTTTTGGGATTGATAGCATAGCGTGCTATCAATCTCAGCACTGTAAATGGAACTACTATTCTCTGTGAAAAATGGGTCATATTAAGTACCCTGACACTAACTAGATTGAGAACTGCAGAACGACTAAGGAAGAATACATGTTTGCAGAGATAATGCTGTACCATTTCTTTTTATAGTTTGTCAAAGAAGGGAGAATAAAACCTGATATTAGTCCACACATTTAAAGAAGCAATTGCGTTGATAGTATTGTACCTTTAAAACTGAAATTGATGAGATCATAAGCTAGCACTGATTGAGATCTTGTAGCCTTTGAAATGATGGTAATAGTAGAATTATAATCAGTCAATAATAATTCAATAAAATGGGAGGAAAATGGACACATGGCTCTGTATTGCTAAAGAACAGAGACGAAGTTCACCTTACTGTCTCTAATGAAATGTAAGATTTAAACAATATAATGGTGTAATAAATTGAAATATTTCTCCCGTATATCTGGGGACTATTTTGGCACTGGAAGTATCCAGTATCATGCGGCAAAGGAGCCCTGGTGGCACAATCATTTAGGGCTTAGCTGCTAACCAAAAGGTTAGCAGTTCAAGCCCACCAACGGCTCTGTGGAAGAAAGATGTGGTGGTCTATTTCTGTGAAGATTTACAGCCTTGGATACTTGATGGTACAGCTCTACTATCCTATGAGGCCACTATGAGATGAAATTCCACTTGATGGCAAAGAGTGTTCTGGGTTTATCATGCAGTGAAGTTTCTGGGTCCGCACAAGTAGTTTATGCTTGTCCTCTAACCTAAAGATTAATGGCTCCAACTCAGTGAGCAGTGCCTCAGAAAAAAGGTCTGGTGACCTGCTTCCATAAAGATTGCAGTCAAGAAAACTCTAACACGTACGGCCACAATAGTCAGAATAGACTTGATGGCAACAGGTTTTGTCTTAAGCACGTGGCATATTTTTGCTGCATAACAACTAAGTGCTCACATATTTGAAACTGTTGAGTTAGATAGGTAAACTAGGATGTGCGGAAACTATGCTTTTGATTCAAAAGTAAGCTTTCTTCTATTTGCCTCTCATGCTCAATTTGGTTAAAGCTACTATTAAGCTTACATTTAATGTTCTTGAACAATAGAACACTAAATCTGATGAAAGCTTTAGATTTCATGATGTTCAATACCTTAACTTTGTTATGTTATTCCTTTTAAAAAAATTGGTTTGTTGTTTTTGTTAACAATATAGCCATCCAAGTGCCGTTGAGTAGGATCGGACTCATGGCGACCCTAGGGGCCAGGGTATACATAACTGATATTATATATATTCATATTATGTTTGTTATACTGTAGGGGCTTGTGTGTTACTGTGATGCTGGAAACTATACCACTGATATTCAGACACCAGCAGGGTCACCCGTGGTGGACAGGTTTCAGCTGAGCTTTTGGATTCAGACAGACTAGGAAGAAGGACCTGGCATTCTACTTCTGAAAAGAATTAGCTAGTGAAAACCTTATGAACAACAGTGGAACACTGTCAGATATATTGCTGGAAAATGAGACTGCCAGGTTGGAAGGCTCTCAAGAAGACAACAGGGGAACAGCTGCCTCCTGAAAATGAAGTTGAATTTGATGATGTGGATAGTGTCAAGCTTTCAATACCTTCACTTGCTGATGCAATGCAACTCCAAATAAGAAGAAACGGCTGCAAATATCCATTAATAATTAGAATGTGGAATGTGTGAAGTGTGAATCCAGGAAAACTGTAAATCATGAAAAATGAAATGGAACACATAGACTTTGATATCCTGGCCATAAGTGAGCTGAAACACGTTGGTATTGGCCATTTTGAGTCAGACAATCATATCGCTCACTAGGCTGGGAATGATAGCTTGAAGTGGAACGGCGGTGCATTCATTGTCAAAAAGAATGCTTCAAGATCTGTCCCGTGTTATGGAGTGATAGCTGTCAGTGATAGGATAATATCCACACACCTATAAGGAAGACTAATTAATATGACCATTATTCATATTTATGCATCAAACACTGAGGCAAAATGATGAAAAAATTTGACCTTTTAAACCAGCTTCTGGAATTTATTGGACATGCAATCAGGATGTGTTGATCATTACTGGTGACTGACATTCAAAAGCTGGAAACAAAGAAGGATTGGTAGCTGGGAAATATGGTCTCCATGATAGAAACAACACCAGAGACCACATGATAGAATTTTTCAGGACCAATGACTTCTGCGTTGCAAATTCCTTTTTCACCAACATAAACAGTGACTATACACACGGACCTTACCAGACGGAATACACAGGAATCAAGTCAACTACATCTGTGAAAACAGATGATGGAACAGCTCTGTCTTATCAGCTGAAACAAGACCAGATGTTGACTGTGGCACTGCCCATCAGTTGCTCATGTGTGAGTTCAAATTGAAACTGAAGAAAATTAGAGTAAGTCCTCAAAAGCCAAAGTACAATCTTAAATATATCCCACCTGAGTTCAGAGACTATCTCAAGAGTGGATTTGATGCATTAAACACTAATGACCAAAGACCAGATGAATTGTGGGATGACATCAAGGACATCATACATGAAGAAAACAAGAAGTCGTTAAAGAGACAGGAAAGAAAGAAAAGACCAAAATAGATGCCAGAAAAGAGTCTGAAACTCACTCTTGGATGTGAAGTAGATTAAAAAAAAAAAAAAGGAAGAAATGATGAAGTAAAAGAACTGAATAAATGATTGCATAGGCAGCTTGAGAAGACAAAGTATGATGAAGACATGTGCAAAGAGCTGGAAATAGAAAACCAAAAAGAGTCTGCTCCATATTTCTCAAACTGACAGAGCTGAAGAAAAAAATTAAAGTCTTGACTTGAAATAGTGAGGGATTCTGTAGGGAAAATATTCGGTGAGCCAGGAAGTATCAAAAGAAGATGGAAGGAATATACTGAGTCATGATACCAAAAAACAGGAATGGATTGGACTCGGTGACAGAGTGGTCATATTGTGTGTGCATTTTATGGTTCTATGCATCTATAGGATATCATCCTACTGGCCTCTTACTCCAAGGGAGTGGAGAGGGCAGAGAAGAGGGGACAGGAGATTGTTAAGAGGATATGACATGTATAGAACAGAAAGGAAGAATATGCTGTCACTGAGCAAGGAGAGCAGTAGGAGCTGCACATAGGCGGGCATGCAAATTTAAACAGAATTTTCATTCAATCACAATAAATAAATAAAATAGTTGTTAAAAAAAGAGTTGGTTGATATTCAACCATTTCAAGAGGTTGCATATGATTAGGAACTGGTGGGACTAAAGAAAGAAGTTGAAACTGCATTGAAGACACTGGTGAAACATAAGCCTTCAAGAACTGATGAAATATCAATTCAGAAGTTAAACAAACAGATGCAGTGTTGGAAGTGCTCACTCATCTACACCAAGAAATTTGGAGTACAGCTACATGGCTATCTGCCTGAAAGAGGTCTATATTTATGCCTATTCCCCAAATAGGTGATACAACTAAATGCATAAATTATTGAACAATGCCACTACTATCAAGTGCAAGTAAAATTTTGCTAAAGATGTTTCAAAAGTGACTGTAGCAATATATTGATAGGAACTGCTAGAATTCAGACCAGATTCAGAAGAGGACAGGAATCAGGGACATCACTGCTGATGTCACATGGAGGTTGTCTGGAAGTGGCAAATACCAGAAAGATGTTTACTTGATTGTGTGGATCATAACAAATTCTGTACAACATTGAAGAGAATGGGGATTTCAGAACACTTAATTGTGCTCATGAGGCATCTGTACATGGATCAAGAGGCAGTCATTCGAACAGAACAAGAGGACAGTACATCTCTATTAAGCAAATGAGACATCGACAGTGGAGGAAGACTCATTAACAACCTGAGTTACATAGATAAGACAACCTTGTTTGCTGAAAGTGAAGAGGACTTGAAACGCTGATAAAGACCCAAAATCACAACCTCTGTCATGGATTGTACCTCAACAGCAAGAAAACAAAAGTCCTCACAACTGGACCAATAAGCAGCATCATGATAGTGGAGAAAACATTGCAGTGATCAAGGATTTCATTTTCCTTGGATCCACAATCAACACCCATGGAAGCAGCAATCAAGACATTAAAGAAGCACTGCATTGGGAAAAATCTGCTACAAAAGACCTCTTTGAAGTGCTAGGCTAAAAAATATCACCTTGAAGACTAAGGTGTTCCTAACCCAAGCTCTTATATTTTCTGTCGCAGCATATGCATGCAGAAGCTGGACACTGAATAAGGAGGACACAGGAAGAATTGATGCCTTTGCATTGCAGTGTTGGAGAATATTGACTATACCATGGATTGCCGAAAGAACAAACAAATCTGTCCTGGATGGAGTATAACCAGAGTGCTTCTTGGAAGCAAGGATGGCAAGACTACATTTTATGTAACTTGGACATGTTGTCTGGGGGGATCAGGCCTTGGAGAAGGACATCATGGTTGGTAAAGCAGAGGGTCAGTGAAAGAGGACAATTCTCAGTGAGGTGGAACAACACACGGGCTGCCACAGTGGGCTCCAGCATAATGAATGTGGGCATGGCACAGGACTGTGCAGTGTTTTGTTCTGTTGTACATAAGGTCTCTGTGAATGGGAACTGATTGGGCATCTAACATCAACAACAGCATACATAATAAAATGTATACCAATTCAACCATTTCCATGTATGAAGTTCAGTGACACTGATTCTGTTCTTCAAGTTGTCCAGCTCTCTTTTTCTGAATTGTTCTTCTCCATTAACATAAAATCATTATTCCCTAAGTTTTCTATCTAATCTTTCTAGGTACTGTTGTCAATTTGATCTCATATAGCTAGGTCTTGAAAGAATACAGTACTCAAGGCAGACTTTCTTTACTAGTTAAGCCAAGCCAAGCCAAGTGCTGTTGAGTAGCATCTGACTCATGGCGACCCTAGGGCCCAGGGTAGAACTGCCCCCCAGAGTTAAAATATTGTTTATTTGTAGTGCTTTAGGTGAAAGTTTACAGCTCAAGTTAATTTATAATTCACAAGTTAAACCTATATTGTTTTGTGTCCTAGTTGCAGCCTTACTATATGACAGCATATTCCCTCCTCCCACTGCTGGTTTCCTATGTCCATTTAACTGGCTCCTATTCCTTTCTGCTTCTCACTCTGCCTTCAGACCGAAGTTGCTCATTTAGCCTCTTTTATTTACTTGAACTAAGAAGTACGTTCTTCATGGATGTTATTTTGTGTTTTATATCCAATCTAATCTTTGTCTGAAGTGTCGACTTTGGGAATGGATTTAGTTCTGGGTTACTGTTTGGTTTTGAGAAGACGTTTTTGGCTTAAGTTTTAAAGATTATCTCAGTCAGTAGTTTCATGGGATCATCCAGGTCTCATGACAAAGGAGGCAGTTGTTCTTGTAGACAATTATCTATACACTCCACAGCCTTCTTCTGTTCCTGACTGTTTTTCTTCGTCTGTTGCTCCAGGTGAACAGAAGCCAGATACCGTGTAATAAAGTAGGAAGTAGATCAGAAACAGTATAAATACATCACTAGGCTAATTACCTGGCATATGCCATGAAAGTATGAACTCCAGTATCTTAACTTCTAATACAGGAAAATGAGTTTTAATTGAGTAAATTTGGTTTAGTTTAGTGGGGAAAAATAAAATAATTTTAAATGCAGGTTTTCCTGAGAAAAAATGTTACATGACTAAAATGTTTCTTCAAATGAAGAAAATTTGATTCCAGTAAGATCTAGCCTAGAACCCACTCTAATATGAAGGAGATTTGAGAAGGTTTTCAGATCCACCAGCTTAAGTGGCTTCAGTTACCTATCTGCAGACAATGTTTCTTAATGTCATACAAAGGGTGAAGTAACCAATTAAAGTTTAAAAATATAAAACAATCCAGAATATCATAGTCATTGTAATATCTTATATAAACTGTTTTATTTTATGCAGTATGACCCTGGAAGACCACTTAAAGAAGGCAGATCAAATGTCATTCTCAGCATTTTATATCTTATTAGTGTGTAAATTTTGCTCATGTATCACCTAAAATAACATGGAAAATTATTGTACCTTTCTTTCCCTTTTATTTTTTTTAAAGAAATTGTGCTTTAGATGAAGGTTTATAGAGCAACTTAGTTTCTCACTGCACAATTAATACACATATTGTTTTGTGACATTAGTTGCCAACTCCACAACTTGTCAACACCCTCCTGTTTCCGACCTTGGGTTCCTCATTTCCATTCACTCTGGTTTCCCGTTCCTTTTTCCTTTTCACTTTTGCCCCTAGGCTAGTGTGCCCACTTAATCTCATACATGTGGTTGAGCTATGTGATTCGTTGTTTGTTTTATTGCCTGTCTAATCTTTGTCTGAAAGGTAAACCTCAAGAGTGACTTCAGTGTGTAGTCAAAGTGGTGTCTGGGGCCTGTGCTCTTGGAATTTCTTAAGTTTGTCAGACCAGTAAATCAGGTTTGTGTGTATATGTGTGTGTGTGTATGTGTGGCTTTGCATTTTGTTCTACATTTTTTTCCAACCCTTACCAGATCCTCTGTTGTGATCCTTGTCAGAGCAGTCAATGATATGACTTAGGTCTTTGCTTTTCTTCCGTCTACCTTGCGCTTAGTCTGAGTGGGACCAGTGGATTATTGTAGATCACAGCTCGCTAGCTTTGAAGATTGTAGATGCTACACACCAAAGTAGAATGTAGAACATTTTGTTTATAAACTATGTTTCTCAATTAAGCTACATGTTCCATGAACTTCTCTTTGTCAAGTTGCATTATCTTCCCAAATATCACATCAGGAAAAAGCACTTACTAGATGACTGCTAAGTGGTAACTTTCGTGAAGGGTAAGACTTCCTTGTATATTTTGAGTTAATACTTAAAACTTTCCATCCTGAGCTTAAATAATGTAATTTGGGGCCTATTGCGTATAGTTAAAGTTAAATACAGAACTTTTACATTACAATATGTAATTACAATAACAATTTGACATCCAAATCATCTATTAAAACACAGACTCTTCTGTAACAGCAGAAACGTTACATTTTTCCTTGAATTTGTTTTCTAATCCACTTTCCTCGCACCATTTTTTCATCACAATATGCTTCTGTATTTGTTCATTTTGTTTTTGTTAGATGACATCAAGTCATTTCCCACTCACAGTGACCCTGTGGGTACTAAATAGAACTTTTCCACAGGATTTTCAAAGCTGAGACCTCTCAGAATCAGATCACCAGACCTATCTTCATAGGAACTTCTGGCAGGGTTCGAATCTCCCACTTTTTCACCACCAGTTAAGTATTTAACTGTTTATGCTACCCAGAGACATTAAATAGCCTGTTATAATTCTTTGAAATTAAAAAAAAATTATAATAACACAATTTAAAAATTCCTTGGAAACTTTGGGTTTAATTGTTTAAAATTCTGGACTGAATTATCATGAATATTACAATAGATACACCCAGCTACTGCCGTTGAGTGAGGTCTGAAACATGGTGACCCTAGAGTTCAGGGCAGAACTGCCCACACAGTTTCCAAGGAGTACCTGGCAGATTTGAACTGCAGACCTTTGGTTAGCAGACGTTATTGATAAAAATTATAAGTATATTTGTATTTTTGTAAGTAATGATTTAACATGAAACATAAACTTTTATTAGAAGTACATCTTTTAATTTTATGTCTGAGACTCTTCTTCAATTAGTGTATCATAAGTAAATATTAGTTATTTCTAGAACCCATTCTATTTCTATTTTTCATTTTCATATCTATTACTGGTTGTCATCGATTGAATTTTACCCCTAAAAAGTATATGTCAATTTGGCTAGTCCGTGAATCCCAGTATTGTGTTGATTGCCCACCACTTTGTCATCTGACATGGTTTGCCTGTGTGTTGTAAATCCTGCCCCTTTGATGTTAATGAGCAGGATTAAAGATAATTATGTTAATGAGAGAAGACTCAATCTACAGGATTAGGTTCATCTTAAACCCAAACCAATCTCTTTTGAGATATAAATGAGACAAGTAAACAAAGAGACATGGGGACCTCATATCCGCAAAAGAAACTCCAGGAGCATAGGGGTACCTGCACTGAGAAGATCCTCAGCCATGGAACGACTGATGAGAAGGGTCTTCCCCCAGAGACAACAGAGAGACAAAGCCTTCCCCTAGAGCTGGCACCTGAATTCAGAATTCTAGCCTCCTAAACCATGAGAGAACAAATTTCTCTTTGTTAAAGCGATTCACTTGTGGTATTTTCTGTTACAGTACCACTAGATAACTAAGACGGTGATGATCAAACTTTTGTATATAACTAAGTATAGAAGCATTTAAGTTTTATTATATCAATGACCTAGAATTATTTGAAGTTATTCTGAGTTATCTCCCAAAATCATACACTAATAATCAATTATTTTTAATTATCAGCTCTAACGTTCTTAGGTGTCATTAAAAGCAAATCACTGTAAATTACTTACCACCTGTCTTAAGAAAAGATTTGTTACCTATATGTTAAAACTCATTTCTGTTGACCTGATTTCAACTCACAGAGACCCTGTAGGACACAGTAGAAGCGCCTCTATAGAGTTTCCAAGGCTGTAAATCTTTATGGAGACAGATTACCGTATTTGTCTCCCACAGAGCAGCTAGTAGATTTGAATTGCCAATCTTTTGGTTAGCAGTCAAGTGTTTAATCTCTGTACAACCAGGATTCCTTACCAATACGTTACAATTATATTCTTCAAATTCCAGGAATTATAACAATAAGAACAAAGCTCTTTACAAGATTCAGCAAGTGATTCATATAGAGGAACTTTACAGAATTAAAATGAGATAAAATTAATGTAAATCAACCTCATGGACTGGATACTGTTTGTTTCGGAATTTTTTTACATTGCCTATGAAGAAAGACTTACACTCAGTGATAAATGCTGGCATTCATAGTTATTCTTAATGTCTTAAAAAAGCATCAAAGATGGACACAAAAGAGGACACTTATGAATTATTACAAATAAGTGTTAGTGATTTTATTTCATATTTGAGTGCCAGCAAATTTATAATTTGTACATTTGTGATAATCGAAGTAATACATCAACATCCAAGTAATACTAACTAAATGTTTTGGAGAACATTTTGCTCTGCATATATACGTATACAGATATTTTGCTTTTAAGAATACAGTTAATTTGCCTTGTGGAAATTATAAGCAAAAAGAAAGGAATGATATTAGGCCACTAGTAAGTTCAAGCTTACAAGCAATGCAGTGATGATGACTGTTGACTGCATTGTTTAGCATGGAATCCACAACACGATCCCATTAATTTTATCTAAATGAAGTAAATGTGGTGGTGTTGTTAGCTATCGCAGAGTTGAATCTGACTCACAGGCACTCTGTGTACGACAGAACAAAAAACACTGCTTGGCTCTACACTGTCCTCACAATGTCTGGGTGTTTGAGTCCATTGTTGCAACTATTGTGTCAGTTCACCTCGTGGAGAGTTTCCCTCATTTTCAGTGACCCTGTTTCAATCTCTAATTAGTCATTTTGTAGCGACAGGTCCTAAACCTGATGATTTATACAAAGGAAGCAAGATGATGTCTCAGCATCCTCACTTCTAAGAAGCATTCAGGCTGTGCTGTCTCTAAAATCAGCTTGTTTGTTATAGCAGTCCATGGCATATTTAATATTCTCCCCTGACACCAAAATTCAAACATGTCAATTCTCCTTTCATCTTCCTTTTTCACTGTGCGGCTGTCACATGCATATGAGGAGACTGAAAGTATCAGTGCTTGGATCAGGTGTACTTTAGTCATCAAAATAACATCTTTGTTTTTATAAGACTTTAAAGAGATCTTTTGCTGCAGATTTTCCCAGTGCAATACATTGTGTGGCTTCCCAACTGGTGCTTCCATGGCCATTGATTATTGATCAAAGTAGAATGAAATTCTTGACAACTTCAATTTCCTTGCCATGTATTACATTGCTTATTGGTCCAGTCGTGGGGAATTTCATTTTTTTATGTTCAAGTATAATCTATATGGAAGGCTGTAATCTTTGACTTTCTGCTAGAGATACTTTACTTGTGGCAAGTAACGTTGAGCCATCTGCACGTTGCAGGTTGTTAATGAATCTTCCTACAATCCTGACATTACATCCAGCTTCTTGGATGTTTTGTTTCAGATACAGTTTGAGTAGCCAAGTGCCATCGAGCCAGATCCGACTCATGGCGACCCTAGAGGCCAGGGAAAGTGAAAAGAAGATAAACATTATCACACAGCTTTTCCAATTTGAAACCACTCAGTGTTCCCTTGTTCTGTTTGAATGACTTCTTGATTTGTGCTCCACACAAGCCCAATTCAAGTGCCCTAGAATTCTCATTCTTTGTAATGTTATCAATAATTTGCATATAGTGATGATTAAAAAAATGAGAATAAAAGATGATGAGTAACAGAAAGCAACAGACTCGTCCAAAAGTAAAAACACAAACATAAGTTTATAATATTTAATTATTGCTTGAGGGAAATTAATAAAAATATTTCTCCTCCAAGTCTAAATATATTTTCAGAAAAATGCAAATAAATCTGGTATATATTTCTTTTACTCAAAGATGTTGACTCAAAAAGATGTTTACTCAAAGTGTTGACCTAATAAAGTTAATAAACTTTCATCTTTTTGAAATGATGCCAGTCTAGATCACGGACTAAAACTTGGTGGGAAACTTTCACCATGCCCTTTCTCTTTACTGAGAATGCTTCAAAATAGAGGACTAATTTCACAACAGATTATTTTTTATTACGCTATTTGCAAGTCTTATTCTAAATAGAGACAGACAGATGGACAAACAGATGGACAGACAGATCAAATGATAGACATACAGGTATAAAGGCAATACAGACAGAGAGGTGAATGGACAGATGGACGGACGGATGGAAGGACGGACGGATGGACAGACGGATGGACGGATGGATGGATGGGTCATAGAACCTCGTTTGGCTCAAGCAAAGTTCTGCTGCCCTAGTATTTTTTACCTGAGCTCATTGTCCGGTGTTTTTCTGACACACCCCTTCAGTCCTTGATGACAGTTAGGTAAGAGAAGAGGTAAGGATGTTAAAAGAAAATTACCGTAATTCCCAGTCCCATTCTGCCTCCTCTCTCCCAACCTTTATCTGAATTCAAAATATAGCAGCATGAGTTAACATTTCAAATGCCTTATTTGCCTCTGAATACAGGTATTTTAGTCATCTAGGGCTGCTCTAGGGTCGCCATGAGTCAGATTCGACTCGACGGCACTCGGCTTCGCAGTACCGCTATGACAGAAATACCACAAGTGAATGGCTTTAAAAAGAGAAATTTTATTCCATTAGAGTCTAGTAGGCTAAAAGTCCAAATTCAGGGCATCAGCTCCAGGAGAAGTCTTTCTCTGTTGGCTCCGAAAGAAGATCCCTGTTATTAATCTTCCCCTGGACTAGGAGCTTCTGAGGCACGGGGACTTTGAGTCCAAAGGACACGTGCTCTGCTCTCAGCACTGCTTCTTAGAGGTATGAGATCACCATTCTCTGCCTTATTCCCTTTCCTTTGTATCCCAACAGGTTGTCTCAAGGCACTATACAATCTTACACATTGAGTGCTTCCACTCTAACACAACTACCAGACCATCTTCTCTCATTAACGTCATAAAGACAAGATTTACAACATTTAGAACCATCAGATAACAGCAAGAATCATGACATTGAATTGCTGCACACACTTCAATTCATGAAAGAGGAGCGAGCTTACTCCTGGATATGGTAGCATACAGGAGTTATGGCTGATATGTTAACACTGCAGTGCCTCTGGATATTTTTTTTTAACCTCAGAACAATGCAGCACATGAAGACTGGGGATTAGTGGGAAGTGTGCTTTCTGTTCTGAAGTACAAAAAGAGCAACTGTGAAGAGGGAGATGGAAAGAGAGACTGTGCAAGGCTGATAGAAGACATCTCAGAAGATCAACCTTAGGAAGCAATGGATATAGAAATTGAGTATCATGCATTACTTTGCTTAAAACTATCCATGGGTACATGAAAAATTTTCATGTACCCAAGTATGTAAGTACTACTGTTCGAGATAGGAAGTTGAGAGCAGAAAAGTTAGTTAAAAGACTTACCCTAGCTGACACAGTGTCATGTATTACATTGTGTCCCCCCCTAAAAATGTGTTATCAATTTGGCTGGGCCTTGATTCCCAGTGTTCAGTGATTTTTCTCTTCTGTTGTGAAGCTGGCCTATATGACGTTGATGAGGGAGAATGGGGAGCAGCTGTGTTGGTCAAGCAGAAGTCAATCTAAACGCCTGTGGGATTTAAAACAGAGAGAAAGAGAACAGAAAGAGTTAGGAACCTCTTAAGACCAAGAGAGCAACATCAAGAGCAGAGCATATCTTTTGTACCTGAGGTTCCTGTGCCAAGATGCTGTCATACTGAATTTAAACTTTTAGCTTACAAGAATGTGATTATTTCTCATACTGAATGGACTTGTAGCTTATGAATGGATTTGTAGTATACTGCACTGTGACAATAAATTTTCTCTTTGTTAAAGTTGCCCACTCATGGTATTTCTGTTATAGCAGCACCAGATGACTGAGATACAAGGCTATTTTTTTGTAAAGTCAGGACAACAGTGAGTGTTAAAGCATTTCAATTAGGGATTCTTTCAACATATGACATGCACATTCCCCTATGCAACCTCTTTTGGCACATAAGAGACTCAAATCAAGATGACTCCCATGGATTAGATTTGGTAAAGCTGGGGGCTGGTGATAGTTGTAAGCAGAATTAAGTGTTGTCACTAGTTTTGAATTACAAATGAAAGTAAAATACTCACAAATTATAAATATATAAATGATCCGACTCGATGGCATTTGGCTTGGCTGGCATACATAACCAGTTCCCCTATTAAAAAACTCTGGTGTTCACTTTTGTTATGACTCATGAATTTTATACTGACTTTATCTGGAACAAATATATAAGTGATACGAGTTTTTAAGAATTTCTTATAGCAATATTTTTGTAGTATATGCTACCATTTGCTCATTATAGATGTCTGTATTATAGGCTACTATTTGCTCTATGCAGTGTATTCTAACAGAGAGGTAGATATTATGCAGATGTAAACCTGAGCTCTCAGAATACGAAATTATTGAATTCATTGACTTGACAGTGCAAAAAAAATTTGAATTGATACTCCTGAAAGTTATTTGAAATGTTTTTTTTGAAATGTGCAAGCTACATATATGAGTAGAATGTTCAAAATTTAGGTATAATTTGTTTTGATGACAGTTTTGAAAACATCTGAAGAGAAAAAGATAGGTGTATAATATTCTGTGATTCTCCAAACAAACAATGAGGTTGCCATAGAAAGAGGGGACAAGTAAGTTTAAACTGAGGTCAGCAAAGGGAAATGTAATTTTATCCAGCTAAATCATCAATAATGAACACAACAGTAAATAAATGAAGTGAAAGCCATGTGACACTAGAACCACTCTAGAGACAATCAATGCAATTTAGCAATTACTATACTTGTTTTAAAATGTCTGGATTCTTACCTCAGTGTATAGCGGCAATTAAACCAATATGAAATCTTAAGCAGGAAGGCCATAGCCTATAACTAACCAAGCTCTAAAAGAGGGGAGTGTTGTTGCTCCACATTCTGTGGTTTGATATTCAATAATCTGTAGGGGGCATAGCTTACTCCAATAGTGAAATTGCTTTGTAGATGATAGAGAGGAATGTGAAAAAAGAGTTAATTTTTTTTCTTAAGAGAAAACAGATATGATAACTGAAGCTCAAATTATTATTATGTACTTTATGCATGTATGCACTTGTTGGGTGGTAGATAAAAAAATAATGAATTAGAATTCAAGCTAATATCTTAGGTTGTACAGTAAAATTGTAATGTAAAAATTATCAGTAAGCTAAAAGATTAAAGAAGCTATTAGAAAGTAAGTACCCAAGACTTCACATTTTCCTTTTCAACACACATCTGAGGTGGGGTGGTTGATTTGGCATGTGATCATATATGCAGACAGCACCTCCAGGCAGGCGTATTAACCTAAGATTGCTCATCACTTCATCTCCTCCCAAAGTAACTGGTATTTTGGACACAAGCATCTAGGTGGCTGCAAAATAATAAGCCTCTGAGTTCATCCATAACAACATCAGGTAAAGAGGGTGACAACCGGGCAAGTAGGATAACAGCATGAGGTAAGGAGGGTAACACCATCAGGTAAGGAGGGTAATAACATCAGGGAAGGAGAGTAATAGCATCAGGTAAGAAGCATAACAGGATCATATAAGGAGGATAAAGACAGAGTGAACAGACTCCACTTGTCTATCAGTGGAGGCTTGCTTGTTGCTGTGATGCTGGAAGCTATGTCCCTCATATATAGATATGAGTAGTCACCCATGGTGGATAAATTTCAGCTCAGCTTCCGGACTAAGACAGACTAGAAAGAAGAACCTGGCAGTCTACTTCTGAAAGGGATTAACCAGGGAAAATCTTATGAATAACAGCCAAACACTGTCAGATATGGTGCCAGAAAGTGAGACCCCCAGGTTGGACGGCACTCAGAAGATGACTGGGTGAGAACTGCCTCCTCAAAGGGTAGCCGACCTTAATGGCATAGATAGAGTAAGGCCTTCGGGAATCTTCATTCACTGGTGTGGTATGACTCAAAAGGAGAAGAAACAGCTGCCAATATCCATTAATAATTGGGACATGGAATGTAGGAAGTATGAATCTAGGAAAATTGGAAATTGTCAAAAATGAAATGGAACACATAAACACTGATAGCCTAGGATTTAGTGAGCCGAAATGGACTGGTTTTGGCCATTTTGAATCCAACAGTCATATCTTCTACTACGGGAATGAAAACTTGAAGAGGAATACTGTTATGTTCATCATTAAAAAGAACATTTCAATATCTGTCCTTAAATATAATGTTGTCAGTGATAGGATAATATCCATTGGTCTACAAGGAAGGCCAGCTAATACAGCTATTATTCAAAATTATACACCAAAGACTAAGGTCAAAGATGAAGAGGCTGAAGATTTTTACCAGCTTCTGCAATCTGAAATTGATCAAACATGCAATCAGGACACATTGGTAATTACTGTTGACTGGAATGCCAAAATTGGAAACAAAGGATTGGCAGTTGGAAAATACCACCTTGGTAATAGAATAATGCCAGAGATTATGAGATAGAGTTTTGAAAGACTAATGACTTCCTCATTTCAGATATCTTTTTTAAACCGACACAAACAGCAGTTGTACACACGGACCTCACCAGATGGGATACACAGGAACCCAATTGACTACATCTGTTGAAAAAGACTATAGAAAAGCTCCATATCATCAGTCAGAACAAGACCAGGTCCTGACTGTGGCACAGACCATCAACTGCTCATATGTAAATTAAAAGTGAAACTGAAGAAAATTAGAATAAGTCCATGAGAACCAAAGTATGACCTTGGGTATATCCCTCCTGAATTCGAAGACAATCTCAAGAACATATTTGATGTGTTGATCACTAATAACCAAATGCTGGGAGCCAGCCCCGACAACTTTTTCGGGCCCATGAAGGGAGGGTACGGCGTCAGCGGAGGACATGAAGACTGAGACAGGAAAGAGTTTTGGAAAATGGCAGCCTGTTAAGGTCTGTCTTCCTTTATTTTTTATAGTCCATGAGGTAACTGTACTTTGACCACATAAGCAATTGGCTAGCAGGAAGTGAATACCTCATGGTCTCTCTTCATGTTAATCATTAGGGTCTTCTAAATAATGGCCCAAGACAGTGGTCTCTTTTCATGTTAATTATTAGGGTCCTCGCTGTTGGCTAGTAAAGAACGGATACCTTGTAGTCCTTTTTCATGTTGATCATTAGGGCCCTCTAAATAATGGTTCGAGACCAGTATATTGTGATTATAATCAATAGTCAGAACAAGGCTAATCCTGGAACTCTATTAACTTTGCCTATGCCTCGAGATCAAAGGTGCAGGAAGAGAGAATAAACTCATCTTAAAAAGTTATACTCTGACAGTCTCTATTTGTTCCTTCTTTGTTCTTTTTTATCTCTTCCTGTGGGGACAATAAGTGTCCACTGTCCCTCACTCTAAGCTTCTCTCAAGCTGTTCTAAGAAGGGTATTTCTTTAGTATTTGTCTATTTGCCAATACCAAATATAATAAACTTGGGAGCCTATCTGTCTTCCTGATGCAAGGAGTGGAATGTTTATTTCTAAGAGCTGGGGGAGGGGGGTGTCCCTGGGGAGCCTCCCAGGGCCTTCCTGCAATCTGCTTATCACCTGTGAAGGGGGATGTACAGTTGGGAGAAGCCAGTGGGGTTGGGCTGGCCTCAGTGCTTTCAGGCGGGGCGTGTTGCATTGGAATTCATTCCTCCAAGCTCTTTTCTCTAGGAGTTCCTGGTCAGGTTTTCCCAATATTATTTGGTAAGCCGAGGGGGTCGTAAAGCCCTTCTTAGAAGGCATCTTCCTTGATCCGTGTGCCGGGAGAGGAGGGGGTATTTTTCGAGGAAGATTTAATTAGGAAGCAAAATACTATCAGGGACAGTAGGCTAAAAATATGGCACAGGTGAGATGCCTCTGCCTGGTATCACATAGTCTTGTAACTTTGTTCGCCTCTGTGGGTGACAGGCCTTGACAACCAAAGACCAGACAAATTGTGGAATGACATCAAAGACATCATCCATGAAGAGAGCAAGAGGTCATTTAAAAGACAGCAAAGAAAGAAAATACCTAATTAGATGTCAGGAGAGACTGAAATTTGCTCTCAGATTCCGAGCAGCTAAAGCAAAAAGAACGAATGGTGATGTAGAAGAATTAAACAGAAGATTTCAATGAGCAGCTCAAGAAGACAAAAGAATTATAATGACATGTGCAAAGAGCTGGAAATGAAAGACCAGAAGTTTTTCTGCTTTTGCATTTCTCAAGCTGAAAGAACTGAAGAAAAAATTCAAGTCTCAAATTGCAATAATAAAGGATTCCACTGGGAAACTATTAAACAGTTCAGGGAACATCAAAAGAAGATGTAAAAAATATGCAGAGTCATTACACCAGAAAGAACTGGTCTATGTCCAGCCATTTGAAGAGGTAGCATATGATCAGAAATCAATGGTACTGAAGGAAGGAGTTCAAGCTGCATTGAAAGCATTGGCAAAAAGCAAAACAAAACAAACAAACAACCAAGGTTCCAGGAATTCGTAGAATATCAATTAAGATATTTCAACAAACAGATGTTGCTGAAAGTGCTCACTCATCTATGACTAGAAACTTGGAGAACAGCTACCTGGTCAGCCGACTAGAAGAGATCTGTGTTTATGCCAATCCAAAGAAAGATGATCCAACCAAATGTAGAAATGACCAAACAATATCATTAATATCACACGCAAGTAAAATTTTGCTTAAGATCATTCAAAAGTGACTGCAACAGTATACTCACAAGGAACTGACAGAAGTTCAAGCTGGATTCAGAAGGAAATGGAAACAGGGATGTCATTGCTGATGTCAGATGGATCTTGGCTGAAAGCAGAGAATACCGGAAAGATGTTTACTTGTGTTTCATTGACTATGCAAAGTCGTTCAACTTTGTAGATCATAATAAATTATGGCTAATATGGCAGAGAATGGGAATTCTAGTACACTTAACTATGCTCTTAAGGAATCTGTATATGGATCAACAGGCAGTTGTGTGAATAAAACAAGAGAACACTGCATGGATGAAAGTCAGTAAAGGTGTGAATCAGGGTTGTAACCTTTCACCATACCTTTTAATCTGTGTGCCGAGCAAACAATCAGAGAAGCTGGAATATATGAAGAAGAACAAGGCATCACAATTGGAGGACAACTCATTAACAACCTGTGTTACACAGATGACACTGCCTTACTTGCTGGGAGTGAACAAGATTTGAGATGCTTACTAATAAGGATCAAGGCCACTGCCCTCAGTGTGGATTGCACCTCAACATTAAGAAAACAACAACCAAAATCCTCACAAGTGGACTAGTAAGCAATGCATGATAAATGGAGAAACAACTGAGGTTGTCAAGGATTTCAGTTTACATGGTTCCACAGTCAAGAGCGACAGAAGCAGCAGTCAAGACATCAAAAGACATTGCTTTGGGAAAATCTGCTGCAAAAGACCTCTTTAAAGTATTCAAAGTAGAGATGTCACCTTGAAGACTAAAGTGCACCTGACGCAAGCCATGGTATTTTCAATCGGATCATATGCATGCAAAAGCTGGACAATGAACAAAGAAGACAGAAGAGGAATGGATTCCTTTGAATCGTGGTGTTGGAGAAGAATGTTGACTGTACCATGGACCGCCAAAAGAACGAACAGAACTCTTCTGGAAGAAGTGTAACCAGAGGGCTCCTTAGAAGCAAAGACGACAAGACTGCATCTTACATGCCTTAGGCATGTTGTCAGGAAGGCTCAGTCCCTGGAGAAGGACATCATGCTTGGTAGAGTGGAGAGTCAGTGAAAAAGAGGAAGAAACTCTATGAGATAGATGGACACAGTGGTTGCAACAGTGGGCTTAAGCATAAAAAATGATTACGGATGTGGTGCAAGATCAATCATTCAAACAAGCATTGTTTAGTTATGTTGTTCACAGGGTCACTATGAGTGAGAAATGACTTGATGGCACCTAACAACAACAATATTATTTCTTAAATTATGAATTGTACCTGAAATATAATTTCTAGTGACTGTATCATATTATCTTGTAACTAACTATGTAATATTTCACCATTCCCACTATTTTGGAACATGTGCTTCATTATAACTTGATTACAAGGGAGGGCTCCAAACATATGCACACCAAGAGCCCTGGTGGTACAGTGGTAAAGCACTCAGCTGCTAACTGAAAAGTCGATAACTCAAACCTAGCAGTCACTCTGAGGGAGAAAGATGTGACAGTATTTATCCATAACAATTTCAGCTTTGAAAGATGCATAGGCCAGTTCTACTTTGCGCTGTAGGATCACCAAGAGTCAGCATCAACTCAACAGAAAGTTTTTGTTTTGTAAATATACATACCAAAACCAAACCCACTGCTTTCTAGTCCACTCTGACTCATAATGATCCTATAGGACAGAGTAGAATTGCCCTATAGAATTTCCAAAGAGTGCCTGGGGGATTCAAACCGCCAGCCTTTGGATTAGCAATCACAGTACTTAACCACTACACCACCAGGGTTTTCTACACACACACACACACACACACACACACACACGTACTTTATCTCTCTTAATTTCTGATTCTTTCCTTAAAACAAATTAATGTATTTGCAAGTTACAGATACACTTTAAGAGCACAAATGGTGGGCTGCACGAAGGGCATAAACTCCTTGTCTTCTCAACATGGTTAAATTCTACTCCTCTCTTATTGTAGCACTTCCTATATTTTATGCATGCATTGCTTACAGGTTGTAATGCTCATTAGCAATTGTTTTTAACATGATTATTTTTGTTTGAATTTAATTGCTTATTTCCTAGAAAGTTTGCATAGAGAATTTATGTATCTGGAATAAAACACTTGAAAACATAATGTCGGAGGACTTTTATCTTAGTTAATTTAAAGGAATTAGTTTATAGCAACTATGTCCAGTATACCACATATGCAATGCAAACTACAATCCTTCAGAAGCTTTGACATATATTATCATTTGTAAAGTTTACTTTTTTTTACTCAATACATATTTTACATGAGTTTAGTTTTCACACCTAACGAAAAGGATTTAATGAACTGATTTAAATTTTAGATTGTGTGGTGAAAGTACCATCAGTTCCTCACATTGATCTGAATAATCAAATATAAATAGTTAACTATTTCAAGATGTTTTATCATTGCTGGGTGATCAGACACATTGAGAGACCATTTTGCTCTTTTTAAATTAAGCTTAGAAAACTTATATATATTTTTACACAAATAACACAGACCTTCTGCATTTGTTTGCTAGTGCATCCTTCCCCATAGGCACCCTAAAAGTAGCACCATGCCAATTCTCTTCCACGTGTTGCTGTAAAAACTTATCATGGTTTGATTATAAAAGTATCTTGAGGGAAGATGGTGAGGCTGGCAATCAAACTCCAAAGCCATCATTTGTATAAAAATATGGCACAGGGTTTTATAATTCTAAATCAAGCAAATGAAAATGAAATTCATTAAAAATAAATTTCCCATCATAAGGGAAATATGGCCAAATACTTCACCTGCAGATTTCACTGAATCAAGTCTTTAAAATTTTTCCACTGAATTTAGTGAAAGAGCATTTCCCTGGTGGCATAGCAGTTATGTGTTACTTCTGCCAACCAAAAGGTTGGTAATTCAAATCTACAAGGTGCTCTTTGGAAACTACAAGGCAGTTCTACTTTGGCTTATAGGGTCAATATGAGTTGGAATCAACTCTACAGCACTGGGTTATTGCTTCTCTAGAAACCCTGGTGGCGTTGCAGTTAAGTGCTATAGCTACTGATCAAAAGGTGGACAGTTTGAATCTACCAGGTGGTCCTTGGAAACTCTGCAGGGCAGCTCTACTGGGTCCTATGGGGTAGTTGTCAGTCAGAATCCATTAAGTGGTAATCATTTTGGTTTTTTATTGTTCCATTATCATCTAAGGTCCACTGGCGTTTATCTTCTTGGATAGTTTTTAAAGAATTAGGTTTTACTACTATTTTTTTTTAATTGTGATTAAACGAAGTATACAATCCGAATTAAATTTGCATGTCCACCATCTTCAGCTCCTTCTGCTCTCCTTGCTTGGTGACAGCACACTCCTCCTTTTTATTCTATATATGTCATATCCTCTTAACAATTTCTTGTCTCCTCTTGTCCACCCTCTTCTTTCCCTTCTAGTAAGAGGACAGTAGGACAGCATCTTATAGATGCATAGAACCATAAGATACACATGCCATATGATCACATTGTGTCCCAAAGCCCAGTCCATTCCTGTTTGAAGAGTTGACCTCAGTAATATTTTCCGGTCAGGACAGCAGCAGGTATAGAGGCCATGCGTCTCAGGTAACCCCCAGGCTGTAGAACCAGCACTTGCAGTCTTTTAGTGGAGTTCTTGAGCTGCACCCTCTTTTTCTCTTGTTGCCACTGGGACTCAACACTGTGTGTCCCATCACGGCTGTCTTTGGTGGTGGCTGGGCACCATCTGGTTCTTTTAGTCACATGTAGATACAGTCACCCGCTCACATAGGTCCTTCTTTCTCCAGGTCTCTTTTTACCTTGTGTCTTTGTTGTTCTTGGTGATCATCTGTTCTGGCTGAGTTGGGACCATTTGGTGAACTTCAGATGGCAGCTTGCTAGCTTTTAAGACCCCAGATGCCACTCACGAATGAGGTGCAGAAGATCTCTTAGCAATAGGCTGGTTATGCCAGTTGGCCTCGATTTTCCCTGAGAGCATGGTCCCCAGACCCCCGCCCCTGCTACTCTGCCCTTGTGATACTGGGTTAAGCTTAGAAGAGTTTTCAGTTTATGTTGAAGTCCAGTTAAGTTGATCTTCTTTCTACTGTGTGCTGTCATTGCTTTCACCTGACCAAATTTCTATCAGCTATCTAATCTGTGACCATCCTTCTCCCTTCCTCCCCACCCTTCTAACCATCAAAGAATCTTTTCTTCTGTAAATAAGAAGTTTTACTACTATTTTATGTAGTAAGAACTTACGCTTTACAAACTTCCATTATGTCTACAAGGATAGCCTTACGTGTGGGTCTTCAGTGCATGAAACAAAGTGAAAACCCAACTTTGATTCACCCTGGGAGTAAGTGTCAGAGAATGTGCTCAGGTGTTACCAGGTACATGCATCTGGCACACAGAGTCTTTGGAACACTAGTGAAGCCTCTGGAGAGTATATGAAAACTATATGTACAAGCAAATGCATAAATAAAAATTCATGTATATGGGAGAGAATTCTTCACTGTATGCAGGGGATGCCTCGTTGATTATTGTAATCATCAGTAGGGTTTGTTCTTGGGAACTTGGTGGCCACAGGAGCCTTCTTCCAGTGCTGCTGACAGTACTGCTCTACGTTACACTCTTTATGTACTGATTCTTTTATACACCTTAAAAGAATTTGTACCTGTTTCTCATTAGACTCTTTCGACCAACTACAATCATCTTTGTGAGACCCTCACGTTGTATAACCTACACTGCTTTTCCTTAAATTGAGAGCATCATTTACTTTGTTTTTTGTGATACCTTCTTTGCACAAAATTTTCCATCGGGCTCATGAATGTATCTTATTTTAGAATTTATGTATTTAAATCTACTGGTATTTAAAATAACTAGTTCTTCAATAAATCTATTTTCTGTTTACTCAGATTCTTAATTGATGCCACACTAGCTTTCGTTTTGTTGCCACCAGTTATGGGAGCCCAAAGAATGAAAGTGGTGAGGTGCCTTGTGTGCCAGTCACAGAGAGAGAGAGGGAGGGCTTTGGGAATTGTTGGAGGAAGTTGGTGGATACCACTTCCAACTCACTAGTATCAAGTGGTGTAAGGGGGCTGAGAGCCGTTTATAGCAGTTACTGGTCATTCTGAAAACTAGGAAAATAAATACACAGAGAGAAACTAAGAGAACAAATTAAGATATTTCACCTAAAAGTCTGGGAAGAAAGAAGGTCTACAGACTGGGAAAAAATTTGAGAGTGACAAATCTAACAGAGGTCTAATTACTAAAATGTATAGAAAAACCCAACATTTCTACAACAAAAAAGACAAATAGTCCAATTATAAAACAGGCAGAGGATATGAAAAAAAAGAAACACTTCACGAAAGAAGATATTCAAGTGAGTAATAGACACATGAAGAAAGGCTCACGGTCACCAGCCATTAAAAAAACACCCAAACTCCACTGCCATCGAGTTGACTCTGGTTCCCATTGACCTCATAGGACAGAGTAGTACTGATTCCTAGAGTTTCTAAGGCGTGCCCGCCACATTCAGAGTGCTGACCTTTTGGTTGGTGAACATAGCATCTAACCACTATGTCACCTGGCTTTCCTAGCTATTAGAGAGCAATGCAAATCTAAACCACAGTGAGAAATCTCATCCCAGTGTTACTGGCAGGGATAATAACAATAATGATAGTAAAAACAGAAAGTAACATTTATTGGAGAGGTTGTGGGAGGTTGGAAGTCTTTTGCACTGCTGATGGGAATGCAAAATAGTACAACCAGTTTGAAAAATGATATGGCACTCCTTTAAAAAGCTAGAAATGAAGGCACTGTATGATTCAGCAATCCCACTCCTAGGAATATACCCTGGAGAAATCAGAGTCATCACACAAATAGACACATGCACACCCATGCTCATTTCAGTATTGTTCACAGTAGGAAAAAAGAAGACGGAAACAACTTGGATTTCTATCACTGGATGAAGGGATTATCAATGAAATACTACGCAATGAGAGAAAACAATGATGAATCTGTCAAGCATCTCACAAAATGGGTGAATCTGGAGGGCATTATGCTCAACGAAATAAACTAATCACAAAAGGACAAATATCACATGGCACCACTACTATAAAAACTCAGGAAAAAGTTTACACACACAAAGAAACAATCTTCGGTGGTTACATGGGAGAGAAGAAGTAGGGATGGAAAAACATTAAGTAGACAACAGGTAAATGATAAGTTTAGTGAAGGGTAATGGGTTTTTTTTTAAAGACAGTACCCAATACTGGGGAAGCCAGCCCAACTTTTACAAAGTAAGGTCATGGAAGCTCCATGAACATATTCAGACTCCCTGAGGGACTGAATTACTAGGCTGAGAGCTGTGGGGATCGTGGGCTCAGGGCATAAAGTAGTTTAAAAAGAAAATGTTCTACATTCTACTTATCTGGGGTCTTAAAAACTTTTGAGTGGCCATCTAAGATGCTTCACCGCTGTTGCCTTCTCTGCACCGAGGGAAGAAGAAAAAAACCAAAGACACAAACGAAAGATTAATCTAAGGCACTAACGGGTATTGAGAACTAGAGCCTCCATTAGACTGAGTCCAGCACAGCTAGATGGTGCCCAGCTACCGCCAACAACTGCTCTGACGGTACCACAGCAGAGGGTCCTGGACAGAGCTAGGGAAAAGTACAGAAAAAAAGTCTAACTTCTTTCTCTCTCTTTCACTCTCACCCCGTCCCAAACAGACCAGACTTACTGGTCTGGCAGAAACTCAGGGAACCCTGATTGCATTGTCCCAGACATCCTTTTAGCTCGGTAATAAAGTCAGTTCTGAGATTCACCCTTTAGCCAAAGATTAGACAGGCCCATAAAACAAACTGAGACATGAGGAAAGACAAGACAGGAAGGGACAGGAAAGCTGGTAACAGGGAACCCAAGATCAGGAAAGGGAAAGTGTTGACATGTCATAAGGTTGGCAACCAATATCACAAAACAGTATGTATACTAGTTGTTTCATGAGAAACTAGTTTGTTTTGTAAACCTTCATCTAAAGGACCAAAAACAAAAAAGGACAACTAAAACTTAAGTGGTCAGAAAAGAAAGGTGAAATATTCTCGTTGGGTCATAAAAGCTAATAATTTAATGTGACAGAAAAAGTCTTATAAAGAAGTCTTTAAAAGTTAGTTTACTACTAGTCTTTAGTACCTCCTGAGAAGCAGTTAAGGCAACTTAATGTTTATTTATTTTATTTATTATGTTTTGATAGTGCGTTTTCAGTGTTGTTGAGTTCTAATTTTCTCATGATGTTCTATCATACATAAACAATCTAGCCCATCTTCTATTTTCCTTTCCCTCTTTTTCGTTCCTGAATATTGGCCCACCTGCCTGTCCCGGTGGTAGTAGATAGCCCAGGGCCCCTCGGGGGCTCCTATTCTTAAACAAGAACAAAAAATAGAGAGGAACTAATATCTTGATTAAAAAGTATCTCAAGGATCAGCCCCTGAGTCAGGGTGGCCCCAGAAGTTCACTGATACGGCATGATGTGATTGTTCCCAAGATAATAAACCAGTATTCCAACTCTGAATCAAGGGTGGAGCTGGAGACAGCTGAATTCCTTTGTCCAAGTAGTCTGCTAAGGGATGCACATTCTCCAATAAATCATCATTGTTCAGTAATGATGACAAAATAAGGCACTGTCCTCCAAAGCTGTGAGCCTTGTCCTTGCATAACTACATGTAAATTGGAAATAATCGCTCTGCCCGTAGACCCGGAGCATTACAGCCAGCAGTCTTCATTAGGCTGTATTCTTGGAGCCAGGCAAAGAAGATGGTGAACACTGAAAACACAAATATACAGAAGAATTTGCAAATAGTGATTTCCTGTTAAGATGTATCATACTGATTGCACAGAAGAGAATTCTGGCCCTAATTTACTGCAGGTTTGTATTTGGCACATGTTACCTGTAGAGTATTTGGGTAAATTACTGATGTCAGTTGTATTTCTCTTGGAGACGAGGGAAATAGGTTATTGGCACAATAAAACATCCAGAGGCATTTAAAATGTCAGTCTAATCGCAAGAACCAGTAAAGCTTTTAATTACCTTCTGTGCAATTTTTTTTAATTGCTCCGATGGCTGTAGCGCTTGGTAAGTTCCTGACAGAGCAGCTGCAACACACTTAATTTAAACTTTTTTTTTCTCCTCTTCCTGAAACTCTTTGAGAAAAAGGAATTTGAGACACAAGATAAATGTTGGGAGTTTTATTTTGTTCCAGAAAATCTGTAGGAATTCTTCTTTGGTCACTAGTAGAATCCTACCTCCATGTTCATCCAACTGCTGGCAGGGATTCTGTTTGCTGATGACATGCTTTAGACCAGGTGTGTGTTTGTTGTTTTGTCACTCTTTGCCTTAGAATGTTCTGAATCAGCCTGTTTGCAGCATCATACCAGAGCCAAACCCTTTGTTCATGTAACATTTTGGTGCTTGGTTAATTCCAAATATGAAAAAGGACAGCACAGTGTTTCTTTTTTGAAATGTGTTGGACTCTATTTTCAACGTACTTTCATCCCAATTAGCTCTACTTTCCACCTTGATACAAAAAACTCAAACCCACACTCAAAGCCATTGCCATTGAGTGAATTCCGACTCAGAGCGATCCTGTAAGACCCAACAGAGCAGAATTGGCCCCAGGGTTTCCAAAGAGCTGTTCTTTATTTGCAAACTACCTCTATTCTTTGAGGACTCAACTTTCTTGTTTTCCAGTGTTCTCTTACTAAGGGAGCATGTGATGTGGCCTGACAGAAGCTCATGAGCTTTATAATCAAAGACTTCTGGAACTGGATCTGATTTGCCATATGCAGCCTCAGTCTGGAAAACCTGGTAGTGTAGTGGTTAAATGCTATGGCTCCTAAGTTATCTTTGTACAATAGAAATAGCAATGCTTTCCCAATAGACTTGTTGTAAGGGTTAAGTGACATATGAAGAATGATTGGCAGAGAGCATGGTTAAGAGCTCAGCTGTAAGCAGTTCAAACCCACCAGCAGCTCTGTGAGACCCAAGACCTGGAGATCTGCTCCCAGGAAGACTACAGCCTAGGTAATCCCATGGGGCCATTCTACTCTGTTCTGTAACAGTCACTGTGAATCTGAATCAACTTGTTCACATACAATAACAAGGTTTTAGTAAGAGTTACTTCCTCAGCAGTACCCATCTCCTGAGCAGTACTCACCTCTCCTCTGGTGGTTGTAACCACTCTTGAATTGTTAGCTGTGTCCTGATATGTGTCAGACCATGACTCAGTTAGACAATGCATGGAAGTCACTAAGTCTGCAGCAGTTTCTTTTCTGTATTGAAGTTATCAAGGGCAATACCCTTAGCACTTAATTTTTTTTTTTTTTTTTTTTGTATTGGTGTGTCAATGAATTGAATTACTACAGACAGCCAAAAAAAAAAAAAAAAAATCTAACAAATGACTCTTAGAAGAAACACAACCAGAATATTTTTTAGAAGCAAGAATGTAAGACTTTGACTCATTTACTTCGGGCACTTTATCAAGGAAAGATCAGTTGCTAGGATGTTGTGTTTGGAAGAGCAGAGGGCCAATAAAATGAAGAAAACTCTCAATGATGTGGATTGATTAAATAGTCATAAAAATGGACTGAAACACACCAAGGAGGGCCAGTTAATATTTCCTTTTGTTCTACACAAAGTTGCCATGAGTAGGAGTGAATTTAACAGCTAATACCAGTGGATTGAAAATATTTCAGGCACTTGAGACTGCTAGGAGGAAGATTGCAAATGAGGGTGGATTTAACCCTAAATTTTTCAAAAATGTTTTGTGCTCTAGGCAAAGTAAGAACTAATTAAATGTAGTCATAGGATGTTGAAGCTGAAAGGAATTGAAGTTGTCAGTTCAACTTGCTTTTAGTGAATAAGGAAAAAAAAAAAAAAGGCCAAAGTTAACATCTTGAGTTGGCCAGGAATGCTGGTATCACATTTCCATTGCTAGGACAACTCTACTATGCCTGGTTCCTCTACCCCCAGCCTATTGACATTGATGTAAATGGTCCTGACACTTGCAAACTCTTTCCTCCATACTTCATTTAACCATGGGTGTGGGAATTTCTGTTCAGCTGAGCTGGTAAAGAGTATTTGTAGCCATTAATACCCAAAGAATCCTTCCGTGGTTTTTATAATCTTAGGAAAAGAGTAAAGTAGAAATGTAAAGGAGAGAAACAATGACCAAAGTTAAGCAGACAGGAGTGAAAAAAATTCCCAAAGTACAAGATGAGAAAGATAAAAAAGAATAAAAAAAACCATTTATTTTGATTTAGAATATGTCATATGCTTAGTATATGCTAAGCACTTTACATACATTATATAATTAAGGTAAAATAGTCCCAGAAGGTGAATACCCTTTCTCCTTTTCCCAACTATATAATAGCGTATCTTCTACTAGCTCAGCAGAAGCTAGCATACCTGACACCCTGCATTCATGAATTCTGACCAGATCCACCTGGTTGTAAGGTCCCAGATTTTACTCATTAATCTATATTGCTTCTACAAAGAAAATTTGATCAAAATGTTGGGCTGAGAGAATTTTCAGAAAGGAATAAAAGAATCAAGTAAAGAAGGCAACTTCCTAGCAAGCCAGAGATTTGTTTGATAAAGAGAATTACATAGAATCCTGGTCTATATTTTGAAAACCAAAAATAGATGATTAAAAGCAGGATGCACTGTTAGCCCAAAACTGAAACCATTTCCAAAACCCACTTTTCAGACAAGGATTAGACAGGATGATAAAACAAAAAGCAATACATACAAGGGATGTGGTTTTTAGTTCAATCAGATATATAGGACCAAATGGGCAGCTTCTGTCCAAAGGCAGCATGAGAAGGCAGGAAGGGCAGGAACTAGTCAAATGGATACAAGGAACCCGATGGAAAGAGAGAGTTTACTGTTACAATGCGGGAATTTCAACTAATGTCACTTTAAGTGCATAAATTTTTGTATGAGAAATTAGCTTCAGCTGTAAAATTTCACTGAAAGCACAATACCAAAATAATAATAAAGAATAAAGTATCGCTACCTAGATGTTCAACTGTGATAGTAAAAAATTAAAGAAATAAAGTAGTCATAAAAGAAGTTTCGTACTTAATTTCACATTTATATAGCACGTAAATGTGTACAGAGTCATATATTAGGATGCATTACAAACTAACTGGCTGTTTCACCCTAGTGATATGGTAGAATTTAGGTAGAGACTTATTCTTCAACACGGTCCCGAAGTTGAATTGCATCATTTGTGTGCACTTGCACAAACCAACCATGATCTGAGTCTGTGTGTCAGTGAATTTATCATATGTGCGTGTAAGTGTAATGTGAAATTATTAAATGTCTATGGATTAAGAAGATCCATATGCATCACTTGATAGTACCTAAGGTCTGGCTGAAGATGCTCCCAGGCTACAATACCATTATAGGTGTGCTTATGAATTCATTTTCACAACAGAACACCTGCCTGTCGCAATATTTTTTGAGAAGAAAGTTTTACAAGATGAATATTTTAATTAAACTACACATATAATTTGCTTCACATTTGTAAGGACAATAGAATTCATAAACAGAAAAAAAATGAAATTGCTGAATTGGTGTGTGTTCTACTGTGTATGTTCTCAACTACAAAAACCAAAAAAATTATTTTAAAAAAAGGGCAAAGTTTTAAAAACTCTAAAGCATTTCTTCTGGTCTTAGTGTTTGGGATTTGTTTTGATATTTTAGGTACAATAAGGTGGAATGAAGCAAGTTGTAAATATTTCTACATGGACTTACATTCACTAGGATCTTTTTGTTTTGATGTTCTTTGTGTTTGTGTGCCCAGATAACTTTGTCCTGAGGAACATCAACGCCAGTCCTGTCTTCCGTAGTAAAAGTCATGTGTGGTACTGCAAATGGAGAGAAATATGGTATGGAGTATGGAATGAGAGGGAAGATAGAAACAAAGAAAAGAATTCAAGACAATTACTGCTCGCAGTGACAACATATGGGACAGGATGGCTCCTTTACATACTTACAGTCAGGTTGAACATACATATTCTGGGATGGGAAATAACCCGGCAGCTTCCTTATTATCAAACTAATCTTATTACACACCTTTTGTTTTCTGAGACAGCCACATCACACTATACTTGAATTTATATAAAAATACTTTCCTCTAATTTCTGTGATTATTTGTTTTCCAGGTCCATAAGATCATCTTTTTTGAGCATTGGAGCTACAGATTATATTTAATACAGAAGTTCAGCAAGTACTTGAATTTAATTTCTCCAAAGAAGTCACCTTCACGAGTCCTGTTTCCTCTTCTTGGACTTAGTTTTGAGTTTAGGATGTGTCATATGATTGACGCTTCTAGCAGCAAGGTCTTTCCTTGTTTTGTTGGTGTGACTTTAAGTACCAGGACATGGAGCTCATACAGGAAAATGGACGGAACCAAGACCTATTAAGGCATATCAGGGAATGCAAAAAAAACTATCTAAAGGCAATATTAGACTAAATAAAGGAGAAAAAAATATTGACTTAGAGGTTCCTAGAGTAAGATTTTTGATGTTCGGAAGAATGACTTTATTGCTTCATGTATAGCCTTCTACTTTATTTTTACATTCACATGCTGTCTCCAAACTTCCCTATATTCCAAGCTTCTTAGATTTGGCAGTCTTGAGAGGCATCTGAAGAGGTGAAAGAACAGAGTGGTTATGAAAATGTGAAACAGAGACTGTATGAAAGTTTTCACTAGCCAGCTAAGTGCCGTCGAGTCGGATCCGACTCATGGAGACCCTAGGAGCCAGGGTAGAACTGACCCCCAGAGTATTCAAGGAGCACCTGGTGGGTTTTCACTGGGTGCAGAATTTAATAGGAAGGTACAGTTAACCTGTAATGACCTAGAAGGAGACTATGGGGGAATAAAGAACTTCACCTCACTTTCTCCTGTCCTCTGGTTTCTTTCCTCTGCATCCCATTGGCCAACCCAACAGGAAACTGGAGGATAAGAGAGCCCAGTGGAAAAGAAGACAGAAGCTATCTTTCAAGGGCATACACATCAGTGGAAAGAAGTAGACAGTGAGTCTATAAGGGCAAATAGAAGACACCTAGTTACTTAAATAGAACATTATATCTCTGAATTATCAGAAGGGTCTTGTCTAAGTTTGGGGAAATATAAAGATCACATCAACACAGATTCTAAATTATCTGTGACTCCACTTTGACTACTATTTAATCAACGGTTACTATTTGGTAGACTACAGGGTTTCCCCTTTAAATATACTGTTTCATTATCATTACAATAACTGGTATGAGGCAGCTGTTTATTTCCAGGCAAAAAATCTGAGTTGTAGAGCTTTGGGCAACTTGTCCAAGATCAGATATAACAAGTAGAAGAGGTCATACTTGAATTTCATCTGACTGACTCAGAAGGTAGACTCTTCTGTTCATTACAATTTACTGCAGACTGAATAATGCAACAATCTTTTTTTACTGTGTTTAAGCAAAAATATACAATCCAGATCAATATTGCGTATCTCCCTATCAGCAGACCCATCTGCTCTCCTCACCCAGTGACAACGCATTCCTCCTTTTCACTCTGCACTTCTAGTATCCTCTTAATGAGCACCTGCTCCCTCCTCTCCACTCTGTTTCCTCCCATCTAGAAAGAAACCAGTAGGACAGCCTCCTATAAACGTAAAAAACCGTGAAGTACACACACCTTATGCTCATACAGTGTTGCCGAGACCAGTCCACTCTTGTCTGAAGCTTCGACCTCACTCCAGCTTTCCAGTCAGGGTCAGCAGCAGGTCTAGGAGCCATGTTCCCAGGGGACCCTCCAGGCAGTTGGACCATCAATTCTGGTCTTTCAGTAGAATTCTTGAACTGCACACCTCTATTTCTCATGTTGCCTTAGGGACTCTATATTGTGTCCCCCATTGTGGCTAGCTTTTGGTGGTGGCCAGCCACCACCTGGCTCTTCTCCTCTCATGTTGACACAGTCTCCCATTCATATGGGTCCTTCTGTCTCCTGGACCCTTTTTACCTCGTGTCTTTGATGTTCACAGTCATTATCTGTTCCAGATGGGTTGGGACAATTTGGTGTACCTCAGGTGGCAGCTACCTAGCTTTTAAGATCCCAGATGCCACTCACTAATACAGGTGCAGAAGACTCTCTTAGCAAAAGTCTAGTTATGCCAATTGACTTTGATGTCCCCTGAAAACATGGTCTATCCTTTGATATATTGGGTTGAGTTTAGAAAATCTTTCAGATGATGGTGTAGTCCAGTTATGCTGATCTGCTCTCTACTGCGTGTTGTCAATCCTCTCACCTAACAAAATTCCTATTGACTAATCTATGACCTACCCTCTCCCTTCCCCTCCACTCTTGTAACCATCAAAGAGTCTTTTCTTCTGTATACAAATCTGTTTTTAAGTCCTCATAGCAGATGTCTCATACAATACTGGTCCTTTTGGAACTGACTGATTTCACTCGGCATAATATCTTCTAGTTGAAACCAGCATATGAGACGCTTCCTAAAATTATCATTGTTCTTCAACATTGCATAGTGTTCCATTGTGTGTATGTACCACAGTTGGTTTATCCATCCATATGCTGATGGTCACCTAGATTTATTTCATTTGTTTGCGATTCTGGTCAGTGCTGCAATAAACATTCACGTGCATGTATCTGTTCAAGTGATAGTCTTTATTTCTATGGAATATATTCCGAGTAGTGCAATTGTTGGATCATACGGTATTTCTATTTCTAGGTTTTTAAGGAAGTGCCAAATTGCTCACTGAAGAAGTTGTATCATTTTGTATTCTCACCAGCAGTGTAGGAGAATTCCAATCTCTATGTAGCCTCTTCAGCATTTGTTGTTTTGTATTTTTTGGATTATTGCCAACCTCGTTGGGGTGAGATGGTATCTCATGGTAGTTTTGATTGGGGTTTCTCTAATAGCTGAGAATTTCTTCATGTGCCTTTTGCTACCTGGATATCTTCTTTGCTGAAGTGTCTGTCCATCTCCTTTGCCCGTTGCTTATTTACCTTTTTCTTGTTGATGTTTTGCAGTACTTTGTAGATTACGGAAATCAGGTATCAATCCAACATGCAGTAGCCAAATATTTCTTCCCATTCTGTAGGTAGTCTTTCAACTGTCTTGATAAAGTCTTTGGATGAGCGTGAGCATTTGTGTTTTAGTAGCTCCCTTTATCTATTTCCTCTTCTGTGGTTCGTATGTTGTTAGTCAGTTTTATACTCTCCCTAAGCCGTGTATTAGAGCTTCCATTGTTGACTTTACTTTTTCTTGTATGATCCTTTTTAAGTTTGATATTTAGGTCTTTGATCCATTTTGAGTTAGTTTTTTGTATAAAGTGTGACGTATGGGTTTTGTTTCACTTTTTTGCAGATAGATAGCCAATTTTACTAACACTGTTTGTTACGCTTACTGTTTTTACCCCAGTTTACCACCTTTGGGCTTTCGTAGAATATGAACTTTTTGCAAGAGGATGGTGATATTTCTGGGCTATCTATGTCTCTTTTTGTGCCAGTACCAGGGTATTTTGACTATCACAGCAGTATAGTATGTTCTAAGGTTGGGTAGTGTGAGGCCTCTCACTGTGTTCCTCTTCTTCAATAGTGCTTTACTTATCTGGGGTTTCTTCCCTTTTCAAAGTTAGTGATTTGTTCATCAATCTCATTAAAAAAATGACACTAGAATTTGTATTAGGATTGCATTGTATATATAGATTCCTCGGATCCGACTCGACGGCACTTGGCTTGGCTTGGCTTGGATAAAATAGATGTTTTCACAATGTTAAGTCTTTGTATCCATGAGCAAGCTAGGTTTCTCCACTTACTTAAGTCTGTTTCGGGTTCTTGCAGTAAATTCTTGTAATTTCCTTTGTGTAAGTCCCTTACTTCTCTGGTTAGATTTGTTCCTAGATATTTTATCTTCTTAGGGGCTATTTTAAATGGTATTGATTTGGTGATTTCCAAAGTGGATATCATTTATTTCTCAGTCTTTTCTTATTGTTCTGGCTGGAACCTCTAGCACAGTGTTGAATGGAAATGATGACAGTGAGCATCCTTCTCTTGTTCCCATTCCTGGGGGGAATTCTTTGAGCCTCTCTCTATTTGAGATGATGTAGGTGGTTGGTTTTGCATAGATGTCCCTTATTGCATTGAGGAATGTCCCTTCTATTCCTATTTTGCTGAGAGTTTTTAGCATGAATGGGTGTTGGACTTTGTCAAACGTCTTTTCTACATCAATCGACAAAATCTGGTGATTCTTATCCTTTGTTATTTATGTGGTTGATCACATTAATTGTTTTTCTGATGATGAACCAGCCCTGTATCTCTGACATGTGTCCAGCTTGGTCATGATGGATTATTTTTTTTGATATACTGTTGAATTCCGTTGGCTAGGATTTTGTTGGATTTTTGCATTAAGGCTCTCGAATGATATTGGCCTGCAATTTTCTTTTTTCATGGGATCTTTCCCTAGCTTGGGTAT
This sequence comes from Heterohyrax brucei, assembly GCA_028571685.1. NCBI lineage: Eukaryota > Metazoa > Chordata > Mammalia > Hyracoidea > Procaviidae > Heterohyrax > Heterohyrax brucei. The sequence goes on along the minus strand of CM053146.1, from coordinate 37,814,670 downwards.
CAGGGTTATGCTGGCTTTATAGAATGAATTTGGGACTACTCCATACTTTTCTGTGCTGTGATGTAACCTCAGTAGTATTAGAATTAACTTCTATCTAAAAGTTTGGAAGAATTCTCCAGTGAAGCCATCTGGGACAGGACTGTTTTTGGTTGATATTTGTTTATATTACTTTTTGAATCTCTTCCTTTGTGATGGATTTATTAAGTGGTTCTTCTTCTCCTTGTGATAATTCTAGTAGGTGAAATGAATCTAGACATTTGTACATTTCCTCTAGATTTTCAAATCTGTTAGAGTACAGTTTTCCAGAGTATTATATTATGACACTTTTGATTTTGTTTCTATCTGTTTTGACATCTCCTGTATTATTTCTTATTTGTTTTACAGATTTCTTCTCTTGTTTTGCTTTTGTAAGTTTATCCAATGGTTTATCAATTTTTTGACACTAAAAAACAGCTTTTGTTTTTGCTAATTATTTTAATTGTTTTACTGCTCTCTAATTCATTTAGCTTTGCTCTAATCTTTATTATCCATTTTCTTGCAGTGCCCAAGGGGTTCTTTTGTTATTCTCTTTATACTTGTTCAAGTTATAGAGTTAATTCTTTGGTTTGGGCCCTTTCTTCATTCCTGAAGTATGCATTTATAGAGCTATTGACCTATGAGCTCTGCTTTTGCTGTATCCCATAGGTTCTGGTAGGATGTGTTTTCATTCTCATTTGTTCCATGAATTCCTTTGTTGAGTCTTCGATTTCTTTTATAAGCCATAAATTTTTCAGCAAGGTGTTGTTCAGTTTCCATGAATTTGGATTTCTACCTATGTTTTTTCTGCTTTTGATTTCAACTTTTATGGTTTTATGGTCTGACAAGATGCTTTGCAATAGTTCAGTAGTTTGGATTTTGTTTATACTTGCTTTATGACCTAACACATGGTCTATTCTGGAGAATTTTCCATGTGTATTTGAAAAGAAGTTGTTGTTGGGTAAAAAGTTGTCAGCATTTGCCTGATGTACTAAGAAGCTCTGGTATTGAGTGTGTAAGTATTTAATACTGTTATGTCCTACTTATGTATTGAAATATTAAGCAATAAATAGTGACCATCCTTGTCTGTCATGGTGGATTTCACTTTAAAGTCTATTTTATCTGAGATTAGTAATACCACTACTGCTCTTCTTTGCATTTTGTTAGCTTGATACATATTTTTCCATCCTTTGATGACTTTGATGTTCTGTTTGTTCATATCTTTGAGCCTTAGGTGTGTTTCTTGTAAGCAATATATAGAAAACTTGTGATTTTTGATCCAAGCTGTTCTCTCTGCCTCTCTATTGAAGCATTCAACTCATTTACATTCAGTGTAATTATTAATAGGTATGTATTTAGTGCTGCCATTTTGCTTCTTTTATTGTTGTTGATGTTTTCTTTGTTCCTCTTTATGTTCTGTTCTGGTTCTTTTTTTTTTTTAATGGGTTTACTTTTCATCATTTTCAGTGTTGGTTGTATGTCTCTTGAAACTCCTGTATCATGTTTCTTGTTTTGATATGTAACATTGTTAGTTTGCTTTGGGGCTACTACTTTGATCCCTCTTAATGACCTAACTTTAGACCAATCTTTAACTTCTGTATATCTCCTGAACTTTGCCTCCATCTGACAATGTTATAACTACTGTAATATATCCCTCTTTATTGTGTGATGATGTTATAGTTCTCATGTTAAGATCTCTGTTTCCCTACTTTCACTATTTTAGCTTTCGTTGAGCTTTGTGACTTCCCTAACTGAGTAGGACTCTGGAAGCTGTGTCCTGCGTTGCATCCTTACGTATACATCTGATGTTATTGTTTTTCTAAGTGAAGAGCTTCTTTCAGTATTTTCTGTCATTTTGGTTTATTTTTTACAAAGTCTCTAAGCTTCTATTTAACTGAGAATGTCTTAATTTCACCGTCATGTTTGAGAGACAGTTTTGTAGTATATGTAATTCTTGGTTGGAAGTTTTTCTTATTCAGGGCTTTGTATGTGTCATTCCACTGTCTTCTTGCCAACATGGTTTCTGCCAAGAAGTCAGAGGACAGCTACTGGGCTTCCCTTTATATGTTAGTTTTTCTTTAAGCATAGCTGCCTTTAAGGGCTTCTCTTTATGTTTAATTTTATTAAACTTGATTATAATATGTCTTGGTGTCTTTCTTTGGGGGCCTAGTTTAGCATTTGATAAACGTCTTGAATAGCTATGTTCTCTTCTTTCACAATGTCAGTGAAATTTTCTGTCAGTGACTCTTCAGCAATTCTCTCTGTATTTTCTGCTATCCCTCTCTGTTCAGGAACCCCAGTTATTTGTAGATTATTCCTTTTGATTGAGTCTCACACGCTTCTTAATGCTTCTTCATTTTTCTTGTTTCTTTTCTCTGATTTCTCCCCATAAATGCTAGTGTAAGTTGCTTTGTCTTCAGTTTCACTAATTCTGCATTCCATTTCCTCAATCCTGTTCTCATGGCTTTGCATTGAATTGTCTAACTCTATAATTTTAGTATTGATCCACAAGGTTTCAGATCATTGATGTTCTATCAGTTCATACACCAGTCAAGTGCTGTTAAGTCAGATCTGACTCATGGCAACCCTAGGGGCCAGGGTAGATCATCAGTTTGTATAGCTTGCTTAATTTTTCGTTTTGTTCTACTGTGCTTTGTTTAACCTCTAGACAGGCTCTATACATAATTCTTTTGTATTCTACTTTAGATTATTTTAGAAAGTCTTCTTCATCTGGGAAACTTTCTAATTCTTCATTTTGGGAGTTTTCCAGAGCTTTGCTGGTCTGCTTCTTTAAATAGTTAGCTATTGATTGTTGTCTTTGTGCCACCAAAACGCTGTTCATTTTCTGTAGTATTACACCAATGGAAGCTCTGGCATAGCTCTAAGAAGGGAGTCAGTAACGACCCTGCTAGGCTTGGTTGCCTGCTGCTGGTGTATTCTGCAGGTGAAGCAGACTTAAGTATAGCTTCTCTGGCAATATAGATGCTGTCAAGCACCACCATGCTGCTCAGCTTGGTAATTGTCCCCAGCTGGGCCCTCAGATGCGGCACGCCCTGCCTCCTGGCTATTAAAGGTGGTGAACTACTGGTGATGACTCTACAGCATCACACCAATCAGGCTATGGTGTAGATGAGGGAAGAGAGGAGAGAAAGATGCCACTGCAGTTGTTCACCAGGGACTACTGTATTCTCTAGATGTGCTTATCTTAAAAGTTGCTCTTTTGCTGAGAAAGGCACTATCCAGTGGCAGCTGAAGGCAGCTGGGCTCTCAAGGGTGGCAGACCCCACCTCCCGGCAAAGCCAGAACCCTACTTATGGAGTCTCTGGGAGGCTGTCAGCTGATGCTTTGACATGGCTCAGTGAAGAACAGTCGAAATGGCACCTCCACACTCAGCTGCCAGTCACCACTGTGTTCTGTAGTTGCTCTTTCTTAAAGGCTGCTTTTTCTACTGAGAAAGCCATTGGTCAGCCTCAGCTGACACCAGCTGGTCACTCAGAGATGACAGGCCCTGCCTCCTGGCTGACAAAGACAGAGCCTTACTAGTGAAGTCTCTTGAGGGTCATCTGCAGATATATGATGTTGCTCAAAGAAAGGAGGGGTTAGGGCACCACCACACTTGGCTGACAACTGCCACTATTGTTTCTAGGTATGAATGTCTTTAAAACAGTTTTTCTGCTGAGACAAGCACTATCCAGACAGGCAGTGCTGCTTAGCATGGGAATTAGCCCCAGCTGAGCCTTTAGACATGGCCAACTCTGTCTCTCAGCTGACCAAGATGATGTCCCACCTGAGTCACCTCTCTTGCAGTGAGTCAACAGTGTCTATGGCATAGCTCAGAGAAAAGGTGGGGAGGGGCATTGGCACCTTCAGTTGCCAGCTATTGCTGTGTTCTCTAAATGTGACTTTCCCAAACACAGACTTTCTGCTGTGATATAGGCTGTTTTCTTAGGCACTGCAGTTCAGCACAGTAGCTGACCTGCTCTCAGGCTCAGCAATCCCCCTCTCAGTCTCCTGGTTAACAAAGAAGGCATCTGTATCTGTAATCCTCTCAGGCAATTGGACTGTCACCCAGTCCAATCTCACAACCATATTCCTGATCTTGGGACTCCCAGAATGTCCCCATTACTCCATCCAATTATTTTCTATGTCTTAGTTTTCAGAGGGAATTGAGGAGACTGTGTGTCTTGTCTGCCACTTTGGTGCTGCCTCTCTCACAACAATCTTTAAGAAGTTGCTTGTGGAAATACAGACTTTGTGTAGAATTTTAATCTCAGTGAAGATAATAACCATACCATCTCATTTAAATGTAAGGCATTTAACATTTTAATCATTCAGTGTGTGAATACAGCAGATGTTGTCAGTGACCCAGTCGTCTTCCTTACATTCTACCATTTGTAATTGTTCTGTATGACTTCCAATTTGCAGTACCTGATTCCTGTTTCTGAGGATATCCTCTCGAAGTTCAAAAGCCCGCTTGGCCCATGCACATGACAGGCCACAAGTTCCCTAAATTAATGACTCTTAGAAGTTAGTATACTAGTGTCCCACCTCCTATGTCCTGTGAGATAATTCTAAGGTTAGTATTTTATACTTTTCCCAGAGTTTTTTGATAGGATTAAGCTCTAGTTTTCCATTTCTGGTTGTGGTTTAACAATACACTGTTTTTGCCTGCCTTTTTCCTTCCCTGTGTCACTTTCCTACTTCCCTGCTGATGTTCCTTACACTTCCACTTGTACTCAAATTTATTTGCATTCATTTGTTTCTGGGACCACCCACATTCCTACCAGAAGTTTTTATGCCACAAGTTTCCCTAAGAAGGATGTCTTCAGGACCTTTAAAATGAGATCTTATTGGCCTGATGACCAAAACAACAATTTGGTGGTTTCAGTGTGGTGGTGATAATTCTTAGCATGTTTTAGCACACTGTTATGAAGACTGCCATCTGTGGTGAACTGGGATGAAAAAGAGGTACAAGATGTTGGGTTCTTAAGCAGTATTTCGAGTATTTGAGAAATATGACCGCAATCATAATTAAAAGGACTATGGATTTCATAGGTGCCATTAACACAGTTATGGCTGAAAATAACTTGCTTAAGTCTGCCAACTACTAGTAAAGAAATATGACATGAAAGCCCAAGTGCACTGGTAGCAGCATTTGAAGAGACTTTTGTCTCCTAAAAGTATGAGACAGATTGGGATAAAAATCAGACTTGGGTTCTGAATTTGAGAGATTAAAACTGCAGAGAAAGCTTAGTGTTCAGTGGACATTGCCCTATATTACAGTAAGCAGAGCTAGCTTCATGGGTGTGTGACTTGCACAGCTGCACAAGGCCTCACCTCAGAAAGGTTTAATGCTCTGATGGTTGGCTTTTTTTTTTTTTCAGATATAAAACTTTTTATTGCATATTTAAAAGATGTTGAACACATGTCACATCTTTTAAATGTAACTGGAAAAATTCTTTTTTCTTTTTTTTAGATTGATAAAAATATACACAGCAGAACATACACCTTTTAATTAGTTTCTAGATGTACAGTTCATTAACACTGGCTATATCTTACATGTTGTTTCAGCATTCTTCCTATCTCTGCTTATACTATTCTACCATCATTGACTTAGACTTACTATACCATAAACTTTGTATTTCTACTTTGGAGTTACTGTTGGCAGTATAATCTCATGCAGGTAGTTCCTTAAAAGAATGTAGTGGTCCTGAGAAATATTCTTTACTGATTAGCTAAATAGTTGTTTAGTATCATCTTGGGATTCTTAATAAGTTTTTTCTTTGTACTTGTACTTTTAAGAGAAATCCAATGAGACAATGGAACATGGACATGAACAGAGTGGATACCTGCAACATGGATATCTGTTCCTTTTTGCCACTACATTTACATACAGTATTTCAACGCCAGCTCCATGATCTACTTACCTTATATTCATTTTATTCTTACTGAACTTCCATAAATCACGGGCACGTGGAATTTTATGCTCATTTTGCGTATCAATACATCTATGATTGAATATTCAGGAATGATGATGGCCCCAAAAGATCACACTTTCTGTTCAAAGCAGAACTTGCTTCAAATGCAAAGAAGATTATGGTGTGTTAAGAGGTACCAATGACCAAAGAACTCTATCACATCACTTTTTACTCACGTTACTTCTCTGTTTTAGGCAGCCACTTAGCAGTGAAAACTGACATAAAAGGAATGGAAAAGACAGGATACCTTTCTTTCCTTTTCAGTTTTTCCTTACTTATCAGTAAGACAAATGTAGAGAGTGCTAGCAATATGTACGTGAATCAAGAAACAAAATAAAAAGAACAGAGGTAGGTTTGTGAAATGTTTCAGTCATTCTGGTAAGAACAAAATATATGGAAATGCGTAAGTTACAAAATACAACTTGTGTAAATTTGATGCTTCACGTATGACTTAAATGTTTTTATGTTTACATTTAAAACTGAGTGGACAATATAAAGATGAATGGCAAAATTCCTGTTACTCTTAGGAGCTCTTGAGATAGTTGTAAGTCACAGCGACCCTGTGTACAACATTTCACTGCCTAGCCCTGTGCCATCCTTACAAATTCTTGGCTATATCTGAGCCCATTGTTGCAGTCACAGTGTTAATCCATCTCATTGAGGGTCTTGTTTTTTGTTAATAACTTAAACATTTGTTTTATTTAATTTTTTACTTAGAATGACATTAAATAGCAAATTAAAAAATCACATCAAGTCAAAATCAAGACCACATTAAAAATGAAAAAAACTGTAAGTCTAGTATTTTTAATGCCACTTTTTCTATTTTTTTTAATATGGGGGTCCACACATTTAATTTTCACTGGACCCTAAAAATTATGCAAGTTACCCTGAAAAGTAAGATCTGAACAAATGGTCTACTAGGTTTGAGGGTATAGGATCATAGTCTCATGGGACAGCTCAGTCAGTTGAAACAATATAGTTTACAATATTCTATATTATTGTGTAATTATTCCACAATGTCCTGTATCTTAGTTTGGTGAGTATCATCTTGGGTGTTAAAACTCTGTAAGCCATCATCCGTACTACAACTCCTCGTGTGATCATCTGGAGCACAAGAGAAAGAAAGAAACCAAAAATTCAAAGAAGAAACTAGTCTACAGAACCAAGGGTTACCATGAACAATGATTTCATTTACCTTAAGACTAGAAGAGATGCACTGGGCCTGGCTACTACTACTCACTGTTCTGATGAAAGATGCAATAGATGGTCCCAAATAGAATGGGAAAAAAATGTAGATCTAAACTCAAATTCCTAAAAAAACAGAAAGAAAGAAAGAAAGAAAGAAAGAGAGCGAGAGAGACAGAGAGACAGAGAGAGAGACAGAGAGAGAGAGACAGAGAGAGAGAGACAGAGAGAGAGAAAGAGAGAGACAGACTTACTGCACCAACAGAAACTTGATGAACCTCTATAATCCTGAGATACTCTTTAAACTTGCAATCCAAACCTGCTCCTTAAGGTCACCTTTCAGCCATGTAACAGATTGGCCCATAAAATAAATAATACTGCCCATGAATACCGTATTCCTCAGAATAATAGTCTAAATGAAACTAAATGGTAAACATTTACCCTAAACAAAAGATGAGAAGGTGAGAGAGGACAGGGAGACTAGATTAGTGGAAACACAACAACCAGAAGGAAAACAATAATGCTGACATACTGTGAAAAATATAACCAATGTCACTGAAAATATGTGTAAAAAACCAAAACAAACCCACTGCCATCAGGTCGATGCAAACTTGTAGTAATCCTATAGTATAGAGTAGAACTGCCCCATACAGTTGCCAAGGAGCACTTGGCAGATTTGAACTGCCAATCTTTTGGTTAGTAAGCTTAGCACTTAACCACTATACAACCAGGGTTTCTGAATAATAGGTATAGAAATTGTTAAATTAGAATCTGATTTCTGATATAAACATTCACCAAAAGTAATTATATATCTGTATTAGATTCTAATTAGGATAAATTAAAATCTAATTTATGATACAAAATTTCACTGGAAACAATTATGCATACATACATACACATATATATATCTTAAAGTAAGATGTGAAAAGAAGGAATGCAGCCCCAAGACTTGGGATCGGGATACTTGTGTGGATGACTTGAGAAGCTTGAACATCCAGATTTTTCTGAACTCTTAGGATGTGCAGAAGTTACCAAGTTCCTCTTGTTAGAGAATTAGTAGCCTAGCCTCCCTTTTCCTGGAGACTGTACAGAGGCCTCACCTGAGGGCAATGCTTTTCAAGCCTGTGTTTGCCTTTCTTGAAATTTCTCTAGTCTTCCCTCATGGCTTATAGGTGACAACCAGGGTTAAGACTCATCCTGGCCTGATGACAGAAGTATTGCTCTTGCTTTTGGAGAGAAGAAGGATTGTTGACCAAAGAAACTGTATTGACTAATTACTTTGTATGGGCAGGAACAAGGAGGACATACCTGGGAATGATCTTTATGGTAGTAGATGAGAAAGACTGGTTAAGGGAGAATTTCCCTTCAGGTCAGGATTAAATGACCCGGCAAGGACACTGGAGCCCATCCTGATGTCTTGTTGAAATGGCCCCCTCAAGCTCAGAAAAACAATGACCTACAGTAAATTAGGTGGAAATATCACATCTGCCTTAGCAAAATCTTAAGGAAGATGTTAAAGGGCCCAGAGAGGGAAACGACCAAACGGATTTATTACATGAAACAGGTGGCTGTCCTCTGTAGACCTGAGTCAGGGTTGACAGTAGAGGAGGTTGCTGCAGAAATGGGATACTAATGTCAGTGGGATAATATTATTCCAGAAGAGTTGAGACAGCTAAGTAACAACATTTTATTATCAAAGGAAGGCATGTACAATTACCACAATGGGCAGCAAAGCCATGATGGCAACTAGGGGTCTTGACCTACAGGGATCTGTGTCAGTGACAATAAACCACGCTGTTTCTAAGGGCAAAAGTATGGCTTTAAAAAACAGACTATCATTTGACATATACAATCAAAATAGATTAAGTGTGAGTGAAACAAAAGACAGCATTAGTCACTGTGTTACAAAAAGGAAACCACTTTTCACAGTTCCAAGGCTGAGCCAGTTCTCAGATCTGGAACATGCATGACCACATATTCTAGCTGTTTCTCTAATCCTTACCCACGGGAGGTTATGGCTGTTTGCATTGAGGAAAGGAGAATTTCCAGAGATTTTAAGGGCTATTGGATAACAGGCACTGTTTCTGAGTACCAGGAAACCCAAATCACCACTGTGGTGCTTTTATCTGCAGGGCCATTTAAGTCCTATTAGAATATCTGATTTGTTTGTTTGTTTGTTTGTTTCCAGTCAGGAGATCCAAAACATATCACCTCCTTGAAGATATTTTATAGCCAAAGACACATGACAATAGGCATGTAACCATGGAGTCCTCTCACAGAGTGTTAGGAAGCCTCCTAAAAGTGCAGCAACTCCCTGTGGGTTTGGGACCCAAGGAGTGAGAGGTATATTTTGAAATCATGATGGTGAATTATTGAAATTACAGATAGGATATAATGCTCAGAGCCAGAAACCAACAAGTAGAAGCAGAAGTTTTTGATTGTTATTGCCAGTAACCCATCTGGCAAATTTGTAAACTCCATCAGCACAACTTTAGAATTGGTTGCTTTAAAGATATTAGTTCCCATGGTCAAAACATTTCACTGAGGGACCTGGTAAAGTTTCAGCTAAGCTTAAAATCGCCATTTCCAACTCTATCTTGAGCTTATTTTGGTAGATCATAAGATGATTAAAAAGTTGCTATACAGTTAGAAGAAATAGATTCTGATTATGATGAGACAGGGGATTGCCGCTATGTAAGTGAACAGGAAGTGCGTGACAGAAATGGAGGAGATTCACCGGAGTGTCTGTTGGTGCTTCCATGCCCAGAAATACAATTCATGAGACGTTTCGTTGATCATGACCTGAGGAGGGGGTGGTAAGCGAAGGTTCACCTTCTCAGTGAGGAAAGTCTATGTCACCCCATTGAACAAACAGCTTATACTAGAAAATGTGTTGGTTGAGGGTGAGGTAAGTAGAATACAGACTAGAAAGTAGACATCAGAGATGACAGACATTAACTGTAAACTCAGGGCTAACTGCACAAGTGGGAACCATGGCACATCCACTAACCTTCCTTATGTAAGCTAAAAAAAATTGATGTAAATTGCAACAAGCCATAATTTTGTTTGAAGAAGTATGATAGGATAGAGGAGGTGCAGCCTGGTAGATATGAGCCTTGACAGGAATGTAGCAGATTCTGTCAGTTCCCTTAGATGCTCGATTTTAGTGCGCTCAGGGCAACTCCGAACTGCCAGTACCTTCATCTCTGAATCTGAGGGTTTTCCCCTGTAAACATGCAGAAGGCTGTGGCCGATAACCGACACCGAAGTGCTGTAGAATTCAGCAGTCAATGGGAACAACTTTCAATTACTGATTACCAGAATTTGGCCTATTACACCCCAGTTTCTTTACTTCTAGAGTGGGATAATTCTGACTTGGGTGTATTTTACACTGTTTTCCAGTGTCTCCCTGTGGAACTGAGTTCTGATCACCCGTTTGTGGAATCTGGCTTTTCTTTGCACTATTTATTGGTAGTTACTACCATTCACTGCCAGTGTTTTCTTCTGTCCTCAGATTAGCTACTCAATGTGAATCGTTTTTCACAGGATCTGCTTCTCAGAGAACCAAATTTAGACAGTGAGAATAGCTGCAAACTGACATAAGTTACCTACACAGCCTTGACTTACATTTATTAGTTTGGCAGATGTTTCCACCAATAGTGCTGTTGTTATGTGAACAATGGTGATTCCAAATAACGGTGATAAAGTCACACACTGGCTTAGTGCATTGCAGTGGTCCAATCATGCTTTTAAAAAGAAACTCCTAGGCTTTGTGAAATCACTAACATCCAAAAGAAAAAAGAATCATGATCTTTGAAGAAATGGAAAGATGCTGAACATGTTGCCAGAACCATGAAGCCCATGTTTCCCTACCACTATTTGATGAGTCTACACTTGAGAAAGCACTCTTCCTGTGTGTAAGTTTGTTGGAAAAACATGAAATGTGCAAAGCTGTGAGGAATGTGAGCCTTGACTGAGAGTTTTAGGTGAACTAAGTTTCAGTATCTTCTTTTAAGGAGGCATTGAATTATGTCGAGCAACTGGCATTCTCTTTTGGAGCAGAGCACAGGAACACAGCACACTGCTATGCCACTTGAGAAAAACAATTACTCTAAAACTTAGAAAGGCAATCAATTAAATAAATAAGATACTGTAGGCAAATAGCTATCTGCAAATGAAATGTAGGTTGGGGGTAAAGATGCTGAATAAATGTGAAATTTAATCTGTAATTACGATCTAAAACAAATCTTCAAAGTACAAGGTGAGAGATTACAAGTGCTTTGATAGGGCTGGAGGATGAGCTCAGAGGATCTGAAGGGGAATGGTTTTGTGGAAAAGAAGTGGGTTGAGAAGAAAATAGAAGAAATAGCTCTCCTGGTAAGCTTATGTTTGTTGTGGATACAATTGATATATACTTGTCAGTGGAGGCTGTTTCAGGACTAGGCTGAAGTGAAGAAAATGCCGGTGAAGAACACATTTTGCCTAGGACAGCAGCACACATTGCTTTATACCTTCACACCCTGCTGTCCAGGGGAAATTATTAACAGTGTTCCATTTCCTTTTCACAAATGTTTTGGCTTTGCTGGTCATTTATACCGATTTCTTACCACCCTGTTGTTGTCAGTTTCCACTGAGTGACCTCCAACTCATGGCAACTTTGTGTGTCATACAACAAAACAGTGTCTGGTCCTGCACATCTTAATGATTGTTGTTTTGTTCGAGTCTGTTGTTGCAGCTACTGTGTAATGTCTTTGGTCCTAGGGGATTCTAGCACTGTGCCAGGGAATATTCTGTTGTGATCCATAGGTTTTCCTTGGCTAATTTTTGGAAGTAGAGTGCCAGGTTTTTCCGCCAAATCTGTCTTAGTCTGGATGTTTCACTGAAACCTATTCACCCTGGGTAACCCTGCTGGTATTTAAAATACTGGTGGCATAGCTTCCTGTATCACATCAACAGACCAGCTACCACAGTGCCACAAACTCAGAGATGGGTTGTGGATTGCCACCTTAATTATGCACTATTCAAAGTACTGCTATTACTCCAGAAAATAGTCTGCTATAGGAGACAGCCCAATGAGCATGAATAGTGGAAAGTATGGGAGATGAACAGTCAGTGGACTCAGATCTGCGTTCTTTGTTCATATCCTGTTAAATACGTAGACTAAGATTTTTTATCTCTAAAATATCATGGCAATATTTCCTTAGTGGTGGTATTCACACAGAGTTTCTTACCAGTGTTAGGTATAATAATTAAACCTTTTGTAATTCAAAATGATTAGAATTCAGGTACATTACCCAAGTCTTGTGATATGACTCAAGGATAATGTCAAAACTGTGGTGACCATGGGATTGTGCTGCTCGGGTTTCCAAGTGTAGGGAATGTGATTGAATGAGGGTGCAGCTTCTGCTCTTTAAAACTCATTGCTGTGACTGCACAGGGGACAGACTTCTTGTAGTCTGCTCCCAGATAATAACCGAATTCAAGGTGATACTATGACAGGCCAGTTTCAGGGAAACATAGGACTTTTCTGACAGCTGACCTTGGTTTGAGCAATCTCAGATGACCTCGCCAGCTTTGCTTAGAACTACACTGCAGCCTAGAGTGATTCAACCCAACCTTCCTCCCCTCCTCTCTCTCTTTCACTTACAGCCAGACTTACATCCCACTTTGACAGCTCCGCAACCTCCTTCAGCATTCTCTCCTTTTTCTCTCCTAGGCATTTTCCATTATAAATTTCTTGTTGAACTCATCACATTTCAGCATCTGCTTCTTGAAAGATCCAGGCTAATAAAAGGATAAAATATAAGGTTGTAAGGATGTCGTCGCTTCTTAAATATGGATAGGGGTTGATATTATTGTGGTTAAAAAATATAAATTGTTTTTTAGTTATATTTTTCTACTGAATATGATAGATGTAAAAATGTACACTTTTCATCACTGGTGCTCAGTGAAGCTGTTTTCATTTTATTTTATTTTTAAAGAATGACATATAAATGTTGAAGCCATTTTAATCTGAAATGTGGGAAAGGTGTTGTTCCAATGGCCTTGCACTGGGCTTTGGAAAAGCAGGTGGATCGACATTCCTCTGGCCAGTGTTATCAGACTGAGTCCAAATTTTGCTCACATCATTTCAGTACTGAAAATGGTCTTCTTCTCTGTTTCATTTAATCTGACTTTTCCTCATCCTTCAACATCCAACTTAGATGTCACCTAAGAAACTATCTCTGACAATCCAAAGTACTAGTCTTTTGCCTTTATCATCTGTCTTAGTATGTTAAAATAGATTTGGCTCTGTTAAACTGATTTACCTTAACTACATGAAAAAATAACTTGATAAGAAAGATTATAGTGCAAACATGTTTTCAGTAATTGTATTTAAATTTAATTAAGAAAATAGTTTTCAATCCCTTGCCAGCCAAGTGCCCCTTGAGCAAAGCGTTTACTAAGAAGTTAATTGCAAATGAGTCTTAGTCCCTGGTTAGAATCCTACCCTAAAACCCACTGCTGTGCATTCCATTCTGACTCATAGCAACCCTATTGGACAGACTAGAAGTGCTCCGTAGATTTCCAAGGAGCACCTGGTGGAACTGAACTGCCGACCTTTTGGATAGCAGGTATAGCACTTAACAACCATGCCACCAGGGTTTCCCTGATTAGAATAGATCCAGGAAAACCTCTACTTGGGTCCCTTTTTGTGGCCATCAGTAAGTTTTTGGATATATAAATAAAAGGAATTGCATTGCTTCAGAAATACTGTACCATTAGCATGTCAAGTCCCCCTGCCACCTGCCACCTACAAGAAATTATATTCACTGAGTCTAGATCTTTAGGCATGAAGAGCTTCTTTGTGCAGCTAAAGAAGAAATTGATGAAGCTTTGTAACAGGGATTTTGGGGAAATCAAATATAGACTAGGCATCAAGAATTTTAAGCTAAAAAACAGATAAGAACCGAAGTTTTATGATTTTCTCTGGAACCATTTGTCCAAAGCCTGCTTGACTCCACCCCACCCCCACCCCAGTTAAACTGTAATTCCTTGAAGGAAAGAGATTCAACCCAATAAGTGCTTGGAAAAGTTGTCTAGTGAATGCACAAATGGCTAGAATAAAGGACAGGCAATACGGATGGTTTGTTCTCCTCTGTTTGTGGATCTTTATCATTATTGGTTGTAAAAACAAAGAAAATAAAACCACTAAAAACTATGCAGCAGATGTAGCTTTCTTTTAGTGCTGCCTTCCCTGCCTTCTTGCCCGAAGCCTCTTAACAGAGGGCCCCAGCCCATCTAGAGAGTTCTGGGCCATTCTTCCCCATACCCTTTCCCTCCTACTGCATGTTCTATTTTCCAGGTTCCCACTCTGCTGATGATGTATCATGTGCTCACCAGATGAAGTCACTTGTAACATTCCTTATTTATATTTGCTCAGGGATTTTCAGAGCAAAGGAGCCCTGGTGGTGCAGTGGTTAAGAATGTGGCTGCTAACCAAAAGGTGGACAGTTTGAATCCACCAGCCATTCCTTGGAAACCCTCTGGGAGAGCTCTGCTCTGTCCTACATGGTTGCTATGAGTCAGAATCAACTTGACAGGAATGGACTTGATTTTAGTCTTCCAGAGTGAAAGTCCTGGTGGAATTGGGTTGCTCTTTCAAGATCACACTGGCAGTTGGGTATGTGGGGCAAGAGGCCATACTTTGTCATACCTGACTTGATTTTTATTTTAGAGAATGCTATTTCATATCTGCTAGACATTTTAGGAAATCCTAGTGGCATAGTACTTAAGTGCTGTATCTGCTAACAAAAGGTTGACAGTTTGAATCCACCAGGTGCTCCAGGTGCTTCTTGGAAACTTTGGAGCAGTTCTACCCTGTCTTGTAGGGTCAATGTGAGTCAGAATCAGCTCAACAGCACTGGGTCTGGGATACATTTTAAGTTATTCAAAATTTGCCTAGAATATATAAATTTTCTAAAACTTTTATCTACTCAAGTTTTCCACAGTTTCATCATCATTTTATCTGCAAGACCCAACTAGACTGAGTAAAGCCACAACAGAATAGGGACATACTTTCCTGAGAAAAAATATAATTCTCTCTCTTAACCTAGAATGCATCTTACATTGCAATTAAATGCTGCTGTTTGGCCCCTGGCAGCTCTAGGATCTTTGAATCTTGAGGTTAAAGACCATGGAGTTTGAAGTGGCTCGAGCTGCAATGCACAAGTCAAGGTGCCTTTCCATCTAAGCAGAGCCGGGAGCATTTGGTGTTAGTGGCAAAGTAATCCAGGAGTGAATTTTCAGTCAGTGTAGCATAATTTGTGATTAAGGCTATCGGTAATATCTAACCTTTAATAAATGCCAGCTGCATAATGATGGCTGGTGTGCTTTCTCTGCACCCTGCGCTGCAGTCAATTCAGCCAGGCCGTAAGAATCTATTTAATAGAGCTCTAATGGGAAATGACCAGGATCTGACTAAAGAAGATTAAAAGTGACAATGCTAATTGACTGCGGAGGTATCTACACGGAGAGGGGCCAGAAAAATCATTTAAGACTAAATGAAATTGGACTGATTTGATATTTGTAAAAAGCATTACCTTCCTGCTGAGTCTGGCAGTGAATTAACTGCTTCATGTTTCCTAGAGAAGTCTTCTGTGGGAAAAAGGGCTGAGGTTGTTTGTAAAAAAACCTTTCCTCAGCTAGATTAGAAAAAAGATTTCCAACTAAAGGTTTCCTTGCTACTATAATTACAGTGCTTGATAATCAGTGAAGGGTGCACGTATCTAACTTTGAAAGGCTTACAGAGTTATAAAGTGTGGCCCATTCCTCAACCATGCTGAAGACAGTATGTAGAAGGATTCAGTTACCGGTGGAGAAGGCAGGTTAAATTCTGTATGAGAAGGTCTTCTTTTTAAATTTAGAAAGAGTACAGACTGATGGAATTGTAAAGTCAGTATTCTTCTTTTCAGATACAGAAATGTCTTTAGAAACTTCCCAAATTTTAGTGGAATTAACAGATGCATACATTCATCCAGTTTATCAACAGTGCTAGCATTCTCATCTTCCTGGCTAATGCACTTTAGACACCTACCAGCTGTCTGTCGTTGGAGACTGTGTTGTAACGATGTTGAACAGGTTTAGTGGTGCTTCCAGACTAAGACAGACGGCAAAGAAAGGCCTGGTGATCTGCTTATGAAAATCAGCCAGTGAAAACCCTATGGATCACATAGGCCAATCTGTAACCAATTATGGGGACAGTGAGGAACTGGGCAGTATTTCATTCCATTCTGAACGAGGTCACCAAGAACCAGGAACTGACTCAAAGGCAGCCAGCAACAAACCAACCTGGAGCAAAAGAGAATGAAGCACCCGAGCTCTTAACCACAGCACCACCAGGGCTCCTTAGTTGATCTTTGGCACTGGTGAAACGAGTGAATAGTGGCTTCCCTCGTTGGCAGCTTACAGTTTCTTATGCTGTGGGCCGTGAGAGCCGTTTCTATTCCTAATGTTCCGTAAGCTGTTCATTTTGCGTTTCTTCTCTCTTAACACCTCTGATCATGTAACGCAAGTGTTGTTGTTATTAGGCACTGTCGAATAAGTTCCTACTCATGATGACCCTGCGTACAGCAGAATGAAACACCAACCGGTCCGGCACCATCCTCACAGTCCCTGCTGTGTCTGCGCCCATTGTTCCCGCCACTGAATTCATCCCATCAACGGTCTTCCTGCTTTTCACAAGGCATTTACCCTACCAAGCATGATGGCCTTCTCCAGAGATTATTAGTAACATGTCTAAAGTATGAGAGACGAAATCTCAGCATCCTTACTTCTAAGGAGCATGCTGGCTATACGTCTTCTGAAACAGATTTGTTCTTCTGGCAGCGCACGGTGTGGGCAATATTCTTTGCCAACACCATAATTCAAAAGCATCACTTCTTCTTTAGCCTTCCTTATTGACTGTCCCGCTTTTGTATGCATATGAAGCAACTGGAAATATCATGGCTTGAGTCAGGCACAATTTAGTCTTCAAAGTGACACCTTGGCTTTTTAACACCTTTAAGAGGTTTTTTTTTTTTTGTAGCAGATTTACCCAGTGCGGTATTTTGTTTGTTTTCTTGACTGCTACTTTCATAGACGTTGACTGTGGAATCAAGTAAAAAGAAATGCTTAATGATTTCAATATTTTCTCTGTTTATCATGATGTTCCTTATTACACCAGTTATGAGGATTTTTGTTTTCTTTATGTTGAGATGTAATCCATAGGGAGGCAATAGCCTTTGATCTTTAAGTCCTCTTTGCATGATATGTGTGTGTAGTGATATGACGATGTCCTAAGTAATTTTGTTACTGATAATGATGAAGTGACCAAAGTTTGCAAGCGATTTTCTGTTTCTTTTTGTTAAAATGAAGTATATAAATTGTGACATGCACACCTCTTAAGTGCACAAGTTAATGCAGATTTCACCAATGTGCAGGCATAAATACATGGGACCAATACCCTGATCAAATTATCAAATATTTCCATCTTGGCTTATTTGTAGTCACTTTCCAGGCTTCATTGTCAATGATTTTTCTTATTTCTACTAATTTTGCCTGTTCTTGAACTTTACATAAGAATATAGTCATCTTTTGTATAAGGCTTCAATTCTTTAGCATAATAATTTGAGATTCATCTATGTTCTTGCGTATTTATTCAGTAGTTTATTTCACTTTATTGCTGAATAGTAGCTTCATTAGATTAATACAGCACAATTCACTTCCCTGTTGTTCTGTAATGAACAGTTGAATTGTTTTCAGTTTGGGAATACTAGGAATTGAAATTTAGTGAATATTCTATGACAGGGTATTTCGTGGAGACACATTTTTTTTTTTCCTGTTGGATAAATACCTGGGAGTAAAATTGCTGGATAACAAGGTAAGTGCATATTCAGCCTCATTAACAGAATTGCCAAGTAGTTTTCTAAAGTAACTGTAACATTTTACACTCCCATCACCAATACATGAAAATGTATTTCAATTGCTGTATATCCTTGTGAATAATGGTTGTCAGCCTTATTAATACTAGCCATTTTGATACCTAGACTAGGCAAATGTATAGAGACCAAAGTTTATTAGTGGTTTCCAGTGGTGGGAGAGAGGAGGAAAGAGGGAAACAAGTTCAGGAGACACAGAGTATCTGTTTACAGTAATGGAAAAATGGCAATGGGTATTGATGATGGCTGCACATGGTTGATGTAACTGACATCACTGAACTGTAGTGGAAGAATGCGGAATTAGTAAATATTACATTACATTTGTATTTATAACAATGATAAAACAAGTCATCTTTATCAGAAAGCAAAAAATGCCATTTTAGTGGATATGGGTGATATTTCTCTCCCTCTCTCTTTTTCTTTTCCTTCTCTTTCTTTTTTTGTGTTTTTGCAAATGAATCATAATGTTAAGAACAACTTCATATTCTTATTGACCACGCTTTTATAATCTTTTGTGTTGGGGTCTGTTCAAGTCCTTTGCCATTTTTTATTGCGTGTTTGGTTTTTAATTTGTATCTGGATATCTTTGTCAGGTATATATAACCTGAGTATTTCTTTTTAGTTTACATCTTACATTTCTGTTTTTGTAACTGTGTCTTTTGATGACCAGAAATTTTTGATTTTGATGAAGTCCAATTATAATATTTTGTTGCTGTTTTATGGTTAGTAGTTGTTGTGTCCTAGATAATCTTTTCCTAATGTATGTTTTAAGATACTTTTGAATGTTGTCTTCCAAATTCTTAATAATTCTAGCTTTATGTTTAGATCTAGGACCCACCTTGGACTATCCTTGGGGTAAGTTATGGATTAGAGGTTACAGTTTATTTATGAAAACCCTCTGGAGCAGTTCTGCTCCGGACACACAGGGTCACCAAGAATCCAAATGAGCTCTGTAGTGCAGACAACAACAGCAGTAGGTGGATCAGAGACAAGCTGTGCCTCAGACAGTTCTAACATACTTGACGGCACTGGGCTTGGCATTACAGATTTTGAGTCCTGGGGGTTTCTGCAGGAATTAGGTATGCTGCCACAATAAATGCAAGGTGAGAAGCAAATTGTCATTATCAGAATCTAATGTGTTATGTATCACAGAAGCTGATTCTTATGGGACCAATACAGCAGGTACCTTTAAAGTATACATCTTAAAACCAGATATATGAGCAGTTGGTTCTAACAGTCCTCATTATACTACAAGAAAACTGTCCTCTTCTGAAATTTTCTTTCTGTTTTGAGCCCGTGAATCATCATTACTTTTTTTTTTAGCTGAGTTTGTTGTTTAACAGTTCATTTCATCATTATTTCCCTCATCTTATGGAAGGAGATGTGTTCATGGTGATTCTGGAAAACTTATTTGTTTTAATCAATTCTGTAAGGTGAATATGTCCCAGCTTCTCATTTAAGAGACAGTGGTTGTTGTTGCATGATGTCAGGTCAGTTCTGACTCATAGTGACCGTATGCCCAATAGAAAGAAACAATTCATGGTCCTGTGCCATCCTCACAATTGTTGCTATGCTTGTTCCTTTTTGTCACAGCCACTGTGTCATTTCATCTTGTTGAGGGTCTTCCTCTGGGTTATTTTGGACTTCTTATCAGGAGACACCAGTCACAGGAGATAGACATTATGCTTGGTGGAGGAGAGGGCCCATGAAAGAGAAGACTCAGAGATACAGCAGTGAACGAATAGCTAAGGTCCCTGCTCTTATCACCCTGTTATTAAATCATCCCTGTGGTGTAACCATGCCAGTATGAATTTGCATGAAGGTTGGAGGAGTGCTTGAGAAAGGAATTTCTTCACTGAGTAATCAATAGCAGAGTTGTGGTATGCTGTTCTCACTTCCCTTGGGTACGTGTTGCATCAGAGGACGAATGTTGAAGTTAAACTCTTAACAGTGCATAGGGAAGATGGAGATCTTCCCACGTGTTCTTTTTACTCTAACTAACCACTTAAATTCATTCAAGGCTGCTTTTAGCCTGACACAAGCCTAGGTTACTCTCTGGTCATAAAGGTCATGTTCTGAAATGCTGAGACATGTTAAAACAAAACCCATATTAAGTCAATAATAAAAATTGATTGAAGTTTATCTAACATACCGTTTTTAAATGAAGGTAACATTTCAACTAGGTAATCAAAAATGTTTTGACAATGAAAGAGCCTCCAGAGATTCTTATACCTCATCTTATGGGCAATGCCATGGAAAAACTCCAGAACAGCACTTCTGTTATAAGCATTCACCCTAAAACATAGCTTCTAGTCTAAGGCAAAATGATCTTCACTAACCTGCTTACTAGGCTATTGTTTGGCTTTAAGGTGACTTTAGAAAACCAGGTTTGTCAAGGCTCAAGGTTCAAAAGAAGATCTCGGGGTGATGGTCTGATTTGAGTTACCTGAGCTCCAGGGTCCTCAGAACTCAGATTCCAGGAGAATAAGGACTGTTTACCAGGCATACTGTATGTTTACTACTGTGAATACTTTTATCCATTGTGAGTACGTGGTGGTAAAATCTTTCTCAACACGTATTTATGTTTGCCCTGCTGGTCAGTAATTAACTTATTTATAAATAATCTTAATTATTTGAGGTATATGTGTACATTAGTGCCAAGGTAACACTGTACTGCTTCAAGACAGATTGCAATGCTTAATTACGGGTCTATTTTCAGGGGATGAAATGTTTAACATGAGTAAAATTTCCAAATAAGTTTATCTTTATATTTACATTTATATTGATCAAAATAAGAGAGGAATAATAGAGGAATAACTATCAAAATTACAGTTTTAATAAACAGTGAAATGCAAACAAATTTATATGTTGTCAGATTATTAGATCATTTATTGTTTTATTATTTTATATTAGAATACAAAGCAAGGGTGAAGGAAGGCTGAATTGCTCAGTAGTGTTTCTTTTGCCTTTCTACCATTTCTTTTTATCCAATGTAAATATGCCAGTGTCTAGAAGCTCCTCCCCACTATGCACTGTTAACTGTCTGTCCGGAATAGTTACCAACAAAACCAAACTTGTTGCCATTAAGTGGGTTCCAACTCAGAGCGACTCCTATACCCACTGCTGTTGAGTCAATTCTAACTCATAGTGACCATAAAGGACAGAGTAGAACTGCTCCATAGAGTTTCCAAGGAGCGCGCAGCAGATTCGAACTGCCAGCCTCACAGTTAACACACATTGTACTTAACCACTGTGCCATCAGAGTTTCTGAGTGACCCTATGGGAGGTAATAATAGTATGCTAAGAGAAAGAGATAATTAAAGGTATTGAATCAATAACTGATTTTAAAATGATTCAAAGAACTGACTGGGAGCAAATACAATGTATTGTGAAAGAAAGAGAGATAAGACAGAAAGAAAGAGCAGCATGTAACTCTGGCCTTCAGGCAATATTTAATTGGATATGACAAGAGGGGCAAAATTATATGCAGCTTATGCCAAAAGGCTGTGAGATTAGGAGATAACGCATTTGAGATACAATTATATTGGACTTTAACTGAGAGAACCGTAGTGACTGAAGGCTCATTTGACTGAAGAACTGCTTGGTGCATGAACAATAAAAGACATTCATGTAGGTACAGCCCTAAGGAGTTTGAAGTGTGTTTTGAATACGACATGTCAGTGCCTATTACAACTTCCTTCCAGGAGTGCAGGTTAATAGAAGCTGGAAAGCAAGTAGCTTGCTGTGCTTGCTTGTAGTACCCACCTGGGCCCATGAAATAGGAGATGTAGCAATGAAAAGACGGGCTGAGTCTGGACATGTTTCACTGGTATCTGTTGACCTAGGCTCTGAGGGCTAGGTGCTGACGGACAGAGAAAGAAGTGACTGGTCAGCCTGAAGCGCAGGGAGGTGTGTGGACTCCCCAGCCTACAGGTGGTATCCATTGAGCTAGCTTGGATGGTTAGGGATGTGGTGACCCCCGCTGAATGCAGATGGGATGACCTGGCTCTGGATAAAGGGAGAACAGACAGAGAGAGACATTTTTGACACCATGAGTCAGTGTAGGTTGCTATAATTTGATGGACTGGACTGGACTTGCTTATAGATGCTGACAGTCAGAGTTCTAGCTGGAACAGAAGGTTCTTCAGACCCAGGAACATGCTTGTCTGCTCAGAGTATTGGTTTGACAAGACCCTTGTGGTCAAGTCATTTCTGATTCATAGCAACCCTCTAAGACAGAGTAGAACTGCCCTGTAGGGTTTCCAAGGAGCACCTCGTGGATTTGAACTGCCAACCTTTCGGTGAACAGTAGTAGCACTTAACCTCTAAGTCTCCAGGGTTTCTGGTTTGACGAGGATGGGCAATTTAAACACTGGCTGCTAAAATGGGGGTGGAAAGCTGGGGACTAAGGTATAAAGTGGCTGGCTTATACCCTTTCATGAGCGTGTTTACATTCAAAATGAGAGGAACAAAGGAAGATTCCCACTGAATAGATTCCCCTTTTCTTGACGGATCTGGGAAAGAGAGGATAGGGAAAGATGCTTATATGACTATATGGCACAGTTAAATGGTTTATTAAGGTATAAGGTACAACTCAGGGTCAGGATTAACAAGTCTAAAACTCAGGAATCAGCATCAGAAATCATATAGGCAGTCTCCCTTCTTCAGTGCAGGATAGCTCTCTCATCTTCTGAGAACAGGAGGACAGACCCCTCTTAGCTCCCTTACGACAGGTTCTGTCACAGTGCCACTTCGGGGCCTCTCACTGCTGGCTCTGCTGCAGGGCCCCTTCTAGACCTCTCACCACTGTCTTCAGTGTTGTATCTCTTGACCAATATTGCAGCTCTTTTAGAAGCTTACTGCCTCCTCTGTCTCTGCTGCTTCTTCCTCCTTTCTGCTGCTTCTTGCTACTTCCCCTTCTGAGTCCTTCTGTCTCACCTCTGTAGATTTGGCTATACACATACACACAAACTCCTAAATTTCAAGATACGGTTCTCCCACAAGGGCCATGAGCTGACCAGTCCCCTCTTGGTAGGCACCAAACACTCTACTTGCATATTAGTTTTGGCAGGGCTACAACTCACCTCATTTGCATTATTTATTGACCAGCCCCTGCAGGGTGTGTATCAAGCACAAGGCAGGCTGCAGCATACAGCTCAGCAGGAAGTATCAAAACCACACGGTTGAAATCTTACCTGGGAAATGTTAATCAACCAGAACAAAAATAAAAACTCTTCTAGGGTAGAATACTAGGCAAAGGTAATTCCTCAGGCATTAGGGGGAAATTTTCTCAAACTCTTTTTCCAAAGAACCAATGCAAGACGCCATGTAAAGGAAAAGAGATCTAGAAAAGTGCTTAGGAGAACAAAGGTAGAAAACGCAAAATATAGTTTTACCTATGTTCCTGTTTCACTTGGTGCCAACTAACTCTTCAATTATCTTATTCTATGTACCAGTTAAGTAGACACTGGATGGATGCAGATAGCCTTAAGACAGTTCTGATTTCAATCTTCTATCATAGAGGATGGAAAGCCTGGTGGTATAGTGGTTAACACTTCAACTGTTAACCAAAAGACTGGCAGTTCAGATACGCTGGGCACTCCTTAGAAACTCTACAGACCAATTCTACCGTGTCCCATAGAGTCACTATCAGTCAGAAGCAACTCCATGACAATGGTTATTTTTTTCTTTTTTCCTGTTGTTTTTTATCTTAGAGGATATCCGATCAAATTAAAAGTTTAACAAGTCAAAATAACTTTCTCTTAAAAAAATATTTGTGACTTGAGTGAAAAAAATATTTCTCCAATAAAATCATATTTACTTTTTTTTTTCAAATGTCAATAGGGTACCTGGCACAATTTGTAACACAACACACCTGGATTATCCATCATTGCCACTAGACATAAAAATTGCTGCTCCTTTTTTTTTTTCTTCATCAACTTGCTATTTTGACATGTAAAGAAGAATCATTCTGTAGAATTCTAAACTCTTATAAAGGTAAGAAATGGTGATATGATAACAGCATTTGTCTTCTGTCAGGAAATATTGACACAGTATTACTATAGCAAAATTGGTTTGTGTTCTGAAGTGTGTCTCCTAGATAAATCTGATTTTAGAGTTTTTAAAACAATCTGAATTATTATTTTTTTTCTATTAATTTCCCTGAGACATCAGGACATATAAGTGTGGGAAAGATTCCATGAGGTATGCATAAAATTCGGATAACAATACTGAAATTCTCTGAATACTCACTCTACATGTTTGATATTGACATCAGCTCATTTCCAGAGTTTAATGTAGCATATTTCATGTTTCCCTAGTATCTAAGTTGTAGGCTTTGGGGGGAAAGTCTTTTATAAATGGCAATGAAATGTCTATTTACTCACTTAGCAACATTCTACCCAGTATATCAGCGAAACAAGTGTGCATTAGTGACCAAAAAGCAAAATTCATGTAGGGGAAAAGACCCTAGAATGATGAAAACATTGGCAGCAAAAGATCTTAGCAGTGAAAGCGAACTAGGGTCTACTAGTCAATGATATCTGAACTTGAAAGTCTATCTAATTTCTTGCTTCTTATTCATGGCTGTCAACCACGTGCCAGAGTTAAACACCTAGTGGCACCGAGCTAATCAAACTGGTAAAACCACACAACAGGGATATGTGGACATGGATGCTTTTTATACATTTAAAGGCTTCATTGTGATGTTAATTGGGTCTCCAACTCAGGACAACACACAGTGGAATGAAAAGGAATGAATTGCTGATGGGACCCATGCCTCCTCATGGCTGGTTACGGATCAGACCATTTGATCCACAGAGTTTTCATTGGTCAGTTTTTAAAAATGGGTTGTCGGTCCTTTCTTCCTAGTCTGGCTCTGTCAAAACATATTCAGGACCATAGCAACAAACAAGCCTCCACTGCCAGGTGGCTGGTGGCTGCTTCTGTGGTGAACTGGCCAGGAATCAAACCCAGGACTGCCACATGGGAGCTGAGAATTCTGCCTTAAACCAGCAATACCTCAAGATATTCATAAGAAGCACAAAATGAGTTGCCAGCCAGATGTAATTTAATGCAGTCGGCCTTAAAATACTACCGTATTGTAAACAGTAATATTTCAACTCGTTAGGTTTCAAACCGACACCAAAGTTCAAATCAATTCGTATTTATTAAACACTTGCATGATTTTCAAGGCACTTTCCAGGTAAACTGGATAAAACTGGAGAACAGCAGATGACTAGCGTAATGTTAGCAGTATTCACTGCACGCTTTCTGGTTGTCACGGCCTTGTAGATTTGGAGTGCTGGAAGGGCTATTGTCATGGATATAGGGTTGGCACAGAAGTAGGGTTCAGCTGATAAAGGCCTGAATGGAAGGCTAAACAGTCTCAACTTTGTGCTACTTACAAGGAGAAGCCAGAAAAAGGTTCTTAATGAGGGAAATGAGCCAATTTGGGGAATTCAGTTTGACTCAATCTGTGTAACACTTCACTCCACTTATAGCTTGCTGGGGAGGGAAGATATATGTCAAAGGGAAAAGAAGAAAAGAAAGAAAAAGCAAGCACTTAAGTATAAAAAAGGAGAAACATATTTTGAGGAAGCAGAAAAGAAAATTAAAGAGATTAAATGGAAAGTTAAGCTAAATGTTGAGTTAAGAACTAGGTAAACCAAACCAAACCAAACCTACTGTCATCCAGTAGATTCCAGCTTGCAGTGATCCTATAGCCAAGCGAAGTGCCGTCAGTAAAACTGCCCCGTTTCGAAGGAGCGCCTTGAAGATTTGAATTGCTGACCTTTTGAATAACAGTCATAGCACTTAACCACTCTGCCACCGAGGTTTCCAAACTAGGAGGGGAATATTATCTGCCTGTTTTTTAAGCTGTATCTGAGAGCTCATCCATTGTTTTCTGTACTAGAAGTTAAACTGGTGTTTTGAAATCTACAACAATGTAGCAAGTACTAATTATCATCCAGTCACTTCTGACCTGTGGAGACTCAGTGGTGTCAGTGCAGAACTGTGTTCTGCAGGGTTTTTAATTGCTGATTTTTCCTGGATTGCAAAACCTTTCTTCACAGATGTCTCTGGGTAGATTCCAGCCATCAATCTAGCTGTTAGCAGCTGAGCTGTTCAGAGCTTTCATTACCCGAGGATTCTCAACCCATGAAGATTCGAATTTATTGTATTTTTGAATTTAAGTTTTATGTTTCTAAATACATCTACTTTTTACATTTTCACTTATTTTTATATTTTGAACACATTTTAAACTAATGTGCTTTGGAAAGCTTTGTTAGGAACCCTGGTGGTGTAGTGGGTTAAGTGCTACATCTGCTAATCAAAAGGTCTGCAGTTCAAATCCACCACAGTGCTCCTTGGAAACTCTACAGGGCAGTTCTGCTCTGACTTTTAGAAAGGTCAGCATGAATTGGGCCTTGCTCTACGGCAGTAGGGTGGGGAAACTATGTCATGTCCCTCCCTGTTTTTCTTTGTAGAGCTGTCGTTAGGAGCTCTGGAGATAGTTGTGACTCATAGTGACTCTACGCACAACAGAATGAAACACTGCCCTATCCTGTGCCATCCACACAAATTTGCTAGGTTTGAGCCCGTTGTTGTAGCAGTTGTCCCACTCAGTCTCCTTAGGGGTCTTCTTCTTTGCTAATCCTCTAGCCCAGCAAGCATGACATCCTTTTCCAGGCACCCATTCCTTCTGATAACATGTCCAAAGTATGTGACACATAGTCTCACTATCCTTGCTAACGAAGTAGCTCTCTGGTTGTACTTCTTCCAAGACAGATTTATTCACTGCTTTGGCAGTCTCTGGTATATTTGATAGTCCTTGCCAACACCACCATTCAAAGGTGTCAGTTCTTTGGTTTTTCTCATTCATTTCTGGCTTTTGTGTGTATATCAGGCTATTGAAAATACCATGACTTGTGCCAGACATACTTTAGTCCTCCGAATGACATCTTTGCTTTTCAACACTTTAAAGAGGTCTTTTCCAGCCAATTTGGCCAATGCAATATCTCTTTTAATTTCTTGACTACTGCTTACATGGGTATTAATTGTGGATCTAAGTAAACTAAAATTCTTGACAACCTCAATCTTTTGTCTGTTTGTCATGATATTGCTTATAGGTCCAGCTGTAAGAATTCTTGTTTTCTTTACGTTACTATGTAATCCATATGGAAAGTTGTGGTCTTTGATCTTAATTGGTAACTGTTTCAATTCCTCTTTACTTTCCAGCAGGCAACATTGTGTCATGCAGACTGTTAATAAGTCTTCTCAATTTTGATGCTCTGTTCTTTTTCATATAGTCCAGCTTCTTGGATTATTTGCTCACCATAAAAATTGAATAAACTAAACCAAACCTGCTGCCATCAAGTCAATTCTGACTCATAATGACCCTGTAAGTCAGAGAAGAACTACCTCCATAGAGTTTCCAAGGAGCACCTGGCAGATTTGAACTGTTAACCTTTTGGTTAGTAGGTGTAGCACTTATCCACTAGGCCATGAGGTATTCCAAAAATTGAAAAGGTGAGGTTAAAGGATGCAACACTGACACACACATTTCCTGACTTTACACCAGGCAGCATCCTCTTGTCCTACTCTAACAACTGCCTCCTGGTCCATGCACAGGTTCCTCATGAGCACAATTAATTGTTCCCAAATTGCCATTTTTCTCAATGTTATGCATGATTTATTATGACCCACACAGTGCAATGGCTTTACATAGTCAATAAAACACAGGTAAGCATTTTTCTTGCATTCTCTGCTTTCAGCCAGTGGTTTTAGTGAGCTAGGGATGCTTTAACAGAAATACTACAGAGTGGATGGCTTTGACAAAGGAATGTTTATTCTTACACAGTCCAGTAGGCTACAAGTCCAAATTCAGGATGTCATCTCCAGGGGAAGGCTTTCCCCCTTTGTCAGCTCTGGAGGAAAGTCCGCTGTTGTATCAGTCTTTGTCCAGGGAGTGTCTTGGTGCAGGAACCACAGGTCTGAAGGATGTGCTCTTCTCCAGGTGCTTTCTTAATGGTGTGAGGTTCTAAATTCTCTGCTTGCTTCTCTTTCCTTTTATCTTTTGTAAGATGAAAGGATTAAGGGTGGTACAAGCCACACTCCAGGGAAGCTCCCTTTACAGTGGAGCAGGAGGTGATTCCATAACGGGATTTACAGTCCCACCCTAATCCTTTAATATAAAGCACAGGAAAATCACAAAATGGAGGGCTATCATAGAATACGGGGAATCATGGCCCAAGTACATGGCTACACATATTTTTAGGGGGACATAATTCAATCCACAACATCCAGGATCCATCTGACATCAGCAACAATATCTTTGGTTCCATGTCCTCTTCTAAATCCAGCTTGAATTTTTGGCAGTTCTTTGTCAATATTTAGCTGCAGCCAGTTTTGAATGATCTTTTGCAAAATTTTACTTGCATGTAATATTAATGCTATTGTTCGATAATTTCCAAATTCTGTTGTATCGGCTTTCTTGGGAACAGGCATCAATACAGATCTCTTCTCAGTTGCTGGCCAGGTAGCTGTCTTCCACATTTCTCGGCAAAGATGAGTGAGGACTTTCAGTGCTGCATGTATTTGTTGAAACATATCACTTAATATTCTGCCAGTTTCTGAAGGCTTAGTTTTTGCTAACGCCTGCAGTGCAGTTTCACTTTCTTCCTTTAATATCATTGGTTCGTACTAATGGGTTACCTCCTGAGATGGTTGAAGACTAGCCAGTCCTTTTTGGTATGTGACTCTGTGTATACCTTCCATCTTCTTTTGATGCTTCCTTAGACATTTAGTATTTTCCCCATAGCATCTTTTAGTATTGCAACTTGAGGCTTGATTTTTTTCTTCAGTTCTTCCAGCTTAAAAATGCTAAGCATGTTCTTCCCTTACAGAAGTATATAGCATGCTGGCACAATAAGTGTTTGGGTGCTAATCAAAAGTTTGGCACTTCAAATCCATCATCCTCTTCTTGAAAATTTAATGAAGTAGTTCTACTCTGTCCTATAGGTTTGTTATGAGTCAGAATCAACTGGACAGCAGGGGATTTTTTTTTTTCTATTTATATACCTCCTTGGCTTCTGTAGGTATTTGAGTTTGTGGTTCCTGTCTAGGCATTGAGATATTAATCAGATGTTAACTTTGTTCTCAGTTGATTAGTGATTATAGTGAGAAACTCACTAATGGTAACTTAACATACAGTCACTTAACATAGTTGTTAATGCTATAGCTGCTAACCGAAGGTCAGCAATTCATACCCACTAGGTAGAAACTCTATGGGGTCAGTTCTACTCTGCTGTACAAGGTCACTATATAAGTGAGTTTTTAGGACAAGTTAAAATTCTTTAACATATTTTAACCTGATGACACTAGGCTCAAGGATTCATTTGTACTTAGCCCCACTTCAGCAACTGAAACCTAACTTTCTAGGAAATGCCTAACCTTCCCAGGAACCAAAACCCAAGTCAATCAATTGAGTCTCCAGAATTGAAAACCTTAAGTGGTTAAGAATTACCATCTCAGTTATCCTAGTTAAGGATTTCCGCTTGATCACAAATAAGAAAATATCTGCCAGCCAAACCAACACTTGCAGTTCAACTCATTTGTTCTTGTGTATTTGCACTTATAAAACCTGACTATCAGATAATATATTCCCCAATCCCTGAACTGAAAGTTAAAACTGAGGAGTTTGTACAAAATTTAATATTATGGAAATTTTATTTTTATATTTGGTGATGAGGATGGGATTGGAACCTACAGATGCAGAGCACTTTTAACAAGTGAAAGACTGGATCAAAATGACCTTCAAGTTTGAATAAAAGTATAAGGGTCTGATCTGGCACATGGTTATCAATTAATGAAAGACATTGAGTTATTAAACTCATGAAGTTTAGGTTTATCACTGAAAATAAATGCAATGTATTTGTGTATCTGTATGCCTTAAAAAACAATGCAAAGGCGTGCACACACTCTCACACACACATTTCTGAAATCTCAGGGGCTACGGCTCATGTTCCCTTGTCCAACATTTCCAGAAAGAACATTGGGGTACTTGTGAGAAGCGTATCAGGTGCTCTCAAAGTGCCTGTCATGCTTTGTCAGTAGCCGTTAAAATAGCATCTGCTACAAATACTCAGCCTCCTAACGGTTTTATACAGCCATTTGTACCCCTTTGGGTAGGAATCACTTGGTCAAATCCCTATTTTGTGCATTTTCTTGTTCCCTGTTTTCAGAAAAACTAGTTCATCACCCCTCCTCCCCATGTTTTTATTTATTGAAAATAAAAAAGAAACAACTAAGAATTATTGAGTACTACAACAGAAGACATAGGGGTAGTCACGGTTCAGGGATGGAATTTCAGCTTCCCTGCAGAGGACCTAGTTGATCCGGTAGTGCACCTCACATGCA
Organism: Heterohyrax brucei; assembly: GCA_028571685.1. Taxonomy (NCBI): domain Eukaryota; kingdom Metazoa; phylum Chordata; class Mammalia; order Hyracoidea; family Procaviidae; genus Heterohyrax; species Heterohyrax brucei. The sequence continues at coordinate 37,784,114 of CM053146.1, read as the reverse complement.
GCCACCACCTGTCTGCTTATGGTGTCTTGTATGTCGCTATGATGCTGAACAAGTTTCAGTGGGGCTTCCAGACTAACAAATTAATATTAGCTATACTTTGGCTTTATAATCATCTACCCCATAGTGTCTGATTGTGAATATTCAGAATAACACAAAATTTTGAATTCTTAATGACTCAGCTATGTAGTGCTGTGTGTCAGAATGCCTCAAGTGGATGGGTTTAATAAAGAGAAATTTATTCTCTTACAATAAAGGAAGCTGCAAGTCCAAAGTCAGGTTGACAGCTCCAAGGGAACTCTCTCTCTGTTGGCTCTGGGGCAGGTCATTGGGATTCGTTTGGTCTAGGAGCTTCTCTGCACAGGAACCTCAGGCCCAAAGGAGATGTTTTTCTCCTAGCACTGCTTTCTTAGTGGTATGAGGTCCCTGTGCTGCTTGCTGAGTTCTTCTGCGTCTCGAAAGAGACTGACTGGACACACAGCTCCGTCTTGTAGATTGAGTCAAGCCTCGTTAGGTTAACTGCCACTAATACCATCTCACGAACATCATAGAGACAGTATTTACAACGCATAAGAACATCACAAAATGATGGACAAACATACAATATTGAGAATTACGGTCTAGCCAAATCAACACATAAACTCTTGGGGAACAGAATTCAGTCTATAACATTTGGTTATAATCTTGACCATTGTAACATTGCCCCTGGGTCTGATTTTGATAACTAAATTTATCAGCAACCTAGTGAAAATGTAAATACCTGGTAAGTATCTCCATCAGATGGGCATTTCTCATGTGGAAGAATCCTTGAAATCTATTTAAAATATTAATAACAAACAAAATCAGCCACCTGAACTTGATGACTTTACTGGCATACAGCAATAAACTGTTTCTTTCAGAGTCATCAGAACATAGGTGAAAAGCTCTGCCTCACAAATATTTCCTAATGAACTCACAGGGTTTCATTTGTTTGTTTTCTCCTTTCTTCCAGTTAGTAAACACTTGTACAGCTCAGTATTTCAGTACTCATAACCGCTATTTAAAACACATTGATACTTTGCTTATACTCATTTAAAAAAAAAAAAAAAAACTTGGATAAAATCTAGTTGGAAGTATGCATATGGACATATGGATCAGAAAGTAGGCTAAATTTACATATAGACTATCTTCAGGCTAAATGAATCATCTTCACATTTCTTTATCAACAGTTCCTTAAAATAACTTCTCCTACCCCTGCCACCCCTACTGTACACAGACACAAGCCCCAACACCATCACCACCAGTTGTCCTTGAATTGATTCTGACTCCTGATGACCCTAGGTATGTCACAGTGGAACTGTGTTACCTAGGGTTTTCAATGGTTGATTTTACAAAAGTTTGTATATTATCAGGCCTTTCTTCTGAGATAGCTCTGTACAGATTCGAAACCTCCAATATCTCATTATTTCACTTACCAGCCAAACAAGTTAACTGTCTGTGCTACAGGGGACCTCCAGAGACAAACACAAGCACATGGAAACAAAGACACTTTAATGAATTCTCTGGAAATCCTGGTGACGTAGTGGTTAAGTGCTAAATCTGCTAACTGAGAGGTTAGCAGTTTGCATCTGCCAGGCTCTCCTTGTAAACTCTATGGAGCAGTTATACTGTGTTCTATAGGGTCACTGTGGGTTGGAAACGATTCAATGCACTGGGTTTTTTTTTTTTTTCAGTCACTTCTCTGTTAAACTTAATGCTTGTTTATTCTCAACAGAGATTTGTTGCATACAGACTAAAAGAGAAAAAGCAGTTTGCAGAATACAAATAGGTTTGATTATTGCTGATCTAAAAATCAGTGACAAGAGATAGATGGGAAAAACACAAAACCTAATGTACTTGAATATGTAGTGGCTTTTTATTTATTTATGTTTGGGTGAGGTTGGGGAAAATGTGGGTTTCATAAGGGGAACACACTGAGGAACTTGGAGAAGAATAGAAATATTATAACATTCTCAAATGACTGGTACACACATGAATATAAAATGTCAGTCTATATTAGCATTGAAAGAAAGCAGAAGTCTCAAGTCCTTACTAGCTAAGCAGAAAATAAATAGTGATGTCCTGTTCTAATATTCATAAACAAAAACCAGAACAATTAAAGAAAAATTATTGTTCATTAATTTTAAGTTGTACTTTTCTAATTAGGTTTGTACGTCACCAATGAAGCTCTAGCAATACTGAATCTTTAACTGTCATCTGTGTTTTATTTAAGCTTGAAACAAAAAAAATCTCTTTTATGTCACTGGCTTTGAAGGTTAAGACTAATGATGTCTTTAAGTCCTGTGTGGCACCAGACTTCATAAAATTAAAGTCAATGACTTTACAGACAGCACCAAGGGCCTATGGTATACTCAAACCTGTGTAACAAAAATCCAATTCCCAAACAAAATCTTCCAAACAAGGAAAACTTCAGGGAACCTGGTGTATGAGAATCATTGATTGTGTTGTCAAAAGAAAGGGTGTAGATTTTAGGTTAGAAGGGTTTGGTCTAACAGGGAAATCAGCTACTTGTTCTAGACCATGAAGCCTGGGGTAGTCTCTCAATGGGCCTCCTTAACTTAAGCCTGGACAACAAGATGCTATTGCATACCCTACAGTAGAGATCAAATGAGATGACATGCAAAACTGCTTCTACTTTGCAAAGTGCTATGCAAACATAACACATTGATAATACTTCCTCTTTCTTTCTCTGGGAAAACTAGATTTAAAAAAAAGTTCGATTATAGTATTACCCGAGAACACTTCAACCTGCTGAACAGAATCTATCAAGTGGATTGCTATCAAGTGGATTCTGTCTAATAGTGACCCTATAAGACAGAATAGAACAGTTCACCGGGTTCCCAAGGAGCAGCTGGTAGATTCAAATGTCTGCTCTTTTGGTTAACAGACAAGCTTTTGACCACTGCACCACTAGGACTTGTCTTAGCCTACACAGGCTTAACGTGATCTCCCTGTATCAGATTCTGTAAAAATCAGTTACAGTCAAGTCTACTCTAACTCATGGCAACCACATATGCTTCATAGTAGAACTGCACTCCATAGGGATTTCAATTGCTGTGATCTTTTGCAAGTAGATTGGCAAGTCTTTCTTTAGAGTACTACTGGGTGGATTCCAACCACCAATTTTTAATACTAATAATCGCCATGATTCAGATCTGACTCGGCAGCACTTGGCTTGGCTGGCTTTAATACAGTTTAAATCACATCAGCTCATTTAATACTTATACTTAGGCATGAGAACTATACTTGCTTAGTGCACAGATTCCAAGGGAGGAAGCAATAATGATGTTCAAGTTCTTTGTTAGAAAGACGTGGGTTCATGGTCACTGCACCAGGCTGCTTACACATTGAGTTCTGCCTCACCAATATAAATGCCATCCATCTTCCCTCATTAGCATCACAGAGGCAGAGTTTACAACACACAGGAACTTCACACAATACCAGATATCAAGGCCAAGACATTTGGGGGGGATACAATTCAATCCATGAAAAATGCCTATCATTCTTAGCTAATAAATACGTAGGTGAAGGTAGATGTGCTCAACAAATATTAGGTGGTTTTAGTAAATTCTCTACTAGAACCCTGGTTTCCTAATTCTAATCTGGTTCATCTTTATTTTAGACAAGAGGGGCTGATGCAGTGCCATTTCAAAGCACTCACAGGCAACTCTGCTCTGACATTTCATGTGGTGAGCTATAGGCTTCAACCAACGTATTTTCCTCCTAAAGTATTGTGTAGACTGAAGGATGCTGCTAAACATCCCACAGTGCACAGGGACAGCCCCCTTGCAATGAAGGGTGACTCAGCCCAGAATCTCAGTAGTGCTGAGCTTGAGAAACCTTGGCCTAGATATAGCCTCAGTTCCGTAAACATCTACCCACATGAAGCATTTATGAGAGTAGTTGTGTAACCACCACGTCACTCCCAAGCAGGACTCTGTGCTCATTCATATTCAAATGCACGTCATCCCAGATGTGCATTCTCTTAATCAAGGTAGGCTTTGTGTGAAGGTGAAGGGTGCTCAGGTAAGACTGTCTATAGATAAGCAAGAAAACAAGAGAAGACATTTATTCCCTCTTCTAAGTTTCCCAGGAAACCAATAGTATTAACACACCCACAGGCACAATACAGGAAGTCTTTGTTATACATACTAGTAATATGTGGGTTGTTGTTGTTAGGTGCTACCAAGTTGGTTCTGGCTCATAGCGACCCAGTGTACAACAGAACAAAATATTGCCTGGTTCTGTTCCATGCTCATGATCCTTATGCTTGAACCCACTGTTGTAGCCATAGTTTCAATCCATCTCATTGAAGGTCTTTCTCTTTTTCACTGACGCTTTACTTCATCAAGCCTGATATCCTTCTCTAGGGACTGATCTCTCCTAGTAACACTTCCAAAGTATGTGAAATGAAGCCTCACCATCCTTGATTTTAAGAAGCACTGTACTTCTTCAAAGAGCTATTTGTTGATTCTTCTGACAGTCAATGATATATTCAATATTCTTTGCCAGTGTGATAATTCAAATGTGTCAGTTCTTTGATCTTCCTTATCCCCTGCCCAGCTTTCAATGGCATATGAAATTTGGATACAGTACACTTTAGTCTTCAAGGTAACATCTTTGTTTTTCAAGACTTTAAAGAGGTCTTTTGCAATAGATTTGCTCCATGCAATGAGTCATTGTCTTTCTTGACCACTGCTATCATGGGTGTTGATTGCAGATCCAAGTAAAATGAAGTTCTCGACAATTTCAATCTTTTCTCCATTTATCATGATGTTGCTTACTGGCCCAGTTGTGAGGAATTCTGTTTTCTTTATGTTGAAGTGTAACCCATACTGAAGGGTGTGGTCTTTGATCTTCATCAGTAGGTGCTTTAGGTCCTCTTCACTTTGAGCAAGCAAAGTTGTGTTATTTGTGTAACGCAGGTTGTTATTTGCACAATGCTGATGTTCTTCATACAATCTGGCTTTTTGGGTTATTTTCTCAGCATACAGATTGAATAAATATGTAGTATATGAATATTACTTGCCAGTTCTCTCTTGAAGGGAAAACTAAGGGTGTACCACCATGGTTATTGCTGTGATGCTTTAATGATCTTTAAATTCTTTAAGTCTGACTTGTAGAGATTTTTAATCAAGTCCCAGAAATACCAGCAGAGTGAATTAGCATGTCCACAAGTACGGTCAAATAACAAAACCCAAACCCAGTGCCATCGAGCTGATTCTGACTCATAGCAACTCTATAGGACAAAGTAGAACTACTCCATAGAATTTCCAAGAAGCACCTGGAGGATTTGACCTGCTGACCTTTTGGTTAGGAGACTCAGCACTTAGTCACTACAACACCACAGTTTCCACAGTTGAATAGTACAAGCAAATTAAAAGAAAGACGTAGATTTTCCTTGGGCTTTCAAAGAATTGCATTCAGTTACAGAGTGTAAGGGCAAGTAAAATGCTTCACTGGGCACCTCTCATAGGCTTAAGTATACTAGAACTCCAGAGGTCTAATTCAGCTGCATCAAGGCAACACACACAAGCATGCACACACACACACACACACACACACACACGCACGAGAAAGAGAGAGACAGAGAGTAATGGAGATTTGATAATTATCAAATATATTTTGACTGATGTAGAGTAACATCTACCAGAGGTTTAATTTTTATGTTCTATATTCTATATGGAGTTCTGGTGGTACCATGTTAAGCATTCATTCAGCTGTTAACCAAAAAGTCAGCAGTTCAGACCCACCAGCCAACCCTTGGAAACTCTATGGGACAGTTTTACTCTGTCCTATAGAGGAGCTGTGAATTGGAATCAACAGGATAGAAATTAAAAAGAAAAAGAAAAAAACAACATATGATACATAATCCAGTGTCTTCATTAGACAATTGTCCTGTGGTATCACCATGTCTCTAGTCTACACATGTCATCTTGTCTTATGTTAATATTTTACGGTGGTAAGTGAGGTAAAGATCCACAAATTATATAACTAATCTGCTGATATTTTGAGAATGAATTTAGGCCTCAAATCAGAATCAGATTTAAAATAATTGAATGTGAGTCTCTGGTTAGCATAACAATTTACACTTCACCACCCACTGAAAGGTTGGTGGTTTTAACCCACTTGGTTGCACTGTGGAAGAAAAGCCTGGCGATCTGCTTCCCTAAACATTACACCAAGTAAACTCTACAGAGCAATTCTATTCTACAATACATAATGAGTCAGAATTGGCCCCCAAGGCAATGAGTTTATGTAGAAAAATACAATGCTTTCTTCAAGTTAATTAAAAAAAAAAAAGACAAGAACATTCAGGAGTTTTTGGTTTTTTAAGAGGGCTAAAATGGTGTGGACAATATAAATGAGCTTCTCAGACTCTTAACAACTTTAATAATTAGTCCTAAATGTTATTCTGTAACTGCCATCACTGTTTGTGCTGTTATTAATCACAGAGTTGTGTTATAAATCTATTACATTGTACTCTATCTAGATATACTTCCTCTTGACATCCTTGGGAGTCACATATCTAACACTGCAAGGAACCCATTCTGTGCCATCTGTGAAATGAAACCTGCTTTCAGTGAAATAGATACAAATGCACTGGGAGGCTTCAAAAATATTTTCATACATTACAGGAGACATATATTTTCTTCTATTACCTTTTGTTGATGCCATTTTCATCAATAAAGGTCTTCATTTGGTTGAAAAAGATATAAAGAAAACCTTTTTTATATCGCAGTGAGAACAACTTTGATGTAGTTTCTCTGGCTTTGAATTAAGATGTATGTCATCAGTAGTGTAAGTTGTTATAATTTACTTCTGACATTAAGATGTTGCCTTAGGCCATATTGTTGCAAATGTATCCTATTCACTTTCTTGCCTTCTAAATGCCCTTCATGTTTTGGTAAAACAATCCAATCAAAACTAAAGACCAAAAACACTGTAAAACAAATCAAGCATATAAACAGTTACTAAGCATTCTCGCTACACTTTAGCCTTTTAGCCAGAGGCTCTTAAATTTCTTAAGCTGTATATAACAGTTTAACTTAACAAACTGACCACAGAAAATGTCAACAGTGAATATGATTTTCAGTCCGGTTCTTAAAGACTGTGGCCTGGAAAGACCTGAAGCATGCTGAAATTATTTGGAGCATGGGAAGTCACCCAGGGTGGACTTCTCGAAGTGCACTTCCAAGGTTAATTAACCACATCCCTTCTGTTGTACCACCTGGGATTGGGACCCTTGTGATTGAGTCCTCACACTGGAACCAGCATCCAGGCTGCTGCTGCTGCTTCTCTACTCAGAAGTTTCAAAGAGATAGATCGCTCTTGGACAGAGTGGTTTGGTCTTAGTTGATGGCAAAAGAATTAATGCAAAGCTCTCAAGGAGTCTTCCACCTGCATAATCTCTGGAATATGGACTTTTACTGTTAATAATGGTAAACTAAATTTCTAAAGCAGAATATTAATTCACTGTAGTCAAGGACTGCAAGATGTTCATCATAATGTTGTCAGGCTATTGATGGGAAAGACGGTGGAAAAATGTTTTGTAGAAATGTCTTCCTTCTAACACCCAAGAGAAAGTTTTTAATACTTCCAAACAAAATAGTTTAATATTAATACTCTAGATCCTCCTTTCAGAGAAATAGTAGAGAATATGTACACATATATGTTACAAAATGATTTTAGAATTTGAGTTCTTTGAAGTAGCACCTTCCCAAATGTTCGCATTCTATTTATTCCATAAAATTTATCACATACCTGCATGATGCATGGCACTACACTAATATTAGAAATACACCAGTAAATTAAAAAGACATGGCCCTAGCCTCATAAAGCTAGCGTTCTACTTGGGGTAGGCAGATAATGCATAAATAAGCAGATAAACAATACACATTCTGATGTTGGTAATCACTATGAGGAAAATAAACAAGCTGACGACTGAATTTGAATGTGGCTGCTTTACAGCATCAGAAAGACCTCTCGAAGGAGGTGGTAAGTGATCTGAAATGCAAATAGTCAATAAATTTGTTTAGCGCACGTGCAAAGTCTTCAGAGCAAGTACAAAACAGAGGGAAGGAGTGAATATGAGAAATTAAAAAACAAACAAACAAAAATAAAACATAGGCATGGTGGTTGGTGCCCAGGGTAAAAGAAGGAAATGATATAAGAGAACCAAATCTGTTGCTATCAATCAATTCAGACTCATAGCAACCATGGTAGCAAGAAGTAAAATTGTGTCATAGAGTTTCCAAGGAGCAGCAGGATTTGAACTGCTGACCTTGTGATTAGCAGTCATAGCTCCTAACCACTGTGACACCAGGGCTCTGATACAACAGACAGGATGAGGCAAATGATGTAAAAGTTTAGAAGCAATGGGAAGAAGTTTTTTTCTTTACTACAACAAAACATTGTTGAAGATTTTAAGTGGCATAATAAGATTACCTTATGGACATTTCTTAAAGATCAGTTTGGATTGTCTTGGATGGTGGAATAAGGAGACAAAAGTGTAAAGAGAATATGATGGTTAATTTTATGTGAAATCTTGGAGTGGCTTTGGTTCTTAGTAGTTTAACCAAGCACTAGACTATTCATTGTTCCATAATGCCATGTCGTAACATGCAATGCAATGTAATGTAATTGTCTTCCATAACGTAACTGAATGTCATATAATCAATCAACGTGTTGAAAGAGGAGTTCCTTAGGGTGTGTTCTGCCATCAGGCTATAAAATAGTTATTCTGGCAGAACTTTCACTCTTTCTTGACTCTGTACTCTTTCCATTACCTTACCTGTTCATCTTGGAATACAAGCCTACAGAAGTCTCCAGTCTGCTGCCTGACCTGCGGATTAAGGACTTGTCAGCCCTCACAGTTGTGTGAGCCAAACCTTTCAAGAAAACATTCTCTTTCTGTACATAACACACACACCTCACTGGTTCTGTTTCTCTAGAGAATCCTAAAACACAGAGTGATGAGCAATCATTAGAATAAAGGAAAGAGTGTTGGTATGAGCTAGGATAACAGCAGTGGAAATGGAGAGAAGTCAAATTTAAGTGTACTTTAGAAGCAGAAGTCACAGAAATTGTTAATGGGATGTAGTAGGCAGAATTCTAACTTGGCCCCTAAGATTCCTCACCCCTGGTATACATGTTTCATATAACTTTTTAGCCCTGAGTGTGGTGAGTGAGACCTGTGAATATGATTGGGGAGACATTTTCGTGATAACTAGCCCGTGTGACCTAGCTAACCCCATCCTGCTTGCCATGTGTAAGCTCTCTTCTACAATTCTAACTTGTGATTACCTTGGCCCTGGGCGCAACCCACGTGTGGCCTCACAATCTCAGAGAACCATGAATATAACAAACCTAATTACTTTTCATGGCCTCCCTGAGTCCTCTTTCCCACGTTGTACCTGTCTTACTGTCCCCTAAATTAGTTAGAACAGGGAGTTACTTTTCTGTTTTCTTGTGTTAAATTATTGCAGTTTTATTACAATTTGTCTTTGAATCATAATCTGTTTCACAAATCCTCTACAACATTCACCGTTTAAAAAGCAGGTACATAGAAAGTTAGTTACTATTCTCACTTCTTCATCAAAGCACAGACTTTTATGTAAGTCCATAGAATTATCCTTCTTAGTTTTAAGGATTGGAGAATTGACAAATTTGCCAATGTTGTCCCCTGGTGATATATGTTTTTCTTTATTTTTTAGATCAAATATATATAATTATTATCTGCTTTACAAATATTCTGTTTGCGGATACTTTGACAACAGAGGAAATTGCTTCTACTGTTCGAAGTGTGTACGCAGCGCTACTGGGCTTATGCATAAACAGTGGTGATGTCAATAGTCTGTCTTAAATCCCAGTTATACTACTTATTACCTTCCTGACCTTGTAAAATGTACTCAAAGTCTCCAGCCTGAATCTCCTCAAATGTACAATGTAAGTAGAGGGATTATCTCCTGTAATGCATTTAGTGGGTGTGCCTCTTCTGTAATAAAACCTCCCCCTGAGATTCTACTAAGTAATTTAATTCTTCTCTTAGGATTTCACTGTGTAATTAGTTTAAATCACATGTATTAGGTTATTGAGGCTTAATATTAAGACAGAAGAAGTAAACTCTTTAGGAAGGCAGGGGCTCTTTAGAATCTTCTAATTGTGCCCCAGCTGTCTTTAGCGGTTTTCTAGTTAACTTAGTGATATTTCATACATAGCAAAGGGCTGATTCTAGAACCTGATTCTGCGATGTCTGTGTCACAGGATGTCACACAGATTAAATAAGAGCAAGAACACGTAGCACTTAGTCAAGTTTCAGGTCTCTGTAATTGTGAAGTTTATTGTTACTGTTGGTAGGTATGCCCAGTTATTACCCTTTTCACATTTTTTGAAAATTATGATTAAGTATAAGTATACACTCCAAGTTAATTTTGCATGCTTGTCTCTCTGCAGCTGTATCTGCTCTCCTTATGCTATGACAACACACTCTTTTCTTTCCCTCTTCCAATATCCACTTAACGAACATCTATCCCCTACTTTCACCCTCTCCTCCTCCCTCTAGAAAGAAATCAGTAGGATAGCCTCCTGTATGTGTACAAAGCCATAAAGTACACACAGCACATGCCTACGCTGTGTCTCTAAATACAGTCTATTCTTTGTCTGAAGTGTTAACCTCGGTACTGGTTGTGGGTCTGGGCTAGCAGCAAGTCTACGGGCCATGTTCCCAGGGGACCCTCCAGGCTGTTGGACCATCAGTTCAAGCCTTTTCATAGAGTTTCTGAGCTGTGCACTTCTTTTCCTCTCTCTACATCAGTGACTCTACACTGTGTTGCCTGTTGGGCTGTCTTCGGTGGTCGCCAGGCACCCTCCAGTCCTTCTGTTCTCTTGCTGATGTCATCTCCCATTCATATGGATCCTTCTGTCTCCCAGGTTGCAATTATCCTTTTTACCAAATACTTGCTGTTTTCTGAAACCCACATATGTAATATAACTGGACAACAGAGTTTGGGAAATTGAAAAGATACAAGGTATCATTCCCTTAAGAATCTTCTCAAGGACACAAAGCCTCTAAGGTAGAAATGTCACCGCCAACACCAGAACCCAGGTCTTCTGACTTCCTTTCTAGCACTTTCTGGTACTCTTTGGTAGAGATACTCTGCTGTATTTCTATCTTGCTTCTCACACAGCCTTTATCACAGCCTCTCATTACCTTAGCTCAACTGGATAAGCTAACTGTTTAGCTTAGACTGGTGTATGGAATATCACTTGAGTGATTTTCGTTGAATAGATCCAAGTCTGTCCTCTCATGAACAGAAATGTACATTTTCCATCTTTATCTTTTCTTTCTCCAAAGAATTTAGAAATCCTGTTGTTTTGTTGTTCCTATCCAGTGCTAAGTTAAGCACAGCTGCATTTTTGCTTCACAAAAGTTTTCTAATTTAATGGCTAGTACTTTTGCTTGTAGCCCGTTAGTTTGATTACTGTGTCTATGCACTTCTAGAAAGGCCTCGGAATTCATATTTGGTGAAAATCTATGCTTGCACCCATGGTTAAAGGAAAACCCATTGCTATCTCCTAGATGGTTAGAGGCATTTGTACATACTAGAGCCCATGGTATGAGTTTATTTACTGTGACTTCTGTATTAGCCACTAGAGGATTTCCAGGGCTTTCAACCACAGAAATTACTTCTCAGAAAAGCAATGTAAACACAAACGGTTGTCACTGGCTAGAAGCTTACTCTCTTCAGAACCATGCTAATGGTGGGTAATTTAAACATGATGAGACATGACATCATTTTCCATTTAAAACCACTGTCTTAGCTTCTAAAAACTTAAAACTGAAAATTAAAAATCATTAAAATGATTCCGTAAGTGTAGGCTTCTAACGAAAGCATGTGGAAAGGAGATGTGCAAAATCACTATTGACTTGATCTTATCATAGATTTGTTAAAGTATTAAATGACTGGGTTGAGAGGGTTCCAAAAACATTCTATTATCCATAATCACTCGGACATTTCTGTTGCCTCTTTGTCAGCTTCTTCCATTGAAGAGTAACTAGCAATCGGGATGCTGCCTCTACGGCTCAAGTAGCTGAATGTATTTGGTCACCTGGAGCAGAAGCAAAGTTTACAAAGTTCTAGTCAATATATTGTAGCTGGGAGGGATGTCTACAGCTTTTGGAGGATTGAGAGAAGAGAAGGACAAGGTACAATCTGAGGCAAGGGTATCCACCGAACTGTGGATGATTTATGATTTCAAGGAGAAAGGTGTCACAAACTGACTGTTTTCCCCTTACCTGTCTTGGGATCATCATGCTTGAATTGAACCACACAACATAGGAGATACTGTGTGAATTTAAAATTATAAGGTGGTGTATGTGAAACCAGAACACTTCAGTTTTGCATTCAACTTGCTTTTCTAGTCACTCAGCAATGTTTCTTTGTTTGTTTGGACTTTTTTAAAATGGCCAGCAATTATCAAGACCAAATTTATCCACAGCTTACATATGTGCTGAAATTAAATAACTCATTCCTAGATTTTTCTGGCTGTAACATTCTAGCAGAGTTTGCTGAAGCAGAACTTTGCTCAGGTTTTTGAATTTCCTACTTTACTTATTTTCTGTTTCATATTAAACTTGCCTTTTTTTAGCCTGTTGGTCAGCTTAACTTGCTGTTTCTTTATCCTTTCATATGTATTTATTTACCAACATTGTGAATTTATTGTGTCTGTATTACATGCTAGGAACTATCATTTTCACGGTTGGGGGGATGGCTGGTTGCCCATCTACTTTTTGCCCTCTCAGTTTCCTTGGGAAGCTGTTGTCACTGGCAACATATGTTGTTCCATATCAGGGGCACTTATGTTTGCTTGGAACATGCACACACACACACAAAAAGTGTGTGCCACAAATTTCTGCTTCTGCAAGTGTCATATGAGGTGTGTGCATTTTTGGTAGCAAAATAGAAATTTTGACTCATTTTCCCTGTGGACTTGGGGAGGGTGGTCTTTGGTAGCAGAATTAGTGGGAGAAAGCATGTCACACTGGATTCTAAGTGCCTAGACTTTAGGAGGAGGCAAGAAAAAAAAGCTTCTATGTATCCCAAATTCAATAACTCTTCCCTTAATGAAAGCAATGCTATAGATAAAAAATTTAAAGTTGAAAATAACTGAGCCTTAAAAGGGCTGTGAAAACTTTGGGATGTGTCACTGAACAATAAACTGTCCCTACACTCAATAAACTAACAGTGCTGATAACAGACAAGTAAACAGACAATTACAACACAGTCTATTGGATCTTGCCAAACAAAGTGGTGGGAGTTGTGGGAGCACAAAAGAAGAAAAATAATTCAACCTCTCCATAAAAAACCTATTGCCCTCGAGTCAATTGTGACTCATAGCAACCCTATGGGACAGGATAAGACAGCCCATAGAGTTTTCAAGGAATGTCTGCTGGATTTGAGCTGCCAACCAGCACTTATCATTATACCACCAAAGGTTTCCATTCAACTTCAGGGGATCAGGAAGTCTTCTCAGTGGAGACACTATGTAAACCAGAACTAAAAATGAGGAAATACTTTAAGGAGCATTCCAGTAAAAACACAGATGTTTCTACACTGGTAATTCAGTAATAGAATTTTTATCTTCCATGCACAAGATAACCCTGGTGGTATAGTGATTAAGTGTTACTGCTGCTAACTAGAAGGTTGGCAGCTCAAATACACCAGTTGCTTCTTGGAAACTCTATGGGGCAGTTCTACTCTAACCTATAGGGCCACATTGAGTTGGCATTGACTCAAAGGCCGTCTTTTTTTTTTTTTTTTTTTTAATGCAGATGATAGAGGTTTGATTTCCAGCCAATGCAGCTCATAAGCCACCACTCATCTGTCCGTGGAAGCTTGTTGAAGAGGTTTCAGCAGGGCTTTCAGACTAAGACAAAGAAAGGCCTGGCAATATACTTTTAAATTAGCCAATGACAACTTTATGGATCACAGAAGATTTAGTCTGCAAACAATTCTGGGGCTGGTGCATGACTGGGCAGCATTTTGTTTAGTTGTGCATAGGGTTGATGTGAGTTGGGGGGCCAATTCAAAGGCACGTAAAGCAACACCATCATCCATGATTACTGGTTGGATGGCATTAACCTGGTCATTGGCTTGTACTGGAAGATCAGCAAGCACAGCTGTTCTACAGCTTACTAAAGGATTCCAGTAACTAAAATATCAATCAAATACCAAGCCAGACACAAGTCATAAAAGATGATTTTGACTTAGAATGACCCTATAAGATGCAGAACTGTTGCACAGAGCTTCCAAGGAGCAGCTGATGGAGCTGAACTGTTCACTTTTTGTTTATGGTTAGAAGTCAATCACTGCCCCATCAGGACTCCAGAAGTTATCAGTCAGAAATGAAAAATGGGTGTCATCTTTAGATGTCAGGAATTTAGAGCCTTGCTCTTTGGCCATGAAATTTAAGTCTGATTGTCTAGGTTTTCATTTCCATAAGAAGCTACAGTTCAAGAGTAGCTTGAAATTTTCAAACTTTCTTAGGTTAAAAACCTAGGGGTGTCAGCAGCATGAAGTGTTGAAATGAGACATAGGTAACTCCATTTTGAGGAAGGGTGCAGTAAAAATTCAGAGTAAAAGGCTCCAGGAACCAACTTAGCAGGAAATAACAAGAAATACCATAGAATAATTACACTGCCTTTGTCTTGCAGAAGATACGGCCTGGAGACAGCCTTACAAATAACCCCTGGAGCCAGCCTAGTAAAACACCCACTAACGGTTACATTTTACAACCTATGGAAATTCCATGTGGATGAAAACATTCACCAATGTGGTTGACACATTCACTCATAGCTACATTTTGCAACTTGCAGAAATTCCATATGGCCTCAGCCAAACAATGCAAAGGCTAGCTCCCCCTCCCTACTTTGCGGGTTCTCAGTTTAAATGCTGCGTGCTGAGGAAGCCTGGGGTCGCCTCCAGCTCTGCATAGTTTGGAGTGCGTCCTTGGTGCACCAGCCTCTTCTTTTAATTGGGCACATTTTTAATAAAACTTAACTTTTTTAAAGGAAACTGCATTGCGTCTTGAAATCTGGACCCTAACAGAAACATCACAGGTTACTGCCTGTTTTTTCCATTTGCCCCCAAAAAGTAAAATGAAAAGAGCTCTGACTTCCTCTTCTGATAGTGCAATTTATTCAACGAAGATATCCAACCTTGGGCAAATATCTTAAATTCCATAGACATTGGTTCCCTCATTCACGGTATAAAAAGTTTAAACCTACTTATCCAACTTTTATCGAATGCTGATAAAAATGCAAAATAGTAGAGCCCTTGTAGAAAAGAGTGTGGCAGTTCCTCAAAAATCTAAAACTAAAACTATCATATGACTCAGCAATTTCACTCCTCAGTATATACCTGAAACACTTGGAAGCAAAGACTCATTCAAACAGATACTTCTACATTGTGTTCACTGCAGCACCATTTGCAATAGCCAAAGGGTGGAAACAACTTAAATATCCATCAACAGATAAATGACTAAACAATCTATGATATGTACATACAATGGAATACTACTCACCTTATCGGAGAAATAGTTTTGGCACTTGCTTCAGCATGGATGGAGAATGAAGACACAGCTAAGTGGAATAAGTCAAATGCAAAAGGACAGATGTTGTATGACCTTACTTGCATGAAACAAACAAACAAACAAACAAGAAAAGGAAAATGCATAGAGACAAAAGTTTATTAATGGTTACACAGGGGAGGAGGAAAGAGAAAAAGGGTACTTAACAATGATGGAAAAATCACACTGTTTAAGGGTAGTGTTGCACAGCTATCAAGGAATTGTATGCTTGTAAAAAAAAATTAAACAGCAAAAGTTGTATTATAGATATACTTACAATGATGACAGAAAAAATAGAGTAACTGCTGAGGCTGTTTATGTACAACCAAACACCTCATGAGGTTTGATGCCTTAATTTGGAGGTATTGGGTCATACTTTCGTGGGACATCCCAGTCATTGGCTTAATAATGTATTTAATGCTTCTCTCTGTTCTATGTAGTTCATTGTGTATTGTCCAGGGTCTTAAAAGCTTGCTAGGCACACCATCCAACAAATGACAATTGATCTCTATTAGCCTGGAGCAAGAGCAAAAAGAGAGTTAAGAATAGGAGGATGCCTCCCTTGCCGTGATGAACTAGATGATGTTTTGCTACCATTACTGAACGTTTTCATTAAAGAGTCTGTAAATGAATCCTAATTAAAAAGGAGAAAATACAGGACAGGATTTCAGCTTCTTGTAGAGTTGAGACTTTCTGGAGACATGGGGGCTGGATGGACCCCTGAAATGATTGCCCTGGGTCAGTTTGTAAAACTTAAACCAAAACTGTCCCCTGAAATCTTCTTAAAACCAAACAGTAGTTCAGCTTAATGAGTAAAAAATGCCCTCAATGAGCACTGTGCTTTTTAAAGAACTATCTGTATGACATCAGTGTGACAAAAGAAACTCAAGAGATTATATAGAAAACTTGGAGGACTGTGAGTTTATACCAGTGTGGAAGGGACAACTCAGACAAGGCGTGTTAGAATGACTACACAATTCAAAAAATGAAATCAATGTCACTGAATTGTAGATGTAGAAATGGTTAAATTAACACATGTCTTGCTGTATACAGAATATACAACAACAAAATAAACATTTTTTAAAGATTGTTGCTAGTTACATATCTTCAAGGACAGTAACAGTTACGTGTCCATCAGGACTGTAATTAAATGACAGATAGCTAGCTGCATCCATCACCCTCCACCTCAGACTATTCAACAACTATGCGTATGCTTCTTCTCATGTTTGGAGCTACACAGGCTTTCCATCCCCAGCGGAGATAAACCAAAGTCTCATTCACTTACCTCGCTGAACTTAAAACCTGTAACCTTTAGGCAATGTGCCTTCTTCTTTACTAGAAACAGATGTGGTTCCTTAGGGGTTCAGTGCTTCTGAATTAAAAGAAAAAAATTATCTGCCCATAACACACCCTAGATACAAAGGCATAAGGAATAGAAGGACCATAATAAAACTTGAAATTTAGGAAACCAGATTATGGGAATTTGATAGCATTGATTAATCCATACCAAATATATCATCCTGCTTGATGGGAATAGTGAAGATTCCCTGTTCTGACCGTGGAGTCAGTTGTTTAGTTAGCCAATATGGTAACTCTCTGGGAAAATCTACCTTATCCATTGTACTAAAAGAGTGTGAATCTGTCCTCCGAAAAGTAGGTTGAGGTTGATGCCCTCCCTAGGGAATTCACAACTTTTACCCTACTTTCTTTCAGTGTGAATCTCAGGACATAGAATGAAGGGGTAGTGTGGAAAGACAGCCTTGATGTGAACAGAAACTACTGTGAATTGTGTCAGGTCCAGAATTTACTTGGCAAAAGAGTTCCCTCAGAAATTTGTTAGATGTGACGTTTATTTTCTCTGAGTCAATTCCACATGCAAGTGACCATAGTCCAAGATCTTGCCTAACTTCACCTGTAGATTCTTATCTTTTATGTCCTGGCTATGTGTTCTACTTAGTCCGTAAACTTTAGATTATTGGCAACTCCTTAAAAGTATTTATACCACTAGGCTTGTGCAGGAAATCCATACCCTCATCGTCGCCGTTAGCCACCAGCTCATGAGCAAAATGTTGCCTGCCCTTGCACCATCTTTTTACGATGATGATAATGATGATTGAATGAAAATGTACATTCCTGTATAAATTTACATGCTCGCCTGTATGCAGCTCCCACTCCTCTCCCTGCCTGGTGACAGCACACTCTTCCTCTCTGCTCCATACATGTCTTATCCTCCCAACAGTCTCCTATCCCCTCCTCTTCACCCACTCCCCTTCCTCCAGTAAGAGGTCAGCAGGATGATATCCTATAGATGCTTAGAGCTGTAAAGTGCTCCCAAAATATAGTCACTCTGTGTCGCCAAGTCCAATCCATTGCTGTCCAAAGAATTGACCTTCACTATGATTTATGGACAGGGGCAGCATAAGGGCCAGGAGCCACGCTCCCAGAGAAACCCTGAAGCCCCTGGACCATCATTTGTGGTCTTTTAGTGGAGATCTTTTAGTCTTTTAGTGTGCACCTCTATTTATTCTTGTGTTGCCAGTGAGATTGAACTTTGTGAGCTCCGTCGCAGCTATCACTAGTGGTGGCTGGTCACCGTCTGGTTCTTCTGATCACGAGTTGATGCAGACCCCCACTCACGTGGCTCTCTCTGTCTTCTGGGTTCTCTTTCCCCCGTGTCGTGATGGACCTCAGGCCTTGGACCATCTTTTGGATCATCGTTCAGTCCATCTGAGTCAAGTTTCTCCTTGTTTCAATGGTCCTTCACTTTGGGAAACATAATGTCCTCCAAAAATTTGCTCCTCCTGACGACACGTGCAAAATGTTTCAAAGTTTCAGACAATATTCTGTGATCCATATGGTCATTATATATTAATTTTGGTCAGATATTTCTAACTTCCCTGTCTTAGTCCAAAGGCTTTAGTGAAACCTGTCCATCATGGGTGATCCTGCTAGTACTGGAAATACTACTGGCATAGCTTCCAGCATCCTAGCAATGTGCATGCCAACACGGTTTCACAAACTGACAAACAGCTGATGGGGATACCCTTAGCCTGCTCTTTGTTCCCTCGTTTTCCTGCCAACTAAGGCTACAATTTTGCCTCAGTTAATTACAGTTACTTGACTTTAGGGGATAGAAATCATTGTTTTTCTCAACCCTCAAAGATCCAAATTATTTGACTCTTAGTCAATTTAGATGGTAGGCCAAAGTTGGAAGGCTTCTCCCTTAGAAAAATCTTACTTCCTTTCAAATGTTTGCAGGCTACCCAGCTCAAATTTGTTTGAACCCTGAATATGCCAATATTGTGCATGTTTTTTACTATTGCTTCTAAAACTACAGTTTTGGATGCATGAGGTTGATTTCCAAAGTTCAGTAGATACAATTTTTACTAAATACATTAGCATCATAACAAGGATAGCAAATTTCCAGCGAGCAATAGGTGAGTTTTCTTCATCTCTTCACTTGGCGATCAGCCCACTGCACATTTCTCTTCAGACATTGGTACCATTCTTAATTTCCAGTCTGTATGTGTTAAGATATTTTTCAAATGCATGTAACAGAACTCCAGATGCTTAACTAAGTAGTGGTTTATTTTCTTTATACGATATGAGGTTGTGAAATATAAAGGACAATAAATGGAAAAAAATGATCAAACATTAGGTTTATTCTCTCCTCTTGCCCTACCAACCTTTTTGGGAGACT
Source organism: Heterohyrax brucei (assembly GCA_028571685.1). Taxonomy (NCBI): domain Eukaryota; kingdom Metazoa; phylum Chordata; class Mammalia; order Hyracoidea; family Procaviidae; genus Heterohyrax; species Heterohyrax brucei. The sequence continues at coordinate 37,764,748 of CM053146.1, read as the reverse complement.
TATATACTCATGGTTAAGAGATGACTTCTCCATTAGTAAGCAACAGGTCTCATCCTAGGGAGCAAGAGTAGGGAAGTCCCCAGTGTGAAGAGCAAAATATTCTCTTCACAAAATCTTCACAAAATCCTTAACTCCTCCTTCCCCACTCCCTTACACCCCGCCCCCCGCATTGGGCAAGGAAATCTATTTTCAGGTCTCTCCACTTATTTTGGAAAACTTTGTGGAGTAGTGGTTACGTTTAATGGTTGCTAACTAGAAGGTCAGCAGTTCGAATTATCCAAGCACTCCTTGGAAACTTCATCAGGCAGTTCCACTCTGTCTGTAAGGTCACTATGAGTCAAAATCAACTTGATGGCAGTGGGTTTGGCTTGGTTATCCACTTATTTTAATTAGAAGACTGTGTCACATGACCTCCTTTAGCCCCAAGGTATCTGGTAAAATGAATATTTTTTTTCACATTAATAACATATAAGCTTTATTAGTTCGGAAGAAAGAAAGAATGGAGTTACCAGAAGAGAATGATACAAACTTTTCCAAAAAAAAGGCTTTATGAAACTGTTATCCTCAGATAACTTTTAAAACATAAACCATAAATAACCTCTGAAGTCTTATTAAAATGAGACAATAATTGAGTTTAACTAGTAGAAAAATGTTTGCCTTGAGTATGATGCTGTTTCAAAAATTATTTGAAATTAGCATGACAATACTCAGTGCTGTCGAGTCACAGCACAAAGCAACACTACAGGGCAGTGTAGAACCGCAACATGACAACAGCAACTCCAAAAACTGGATAAGAACCCCAGGGGGCAATCAGGTTGTGTTAATACAGAAGGAAGAACTCAGAGAAGAGTAAGGATGGTTGCACAACTGGAAAATGTAATCAGTGTCACTAAATTGTACATGCAGGAATCATCAAATTGGTATAGCTGTGTATATTCTCAACAACAGAAACAAAGTAATTTTTTTAAAAATGAACTTTTAGCTCATAATAAGCAACATCATTTGCCACACATGCATCATTTTACATGCTCTTCATTGGACTGAGGAAATGAACTGAGAATGTTTTCAGGATCTGCTGCCAATTCTTGAATCAGGAGCAAATTCAGAAACCAGAATATAAAATGTATTGTATGAGTACAATGGCATCCAACATCATTTTATTTTCAAAAGCTCAGGAAAGGCAAGTTTCAGAAGAGTTGTTCTGGCACAGATGTTAATCCTAGGAACCACCACACATATTATCCTTGAAATCGGTTGACCTTTTGCCGTTGAGTCAATCGTGACTCACGCTGATCCTATAGGACAGAGTAGAATTGCTCCATACAGTTTCCAAGGAGTGCCCTGGTATATCTGAACTGTCAAACTTTTGTTTAGCAGCCATAACTCTCATGACTGTGTTTCCTCATAAAGAAATTAACACCAATGCATCTCTGCCATTACTTTATATGCCCTGTCTCCTTAAAAGCCATTTCCCAGAATTTTTATATGCTCGTATTTCAAAACAAAGCAGAGCAGAGAAAGAAATACAAACAAAAATGAGAACAAATCCAACATTTTGCTTATAGAAAGTTGGCAACTTATACTCTAAGTGGACTGCTGGTAGAATGAGTGTCTGCAGAACCTATCCAGGGAAACGTCCCTCTGCACTACAGAACAACTGCACTCCAAATAGCTGTCAGAAAGGTTAGGATGCGTATGTTCTGCTGTGTGCATGGCAGGAAGGGATCCCCTGGATTACAAATAAGTGCTGGACTGCAATAAAAATGGTGCCACAGAGAAATGTGACCCCTTCTAACCTCTCGAGGGGAAAGGGAATAAAGACCAACAACCCAAGGCCGATTGCTCTGAGGTAAAGGTCAAACATACCTCCTCTCTCCACTGTCTTTACCAGGTCTGACATCAGTCATCCCTCCCGTAGTACTCTCTACTCTGCTGGGTTTCATAATTTCTTGCAATGGCCACAGAAAACTTGAAGATCATATTTACAGTTATGGAGATTATTAGGAGGTAACAGGTTACAACTAAGGTTCATGAACACTCAAGATACAGTTCTTTGATCAGGAAAGCTTCTCAACCTTGCTAGAAGCCAGATTTCTCTCTCGCCCTGGGCCCTTGGCCTCTGCCTTGCTCAGACAGGTGTTACAAAGTTCTTTTAGTTCTGCCAGCGAGAACCTTGTTGCACCAAGAAGCCTCAGTCCAAAGGGATTTAACTGTAGCTCCACCCAGTGTCCAGAGGCACCATACTCCACCTGCAAGCTTTGTGTCTGAAGACACTCAGCTGTCTCACTCATGCCTCCTGCTGGTCTCTTGCTTGTCTCTTGCTGGTTTCCTACCTCGCTGCTACTGTTTTTCTGTCACTGCTTCTCACCAACTTGGGTGTTACAGCTCTCTCTTCCTGTCATTCCTGGTTCCAGAATTTTCTCAGTACAAGGAGCCTGGGTTCAAAGGATGTACCTCACTCCCGGTTCTTTCTTGATAATGGTGAGATCTGCCCTTTCCACCTCTGCAATGGCTCATTTTAAGCCAAGCAGAATGGTAATCTGACCAATTCCCTCGTCAGGGTTCCATATGCCATAGTTGCATGGTCCCACCCCCACACGTGTGCCGTGCACTATATACGCATTGTTAGCAAGCTATCCGGTGCCCTTTCTGGGTCGCAGCTGCATTATTTGTATAGCCCCATCCATTACCTGAGTGGAAGTTACAAGACCATGGAGAAAAAGGCCAGATAGAAGTGATCTATTACACTGCAACTACTAACCAAGGGGTTGGAAGTTCAAATCCACCCAGAGACAAATTGAAAGTAAGCACTGGTGATCTGCTTCTGACAGGTTACAGCCTTTAAACTCTGTGAAGCAGTTATACTCTGTACACATGAGATTACCATGAGTTGGAGTTGACTCAATGGCAAACAGCAACAACATGGCAGGGAGAAGTGAGACAGCAGTAGCTTTGCTATGTGAGTCATCTTCTCACTGAGACCTGAAATAGCTTCCAGAAAAGCAGATAAAAGCTGTGTAGACTCTACTCTGTGAGGTTTTATAATAATAACTAAGAAGATGAGTCCCTGGGTGATGCAACTGGTCCACATGTTCTAGTCAACCCAGAAGTATCTTGTAAGAATGGTCTAGTGATCTTCTTTCAAAAAATATCAGCCACTGAAAATCCTATACAGAGCACAGCTCTACTGTGACACACATGAAGTCACTATGAGTTGAAATCTACTAGATAGCAATTATTTGCATTTTTCTATCTTTTCCCAGTGGAAACACACAGTGGTGGATAAGAGCAGAAATCTGCACTCAGGCAAACAAGGCTCGAGTTCTGAGCCTGCTCTTTTCTGTCTATGAGATTCACAGTGTGTGTTTACACCATACACATGTGAAGCATAATACATTCAGGTATTTCTCTGTTGATGAAACGAACAGTATCATACGTTATTACAAATAAATCTTTTTGCACAATGCACAGTTGTAAATTTTTCTTAAAAACAGATTTCCACATGTGTAATTCCTTAAACAAATAGTAAACTTACTTAGAAATTTTTTATTGTGCTTTAAATGAAAGTTTGCAATTAAAGTCAGTTTCTCATACAAAAGTTTATACACACATTGTTGTATGACCATATTTGCTCTCCCTGTAATGTAGCACCTCACTGTTCTCCACCCTGTGTTTTCTATGTCCACTCAACCAGTTCCTGACCGCTTCTGAGTTCCCATCTTGCCTCTGGATGGGAGCTGCCCATTTAGTCTCATGTATCTGCTTAAGCCAAGAAGCACACCCTTCACCAGCATCATTTTATGTCTTATAAAAGTAACAATACAAAACTTTTTGTATTTTTGTATTGTTCAACTGCCGTTGAACTGATTCTGACTCATAGAAACTCTATAGACTGTGTAGAACTGCCCTAAAGAGTTTCCAAGGAGTCTCTGGTGGACTTGAACTGTCAACCTTTTGGTTAGCAGCCATAGCACTTAACTACCAAGCTTTGAGGGTCTCCTTGTGTCTTATGGCCCAGACTAAGCTTTGAAGAGCTGCTTTGGGAATGGTTTCATTCTGAGCCAATAAGAGAGTCTGAGGGTCGTGTCTTCTGGATTCCCTCCAGTCTGAGCCAGACTATTAAGTCTAATCTTTTTACTGGAATCTGAGTTCTGTGTCTCACTTTTCTCCCATTCCATTAGGGATTCTCTGTTTTGTTCCCTCTCAGGGCAGTCATCGGTGGTAACCAGGCACCATCTAGTTCGTCTGGTCTCAGGCTGATGGAGTCTTTGGTTTATGTGGCCCTTTCTGTCTCTTGGGCTCATGTTTTCCTCAGGTCTTTGTTGTTCTTTATTTTTGTTTGTTCCAGGTGGATTGGGATCAATGAATGTGTCTTAGATGGCCCTTGCTAGCTTTTAAGGCATCAAACACCACCCACCAAAGTGCTGACAAACTTTGTTATGCCAGTAAACCTAGACATTTCTTGAAACCATGGTCCCCAGTGTCCCACCCCTGCTATTCTTGTCACTCACGCTGTTTGGTTGTTGTCATGGATTGAATTGTGTCCCCCAAAGTATATGTGTAGCCATTTACTTGGGCCATGATTCCCTGTAGTCTACAGTTGTCCTCCACTGTGTGGTTGTCCTGTGCTGTATGTTAAAGGATTAGGGTGGGTCTATAAATCCCTTCAGAAGATCACCTTCCTGCTCCACTGTAAAGAGAGTTTCCCTGGAGTATGGCTTGCTCCATTCTTAATCCTTTTGTCCTAGAAGACATAAAAGGAAAGAGAAGCAGGCAGAGAAGTGGAAACCTTACACCATCAAGAAAGCAGCACCAGGAGAAAAGTGCATCCTTCAGAACTGAGGTTCCTGCACCAAGATGCTCCTTGGACAAAGACTGATGCAATAATACCAGACTTTCACAAAGCCGACAAGGGAGAAAACCTTCCCCTGGAGGGAACATCCTGAATTTGGACTTGTAGCTGACTGGACTGTGTAAGAGTAAACCTTCCTTTGTTAAACCCATCCACTCTGGTATTTCTGTTAGAACAGTGCCAGCTGACTAAAACAGTTGTAAATTTTTTTATATATATATAATGACAAATTTCTCATTTTGAAAGCTGATTTGACCATCAAGTTCCTTTTTCCTAGTTTTAGAGAATCTCGAGAGGTCAAGATTCTGAGAATACTTCTCTAACCTTATAAAAATCAGTCATGTAAGCTACGCTGCATTATATGGTGAGGCCCTTATGGTGCTGTACAGAGGAGAATGAGGCAAAACCAAGGCTGAAGAAAGGTGATTAACAGTCCGCATTACAGTCTCTAAGGAAATGTGATGGCTTCTGATTCAAAATGGTAAATTGAGTTCATGTGTTTGCCTCCCATTCTACATAAAGTGTGATTAAAAGTTGACTATAGGGAATAAGTAGGAGGGAGTCATCTGTGTATGAAACATTTAATTATTAATAAATTTCTCAAAGAGTGAAGGCACACGTACAATAAAATGACAGAGAACTGAGAAAACCCTTGGTAAAGATGGGAATTAATATTCTGGAAAAGATATATGTATCTCTAATATATAGAAATCTAATATACGAGTATATGTTTATACATACATATATATACACATACATATATATGTGAAGCCGTCCTACTGGTTTCTAGAGGGGAGAGGAGAGGATGGAAAAGAGAGGAAGTGTTGTTAGAGTGGATACCGGAAGTAAAGATTGGAAAAGAACAGTGTGCTATCATGGGTTGAGGAGAGCAGATAGAGTTGCAGAGAGCAGGTATGCAAAATTGACTTTGATTGTAAACTTTCACTTAATCACAATTAAAAAAAAATATCCTGGAGTAAGTCTGAACTCAAGGTAGGATGTACAGCATTTGGAGATGTATGTGTAGATGGCTGTCTTCTGAAAATCTGTGCCGTGTGCCCGGATTTACCCTCAAGCATGCAGAGTGTAGTGGGTAAATGCATGTTGACTTTAGTAGGGGATGGGGCGGGGAGGGGAAGAGAAGGGAAAGTAGGACCATTCTTAGGAGAAATGAGAAGAAAAGTCTCTTAAGAACAAAAAGGAATTCTCGTGGGTGTGTTAAACACTTAGTTTAGGTAAATGCATGCTTTAGGCTATTAAGTGAAAGTCTATAATTTGAAGCCGCTCAGAGACATTCCTGAAGACAGGTCTGACTATCTTTCTGAAAGCTTACGGCCTTGAAAACTCTATAGAGCACTTCTGCTCTGCATACAGGGTCACCGAGAGTCAGAACCAACTCTACAGCAACTATCAAGTGAGAACCATTGGTGTTGAGGACAAGGTCTCCATATTTCAGCCTTTGTGAAACAATGTCACAGGCAGAATTCTAAGACTGCTCCCAGGGTTTCTGTCCTCTGTCGGAATGCCCATTATAGTGTAAGGCAAAACTGATTTTGTAGGTATAATTAAAGTCACTAATCAGTTGACTTTGAGTTAATCAAAATTCAGATCATTCACATGGGTCTGACTGAATCCACAATCTAAATTTGGAGTCAAAGCCAAGAGAAGTCAAAGAGGTTTGATGCGTCAACGTGATGGGGGTAAGGGATATCTTCTACTGTTAGAGGTAAACACACGGGAAGGAATGTGGAGAGCTTTTAGGAGTTGAAAAGTGCCTATGACTGACAGTGCACAAAGAACTGTAGTCAATCAACAGTCTGAATGGATTAGAATGTAGATTCTACCCAGACCCTCTAGAAAACAATTAAAAACTTTGATTTCAGCTTTGTGAGATCTTTAGCAGAGAACCCAGTGATGAAGTGTCTGACTTCTGACCCACAAAACTGAAAAAATGAAACAATAAATTTCTGCTGTTTTAAGCCACTAACGTTTCATAATTTGTTACACAGCAATAGAAAACTAATATAAGTAGGTAAAAGTGATCTGCCATTTTCCCTGCGTTTATACTGTAGTGGCCTAATGGTTAACAGCTGTATCTACTAACCATAAGTTTGTCAGTTCAGATCTACCAAGGCCTCTTTGAAAACCCTCTAGGGAAGTTTTACTCTGACTCATGGAGTCACTATGAGTTGGAATCTGCTTAACAGCAATGTGTTTCTTGATCCAACTTGACGGCACTTGGCTTTTGGCTGGGCTTTTTCTTTCTTTCCTTTTTTTTTGGGTTTTGTGCTATACAAAGTACCCTGCTAAGAACCATGTGTTTCCCAAATTCTAGATAATTCTTGTCACTCAATGCTTAAGGACAGTTCAGACTCACAGTAAAGGTAATCCAGAGTGGCTTCCAGTAGTAATCTAATCCTTCAATATCAATAATGACTCAACAGTGACAATTCAGCAAACAATAAGGAAAGCTAATAGTACAAACGAAAAAGTGCAAGATGAACAGACTCTGGGAAAAATAATTTACAGAGAAAAAAGTAACTTTCAAAAATTTCAAACTGAAGTTCAGATTGATTTGAAAAGAAAAAAGGTAGCTATAAAAAGAGCAATCAGAAAACTGAAGTAAAAAAGTGATTGCTAAACATTTCTTAAAAATTCAGTAGAAGTGGAAATAAAGTTAAGGAAATCTCCCAAAATATAACAAGACAAAATTAAATGGATTGAAAATATGAAGTTTGTGGCACAATGTGAAGGAATGTATGTAGAAGTTTCGCTCTGCGATTTTGACAATTGAAACATTCTCCTTGGAGTATTCTACAATAAGATATACTGGAGACATTGGTAGTTCAGAGGTAGAATTCTCACCTTTCATGATGGAGACCCAGTTCTGATTCCTAGTAAATGTACCTCATATGCAACCATCACCAGTCTGTTACTGGAAACTTGTTTTCCATTTACTGTAGTGCTCAAGAGATTTCAGCAGAGCTTCCAGGCTAAACTGGAGTAGAAAGAAAGGCCTATTTCCAGACAAGAGTCCAATCTGTAACCATTATGGGGATGGCACAAGACCAGGCAGTATTTGACTCTTTTATGAATAGAATCACCATGAGTGGGGACAGAAGGAGATTCCCGGCTGGCAGCTAACAACAAAAATAACAGGTTAGGCTACAGGAACATCTTTCTTTCTCTATGTCTTTAAGCATTCTCCCAGATTTCACAACAGCAGTACTTACTTTGGACACATTACCAGGAGGGAGCAGCCCCTGGAGAAGCATATTATTTTCGTTAAGATGGAGAAGTCAACAAGAAAGACCTTCAGTCAGGTAGATTCACACAGTGGCCTTAACAATAGGCTCAAAGATAGCAAAGGTTGTGAGGATGGTGCAGGAACAGTCAGTATTTCAGTATGTTGTATTGAAGGTCACTGTGAGTCAGAACTCTCTCAAAAATGTGCAACATAAAGCTCAGAATAATGAATACTCTACATTTTGTCCTTTTAAATTTTTGAATCATTCTTAAAAGCACAGAAAACTGAATTATGGCTACAGAAGACAGTGTAAATACTTTTCAACTGACCCTTTTTTGCTTTCTCCCTTTATTACTCGGCATTGTTTGATATTAAAAAAAAAATCAAAACCTGGTGCTGTCCAGTTGATTCTGATTCATGGTGACTCCTTGTGTTATAAAGTAGAACTGCCCCATAGGGTTTTCGTGACAATGATATCCAGGCCTTGTTTGCTGGACAGCACTGGGTGGGTTCAACTCATCAACTTTTAGGTAGCAACCAAACAAAAGTCATTTATGCTAACTGTTCTACTGGGTAGAAATGCCAGGTTCTTCTCAGAGTGACTCATATCGGCCAATGAATGAGAGACTGAGGTAGGAGAACAGAAGTCATCTTTACTTCACTGTGCAAGGAAAGAAGCAGTTGGATCTGCCACTGGCAAGACTGTTTCACAACGGAAAGAGGAAAGGTTACTTTTAAAGAGTTATAAGTGGTTATAAGTTCACAGAAGTTACATCAGCAGTATTCTTAATCATATATACTATACAGATACAATGAAGTCTGCATGTAACTTCATGTATCACCAGAATTTTAATGTAAAATTTCCATGCATGCCAAGCAAGGGAAACAGGATTCTAATGCAAAGCTGGAGGGTAGGGGTTAGGGGGTGGAGGAAGGGGAGAGTCAAGCAAACAAAGCACAGGATTCTGATGCAAATCTGCTTAGGACAGTGGAATTTTCCACAACCTGGAGCTCTCCACCTTACTCACGTGTTTCTGTTTGGACATTGATCATTCAGGACCAGTGTCCACTTTGAACTACAGCCCAGCTCAGAATTGGCTGGCATATTCTCAAGGAGGGACAAATACTGTACCTAGGCTTGAGTAGTTGGCCTTTCATTGTGGCCACTCATCTACTGCATTTTTTTTTCAATTCCCTAAGCAGTGTGGTTTACAACTTGTTTTTCACTAAATGTTACAAGAAAAAGATAAGAGTGGCTTTTATGCTCTGTTTATGTGAATGTTTCCTTGAAAGATATTTTTGAATATTGTTCTAGTCATTTTCTTCATAATTGATGTGTTAATACTATCAGGTTGCAAGCTAAGAATATTACTATTCCTTGCAATGGTGATTTAGCTCATGTACTTACTCTTAATGGTAACCAACCAAATAAATCTGGTGTTTGTATGTATGTTACAGTGTGTTCCCAAGTAGCTTGCTGTCTAATTCTGCATGTATACTGTTTTAATTCTCCTGTTATTTATCTGAATACAACAAGAGATATTCGGTAGAGAACAGGTTATACTTTCTTTGGCTAGTGTATATATATATATATATATATATATATATATAAAGGCTATTTTGTCATCTCGTGTCACCTTGCTAATGAGGTCAGAAAGCGCTGTTGAGCTTCTATCTATAGCTTCCTGTGCTATTTGTTTTACAGTGATTGACAGATTTCTTCAAGATTTCTCCAGTTCAAATATACCATAAATAAGAACTAATCTACTAACCATACCCTGAAAACCCTGGTGGTGTAGTGGTGCGGTTCAACTTCAACAGACACTCCTCAGAAACTCATTGGGAAGTTTTTTCTGTTCTATAGGCTCACTAGGTGTCAGAATTGACTAGACAGCAGTGAGTTTGGTTTAACCATACCCTGAATATTGAACCAGTGGGCTTTTTTTCAGACTCTTATTTTACAATGTGTAACAATTATAACATTACCTTTCCAGTATTTATTAGCATCATTACTATGAATATTCTGGTTGTCTCAAAACTCTGCCCTAAACCTTTGAACCACTGACTGTAGTTCATGTTGCGTATCTGCCACACCGGTCTTCCCATTGGCCTCCTGAACCAATTTAGCTTCCAAGGTCCATAGTGAATCCTTTATAAGTCTTGGCTCCCTACCTGTCTTGCTTTCCACAGTACTTAGAAAAGTCCCAATTTTAGTGATACACAATTGTTTGGCACTTTTTTTCCGATATGCAAATATCTAGAAAAACAAGTTTCAAAAATGCTAGCTTAGTTAGCCATCCTGGAAATGTTACAGAATTTCTGTAGCATATTTGTTTGTACCCTATCCAAAATAACCTCTTCATAACTTCATTTTCCTCACATCATCTATACTGTCTTCCACCACTCCTCAGATGACAACATTTCTCCATAGTTCCTAGATAAATAAAAATAATCAGGGAATAGCTATTTCATCCTCCCATCTCCAAGTCACTGGTTTACATATGCCTGTACCCACACCCTCCTCTTTTCCTCTGTTTCTGTGGATCAATGTCCTTGACTACGCCTGAGGCCATTCCTTCGACCTTGGTTTTGATTCCTATTCTCTCCCACCACGGAAGAGCACAGCAGTTCCTTCAGTTTTGTTCTTTCCACCCTACATAATCATTTTTATCCCTCTCTCCTGAATCATTTCTCAAAGAATACAAGCGTGCTGTAATATCGCCTTTCCAGTGACTACTTTATTTCTTCATTTCCCTTCTCAACTAAACTTTTTAAAGCTGTTCTGTGTACTTGCTCTCTCCATTTTCTTCCGTCTTTTCCTCAGTCCACTTGAGAAAAGCTTCTGCCCATGAACCCTCTGAGAATACCCTTGTGAATCTCATCAATGACCTGTAGATTTCCAGGCTAGTTGTCTCTTGTTCTTATCTCACTTGACTAAAGCGGTAGCATTTGACACTGTTCACAAACTGCTCTTTCTTCAAGGAGTTTCCCCTTGGGTTTCCTTGCCTTCTCCTGGCTTCCTTCCTTTCTCGGTAGGCATTTCTTGGAGTCCGCTGCGGACTTCTCTGCTTGGCGTGTAAATGCAAGGGTGTTCCAAGGCTCCTTCTTACATCATTTTTCTTCTCCATCTACTGTCTCCTTAGATGACCTTATCCAGCATTATTGCTTTAATTGCAATCTACTTATAAACAACTCATAAGTAAGTATTTCAGGTCTGCCCCTTCTTGGATTTCAAATAGAGATATCCATATGACTTAACATCTCCACTTAAATACCTGTTGAGCATCCCAAATTTTGTATATATATGTATGTGTATACCTATACACATAAGTGTACACACATGTGTGTGTTTGGGGGAGGGGGCAGTTCTACTCTGACTTCTAGGGTTGCTATGAGTCAGACCAGACTAGACAGCAGAGGGTAGTGGAGAAATACACACACACACACACATATACTTCTCCATCAGAACCAATGATTACCTTCACGTGGGCTTCTCATGGGCTTACCCATCCCAGTAAACAGTACCACCTCTGTCCAGCTCTTAGGACTTATTCTTATGCTTTTGCTCACATCCAGCATCTGATTCATCTGCAAGTTCTATGAACTCTATCTGTAAAACATATTCCAGGTCAGTCCAATCACCATCATCCTTCTCCTGAACTATAGCAATAGTCTTGCAAAAGATCCGTGTTGTAGCACCTGCCCCTCCTAACCGCCGTCCAGTCTCCGCCCAGCAGCCAGAGTGGACTCCTGGAAGTGTACATCAGAGCATGTCCCTGTGCAGCCGTTCTCTGCTCAAAGCCTGATAAAGACTTTTACCACACTTAGAGTAAAATCAAGGCTCTTCACCCTAACTTAAAATACCTTACAGTAGCATCTGGCTGCTATGTACCATGCTGGCTTATACCACTTACGCTTACATATACTTATTCCACTCAGGGTAAATAGTCCTTTGTTCTTATCTCACCTGATTTAGCAGCAGTATTTGACACTGTTTACCATCTGCTGCTTCCTGAAGCCATTTTCCCTTGAAGCAGTTTTGCAGTTTGCCTGTCTCTTTCTTTCTCATTCCCACTTCAGGGCCATTGTACTAACCCTCCCTCTCAGTTTAAAAGTCATCCTCAGAGACAGCTGCCCTGACTCCTCAGTCAAAGGCTTATCAACCATGCTTGTCACCTTAGCCTTTTTTTTTTAAATGCCTAAGCTTTGTCTCTAGTTATGTTTTATCTTACAATTTAATTATTTTTCATCTTATGCTGATTCTACAATGAAAGCTAATGAGAGTGGGTACGTCACCAGCTGACGTCTATACTATTGCATTCACAGTGCTTGGAAAATTTCTGTTGAAAAAGTATGAATTCGATAGATGAGTAAATATTGATCTGTGAAGAGGGAGACATAGCACGAAGTGATGCCAATATCTCACACTTAAGAACAGAATTTTAAGACTTAGAGCATAATTAAAATATTTACTTGGTTATGTTACTTGAAGTAAAAATTTGCCAATAAAAACTAAGAATATCTGTGAATCTTGTGTACATTAAGAGGGAAAGTCAAGTAGTACAGTGTACGTGAGAAAGTTCCCTGGCCTTTCCAGTGACGCCAAGCAAGCCAAGTGCGGTGGATATTGTCTAAATTTGATAAATTTATTAATTTTTTGTGTAATATATAATTTAGTGATATGGAAGAAATAACTGGAAGAATTAAACACAGGAATTCTAGTTCTAAAAAATGTGCCATGATTATGTAAAATGTTAACATCAGGAAAACCCGGTAAAGAATATATGGGAACCCTGTGTACAATTTTTGCAAGTTTTCTATAAATTTAAATGTATTCCAAATGAAAACAAAAAAAGAAATTGGAAAACCCAGTAGTGATGAAAGCAGTAGTGTCTTTCCAGTGTGGCTGGTGATAAGATAGGTGAATTTAATTTCCATTTTATGTTCTTCTTACTATTTGACGTTTTCTCTGTATACATGTACGTTATCATTGGTGATGATGACAAAAGTTATGACATTGGTAATAACAATTGTCACGGATTGAATGTGTTCCCTAAGAAACCTAACAATCTGGCTTTGCCACAATTCCCAGTATTGTGTGAAATTCCTCTGTGTTGGAACTCCTGCCTCTACGATTTTAATAAGGTAGATGGGCAGCAGTTGTGTTGGTAGAGCAGGATTCATTGTGTAAGTTTGTTGTGTGCCTTGAGGCAGTCTCCAGCTATAAAAGGAAAAATCTAGTGGAAAGATTTGGGAGCCTCACACCATCAAAAAAGCAGCACTGGTAGAATAGTGTGTCCTTCAGACCTGAGGTTCTTGAGCCAAGATACTCCTTGGACAAAGACTTCAGCAACACAAGGACTTTCTTCCATAGTAGATAAGGGGGAATGCCTTCCCCTGGAGCGGACATCCTGAATTTGGATTTGTAGGCTACTGGACTGTGAAAGAACAAATGTTTCTGTTTTAAAGCCATCTGCTTCCTGGTATTACTGTTAGAGCAGCACTAGCTGACTAAAACAATAATGATAATAATAATAGCAACTTTATAAATGAAAAGTTTTTTTCTTTTTGAGCACCTGCATTAAGGTACAATGTACATATGATAAAATTCACCCATTGTGACCATACAACTCATTGATTTAGTAAAATACAATGGGAATAAAAATCACAGTCATTGGAATTGTTGCATTTCTACTCTCTTTAAAATATTGAATTTAGAAGGAGTCCTGGTGGTAGAGTGGTTAAAGCACCTGACTGCTAAGTGAAAGGTCAGTGGTTCAAAACTGCCAGTAGCTCCTTAGGAGAAAGATGTGGCAGTCTGTTGTCACAGAGATTTACAGGCTTAGAAACCTTAGGAGTCTCTATGAGTCAGAATTGACTTGGCAGCAGTGGTTTGGTTTTGGTTTATAAATATTACCTATGAAGATATTTGAGGGAAGGGCATAATCATTAAGGAGAAGGAAGACATGAAGATGAGAAGCCCTGGGTGTGCTTGATGTTCAAATAGATTTTGTTGGATAAAGATCAAGAACAGTAGCAGAAAATTTAGGATAGGATTCAGCATCCTAATTTATTTCCATTGATCAGTATCTGAGTTGGCCACTGCTATCACTGAAACAGTCTAAACCTGTTGTCATTGGGTTGATTGAAACTCATAGTGAAGCTATAGGGCAGAGAAGAACTAACTGCCTGTTTGAGTCAGCTAGTGCTGCTCGAACGGAAATGCCACAGAGTGAGTGGCTTTAACAAAGGAAAGTTTATTCTTACACTGTCCAGAAGGCTACAAGTCCAAATTCAGCATGTCTGCTCCAGGGGAAGGCTTTCCCCACTGTCATCTCTGGCGAAAGTCCAGTGTTGTATCAGCCTTTATTCAGGAATCATCTAGGCACAGGAACCTCAGATCTGAAGGAAGTCCTCTTATCCCAGAGTGCTTTCTTGATGGTGTGATGTTCCCAATTCTCTGCTTGCTCCTTTTTCCTTTTATCGCTTGTAGGATGAAAGGATTATGGGTGGTGCAAGCCAAACTTAGAGGAAACTGCCTTTAGGGAGCAGGGAGATGATCTTATGAAGGCATTTACAGCCCCACACTAATCCTTTTACACACAGTATAGGAAAATCACAAAATGGAGGACAGTCACAAAATACTAGGAATCATGGCACAGGCACATGGCTCCACATATTTTTGGGGGGACACAATTCAATCCATGACACTGCCCTACAGGTTTCCTGGGAGCATCTGGTGGATTCAAACTGCTGACCTTTTTCTTAGTAGGCTGAGCTCTTAACCACTCTGTCATCAGAGTTCTGACACAGAATTTGGCACACAATAAAAGGCTAATAAGGGACGTTGTCAGGATCCTAGCCTCAGGGGCGGGGGATAAAAGCAGACCTCCAGACCCAGTGTGTATACTGACACAGCAAAGATGAATGAGGGGAGAACCAGGGGGAGGATGTCAAGTTAGTTGATGGCTTCCCACAACTGTCTTGTATGAGTTTACTCTGCTACCCCAACAAATTACCAGAAAATCCGTGACTTAAAACAACACAAATTAATTATGCTACTTTTCTGGAGGTCAGAAGTTAGACACAGGTCTCACTGGGCTGCAGTCACGATGTTAGCCTGGCTGGACCTCCCGGAAGCTGAGGGAAGAATTCATTTTCCTGCCTTTCCCAGATTCCACAGGATGCCTGCATTACTTGGCTTACGACCCTTACCCATCTTCAAAGCCAGCAACAAGAGGTGAGTGTTTCTCATGCTGTTATCTCTCTGGTTCTTTTCTTCTATCATCCCATCTTTCTCTAAGTATAGTCAGGAAAGTTCCACTGCTTTTGAGGATTTTTGTGGTTAGACTGGGTTACTATATTGAGTCAGAATCTACCAAAAGGCAATGAGTTTTTTTTAAGCTACTCTCTTGAACTCAAATCCACAGCTTGATCAAGTCTCGAAAGTATGTTTTGTCATGCAGTAAAAAATAATCAGAAGTTCTGTGGTGGGAGAATTAGGATGCAAACAGTTTCTAGGATGACCAGTCAGGCTAGCCCACCATCTGAGACCATAGGTTTCCAGACCCTGGCCTAGCCACTGCTTCCTGAAACTCAAGTACATATTTGTGGAATCCCACCCATGTACCGTTCCAGATGGTTTTAGGGTCTGGGTGGATATGTCTTTGTAGGAATCTGGCCTTAAAGCCTGTAAGTAAGCATGTTGAGTCATGTGAGTGGACTGACATAGAACAAACACAGTGATTACAGTGATCATTTGAAATGTTATTCTGCTTTTATTGTTTAAAATTATAATATTTAGAAAATCAGCTGCTACTTTTATATGAAGTGGCTTTTTATATTTCATCCTCAAAGCAACCTGGTAATTATGAAGATGAGAACCACACAAAGAAATTTAATTTCACCAGGATAATAACCAGAGAATTATTTTTTTTCCCCCAAGGAAGTCTGGAAATGATTCTTCCCCATCCTCCTTTGCAGTTTCTAGACTACTCCCCCCTTAATGGATTTTTATCTGTTCTATAAGTAATTTCCTTAATATTTTGATGGTCACAGATAGTCACAATCATATGTCTCTTCAGGAAACATTTTATCAGTGCTGTCACACTTGAGAGTCCCAGAACTTGTAGAGGGATGTTTTTGCCCCTTCTTGCTATCAGACACATAGCACAGAAATAAATGTGTTTGTCTATCAGAGACTTTAATGAAATTGAAAACATAGAGATATTTTTCAGTGTCAATAAGCTCATTTTCTTGTTTAGATGCTCATGTTCGTTTTTCCTGAAGATTTCATCCTCTAACTGAGCATCATTTCTTTTTATTTTATTTTTTAGGTCCAAACATTCTATTCCTGAGATTGGCTTGAATTAAGCTGAGTGATTTTCAGCCCCAGATAGGACTAGACAGTTTTACTTGCTTAACATCTATGGCACAGACTGATGGAAAAGAAAGTAGAAAGCTCGAACACTCGAGCTTTACCTATAAAGACTTTACCACAGTTTTGAGAGTTTGCACAATAGCAGGCACTGGCTAAGAGCTTAGCATATTCTGGTGCTATTAAACTGCCACTATAATTATTTCCATTTTACTGAAGAGGAAATAAATGTTTAATAAGCACTTCAAGTAATAAGTATTCAATAAATGTCCTTTTGAGTGAATTAGTATAATTTTTGACTAATGTACCTAAACGAAGTTTTATATTTGGGAGGTTTTTGTCAGCATTCTAAAGCGATGAACTTAGAAGCTATCTCAGTCAGCTATTGTCATCACCATAATAATGCTGTAAACCAAACCACATCAAAACTTGAAGGCTTCAAAGATCTTATTTCTCATTTATGAGTAAGTAGACTGGCTGCAGCTCAGTTTGGCCAGGCTGGACTTTCAGGTTTTAGGCTCTGTGATCCAGACAGGGTTCAGATATGCAACAAATAATTTTCACACTCTTCATACCAGTGAAGCTACTTGGCCATTCTCTTCTCTACTCGTGGTGAATGACAGGAGTTCCAAAGCCAGTTTAAATCATGTAAGCACATTTACGGTCTCTGTGTCGTGAGTATTAACTTTCCAAACCCAATATCAACAAGGCAAGGAAGTATCTTCTGCCCACATTAGGGAGAAAGTAGAATTAATATTCAGTAAACAGTGATCCAAACCATCACAGACACCCTGCTAAAGGACACTGCAATAATAAATACTGAAATTTCTCTACTACAAAAAGCAATAAATAGACAAAGTTAAATGTCCCTAATGTATTAGTACCCTCGGCATTGTTTCTGGTTTCTGATTTCTGGTTTGCCCCTGACATGCTAGTGAAATGATTGAAGAAAAAATTCTTTCACAGACACAACAAAGTCTTGAAAATAATCAAACATGTTTCCTGAGTCTTCACATAATTTTATTACGAGCCACTGTAACATAGTATATCTGGGAAATTGTTCAGAGACACACATTTGATCTGCCTAATCAGAACCCAAAAAGGGGATCCAAATCATTTGATGTTCAGCTTCAAAAGTATTAAACCTGAAAATGAAGCCAAAAGCCCTAAATCCAAACCTCCTTATAGGTTCTCTTTTTACATGTTTGTTGCCTTGATGTGAATATGTCTGTTACTGTCTTTCTTCTGTAATGAGGATAGGTGATACTACCCAAGCCAGCCAGCCAAGTGTGATGGTGTGGTGGTTTTTATTAGCCAAGAGATAATAGCATTGCACATATCATTCCAGGTAAATTTTGGTACAAATGGTATGTGGATAATACATTATATAATGTAATTATGCCCATAATTATGCAGTCAATTTAAACAATGCAAACATATTTAAAGCATAACCTTACATGATTTAAATTGGCTTCAATAATAATAAATATAAATTATTATGTTTGTTGACAATCACAAGATATGCATACACACCAATGCATCAAGGCATCAAGTAAATAAAATGAAGGAAATTAAAAAAAAATTATGAAAAATGTCAAATTTTATATCACATGTGCTGTAATATGAATAAAATGTCTGCATAACACACTTGCTGGTTTTTAGATTAGGACTATATACCAAGAAAAATGTTCAAGAGTATCAACTAGCCAGTTATCTACTATGAACAGATGTTCTAGGTCAATACAAATCAACGACACCAGAGGTCTATTCTGGCAGAGCAAGATGAGAATTAAAAGAACCTCAATCTCCTTGCAGTGATCAGAGACAGGCAGATTTTAAGCACAGTGAGAAGCCAACTATTGACAAAGGTATAAATCTACCAGAGTTTGCATAAAAGGAGGATAAATTTTGTAGAACTACTTGCCTAAAGGGGCTAGCAATTATCAACAAAAGTTAAGCATACACATAGCTGTGATCCAGCAATTATCCTCTGGGTTGTAACCAAGTGCGGGTGGGGAGAAAAGAGAAACAAAACCCTGAAGCCTTCAAGCCAGGTTCTGACTCAGAAGTCCTACAGGATAGAGCAGGACTGTAAGAAGAATTTACAAAGAGAAGTAGATGAATTATGAGTGCCAAAGTTTTGGTTAGTAGCTGAGCTCTTAACCACTGTGCTGTCAGCGTCCACTCCAGTCTATGTTGTTGTTGTTGGGGGCTATTGAGTCCCCTCCATTCACTGTGACCCTATGTGTTTAGCTGAGTCAAAGAATACCCAGTCCCATGCCATCCTCACAAATTGTTGCAGCCTCTGTGTCTGTTCATTTCATTGAGGGTCTTCTTTTTCAATCACACTCTGCTTTACCAAGCATGATGTCCCTCTCCAGGACTTGGTTCCTCTTCATAAGTTGTCTAAAGTATGTGAGGCAAAGTCTCACAATACTCGTTTCTAAGGAGCATTCTGATTACACTTCTTCTAAGATAGACTTGTTTCTTTCAGCACTCCACAGTACGTACTTTCAGTGTTCTTTGTTAACACCATAATTCAAGTGAATCAATTCTTTCATCTTCTTTATCCATCATCCAGCTTTTGCATTCATACTCCTTGTAGCTACATTTTTGCTTTTTAGTAGTTTAAAGAGGCCTTTTTCAACGGAATTGCCCAAGATGTCATTTGATTTTTCAACCACTGCTTCTATGAGCATTGATTGTGGATCCAAGTAAGATAAAATCCTTGACAACTTCAATCTTTTCTCAGTGTATTATGATGTTGCTTGCTGGTACAGTTGATAGACCTCCCCCACCAAATTAAGTGTTTATGAATACCAGAACCCACGCACAAAAATTTTACATCACCTTAACTTGCAGTAGTTCCATGTTGAAAAACAACTCACATATAAATCAATGTTGTTGTTGTTAGGTGCCACTGAGTCAGTTCCAACTCATAGCAATCCAAGTACAACAAAATGAAACCCTGCCCAGTCTAGCACCATGCCCACAATTGTTATGTTGAGCCCACTGTTGTAGCTACTGTTTCAGTCCATCGTGTTGAGAGTCCTCCTCTTTTATGCTGACCTTCTTCTGTGCTAACTGTGATGTACTTCTCCAGGAATTGATCTATCCTGACAACGTGTCCAAAGCATGTAAGATATAATCTTGCCATCCTGGCTTCTAAGGAGCACTCTAACTGTACTTCTTGCAAAAGAGGTCTGTTTTTTCTTTTGGCAGTTCATGGTATATTCAATGTTTTTCTCCAATACCATGATTCGAAGGCACCAAATCTTCTGTCTTCCTTATTCGTTGTCCAGCTTTTGCAAACATATAATACAACTGAAAATACCCTGGCTTGGGTCAGTCACATCTTAGTCTTCAAGGTGAATTCTTTGCATTGCAACACTTTAAAGAGGCCTTTTGCAGCAGATTTACCCTTCACAATACATCCTTTGGTTTCTTGACAGCTACTTCCATGGGCATTAATTGTGGATCCAAGTAAAACGAAGCCCTCAACCACCTCAAACAGCAATAACTGTGACAATGACAGGACCAAGCAGTGTTTTGTTCTATTGTACACAGGGTAATTATGAGTCAGAACTGACTCAACAGCACCTAACAATGTTTGTATATCTATTTAGACTTAACTTTTAAGTTGACATACACTTCAACCTATAAACATTATGGAGACATTTTGGAGAATTTGTGTTATGCTATTTATACGTTCCAACTACTTGCTATATAAAAATGGCAAAAGTATATGTCGGTCAGGTAGTTGAAGCACTTAAGAGACATTAAAACTATTAAACTGTATATATGATTTAAAATGTTTGATGGAGTTCAACTATGTTCATAAGATCAGAAAAGTAAGACGTCCTCAACAGCGATTACTCATATTTACTCACTGATGGAAAAAAACATTAAATTAAATGCACTGAATTTAAAAGTTTAAGAAATCTAGATTTGGAGATTTTCAACTTTAACAAGATTAATGTTATTCTTAAAACAATTTTTTTTTTCTTCTTAACACTTTCTCCCTTGTACAGAAATTCCCTTATATATTTATAAATCAGAGAATTTCTGGACAAACTAATCATTGCTTTATATAAATGGCAGCATGGTATAGATCAGAGGCTGGTAAAATTTTTGGTAACGTGTCAGGTAGTAAATATTTTGGTTCTATAGCTCACTTGTTTTCTTTGCAACTACTCAGCTCTGCTGTTGTAAGGTGAAAGCAGCCATAGATAATATGCAAATGAATGAATGTAGCTGGGTTCCATTAAAATTATATTTATCAAAAGAGGTATTGGTTCAGATGTGGACATGATTTATATTTGGCGTTCCAGGTATAAACGAAAGAATGATACTATTGGGGCCTCATTCTGAATTCCACTTCTGCGATTTACTATTTTGCCTTTGGTGTTCTTACTTTAAAATTATGGTCATTGCACTGATTTCACAGGACTAGAGAAATGACTGAATGACATAATGACTAAAAGGCATCTGACATGGAATTTGTCTAACAAATTTTAGTTTAAGGAATTTCTTTACAGAAGAGATGTTACTGAGCAAAGAAACAAGACTGAAATGTGATAAAGAATTCCATTCATGCAGATAAATAGTTATAGGATGCTAGACAGTCAACCAACGAGTAATAGGAAAGGTAGGTACACAGTTTAAGGACATAGTGCAGACAAGGGAGGTGAGTTGAAATTGCAACTTAAGTGCTCAGAGTGGGCCCACTGAGAAGTGGTCTTTGAGCAAGACTAGAAGGAAATGAACAAATTGGTCATGGGAATACATAGGGGAGACAGAAGAAACACTAGTATATTACGCTTAAGGAGCACTAGTATATTACACCTAAGGAAGAAGCCTACCAGAGATGTCCAAGGAATAGGCTAAAATCATTTGCCATTGAGTCAAGTTCAATGGGATCAAATAAAATTCATGACAACCACATGCGTGCTAGAATTTTCTTCCAAGATCCCTCTGGTTAAACTCAAACCTCCAGTCTTTCAGTTAGCGATGGAGGGCATTAACCATTTGTACTATTCTGGGACTCAGGCCAATCTGCGTACAGCAGAAGGGGAAAGGAGGATAGAATGAGAGATAAAATTAGAAAAACAACCAGAAACAAATCATGTAGAATCTTGTAAGTTATTGTGAGGATAGCTTTTGGTCCATAAAGTGATTTGATTTCCATTTTATCTATATTTACTTTTTGTTGTATTTTATGTGTTTACAGCTCTAGTTCCTTAATCAAAAATTTATATACATACTGCTTTGTGACACCACTTGCAACCCTCACAATGTGACGGCACTTTCCCCCTTTCTATTCTGGGTTCCCTGTATCCATTTGTCCAGTTTCCCTGCCCCTTCCTGCCTTCTCATCTCGTTTTGGGGCAAGAGTTGCCCATTTGGCCTTATATATTTCATTGAAATAAGAATCACATTCCTCACATATGTTATTTTTTGTTTTAAAGGTCTGTCTAGTCTTTGAAAATGGGATTCCAAAGTAGCTTTAATTCAGAGTTAGCAGGGTGTCTGGGGCCATAGTCTCAGGGGTTCTTCCGGACTACATTAGGTCAGTAAGACTGGTCTTTTTTGTAAATTTGAATAGTGTTCTATATTTTTCTCCCACTGTGTCTGGGATTCATTCTTGTGATCCCTGTCAGAATAGTCAATGGTAGTAGCTGGGCACCCTCTAGTTCTTTAGGGTACAGGCTGCTGGAGACTGCGGTTCATGTGGTCCTTTAGCCCTTTGGGCTAAAATTTTCCTGTATCTTTGGTTTTCTTCACTCTCCTTTGTTCCGGATGGGGTGGAAATAGCAGATGTGTCTTAGATGGTCACTCCAAAGATATTAAGACCTCAAATGCTATTCATCACATTACAGTGTAGAACATTTTAGGACAAACTATGTTATGCCAGTTTACCTAGTTGTTCCCTGAGACTGTGGTTCTCAGCACTCCATCACCAAAACTTCGTTCCTCAAACTGTTTGGATGTGCCGATGAAACTTCTATAGCTTTGCCTTGGTCAAGTTGTGCTGGCTTCCCCAGTATCATGTACCCACCTAATGCTTTAACAAAGTTACCACTTAACTATTGCCTAGTTAGTGTTTATCTCTCTCCATTCCTTCCCTCGCTTGTAACTATCAAAGATTGCTTCCTTTTGTTTGTAAACTTATTCATGAGTTTTTATAACTATTATCTCATATCCTATTTGTCCTTGTGATTGACTTATTTCAAGCAACATAATGCCTTCCAGAATAATCTATACTGTGAGATACTTTACAGATTCATCACTGTTCTTTATCATTGTGCAGTGCTTCATTGTGTTCTGTACCATAACTTGTTTATCCATTGGTCTACTGATGATCACTTAGGTTGTTTCTATCTTTTTGCTATTGTGAACAGTGCTGCAATGAACATGGGCATGCGTATGTCTGCTCATGTGATGGCACTTGTTTATCTAGAATGTATTCTGAGGAATGGGATCTGTAGATGATATACTATCT
Organism: Heterohyrax brucei; assembly: GCA_028571685.1. Taxonomy (NCBI): domain Eukaryota; kingdom Metazoa; phylum Chordata; class Mammalia; order Hyracoidea; family Procaviidae; genus Heterohyrax; species Heterohyrax brucei. Next base: position 37,741,770 of record CM053146.1, on the reverse strand, counting down.
CTAATTCTAGGTTTTTAAGGAGGAGTGTGTATTTTTGATAGTGGTTGTACATTCCTAACATCAATACATAAGATTTTCAATCTCCCTATAATCTCTCACACATTTATGACTTTTCTTTTTTAATTTAATGCTGATATTGTCAGGATGAAATGGTACCTTCTTGTACTTTTGATTTGCTTTTCTCTAACAGCTCATGATGGTGAGCATTCCTTCACAGGTCTTATAGCAACCTGAATGTCTTCTTTGGTGAGGTGTTTATTCATATCCTCTGCACATTTTTTGTATTTTTTTATTTATTTTTTATTTTTTTATTTAACATGACTGAGTGAAAATGTACATTCCCATATAAATTTACATGCCCATCTATATGCAGCTTCCACTGCTCTCCCTGTCTACACAGTTTTTAATTGGATTAATATTCTTTTCATTATTGATCTGTTGAAGTACGTTGTAGATGTTAGAGATTATACTCTCATTGGATATGTCATAGCCAAGAATTTCTTACTAGTCTGTAGGTTGTTTTTTGACTCTTTTTTTTTTTTAAATGATTGAATGAAAATGTACATTCTCATATAAATTCACATGCTCACCTGTATGCACCTCCCACTGCTCTCCCTGCCTGGTGACAGCACACCCCTCTTCTCTGCTCCATACATGTCCTATCCTCCCAAAAGTCTCCTATCCCCTCCTTTCCACCTCTTCCTCCAGCAAGAGGTCAGCAGGATGACATCCTATAGATGTACAAAACCATATAATTCCTACAAGATACAGTCACTCTGCATCACAGAGTCCAATCCATTGCTGCAGGAAAAGTTGACCTTCATTATGATTTATGGACAGAGGCAGCATCAGGGCCAGGGGTCATGCTCCCAGGGGAACTCCAAAGCCCCTGGACCATCAACTATGGTCTTTTATTGGATATCTCAGAGTGTACCCCTATTTATTCTCTTGTTGCCAGTGAGACGCAATTTTATGAGCTCCATCTTTGCTATTACTGGTGGTGGCTGGGCATCATCTTGTTCTTCTGGTCACAAGCTGATGTAGAGACCCACTCATGTGGGTTTCTCTGTCTTCCGGATTCTTCTTCCCATGTCATTCTTGTCCTCAGTGGTCATCCATTCCTGTTGAGTTGGTACCATTTGCTGTACCCTCAGATGGCAGCTTGGCAGCTTTTAAGACTCTAAATGCCACACGCCAATAAGGGGTGCAGAGAGTCCTCATTAGCAAAATGCTAGCTGTGCCAATTGACCTCAATTTCACACGACAGCATGGTCCCTGGCCCCCTGTCCCAGCTATTCTGTCCTTGCAATATTGGGTTAAGATGGGAGGAGTACACATCTTTTTTGACTCTGTTGGTGAAGTCTTTTGATGAGCTTAAGTGTTTAATTTAAAGAGTTCCCAGTTATCTATCTAGTTTGTCTTATGATATCCATACATTGTTAGTTATGATGTATATTCTATTTATGCCATATATTAGGACATAACTCAAAGTAAGAAGAAACTATGTAAACAACCATTAATAATTGGAACTTGGAATGTATGAACTGTGTATCTACAAAAACTGGAAATTGTCAAAAATGAAACAGAATGCATAAATAGCCATATCCTAGGCTTTAGTGAGATGAAATGGGCTGGTAATGGCCATTTTGGATATGACAATCCTATGTTCTACTATCTTGGAATGACAAGGAGGGATGGCATTGTGTTCATTGTCAAAAAGAGCACTTCAAGATCCATCATGAAGTATAGTACTGTCAGCAATAGTATAACATGTGTGTGTCTACAAAGAAGACCAGCTAATGTGACTATTATTCAAATTTACACACCAACCACTAAGGCCAAAGATGAAGAAATAGAAGATTTTTATCATCTCCTGAAGTCTGAAATTGATCAAACATGTGATCAGGATGCATTGATAAATACTGGTGATTGGAAGTCAAAATTTGGGAACAAAAAGGGATTGGTAGCTGGAAAATATGGTCTGTGTGATAGAAATGATACCAGCTATGTCATAATAGAATTTTGGAAGACAAGTAACTTCTTCATGCAACTACCATTTTTCACCAACAGAAACAGTGACTATCCACGTGAATCCATCACCAGATGGAACACACAGAAATCAAAATGATTGCAACAGTGGAAAGAGATGATGGAAAAATTCAATATCATCAGTCAGAACAAGGCCATGGGCTAACTGTGGTACAGACCATCAACTGTTTATATGAAAGTTAAAAATGAAACTGAAGAAAAGTGAAACAAGTCTGCTAGAGCTAAAGTATGACCTTGAGTAAACCTCACCTGAATTTAGAGACCATTTTCATAATAGATTTGATACACTGAACATTAATGATTAAAGACGAGATGAACTGTAGAAGGACATGATGGACATCATATATGAAGAAAGCCAAGGTCCTTAAAAAGACAGAAAAGAAAGACAAGACCAAGTTGGATGTCAAAAGGACTCTGAAACTTGCTCTTGAATGTTGGGTAGCTAAAGCAAAAGGCAGAAATGATGAAGTAAAAGAACTGAACAGAGGGTTTCAAATGACAGCTTGAGAACACGAAGTATTGTAATGACATGGGCAAAGAGCTGGAGACAGAAAACTAAAAGAGAAGAACATGCTTGGTATTTTGCAAGCTGAAAGAACTGAAGAAAAATTCAAGCCTCCATTTACAATAGCGAAGGATTCTGTTTGAAAAATATAAAACAACACAAGAAACATCAAGAGCATATGGAAGGAACACACAGAGTCATTATATGAAAAAGAATTGGTTGACATTCAACCATCTCAAGAAGTAGTGAACGATCAGGAAAAGACTGTATTTTCCCCTTTTGATGGAATTTGGGGACTTGTCAAAGATTAGGTGACCATAGGTGAGTGGATTTATATCTAGATTCTCAATTCTGTTCCATTGTTCAATGTATCTGTTGTTGTACCAGTAGAAGGCTGCTTTGACTACCATAGCTACATATGGTTGATTCTGAGGTCAGGTAGTGCAAATCCTTCTATATTCTTTGTCAGTAGTACTTTACTTATCCAAGGCCTCTTCCCTTTGCATATAAAGTTGTTGATTATTTTTCCATTCTTTAAAAAATGCTGTTATAAAGTTGTTTGCAATGTATTTGTAGATTGTTTTGTATAGAATTTACTTTTCATAATATTGAGTCTACTTATTCATGGACATGGTATGTTTTTCCACTTGTGTGTATTTCTTTCCTTGGAGCCAACTCGACGGCACTTGGCTTTGGCCTCGCATGTCTCTTTTGGTCTTTTGCAGTAGTATTTTTTAATTTTTTTTTTTTTTTGGTATAGCCAAGTGCAGTGAATATCCCTGCTTATATTTATTACTAATTATTTTAGTTTTACAGGGCTATTATAAATTGTTTTGTTCTCCTGATTTCCTTTTTGTCATTCCCTTTATTGGTATAAAAGAGTCTAACTGATTTTTGTATCCTTATATGCTGGTATTCTGCAACACGATGTGTTATTTTGTCAGTACGCTGTTGATGTCTACTGGATAGAATTTTTTGAGAATTTTTGTGTCTGTAGCCATGAGAGACATTATTTTATAACCATCCTTTTCTGTGTATGTGGGTGTGGTATCTTTGCCTGACTTTGGTATCAAGGTTATGCTGGCTTCATAGAATGAGTTTGGTAATTTTCCTTCCTTTTCTACAGCCTTGTGATGTTAAGCTTGTGTGTCAACTTGACTGGACCTTGTTTCTCAGTGTTTTGGTGATTGTATAATGTTGTGATTGTCCCCTTGATAAACTTGCTGAGTAGTACTAGTGGGAACAGGGCTTGTGGTGGGTCACCACTTCCTCATCCTTCATCTCTCTGCCTTCCACCACTTAAGTCCTTCCTGTTCACCTTCTGAGTTTTTTAGCTTCTTGTGGATCCAGCAGCTGCCTCTCTTGTCTTCTGACCTCCAGTTCTTGGGACTTGAACTAGTAACTTACCTATCGACCTTGGGATTTATCAATCTTCACAGTCTGTGAATGACAGTCCTGCTCCCCAGCCTCCTGACCTTGGATTTGCCAGCACCTAAAGCTGTGTGAATCAGGAGAAACCTTGGAGTCTTGCCAACCACCTTGTGATTCACTGACCTTCACTGCCTTTGAGCAAGTGCCCTGCTCTCCAACCTGCTGACCTTGGGTTCTCATCTTCCACGGCTGCATGAATTAGAAAAGCTCTCTATTCTGACCCAGGACTTGGGACATTCCAGCCTCTACAATTGAATGAGCTCTTTCCTTGCTATAAATGTATGCTTTACTGGTTTTGCTTTTCTAGCAAACTCAGTTTAAGACAGGTCTGAAATAGTTTTAGTCATTTGGTATGAACCATTTCCCAAAAGTTTGGTAGAATTTTCTGGTGAAGCTATCTGAGCCAGAGCTTTTTGTTGTTGTTTGGGGAGGGTTTTGTTTGTTTTACTTTGCTTTTAACCTTTTCTGTCTCTTCTTTTTTATAATGCTATGAGCTTTTCTACATCAACTTGTGTTAATTTAAATACATAGTGTGTTTCTAGAAATTTGTCCATTTCCTCCAGGTTTTGAAATTTGTTAGAGTATGATTGTTCATAGTATTCTGTTCTGATCCTTTTCACTTCAGTTGATTCTGTCACAATATCACCCATCTCATTTCTTATTTAAGTTATTCACTTTCTCTCCTGTTTTTCTTTTGTCAGTTTGGCTAGCAGTTTCTTGATTTTGATTATCCTTTCAAAGAACTAACCAATTTTTAATGTCTTTTTTTTTTCTTTCCTTAAAATATATCCATTTAGGCTGGGTGTGTATAGCCACTGCTGTCTTCAGGTAAATGGTACATTAGTCCCTATTTGCTGTTTAGGGAAAGCTGCTGAAGATGTAGGTGGTATTTTTGGTGAGGTGATATATCTGTCTTGCTGATTACCTGGCCATGGATGCCCGGTTGCTGGACTGGGTGTTTGGTGTGTGCTTTGCTGCTTGCCAAATGGTCAAGGTGAAGATCCCTAGGCCATCAGTCACTGGGTGAGTAGTGTGCAGCCTCTCACTGACGTCCTGGGGTGAAGGGTGGGGCTGTTGGGTGCCCATAGGTGCTTCGTTAGAAGGTACACCCCTGCCCATGAAAGGCTAATGAACAACATGGGGAAGGTTCTGCAATCAGTCCTTAGGGACCTGGTGTCATTGACTGGAGGAACTGAGGAAAGCCATTAGTCCTCACGCACCCAGTGTGAATAGTAGAGCTTCTGTCTTAGGGGACAGGGTGGTAGTGAATTTTACATGTCTGCAGTTGCTGCTTAGCTGATACATGTAAAGCAGACTTTAGCTGATTTCCTTGTCCCAATTTGTCCATGCCGTGCTGGCTCAGCCAGCAAGGCATTAGTACACATGATCAGAAGGGGCAGAAGGCATCGCAAATCCGTCAACCCCAGTACTGGTTGCTAGGCTAGGAGTGACACCTCCAGACAGAGGCCATGAATTCACCACTTAGACAGCTTAGTGCAGTCAAATGCCACTGGACTAGTGTTAGAATTGGGAGAGGAATGAGTAGGTGGTAGTGTTCCTTGACATGCGAAGCTCTGGCAAGGAGTGGGCTGAGTTGAATGCGATGGGTTGGGTGCACACATTTAATTTTTGCAAGACTGGAGTCACTCTGGCTGTCTTGGGAGGTAGGTGCAGCATTGCTCCTGCTTAGCTGCACCAGGTGGGGCAGCTGGGGTTGCTGATGCTTGTTTCAATAGGTCTACATTATGCAGGTTCAGCTGGCAAGATGCCAGCAATCCATACTTCTATTTCCACAGTTTCTAAATTGTCTCTCTTTCTAGCTGTCATTCATTCTGAGTCTTCAGGGTTCCTAGATTGTCATACATATCCAATTCACTTGTCTTTGCTCTAAGAAGGATGACACAAAGTGCCTGACTTCTTTGCCAGTTTGGTTGTCTCCTCACTTTATTTTTAAAAGTGCGTCTCTGCTGTGACGAAGAAAGACTGTAGCAGGCAATGTTGGACATAAGGACACTAGTCAGAAAGAGATTACAGTAATTTGAAGTAAGTTTTGATAGTGGTTTTGAAGAAGGTCACTGCAGTGGAGATGTAAGAAAGTAGACTTTCCCCGGATATATACATATGTATCTATATATATGTACTTTTTGTGAGTCGGATTCAACTCAACGGCACTTGGCTTGGCTTGGCTATTGTGATTAAGTGAAAGTTTACAATCTGAGTCAGTTTTCCCTATAAAACCCTGTGTACCTGTCTCTCTGCAACTCTATCTGCTCTTCTCACCCTGTGACAGCACACTTTTCTTTTTCACTCTCCTAGTATCTGCTCAACAAACACTTGCCCCCTCCTCTCCTTTTCTCCTCTCGTCTCTTGGAAAACAGTTGGACCACTTCATATATATATATTAAACTGTAAAGTACACACATCACATGTATCACTCTGTGTTCCATAGTGCAGTCCATCATTTGTTTGAAATGTTAGCTTTAGTACTGGTTTCAGCTTTGGGCTAGCAGCAAGTCTAGGGGCCATGTTCTCAGTGGACTCTCTGGATTGTTGGACCATCAATTCTGGTCTTTCAATAGAGTCTTTGATCTGCTCACCTATTTTTCTCATGCTACATCAGAAACTCTACATTGTGTCCCTATCAAGGCTATCTTTGGTGGTGGCCAGGCACCATCTAGTTCTTCTGGTCTCATGCTGATGTAGTCTCCCAATCATATGGGTCCATTCTGGCTTCCTGGGCTCATTTTTCCTCGTGTCTTTTAAAAATGTTCTTGGTTGTCATCTGTTCTGAGTGGGTCTGGACCAACCGATGTTCCTCAGATGGCAGCTTACTGGCTTTTAAGACCCCAGATGACACTCACCAATATGCAGTACAGTAGGCTTTCTTACAAGAAGATTAGTCATGCCAGTTGCCCTCAATGCCTCCTGAAAACATAGTCCCCAGACCCCTTTCTCTGCTACTCTGTGCCCTGGATATATTTTAAAGATAGAAGCTAAAGGGTTTGCGACACACTGGATTTCAGATGTGTAATGGAAAGAGAGGGGTCTGGGACGACTTCAAGTTTGAGTTGTACCAGAGAATATCTAAGATCTTCTCTCAGCAGTTTATGTTTCTATGATTATAGAGGATATACCTTAATTGTTGATAGTATTCCAAACTTGAATGTTGGAATGAAAAGGTAAAAGTAGGTTGTGCCCTGTGTTCTGGAATTTACTACTACAAAATAATTTTTATCCCTTTGGAAAAGCAGGGACTAGAATTGAAATAATATGCTTTGGCATACTATCAAAAGATAACTTTGTTCTAGGTAACAAGACTCAGTCAGAAATACTAAGCTAACTTTACCTCCTTTGGGACAACATAGTGTTTTAGCCCAAACTCACTAAACTGTAAAGGAAGAAGGAAGGAGGAATCACTGAAAAAAATGGTTCTCTCTGGTTTGAGAAGTTGCAGGATGAGAGATTCTATGTACTATGTGAGTCTGGAAATTGCCTGGGGATATAACACCCATCTCTTCCGATGATCTGAAGCCAAATTATTCTTTATCAGCTTCCCTTATGATTCAGTTAGAGTCAAGACACAATCCAGGAGAAGCCACTAACATTGCATCTCACTTAAGCTACATCTCTGACTAGATGTTTCAATTCTTACCTTCCATGCAAGAAACTAGAGTTTTATTCTGGCCAACACATTTCAAGCCTAGACATCATTTATCTATCAGTCGTGATACGCATGCTGCTTCAGCACTAGACAGATTTCAGTAGAGCTTCCAGATTAAAATGGACTAAGAAGAAGGACCCAGTGATCTACTTTCCAAAATCAGCCAATGAAAACACTGTGGATCACTAAAAGATTCACAGTCTATCATGGGGATGACACACGACCCAGGACTAGACAGCGTTGTGTTTCACTGCACGGGAAGTCACCATGAATCAGGACAGACCTAAAGGCAGCTAACTACTGCCTAGAGAAAGCATTCTGAGCAGCTCCTGTGTCAATATTCTACCCTAGGGCCAAAAAAAAAAAAAAAAAAAGTTCCATTGCCATCAAGTCTATTTTGACTCACAGCAGTCCTATAGGACAGAGTAGAAGTGCCCCGTATGGTTTCCAAGGATGGCCCAGTGGATTTGAACCACTGACCTTTCGGTTAGCTGCTGTAGCTCTTAATGACTATGCCACCAGTATTTTCCTGGGTCAAAGTAATGGGCTATTAATGTTTTTCTTGACTTTGTTCACAGTAAGTGGCTTCTTTGATTTTTCCCATTCTCAATATTGCTGTTTTCAGTTGCTGTTCAGTCAATTCCAACTCATGGGAGCCCCACACATACAGAGTGGAATTGTGCTCATGAGGATTTTCAAGGTTGTTACTGCTCAGAAGTAAATCCCTAGGTCTGTTTTATGAGACACCTAACTTTGGTGACTTAGTGGTTAAGTGATAAGTCTGCTAATGAAAAGGTTGGCAGTTCAAATCTGCCAGGCAGTCTTTGGAAACTCTATGGGGCAGTTTTACTCTGTCCTATAGGGTTGTTGTGAGTCAGAATGGACTTGACAGTAGTGAGTTTGGGGTTATAAGAAAAGCTTGGTGGTACAGTACTTAAGCACTACATCTGCTAGCCAAGAGGTCAGAATTTTGAATTTACGAGGCATTCCCTGGAAACTCTATAGGGTAGTTCTGATTGGCAAAGGGTTTGATTTTGGATTTTATGCTCCTAAAAACAAATTCACTGCAGTTGAGTTGATTCTAACTCATAGAGAGATCCTATAGGTCAGAGTAAAGCTGCCCCGTGGAGTTTCCAAGGAGTAGCTAGAGGCTTCGAACTGCTGACTCTTTTGTTAGCAGCCACCGCACTTAACCACTGCACCACCAGGGTTTCCTTGGCTTTTGTAGGTGAGTGTCAATGCCAACTTTTCAGCAAGTAGTTGAGTACTTGACCCTTTAAGCCACCTAGGGACTCCTTTCTCAATATGAGAGAATGTTTTATGTTCAGATTAAAAGTATAAATTTATGAAGAGAGTTAGAATTTACCATAATTAGTCATGAGTTGGATCCGACTCGACGGCTCTTGGCTGGCTGGCTGTTAGTCAAGTTAGTTCAGAGAAATTCTACAAAATTGTTTTTATTTTATTTTTTCTGTCATCCAATAGACAAACAAACGATGGTAAGCAGAAGTTACCACAAGCCTTGGGCACATTAGAAAACTACCAGGAAGTATTTTGTTTCTTCAAATCTCCTGGCCTCACATCAAAGCTACGAAATCAGAAGTGTTGGGAACTGGGCCTGAGAATCCTGCTTTGTTTTGGATTCAGTTCTCCAGAAGACTTTAGTGCAATTAACCAGGTCAAATTTTCCAGAACTGTGCTTAGGGTATTTCCATAATCATTATAAATATAATATTTAGAGATGATTCCAACACAATCTTCACTAAAGAATGGAGTGTTCTGAGAAATTGCAGCCCTTGTATAGCTTCTGGCAGGTTTGTCAGTTCAGTGAGAACCGGAGATCAGACCACTGGGGTAATGAGCTGAGTTCATGGGACCTCGCTGTATAAGCTGCCCCAGAAATGAGTGCCGATCTCTTTATTTCCTTTATTCTTGATTACCAAGTGATCAGCTTTGCTGCCTGTTTGAAGAATGTAATGCTGTTTGTTAGTTTATTTTCATCAGAAGTAAATTGCTGATCCATGCCAAAGTTCACTGAAACAGCCAGCCAGACATTCTTCAAAATAATTCACATCAATAACACGAATTTGAAAGCCCTCTTGTTCCTTTCTTGGCAGCTACAAACTGCTGACTCATGTACCTTTCTCTGTCAGGTGTGTTTAACTTCATATTGTAGCTTAATCGTTTCATTCCAAAACAAAGCCTGGAATTGGAAAGTGCAGGGGTAAGTGCAGTAGGTGAAATGAGAATTTCAATATATGTTACCGTATATAGGAATCTTAAATTGCCTCTAAATAATACACAAGCTATGACATGAGGCTGAAATAAATCTGTGACAGAATATCTTATCCAAACTCAACTTCCTGTGTCTTCAGAGAACAAGCTGACTTTGTGGAATATTTTCCAATTAAGGCATTTCCATTTCAAATTCAGACTTGTCACCTAAGTTTCTGGATGATCCAGGGAAGACTGATGGTTCACTGATCACTTCAGCCAAATTCCAAGTTCTTTATTAGTAGAATATGATGTTATTGATCCAATTCTTTTTTGTCGACTGAATTGAAGTTCAATATGTTATAATTACAACCTAATTTTGTCAGCATTCAAAATGATCAGTTTGAAAAAGAGTGAAAGTCAGTTGATGGTAACTATGCAGTCAAAAGAAAGCCTAGAGGCGTAGTGGTTACTTGCTGCAACTGCTAACCAAAAGGTTGACAGTTTGTATCCACTAGGAGCTCCTTGGAAACCCCACGGGGGGGAATTCTACTCTGTCCTATAAGGTTACTATGAGTCAGAAAGGAACAAAGGGCAACAGTTTTTGCAGTGAAAGACTGCTCTACTTTAGGCAAAAATTTAAAGTCGGTAAGCAAAGTTAAGGTAAATCCATACACGCTATGGTTTCCAAAAGCAGCAACTCCTCATAAAGTTCTGACAAAAGAAAGAAACAGAGAGAGAGAAAAAATGATCATGCATTATTTTCCTGGGTTTATTTGGGACTCATTCCTGAAAATTTGGTAATTATTAAAACCACATAAAAATATTTGTGTTTATACATAAAATGGAGTTAGGTTCTTGACTCAGGTACTTATGAACAGGTTTCTCACTGACATAATTTTCACTGAAGCAAGCAACATCTCCCACAATGCTAGAATTCTTGGCTATGTAGGACTGCAGTGTGTACTGGGAAGTTCCAGGATCCTTGGCTTCTACCCAGTAAATGCCAGAAGTGACTCCTCCTGTTGAAACAACTAAAGCCCCCTCCCTCTAAATTTCCAAATGCCACCGAAAGATTTGTGCCGTTCGTCCCAGAACACACTGACGCAAACCCGTAAAAGACTTCCCTTTCCTACCTAAGAACAACAATCCACTCAGAGCCTGTAAATCAGAATACTGCAAAGTAAACCAAGGTCTGGGTTTAGGAAGAACTCTCAATTCTTTTAAAGTGCAATAAACTGTGAATTTGGAATAAGGAGTCTGTTTCAGTAAGTTAGTGCTGCTCAAACAGAAATGCCACAGAGTGCATGGCTTTAACAAAAGAATGTCTATTCTTACACAGTCCAGTAGGCTACAAGTCTGAATTCAGGATGTCCACTCCAGGGGAAGACTTTCCGCCTTGTTGGCTCTGGAGGAAAGTCCTTGTGTTGCATCAGTCTTTGTCAAGGGAGCATCTTGGTGCAGGAATCTCAGGTCTGAAGGACGTGCTCTTCTTCCGGCACTGCTTTCATGATGGTGTGAGGTTTCCCAATTTTCTGGTTACTTCCCTTTCTTTTACCTCTTGTAGGATGAAAGAGTAAAGGGTGGTACAAGCCATACTCCAGGGAAACGCCCTTTGCAGTGGAGCAGGGAGGTGATCTTATGACAGGATTTATAGTCCCACTCTAATCCTTTTAACGTACAGCATAGGAAAATCACACAATGGAGGACACTCACAAAATTTTGGGAATCATGGCCCAGTAACATGGCTACACATATTTTTCGAGGGACACAGTTCAATCCATGACAGAGTCTAAGTTGCGTTCCTTGGTTCTGCCTGGAATTCAGTAATCATGTGACCTTAGGGAAGTCATTCATCTATTCTAAGTAGCCAAGAAAATCAAAATAACTCTGTAAACTGGTTGGTTGTTAGAAATAGGTTGTAATTCTTGAAGCTTAGAGATACTGCAAGGAAATGGGAAGGTGGATGTTTGGCCTGTAGGTATGTTTATAAGCCTAACAGTCACTGGTTTCCTAGTCATGTGGATTCACTAGGTGTGAGTTTACTGGGCCCAGTTAAGTGCTGCTTGTAGCCATGATTTACATCTAAGTTTCCGGTTTGGATTCACTTCTGCCTGCTACCTGAGCACATTTTCTATGCCATTTCTGAAGAGCTTCCAGGGCATGTACCTCTCTCTTTTAGTCAATCTTTAGACCATCTCTCCACGAACATCTCCCCAACTGAGTCAGCACTTTTTCATTTACATATTCCTTCTGCCTTAAGAAACACCACTTGCCTCACACCTGCCTTTCTCTCTGCAGTACAATTTCTTGTTGACTTCTAGAAATATGCCAATCTTGGCCACACAACTGCAACTACCTGTGTGATTACTCCCCCCCATAATATCCTGTGACCACAATATTCTCACTAGTGCTACTCTTCTTTTTTGATTTCCAGTGACACTGAAAGTCTATAGCAGACCTTTAGAGTTAAGAAATTGGCTCAAGTCGTTTAGAGGCAAACAGCAGTACAGAAACTAAGAGCCTGACAAGATTTCATATAGCAACCAGAAGTCCAAACAAAAGTGTGAAAACCACAGGAGGTCAATAAAGTTTGGAAAGAGAAGCTGGACATCAATACAAAAGTTCAGGGTCAATAAGTGAGCAAAGATTAAAAAATGACTGGTTTGTGTCCCAGTCAATCAGTATACTAGATTCTTCTGGCTTACTGCTTTTCTTGAAGGCTTAGACTTGTGCAAGAGCTTTTCCTTTGTAATGTGAAGGCAGAGCCCCAATGCTAACTTGAAGAGTAGCAGTGAGCAATCAAAATATTCACTTGGCAAAATCTTCAGTGGTATTCCTCAACACTCAGAAGTGCTCCACTGAAAAATATTCCAAACTCTCCAAAGTAGGTCTTGGGAAATAGAAGAAGTTGGGGGTTAGACCCATCCCCTGAGGTGATGGGCACAGAACCGCTAAATGTTATCTACTGGAGATGAGAACCAGAATTGACTCAAGCATCCTTTTAGGTAGTGGTATCAGGACACTCAAAATAGAGGTGAGTCTCAAAACTGGATTGTTAACTGGTTCATGGTTCTATGTGGTGGAGGGGCCTATCTAAATAGATCTTAACTAATATCTAGGAGAAATGACAAAGAGTCTAACTCTTGGGGCAAGGGCATGGGAAGGCCTAGGCAGGAAACCAATTGAGCAAATTACTATTATTGGTGCAGTGTCTTCTTAAAACAGCCAATGCTAATCAGGTAAACTCAGCTAAAGTCCACTTATTCAGGCTGTGCAACAGCAGCTGTGATTAAAGGAATTTTCAGGCTCTGCGGCATGCTTGCTCCAGGAATAGCAGCAACAAGATCTGTAATAACCCACTTTATCCCACATTTTTCTGAGTGTTGTATCTGTGCTGTTGTTGTTGTTGTTAGGTACCATCGAGTCAGTTCTGACTCATAGTGACCCTGTGCACAACAGAATGAAATACTAGCTGGTCATGCACTGTGCCTACAGTCATTTATATGCGTAGGTCTGTCATTGCAGCCACCGTGTCAATCTGTCTTGTTGAAGGTCTTTCTCTTCTTTTGCTGATCCTCTGCTCTATGACGCATGATGTCCTTACCCAGGGATTGATCCCTCCTGACAGCGTATCCAAAGTTCCTGAAACGCAATCTCACTGTCTTTGCTTTCAAGGAGCACTCTGGTTGTCCTTCTTCCAGAATATAAGTACAAGAAGGATTCAGTGTAATCAAAATTGAACTGAGAATTAGAAGGATTAGGGTTAAAGGAAACTATACACATTTCCCTCCTCATCTCCCCTCCTCCGCAAATTCTAAGGATAATATACAAACAGAAACTATTCATTTGCCATTCAATCACTCATATACAATTATACAATTAAAGAGACCCAGTTGTAAGTACCTGTCATTCTAACAGATGTAAGACACAGTTTTGACATAAGCATTAAAGAAGAGGGGAGTGGTTCGTGTGAGAATGGGGATTCAACCTCTGTGTCGCATCATTTGGAAACCCTGCTGGCACAACAGTTAAATGCTGTGGCTGCTAACCTAAAGGGGGGCATTTTGAGTCTAACAGGCACTCCTTTGAAATCCTATGAGTGGAAATCAACTTGACGACAACAGGCTTGGATTTTTAAATGAAATCCTGTTACCTATTCTATGGAGAATTTAACAAGGGAAGAAGGTAAAAGGAAAAAAAAAAAGAATTTCAATGACTAGAAACAGCACAAATCAGGAGGAAACATGTCAGATATACCAAAACCAGACCAAATGTGTTGCTGCTGAGTTGATTTCCATTCATAGCAACCTCATAGGACAGACTAGAACTTCCCTATAGGGTTTCCGAGGAGTGGCTGGTGGATTCAAACTGTCAGCCTTCTCATTAGCAGCCAAGTTCTTTTACCACTGCACCACTAGTGCTCCGTGTGTGTGTATGTGTGTGCATGTTTGTGTATATATAGTATGTACATATATACGTGTGTGTATAGGTATCAGATACAAGGGACCACAAACAAGCCAGTGTGGCTGTATTGGAGAGAATGCAGAGAAATTAGGGGAGGGCGAGGCTTAAGAGAAAAGTATTTGTATACAGTAGATATGCACTGCCTGTTGGCTAGGGTAGGGAGTTTTGGCTTTAACCTAAGAGCAGTGAAGTTTTAAGGGAGATAAGGGAGGGAGACAGGGATTTTCACTTTGTGACTGACTAATATTTGATTGTATTTCCTTATTTTTAGTCTTTAACTTCCTGCTTAATAGACTCAACCTCAAATCCCTCTGTTTAATTTTTGGAAGCAAGCTTTTAACAAACAAACAAAAGAACAAGCCCATTGCTACCGAGTCAATTCCAATTCACAGCAACCTTATGTATTACAGTGCAGAAAATAACTCTGAAGGATGTTTTCTTGGCTGTAATCTTTAATGGAAGTGAATCACCAGACCCGTCTTCCATGCTGCTACTGGGTATATTTGAATCACCAACCTTCTGGTCAGAAGTCAAGTGCAAACCATTTGCACTGCTTGGGGACCTCAGAAATAAGCATATTTGCACTTCAGTCCTAATTCTAGCACTCACAAATTGTGTGCTCTTGCAGAAAGTACTTGTTCTTCCCTGAGCCTCCATTTCCGGTCTGTAAAATAATGTGCTCAATAAGGGCCAGTTTAGAATATTATTCTTCCAGTTACTTCTCTTACAACCACTTTAAAAAGAAAAATGGAGGTGCTGCTAGAATACATTTTAGTTTTTTTTTTTTTCTTTTTTAAATAACCAGGTGATATTAACAATGTATTGTCAGTAGGAGGGAAACCAAACTTGGGGACATAGTGTTTAAGTGCTATATCTGCTAACCAAAAAGCTGGTAGTTCAAATTCTCCAGGCACTCCTTGGAAACTCTATGGGGAGTTCTGCTCTGACCTATAGGGTCTCTATGTGTCAAAATCGACTTGTTGGCAGTGGGTTTGTTTTTCAGTTTTTTTTAATTTTATCAGTAGGAGATATCCAGTTGTTCATTTTTCCATTGGAATGTGGACTTGCATCAGGTAATTTGCACTCCTTCTCAGTCCCTCTGAAAAATAATGCTGCTGTCCTGAATTACCTTATCTGGCAATATTTTACTTATGTCAGAAATTAGGATCATCATCTTTTTAGATTTTTGCCAAGTTGAATAGCATAAAATGATTCTAGACTTCAAGAAAAGGATTATTTGCTGCCATCAAGGCAATTCCAACTCACAACAACCCTATAGACAGGGTAGAACTGCCCGCACAGAGTTTCCAAGGAGAGCCTGTCAGATTTGAACTACCAACCGCATGGTTAGCAGAGGTAGCCCTTAACCACTACGCTATCAAGGCTTCCAGAAAAATATTAAGGATAAGTTAATTGGCACTACTGTCAGTGGCCTGTCCATTCTGACAAACTTTCATTAGGTGGCACTTTTTATTTTCAAGTGGTTTTTACCAGATGCTGAGTTAGTTTCAGCTCATGGTGCCTCCATGAGAGTTAGAGAATTGTGTGCCACAGAGTTTTCAACAGCTGAATTTTTTGGAAGTAGATTAGCAGACCTTTCTTTCAAGGTACTTCTGGGTGGACTGAAACTTTCAACTTTTTGGTTAATGTCAGTTTGCACTGTCTACTGAGTCCTTAACTGGATACAGTAGCCCCGTATAGAGCAAGTGTAGATGGTTTTGCTAATGAAAAAGTTTGCTATTGTGTATGTGATGATGTTCAACAATAAGACTCCAGAAGCCATTTGAAATAAAAATAGCCACTTTTGACTGCAAAAAGCAATGGAGAATGTTAAGTGAAGTTTGACCTACAAAAAGAAAAACATAGAAATTAATTTGGGGAGAGAGGTATTAAGATTCTTCTCACAATCTCGAAGCTTTTTTCTCTAATCAGTGCAGACATTATCAGCGAGCCGAGAATCTTTGTAATATTTCCAAGTTTTCTCCAATTGTCAGTCACTGTGACAAAGTGCTGGCCTGTCTGACACAATGATGAATCACTCCAGTCATTGAGTTTTCACATGACTGTCGAGGGTCCTCCATAAATTCTATCGTCTAGAAATGCCACAGACCAACACAGTGTGCTCCACTCGTATGCGGAGCTGGGGTTTGGTACTATTAGGCAGATACATTTTAGTGAAAGCAGAAATTCAATGGCCATTACTGTCCACATTTCTATCAAGTCTTCAGGTTGCAATTGATTGAAATACCTACTAAGCTAGTTTTCACCTTCCGAACCGCTTCTTGTCTATACCCTGCTGAGATGAGTTGTATTTGAGAGTAAATAGAAAACTGAAATATGAAACAGATATTTTTGTTTATTGTTTTTAGTAGTAAAAGAGAACGTGGGTTCTCCTCACCCTGTGTCCTTGAGATTTTAACAGATGAGTAATTCTTTGCTAACATATATATGTATGTATGTATATTTTAACAGATTGTATCTTACAATCCCAACGCTGTGGGAATTTGTGATGGATTGAAGCAGAGTTCAATGCAAATGTGCTTGCAATGTCTGCCTTGATTTCCTGTTGAAGAACTTGTCAATACACCAGTGCCTCAAATCCATTATCTGGGCAAAAGCATTGCAATTTTCTGATTATTATTCACAAAGGCAGCCTGCTGAGTTATTTTTGCTCTTGCACAATATTCATGATAGCAATTTGATACCTTAGCAGTTTCAAGGTTATCAAGTGATTGAAAATCCTACTGCTAACTTCAAGGTGTAACATATACAACTGTGCTGTCATCTATTATAGCTGTATAATAGTTTTTCGTAATGCCTTTCATGGACTGCTGATTTAGAAGCGTAAGCCTAACTTCTGAAGGCACCTATCAGTCTCAGGCTGGGAAAGTATTGCTTAACTGGAAAACATCAGCCTGGGACACTTCCTGCTTTTTAGAGACTCCACTCAAGTTTCATTTTTCTCTTAGTGCTAGAGCCCGGCCCTGTAAAGTCATTAAAGTGCGTTTGCAACAAGAAACAAAAAGGCTTTTGGTTTGTCTGATCCTCTGAAGGACTAATGTCCGTCAGCAATGAATCTCAGAAGGAAGCACTGGAGTTTTCACGTTGTGGGGATGAAGTTAGAAACCAGACAGATAGAGATTTTGCTAATGTAAAAGCATATACATAAAAGTCAAGCAAATTCATAATGAAGCTAGGAAGTAAAGCCAATCAGTTTTCAAAGCTCCCTTTTTAGACTCTCTCCACATACTGAATTTTGGTTTAGAGTGCTCCGGTTGGAGCAAAGTGTTGCTTGAATGAGCTTAGAAAGTGGTATCTGTTTAAGTAACAGATGCCTGTGCCACCAAGGTGCTATGTTCTCAATTTTTATATATGAGGAAATTGCTACTGAAAGAGTTTTATTGTTTTTATGCAAATAAAAATAGTATGTTCTTCTCCTTAAAGGATCCTCTACCTGATGTGGATCCATAACACCTCAATCTAATAAAGGACCTCAACCTCATGATTTTACTTTATTTTGTATTTGGGAATCTGATGAAGTTTCTCATACACTGTCAATTATGCATGAAATGAGAATGGAGTTGCAGACATACTTCCTCTTATTTAATGAGGCCCTACTGACTTAGCAAATTAAGCGCAATCACAGCAGGTGCTGACCCCTTCAAATAATGAGTCACCTCCTGTGGCACTCACAGAGCCCAGACCTGGAGGTGCACTGGAACCCTCTTGACTAGCTTTAAGAGACAGAGTTTATCTTATGGGCTGATTTTAGCTTGATTCATTCAGTTTGTATTTTGTAGCAATCTGTTGACTCCTTTTAATTTTTAGGAGAACTGAGGGAGAACTCAGTGAACATGGGATACTTTGCCTTTTGGGATCCCTTGCTTTTACAGATCCCTTGAGTGGTGACATTTGCCTCTTGCCACTCAAGTCTCTCAAAGAGAAACATGGGAGTCCCATTATTCTTCACGCTTTCATTCTTCTATCTCCACCCACCACATCAACCAGTCACAAATTCCTTTGGATTCTACCTCCCAATGCCTCAACTATGTGTCCCCTCCTCCTCTACGTCCTCAGCAATTCCTTGGCTCAGAAATTTGTTATTTCTCAGTCAAACCATCTAATCAGTGATTTATCTTTCCTTAACCTAGCAGTTCTCAAGTGTGAGGTACAAACACCTGGGGGTCTCTGAGACCTTTTAGAGGGGATTGGAATCCCTGGTGGCATAGTGCTTAAGTGCTACAGCTGCTAACCAAAAGGACAACAGTTCGAATCCACCAGGTGCTCCTGGGAAACTCTATAGGGCAGTTCTACTCTGTCTATGGGGTTGCTATGTGTTGGAATTGACTCTACAGCAGTGGGTTTGGTTTTGGTTGAATCAAAACTTTTTCCATAATAAGAGTAGGGCACAAGTTTCCTCTTCCCTGTGTTGACAGTTGCATGGTGGTACAGGCACTGTGGTGGTGAACTTTGGTACCTAGCATGAGTTAAAGCAGTAGCCCCAAACTGTACTAGTAGTCACTATACTTTTCACCATTATATGCTTAGAAAAACAAATAAAAACATAATAGTTCACGTAAGAATTTTCTCAATAAAGCAATAACAATTTTATTAAATCTCAACCTTCGAGAACACTGTTTTATTTAACATTCTGTATAACAAAATAGGAAATAGACATTTTTTTCTGTGTACCATCATCTGAGAGTTATCACGAGGAAAAGCACGCATGTAATATTTTGAGTCATAAGTTGAACTGGCCACTTCTTTCACAGAATCCTATTTTTACTTGAAAATGCAAAAAAGAAAAAGTATGAATATTACGACTTGAGTATTTGGGGGACTTCTTTTTTTTTTTTAAGATGAACAAACAGAATCTATTACTTTAAGGAAAACAACAGGTAGTATTTGTTGCTAGTGGTGAAATTCAAGCTACTACTGTGAGCTTGCTGGCTTCCCAGTATTTAAAGACCTTTCTAATGAGATTAGTGGTATTAATGTGAACTTTTTTGATGTCGTATAATGAAGTATGTCAACAACTCAAGTACCTGTGTAACTCACCAAACTGATATTTTCAAAATCAGATGAACAGATGTTACAGAATTATGCACAGTGTGATGGCTAATGTTTTGTGTCAACTTGACTAGGTTATGATTTGCAGTGGTCTGGCCAATACTAGATTGTTGATCTTCCATAATATAATGCAATCATTTCCCAACTTGTGATATTATGTGATCAAACAATCAGCTGAAAGGGGAACTTACTGGGGTGTGGCCTGCCTCCAGAATATATACGGATGTCTGGCAAGGTACCCTTTATTTCTCTCTCTGTCTCTCTCTTCCTCTCTGTTTCTGTCTCTCTCTCACTCATTCTTTCTGTACCCTGCATGCTTGTCATCATCTGACCTCCCAGCTCCCGGGACATAGGGCTGCAGAAGTCCCCAGCCTACCCCCTAATCTATGGATCTAGTGTCTGGCAGGCTTGACAACAGTGCAAGGCATTTCCTTGAGGTAAATCTTCTCTCTGTCTCCACACGTATGCACGTCTCACTGTCTCATTCATTTCGCTCTTCTGGAGAATACAGAGTAAAACGTGTAGTAAAAAGATTAAAGGACAAGGTAGGTCAATAGAGTATAATGTACAGAGTAAGAAAAATGTATTGATATGGTTTCAGATCCTACATCAGAGCCCAGCTTTAAGAAACTACTACTTCTTGAGTTTGGGCATGTTTTCGCAAAAGAGTGTCTATAAATATCTCAAAAAGGCTATTAAATTGTTCCTTATTTTTCCAACTACTATCTGCCTGAGTCAGGATTTTCTTCATATATTTTTGTAAAATAACATACAACGGCAGAATGAATTTAGAAACAGATACGGGAATCTAGCTGTCTTTAAGCCAGATGTTAAAGAGATCTGGACCCCAAGGTATTCTCAGAGGCTATTTATTGGGCTGATGGAGTTATTAAAATGAATCTGGGAAACGTTGCCTTAAAATTATTTTCCTGTAACAAATAGTGGAAATTGCAATGATTTCAGGACCTATTTCTGATGTAGAACATAAGGATCCTCATATCTTTAGAGAAGAACAACTGATTCTATATCCATGGGAGTCATATGGTTGTGGCAAGTGAAATATTCCCAGATGTCAGTAGTCTAGTACCAGTGATGGCAGATGAGCATTACTGCTGTTGTTAGCTGCCGTAGAGTCATTCTCCAATTCATGGCAACCACACGTAAAATGAACCATTGTGATCTATATGATTTTCAGTGACTGACTTTTGGAATTAGCTTGCCAGGACTTTCTTCCTAGTCAGTCTTAATCTGGAAGCTCCGCTGAATCTTGTTCAGTGTCATAGCAACATAGGTGCCACTGCAGATAGATGGGTAGTGGTTGCACTTGCATGGCGTTACTCAGGCATGGAGCACAGACTTGCCGTACACCAGATCCAACAATTAAGGGCACAAACTTAATTGCTCTAGGTGTTACATACTTCACTGCTGAATATCACTGTGGTCACCTTCATAGCACTCCCCTTATGAAGCTATGCACCAATATCAGCACCTAGTCCACTCTTCAAAGTAATTTTGGAACTCTTTCTGGAATGGCCACTGTGCACGGTGGTAAGGTGGCAAGTGTGTGGACTTAATTGCATAGTTGTTTGTAAAGGAGTCTTTAGCCAGTAAACAAATAACTGTATTGGAACACTCTCCCTACTCACCCAATCTGGCCCCCAATGGCTTTTTTTCTTTACCCAGAGATAAAGGAAATATTGAAAGGAAGACACTTTGATGACATTCAGGACATCATGGGTAATCCAACGACAGCTCTGATGGCCATTCCAGAAAAAAAGAGCTCCAAAATTGCTTTGCAGGGTACAGTAGATGCTAGCATCAGTGACTAGCTTCCCAGGGGGAGTACTTCAAAGGTGACTTTAGTGATATTCAGCAATGAGGTGTGTAGCACTTTTCCTAGGCTGAGTTCATGAGCTTAACTGGCAGTCCTTGTAGACAGTGAGGATTCTATCACTGAACCCCCTATTGCGCTCTCAGATGAACAGATTTTGATTGATATTTTCTCTCATTAAGTCTCACCTGCATATATGAAAATATCAGCTTCAGGTTCATACACTCCTACACCCCCCAGTGTTTCTGACACTTTCGAAGTCTATCGCATTCATGTCTGGGAGCCAGTTAAGTTTGCTGGGAACCTCTGTCCTGTTTTATGTAGCTCAATCCACAGGCAGCATTGCTGATGTTTTGCTTCAGGCTACTGAAAAACAGATGGGCTTAATGCCACTGTAGCAGTCACCACGGCTCTGAGGAAGCTGGGAGGATTTCCTAGAAAACAGGAATGCAGTGAGCACTCCAACAGAGACTACGAGCTATTAAAATAGAAAGAGACACACTGCCTCATCAAAGACATGGGAAAAAATATTGATGTCATAAAAGTAGCTTCCCAGGAAAGCTCGGCCTTGGTGGAGACCTGATGTGGAGTCCAGCTTGGTGCTAGACGTATATAAGTGGTGGAGGGTGTTGCAGATGGGGAGAAACTTTGTTTCCACAAAGGGCACCATTAAATGAGAACTTTGGTTTGTGAAAATATTCTAGTAAAATAAAAGTGGCCAAAGAAAACTGTGGTCCCCATGACTTCACTACGTCTTTCTAAAGGTGACAAAGTCCCATCGAGAGTAGAGGGCATGACTCAAGCGCCTGCTACTGCTCCCTTACCCCTGGTGCTGTAGCCCAGGAAAGGAGTTTGTCTGCTAACCATAGAACGTCTGCAGTTTGAATCTACTAGCAGCTCTTTGGAAAGTCTGCGGGGCTTGTCTTGGTCATTTAGTGCTGTGATAACAGAAAAACCACAAGTAGATGACTTTAGCAAAGAGAAATTTATTATCTCACAGCCCAGTAGTCCTAAAGTTCAAATTCAGGGCATCAGCTCCCCTGGAAGGCTTTTTCTCTCTGTTAGCTCTGGAGAAAGGTCCTTGTCGTCAGTCTTCCCTGGTCTGGCAGTTCGTCAGCACAGGAACCTCAGGTCCAAAGGACATGCTCTGCTCCCAGCACTTCTTTCCTGGTGTCTCTGCTTATTTCTCTGTTTCACATCTCAAAAGAGATTGGTTTAAGACCCTGTCTAATCTTGTAGACCCCATCAAAATAACTGCTGCTAATCCATTTTATTAAATCATAATGATAGAATTTACAACACATAGGAAAATCTCACCAAATGGTAGACAAACACACAACAGTGGGACTCATGACCCAGCTAAACTGACACACACATTTTTGAAGGAACATAGTTCAGTCCATAACAGTGCAGTTCCATTCTGTTCTATATGGTTGTTATCTGTTGGAGTCAACGCTGTGTCTGTGGGTTTGGTTTTGGGCATGATGGGTTAATAATCTATGGCCCATTTCCTCCAATCCTCTTTTTCATCAAAAGATAACAAAACAATAACTATTTAACATGTGACTTCTTCCAGAGAGGGAAATTGCCTTAACTCAGAGGGGGACATCTCGTGTTGGAAATTTAAGAGGTCGCCAAGAACTGCAGAACTCCTAACAGCAATTCTTGAAGGAAACCCTGGCGGTATAGTGGTTAAGTGCTGTAGCTGCTAACCAAAAGATCAGCAGTTCGAATCCTCCAGGTGCTCCTTAGAAACTGGAAGGCAGTTCTACACTTTCCTCTAGGTTCACTGTAAGGAGGATAAGTAGGAATGAACTGAACAACAGTGGTTTTAACAGCTGAAAGTAGCTAACAGCTCTACAAATACCAGTTGCCATTGAGTTCGTTCTGACTCATGGTGACCTCATGTGTGTCGGAGTAGCGCTATACTGCAGAGAGATTTCAGTGGCTGAACTTCTGGAATTAGACTGGCAGGCCTCTCTTCTGAGGTGTTTCTGAGTAGCTTTAAACCCTCAGCCACTCCATGAGCAGCCAGACTACTACTTACACCTGTGGCTAATCTAGAGGTTGTCCATTTTTCTCTATTTGCATTATACCCGATTTTCTGTGTTTTAAAAGTCACACTTGGAGTAAAGAAACCTCCAAAAAATGAAAATCTCAGAAAACGGCCATCGAGCTCTTGAGTGAGTTTCTAGGTCCCTTTGTCTATCTAACTGTCAGTGTGTGTTTATGGATAATATACCTGTATGATATTTCAGTAAACATTCATTATAAAGGTAAGCATGATGTAAGAAAAGTTTTTATCATTTATTCCATTTTTTTAAAATTTTCTATGCTGAGATGCATCTTTGTTAATGTAGACAAGTTACAATTTGATTGGATTTAGCTGCCAGAGTTCAGTTTTTAAAGGCCGTGATCAAACTCCTTTTGATTGTTTGATTAAAAGAAGGTACACTACACCAGAAATCATCAATTAAAAAACAAAAAAGTTCTAGACAGCACTATGGTAATAACAACCTGTATGAAAATTTCATCTTAAAATGTTGAAGCTGAACCATAATTTCTGTAGTATGTTGGTGGCTTATTTGTGGACACACTGTGGAAGTCATTAGAATAGCCATCAAGAGTCCCGTGGTTTCAACAACAAAAAACAAATCTATTGCAGCTGAGCCAATTCTGAGTCATAAGGACTACATGGGATAGAGCAGAACTAACAGACAACCAAACAAGCATAAAGGGACTTCAAAGCATCTGAGTAGATACCGCTGTTATCTGGAGACTTTGTTGCATATCTTAGTGATCAATGCTGAATACGTAAAGACACACTGGATATAGATAAAGGGAAAATCTTTACCACCTCTCTCATTATCACCTTCAACTCTGTGCCTTGCCTTTTCTCAATAAAACAACTCCTTTGAATCTTACTTGGATATTACGGGTGCGCAGCAAGTAATGGGTTTGAAATTCCAGATGGTGCAATCAGTTAAGCTCTGGGCTACTTACTCAAAGGTTGCCATTTAACACTTACCCAGCAGCATCTCAGAAGAAAGACCTGGAGATCTGCTTCCAAAAAGTCATAATCATGGAAATCCTACAGAGCGGCTCTGCTCTGCACACGTGGGCATACCATGAGCTGGAATTAACTCAGTAGTGAGTGGTTTTGTTTTGTTTCATTAGGTAATAGTTTAAAAAAAACCACTGCCGTTGAGTTGATTCTGACTCACAGCAACCCTATAGACAGAGTAGAACTGTCCCACAGAGTTTCCAAGGAGCATCTGACAGATTTGAACTGCTGATCTTCTGCTAAGCAGCCACTTACCCACTATGCCACCACAGTTTCCAGGTAATGGTTATATCCCATCAAGTCAGTTCTGACACACAGTGACCCTAGACAGCAGAGTATAACTGCACTATAGAGTTTCCTGAGCTGTAATCTTTATGGGAACAGACTGCCACATCTTTTTGCCTCAGAAAGAGTGATAGGTTCCAACCAGTGACCTTTCAGTTGGCAGCCAAGTGCTTAATAACTGCACATCAGGGCTTTTTTAGCTAAAGGAACAGAGTAAAAACCAAAGCCAGGTGGATGTGATGGCGACAGGTGAAGAAGAAGCCACCGTGGGCTGCGACCACACACAAAGCGGGAGGAGAAAGTTCTGGTCCACCAGGAACATGCTTGGTGCTTGCTTGCTCACACCACACCTAGGTTTTGCTTATTCTAACTCAAGTTAACAGAGAGATGTTTTTGGACATCCTCACATCATAGCAGATAGATTTCTTCTGCTACACTGAAACCATTTTATGGGTAATATGTCTGGTATACTGTATTTAAAATATACTGAGTTTAAATTTGGATGACATGAGAGAGAAGGTTGTGATTCATTAACAATGTCTACAGTGGGCATGACAAGGGAGAGTACAGTATGTGTCTAGCGTTTTACCACTCTTGTTCCACAAACTTTCAGGTAGCCTGCTAAGTGTGTAATTAGCTCTTCCTTCCATATTCTGAAGTTCTTGGGGCTTGATGGCCGTAAGAGGTTGTATGTGCATGGCAGGTCGTGAGCAGAGATACTGCTGTCCTATCCTATCCTTCCAGAAGACATCAGACATTCAACCCTCTATGTTTATTTTCTTACAACCTTCTTCACTAATCCTGTTCCCAGAACAATTTTTCCAATTTTCAGCCAGAGATGCCTTCCATCAGAGTCTCTTTGTTCTCCCAGATGACTGGCATAGACCATAAAATCTGAACTACTTGTGGGGAAGAGAGGACTCGGTGGAACACTTCCCTTGGTCCAGTTAGATGTCTATGACAGTTGAAGAGAAATGACAGACACTTTGCTGTTCCTTAGTTGTTCCCTTCCCTTGACCAGCCACTAGAATGAAAGCAGTTTGTTAGGAAACCCAAGCTAAAAATCACTTGTTCCCTCTCTTTATATTGCATTTTAATGTGATTGGTGGCCTTCCTCTATTTGTTTGGAGGCAGAGACACAGCTCAGGGGACTGGGAGTGATGGAGTGAGTAAGGAGAGACAGAGAAAGAGAGCACACATGAAAAAACCTATGAGCAGTACTCGTTCTTATTTATAGTGACAACCCCAAGGAAAATATAAAAATATATTTAGGGTGATGACAGCTTTGCTGCTTCTTGATCACAAACCAGCACTTAGGAACTCACTTTTGTGATAAAGCAGGATAAGGGAAAATGAAAAGAAGTCAGCTGAAGTGCAGTCTGTTCTAACCCAAACCAGGGATCAGTATGATAAACAGAGAGGAAAATCTCAGATTATCATCTGTGGAGCCCCCTGAACTAGCGTAGATGAAAACCTTTCCCATCCAGAAATCTAAAGGCCAGGAAGGCCAGAAGTGTTTAGATTTCCCTTCCAGTGCTAAGATTTGTGGTGACCTGGTGGCCTGGTGATTAAGCTTTTGACTGCTCACCAAAAAATTGGTAGATCAAACTAACCAGCCACTCTGGAGATTCTCTAGGCCAATCCTACTCTGTCCTCTAGTGTTGTCATAAGTGAGATTCGATGCAATGAAAATGGCTTTGTTTTTTAACTAAGATTTGTATTTGTCTCATATTTATATAAATTTATATTTATCTCACATCAAAATAAAAGAAGAAAAAATGATGTATGAAAATATTTGAGGCATCACTTATTCATGTACTAAGTAGAAACAAATTATACATGGGTCTATGTTTGAATAATTCAACTTAAGTACACTTTGTGCTAGACCCTGGAGATACAATGACACGGACCCTGCTCTTAAGACATTCTCTGCAGTGAAACCAAAAGTTTATTTGAAAGTTAGTTGTAGACTTCTAATGTCTTCTCCATAGAGCTAATTTTAAATATGATCGTTGATTTTCAGTTCTGAATTCTTTTGTTCCTAGAATATTACTCCAATAACACTATTTCAGTTCTTCTTTTACTAGTATTTCTTTTCTTTTTATGGTGGCAAAAATGTGCTTTGAGCTCTTATCTAGGATATAAGAAACATGTATCTTTTTATTTTTTACTGCCTTTTAAGTGAAAGCTTACAATTCAAGTCTGTTTCACATGTAAAAACCTATGCTCTTTGCTGTGTGACCTTAGCTACTCTCCCTACACTAGGATAGCACACTCTTCCCCTCCACCCCAAATTTCCTGCTCAACCAGCTGCTGTTCCTGTCATACTCATCTTGCCTCGTGACAGGACTACCTGGTTAGTCTTTTGTATCTACTTAAACCAAGAAGCACACTCTTCAGTCACATCATTCTATGTCTTACAGACCAGTTCAGTCTTTGAGGAGCCAGCCTTTGGAGTGGTTTCAGTTCCAGGCCAACAGAGAGTCCAGGCACCACGTCTTCCTGGAACCTTGCAGTCTATCGGACCATGGAGTCTGATTTTTTAACTAGAGTTCGAGTTCTGTACCCCACATCTCTCCTGTTCCATCAGGGAATTTTTGTTGAGTTCCCTGTAAGGAGAGTCCTTGGTGGTTGTCAGGCACCATCTAGTTCTCCCCGCCTCCTGCTGATGTAGTCTCTGATGTGTGCAACCCTTTCTGCCTCTTGTGCTCACATTTTCCTTATGTCTTTGATGTTCTCCATTTTTGCTCCAGGGGTGCTGAAGTCATTTGATGTTTCTTAGATGGTCACTTGCTAGCTTTTAAAGTGCCAGATGCTACTCACCAAAGTGGGATGGACAACATTTTCTTAATAAATTTTTTTACGACAGTTGACCTAAATGTCCCCTGAAACCATGCTCCCCAGATCCCTGTCCCTGATTCTCTATGCTTTAACATATTTGGTTGTATCCAGAAAACTGGATTTGGTTTATTCCAGTTGAGATGCATGTTATTATCTTGGTATATTCCAGTTGAGATGCATGTTTCTGAAAGAGTCCACTCAAACATCTGACTTCTCTGGTTTTAAGTCACTTTAAAAGGTAGAGGGAAGGGATTAGAGAATGCCTACCTACAGAGATATCATTAGAGACCCCTTCTCTATCTATGAGTACCTGATCAATTTAGCCCCTGACTTTGACTCCAGACGTCTCACCATGGTTTTGGACATTTTTCTCTACATTCTGTCCTTGTTGTCCATGTTTTACTGGTTCATCCAACCTGGCTGCTGTTAGACCATTTGCAACCTGTTTTCACACGCCCTAAATTTCCTTTCACGTGCAGTGCCGTGCACCACCTCCTTCCAGGCCAGCCTTTCCTCTACTTCTAGTTTATCTCCCGGACTATCAGCTCTTCAACATTGACTGATCCTGACTCTGAGAACTCAGTCTCTATGAATCTCCTACTACACACCGGGACTTATGTTGGTCCTGGCTGAGGCAGCACCTTCGATTTGTGGTCCTGTCCCCCTGTAAGCATTCCGTGCTGCCCTCCCGCACTCTCACATGTACTCCTTGGTGATAGAAGTGCGGAGAAAATTCTCCATCGAGGAGTACAGAGAAGAAAAATGAGTGATATTTCTGAGTTTCAGTTACGTTTTAACTCTATAATTGTTTAAGCTGTCTATGCCTCTGAGTCAGCTCCCTATTAATTAGAAAAGGGATATTTTGGCTGTGTAATACAGCTCTGTTTTTTTCCTTAAAATGCTGTCTTGACATAGTTTTAAGGTCCTGGCTAGAAGCCAGTCAGTTCCTCTTCTTGAACAGCTGACTAAGTCCACTCTCCAGTCACTCCCCTATTGGGCTCTCACACTCCTGGATCACTACGCACTCACCCTAAATGCCCCAAGACCTAGTGTCAGACAAAGGACAGTCCCAGAGACAATTTCCTAGAAACAAGAAATTAGATGGTATCAGAAACGCTGGACTCATAATCTCTGCATCTCACCAGTTCTGTCACTTTTGATAAATCACTAAGATTCTCATAACTTTATTTTCATGAATTATACAAATATATATATATATATACACATCACCCATCAAAAAAAGAAAATTAAAAAAAATCCACTGAGGTCAAGTTGATTCTGACTCATGGCGATGACGCTTGTCACAGCACAATTGCTCTATAGTGTTGTCTTGGTTATAATCTTTATGGAAACAGATAACCAACCCTTTATTCTGTGGCATTATTGGGTGGATTGGAATCACTAAATTTTAGGTTAGTAAATTTGTGCCTCCTGCAGACCTTCTTCACAATTATAGAAATTAGTTAATTATAACTTAAAGGGTTCTAAGGAATATTTAGGATATCATGGTTTGGGGAGCACTTTGTATATTGCAACATACAATTTGAATGTGAAGTGTTATTAATAGAACTTCATATGGAGGCAAAGCAGATTTTCTGAATCTCAGATCTCTCATTCCACACAACCACCACTGACAAACTTGTAAGTTATGCAAGTTCTGTGACTGGCACATTCTCCCTATCTCCATTTTTGGCCACTGTCTCTTCTCTTCACACCTATGACTTTATTTCCATGCCTTCATGATGCTTACTGGTTGTCCAGAAACTACAGCCATGGTAGACATCTTGCTTTCCACAGATTCGGGTACCTTGGAGAACCAAGTAGGTGACTTGGAGAGCCTTTGAGCCAGCATCGGGTGGACAGAAAAACATCCAAGTACTGCTCTCTTTTCTGGGCTTGTTTGTTATTTTCATTTCTCCTTCTGGGAGCTTAATCTTTATGCCTCTTCATCACCTCCTTTTTCTGTCTTGAAATATTCTGAAAATGCTTTATGACTAATGCATTTATTCTATCCTTCTACCAGAGATTGATAATTACATTTCTATTCTTGACTGGGCTCTTAACCCCTATTTCTGACAACTTCCTTTCTTGACATTTCATTGTCGGTTTTCGATCCATGTTGCCTCTCACTCATGAGTAACACAGGAATAAAGTTTGTCATTTAGGATTTTATCTTAGGAAATTACGAGAGATACTCAGGTTTGACATGTATAAACTTATTTAGTTTATTAAAAGGTAATTACGGCAAGGAATATGAGTAAGACCTTGCAACATTCAGTTAAAAGTGGAAAATCAGAATTAACCATTATGATGTAGTTCAATGATTAGACTTCAGGTTGTAGCTTTTTTTTTTTTTTAATTGTGATTAAGTGGAAGTATACAATTCAAATTAAATTTGCATGCTTGCTTAGCCTTTTGCTCTCTGTACCCAGGGACAGCACACTTCTCCTTTTCATTCTATACGTGTTGTATCCTCTTAACAGTCTCCTGTCCCCTCTTCTCCACCCTCTCCTCTCCCATCTAGAAAGAGACCAGTAGGACAGCATCCTATAAATGCATAGAACCATAAAATACACACACCATGCGCTCACATTGTGTCCCTGAGTCTAGTCCATTTTTGTCCAAAGAATTGACCAGAGTAGTATTTTCTGGACAGGAGCAACATTGTGGTCTTTTAGTAGAGTTCTTGAGCTGCATGCCTCTTTGTCTCATGTTGCCACAGAGACTCAACATTGTGTGCCCCATCATGGCTGTCTTTGGTAGTGGCCAGGCACCACCTTGTTCTCCTGGTCACATGTTGATACAGTCACCCCTTCACATGGGTGCTTCTGCCTCCTAGGCTCTTCTTTCCTCGTATCTTTGTTGTTCTTAGTGATCATCTGTTCTGGAAGAGTTAGGACAATTTTGATGTACCTCAGATGGCAGCTTACTAGCTTTTAAGACCCCAAAGGCTCAACAATATGGAGTGCAGAAGATTCTCTTAGCAATAGGCTAGTTGTGCCAAGTGGCCTCAATGTCCCCCAAGAGCGTGGTCCCCAGAGCCTTCCCCTGCTACTCTATCCTCGTAATATTGAGTTGAGATTAAGAATTTTCCGTTTATGTTGACGTCCAGTAAAGTTGATCTACTGTCTACTATGTGCTGTCACTGCTTTAACCAGACCGAATTTCTATCAACTGTCTAAACTATGACCAACCCTGTCAATCCCTCCCAACCCTTGCAGCTGTCGAAGAGTCTTTTCTTGTATACATAAGTCTATTTTTAAATCCTTGTAACAAGAGTCTTATACAATATTTGTCCTTTTGTTGCTAACCAATTTCACCTAGCTTAATGTCTTCCAATTGAAACCAGGTTGTGAGATGCTTCCTAAAATCATCATTGTACTTTATCATTGCACAGTGTTCCATTGAGTATATGTACCATAGTTTATCCATTCATCTACAGATGGGCATCTGGGTTGACTCCATCTTTTTGCTACGGTATACTGTGCTGCAATAAACATTGTGTGCGTATATCTGTTCATGGGACAGCCTTTATTACTGTAGGTTATATTCTGAGCAGTGGGATTACTGGGTCAAATGGTGTATCTATTTCCAGCTTTGCAAGGAAGCACCAAATTGCTTTCCAAAGAGGTTGTACCATTTTGCAATCCCACCAGCAGTGTAGGAGAGTTCCAATTTCTCCACAACCTCTCCAGTGTTTGTTATTTTGTGTTTTTTGGATCATGGCCAATTTTGTTGGGGAGAGATGGTATCTCATTGTAGTTTTGATTTGGATTTCTCTGATAGCTAATGATCATGAGCATTTCCTCATGGGTCTTTGGCTGCCTGGATGTCCTTTTTACTGAAGCTTCCGTCCATCTCCTTTGCCTAACCATTGATTGGGTTATTTACCTTTTTCTTCTTGATATTTTGAAGTACTTTGTAGATTATGGAGATCAGATATCAGTCCTGCACATAGTTGCCAAACACTTGTTTTTCCCATCCTGTAGCTGTTTTTTTTTAACTCTTCTGATAAATTCTTTGGATGAGCAAAAGTGTTTGATTCTTAGTAGTTCCCATTTATCTATTTTCTTTTCTGTTAGTTGTGCTGTATTTGTAAAATTTTAAGTCTGTCTAAGCTGTATATTAGAGCTTTCATTGTTAATCCTATTTTTTCTTGCATGATTTTTTATCATTTTAGGTTTGATATTTAGGTCTTTGATACATTTTGAGTTAGTTTTGTGTGAGGTGTGAGATAATTGTCTTGTTTCAATTTTTTGTAGATGGATATCCAATTTTGCCAGCACAGTTTCTTAAAGAGATTGTTTTTTACCTAGGTTTACAATCTAGGGCCTTTGTCAAGTATCAACTGTTCATAGGAGGATAGTGGCATCTCTGGGGTCTCAACTCTTTTCCATTGGTCTATACATCTCTTTCTGTACCGGTACCAGATTGTTTCAACTACTGTGGCAGTGTAAGAGGTTCTAAGACCTGGTGATGTGAGGCCTCCAACTGTGTTCCTCTTCTTCAGTAGTGCTTTGCTTATCCACGGTTCTTCCCTTTCCAAACAAAGTTGGTGATTTGTTTCTCCATCTCATTAAAAGAAGACACTGGAATTTGTATTGATATCGCATTGTATACGTAGATCACTTTGGGTAAAATAGACATTTTCACAATGTTAAGTCTTCTTACCCGTGAGCAGCATAGGTTTCTCCACTCATGTAAGTCTCTTTTGCTTTCTTGCAGTAAGATCTTGCAGTTCTCTGTATAGATCTCTTATTTCATGAGCTAGATTGATTCCTAAGCCTTTTATCTTCTCAGGGATATTGAGTTGGTGATTTCTTCTTTGGTGATCTTTTTGTTGGTGAAAAGGAAGCCTACTGAGTTTCTCATATTTTGATACTGAGTTTATCTTATATTCTGATACTCTGTTGAAGTATTCTGTTAGTTTCATTAGTTTACTTATGGATTCTTTAAGATTCTCTGCATATGCTATTATGTTGTCTGCAAATAGGGAATTTTTTTTTTTTTTTTTTTTTTTTTTTTGCTTCTTTGCCTATGCAGATACCCTTTGTTTTTTTGTCTTGTCTAATTGTTCTGGGTAATACCTATAATATAATGTTGAATACAAATGGTGAGAGTGGGTATCCTTGTCTAGTTCCCTTTCACAAGCAGAATTCTTTCAGTCTCCATTCGGGATGATGTTGATGGTTGGCTTTGCATAAATTCTCCTTATTGTGTTGAGAAATTTGTCTTTTATTCCTATTTTGTTGAGAGTTTTTAACAAGAATGATTGTTGGACTTTGTAAAAGGACTTCTCCACACCAATTGACAAAAGCAGATGATTCTGAGCACTGCTCTGGCTGTATCACATAAGTTTTGGTAGAATGTGTTTTCATTTTCTTTCAGTTCCACACATTTCTTTATTTTGTCCTTGATTTCTCTATAACCCATTGATTTTTGAGCAAATTGTTGTGCCGTTTTCATGAGTTCAAATTTCTACCTATATTTTTTCTGTGATTGATTTCAACTTTTCCGGCATTATGGTCCTAGAAGATGTTTTGCAGTAATTCAGTGGTTTGGAATTTGTTGAGAGTTGCTTTATTTCCTAACAATGGTCTATTCTGGAAAATGTTCCATATATACTGGAGAGGAAGGTGTACTTATCTGTTGGTGGGTAAAAAATTATGTATATGTCAGTGAGGTCTAGTTGGTTAATTGTTGCAATAAGGTCTTCTGTGTCTTTACTGAGTTTTTTTCTAGATGATCTGTCCATTACTGAAAGTGGAGTGTTGAAGTTTCCAGCTATTATTGTGGAGTGATCTATCTCATTTTTCAATGTAGTCAGTGTTTGTTTGATGTATTTAGATGCTCTGGTATTGGATGCATACATCTTTAGTATTGTTATTATGTCCTGCTTATGTATTGAAACTTTCAGCAATATATAGTGACCATCCTTGTCTATGACGGTAGATTTTACATTAAAGTCTATTTTATCTGAGATTGGTATTGCTGCTCCAGCTCTTCTTTGTATGTTGTTAGCTTTGTATATATTTTTCCATCCTTTCATTTTCAGTTTGTTCATGTCTTTGAGTCTAAGGTGTGTTTCTTGTAAGCAGCATATTGACACGTCATGTCTTTTGATCCAGAATGTCACTCACTGTCTGTTTATTGGAGAGTTCAGTCTGCTTACATTCAGTGTAATTATTGATAGGTATGTGTTTAATTCTTTCACTTTGATGCATTTATTTTTGTGTTGATATTTTTTATGTTACTCTTAATATTCTGTTCTGGTCATTCTTTTTTATGGGTTGAATTTCATCTTTTTCAGTTGTTGGTTTTATGCTTGTTGTTTAGATATGTCACGTAATTATTTTGCTTTGCATCTATCCCTATGATCCTCCTTAATATTCTAAGTTTAAACAAGACTTTAAATTCTGCATGTCTTTCTAGTTTCCTCTCCATCTGAAAGGCTTATTACTACTCTCGTATATCTCTCTTTTTAGTGTAACGGTGTCATAGTTTTTGTGATATTATAATTGGTTCCTTTCTTTTAATATTGTCTCTTTGATTGAGCTTTGTGACTTGCCTTAGTAAGTAGGATTCTGGATTCTGTGTTCAGTATTTCTTGTAGTTTAGGTTTGATTTTTCCAAAGTCTCTCAGCTTCTGTTTATCTGCAAATGTCTTAATTTCTTCTTAATATACGAGAGACAATTTTGCCAGATATATACTTCTTGGTTGGAAGTTTTTCTTCTTCAAGTTTTAAGTATGTCATTCCACTGCCTCCTTGCCAACAACATGTCTGCTGAGAAAGACAAAAGCCTACAGTCCTTCCCTCTGAATATTAACTTTGATTTGAGCCTTACTGCCTCTAAGGGAATCTGTTTATGTTTCATTTTATTAAGCTTGATTATAATACACCTTAGTGTCTTTCTTTTGGAGTCTAGTGTTTGTGGTGTTTGATATGTATCTTGGAACTCTATGTTCTCTTCTTTCATAAATTTGGGGAAATTTTCTGTCAGCAGCTCTATAACAATACTGTCTGTATTTTCAGCTATCCTTCCCCACTCAGGAACTCCAGATATTCATAGATTAGTCCTCTTAATAGAGTCTCACATATTTCTTAATGATCTTCGTTTTTCTTATTTCTTTTCTCTGATTTCTCCTCATAAATGCTTCGTCCTCAAGCTCACTAACTCTGACTTCCAAATTCTCAATTTTGCTCTTTTGTCTTTGGGTTGAGTTGCCTAATTCTGTAATTTTATTATTGATTTGCTAGAATTTCTGATCACTGATGTTCTAACAGTTCAAATAGCTTGCTTAATTTTTCATTTTTTTCTGCTGCATTTTGTTTAATCTGTAGAATGGCTCTCTATATAATTCTTTTGCACTCAACCTCTGATAGTTGCAGAAGGGCTTCTTCATTTGGGAAGTTTTTTATTTTGTATTTTGTGAGTTTTCTGGAGCTATGGTGGACTATTTCTTTAAATGGTTAGCAATTGATTCTTGCCTACATGCCATCTAGCAGCTGTTCAATTTCTCTAGCATACCCCAACAGGAGCTGAGACATAGTTCTAAGTGGATAGTTAGTCACTAGCTGCTCCTCCATACTCTAATGACTTGCCCCAGGGAGACTCTCTGGGGTGGCAGGCTCTGCTCCCTGGCTGGCAAAGACTGTGCCCTACTTATGGAGTCACAGGGGTACATCAGCTATGCTATGATGTGGATCAGTGAAGGGTGGAGGAGATGCTGGTGGGCTGCTCAGCACTCAGTTCTCCAAGGCATCTTATTTTAAAAAGGTACTTTAGTGTTAACTGGGTAGCTGTCCAACAGATGTCAAAATCAGTCAAGCCTTCAGGTGTGGCAGGCCCCTCCTCCCAGTTGACAATGAAAGCACCTCATAGGCCATCTCCAGATGCTATGATATAGTTCAAAGTAGGGAGGAGTTACAGCCTTGCTGCCATCCTCTGCCAGGCTCCACCCATAAGTTATGACTGTCCTAAACACAGATTTTCTAATGGAGAAGCTCCTTCCAGACAGACACTGCTTCTCAGCTTGGGAATTAGCTCCTGCTGAGACGTCTAGTTGGGTGACTCCACCTCCCAGCTGACCAAGATGGCATCTTGCCAGTTACCCTTGCTGCCGTGAAACAGAATATATATGGCACAGCTCAAGAAAGAGAGGGTAGGGGTCAGTAATACCCTCAGTCAGCAGCGGGGCTCTCAAAAATGTGTCTATCCCAAGCACAGTGTCTCTGCTTCACTATATGCTGTTTACTTAAGCACTGCAATTCCATGTATTGGCTGACTCATGCCCAACCCCCACTTCCCAGATAACAAAGAAGGTGTCAGTACCTGCAGTCCTCCCAAATGGTGAGTCAGCAGAAGTCAGACTAAGCATGCTGCTGCCTGGTCTTTGAGAGTGGTGGTTACCCACTTACTGGAGGCTGGTCCAATGTGACAACCGTATGCCAGATCCTAGAGTTCCCTGAATGTTCATGCTGCTCTATTCAGTTACCATTCCAGGCTTTAGTTTTCAGAAGGAATTAAGGAGACATGTATCTAGTCTGCCATATTGGCCCACTCTCTGGCTCTTACTTTTGATAAGTTATTTGCCTTGGATTTTTCTCAGCGAGTGAGCAGAAGCTTAGGATTTACATGAGGATTGCCAATTAAGTTTGCAAACTCATCCTAGAAAAAGTGCTATATATTCATTACTGAATATCACTATGATCATTTTCGAAGTACTCCCCTAGTTCACCCTTCAAAGCAATTTTGGAACACTTTTTCTGGAATACCCATCAGTGCTGTCATTATATTACCTTTGATGTCCTGAATGTCATCAAAATGTCTTCCTTTGAAAATTTCCTTTATCTTTAGGTAGCAAAAAAGGCTATTAGGTGCCAGATTAGGTGAGTAGGGGGGGTATTCCAATACAGTTATTTGTTTACTGGCTAAAAAGCCCCTCACAGACAACTATATAATTAAGTTCTGAACTTGCCAACATGCCAAGATGCACAATGGCCATTCCAGGAAGAGTTCCAAAATTGCTTTGAAGGGTAGACTTGGTACTGTAGTCAGTGCATAGCTTCCCAAGGGGAGTACTTCAAAGGTGACTGTAGTGATTTTCATCAACAAGGTTTGTAGTACTTAAAACAATTAAGTTCTTGGACTTAATTGTTGGCCCTTATGTGAAATCTGTCACTGTGGTGTCCCATTATAAAGTTCAGAGGGACGTTAAAAGAGTGGTGTGTTATGCCTTTTCTCCAGGGTTAAAGATTAGACAAATGATGCATTCTTTTCTTCCAGGTTAAAGATCAGAGAGGTTATTTAGATCCAGGCTAACTGTGTTCTGTCTCCTTTTAACACAACATATCAGATAACACTCAATTTAAATTTTCTTTTTTTTTATTTAAAAGTTGTTTATCTCATTCTTCACTTCCATGTCTCTATGTCTATGTTCAGAAATTTTCTAAATAAATTTCTTGTGACTTACAAGTTCCTAAAGACATACTTAATATTAGAGAGTCATACAAGGATAGGATATATTTATTTCCTATTACAAGAGGTTACACATATGCATTTTGAAAAGCATGATAGTGATTTATGTCTTATAGAATTTGAGATCATTATAGAAACATATATTTTCATCAGAATTGTCTTGAGGTCTTCCTCTAATGTACCTGTATTATTTCTGCTCTGATTTCCCTCACCCATTATTAACTCTGATCTTTGTTTCCTTGTCAACTAAAATATTTAATGATCTGCTACAAGGTGATAATAATAGTGTAAAGTTTTACAGTGGACTAGAGTATACAATACTTTAAAGCAACAGCTGTCTAAATATGAAAATTTAGCATGACTGAAACTAAGGAGGCATAGTAGTTAAGTGCTACATCTGCTAACCCAAAGAGCAGCAGTTCAAATACACCAGGGACTCCTTAGAAACACTATGGGGCCATTCCACTGTGACCTATAGGGTTGCTGTGAATCAGATTGGACTCAATGGCATTGGTTTTTGGGTTACCCACTGAGGAGAATCAAGTCAAATCACTTAAAGGTTTATAAAACCCTGCTCCTGCATGGATATGGTTCCTCACACTAGTCCTCTGTCCTCTCTTACATATTCTCCCTGACCCACTTTCCAGATAGCTTCCTCCCTTCAGCTCTTCTGCCACCATTATGAGACAAAATGAATACACAAACCAGCAGGTTTTACTCCCTAGGAAATAGCATAATAACATCAAATCTTCCAAACCAAGAACTAAAACCAAATATGTGATGTGTGTAATCATGACCTTAATGAAAATTTCAAAGGGCCTTGAAAGAAAAC
Source organism: Heterohyrax brucei (assembly GCA_028571685.1). Classification (NCBI taxonomy): domain Eukaryota; kingdom Metazoa; phylum Chordata; class Mammalia; order Hyracoidea; family Procaviidae; genus Heterohyrax; species Heterohyrax brucei. The sequence continues at coordinate 37,704,040 of CM053146.1, read as the reverse complement.
TGTAACCCTTAACTGTGGCAAAGAAAACAGATCTTGAGGAGGCTAGAGTCTTGATTCTATAAATAAGACTAAAACTTATAAACATTCTACCCAATTAATTCATAGGTTCAATGTAATTTCAACAAAAATTGTGGAGTTTTGGGGCTTTTATAGTTTAAAGAGTTAGAATTTCATTTCAATTATTAAGCAACTAAAATAGCCAGTGCATTTTTTAAAGAGTAATAATGAAGAACTTGCTCTACTAAACTATAACTATATAAATAATCCTTGATTTTATTTATGTATGTATTGTTCTTTAAGTGACAGTCACTTTCTCTTAGAAAAATTTATACATACATTGTTAGACCCTAGTTGCTCTCTCTACAATGTGACAACATACTCTTACTTTCTACTCTGTATCTCCCATGTCCATTCAACCAGTTCCTGTCCCCTTTTGCCCTCTCATCTCACCTCTGGACAGGAGCTGCCAGAGCAGTCATGTTTTCTGTTTAGCCAAGAAGCATGCTTTTCACCAGTATCATTTTATGTCTTATAGTGCAGTCTAATCTTTGTCTGAGAGTTGGCTTTGGGAGTGATTTCAGTTCTAGACTAATACAGAGCACAGTGACCATGTCTTCCAGGACCCCTCCAGTGTCAGGCAGCAGGGTGGGGGAGGCCTATCAGTAAATTACATTACTTAGAAATAAAAAGTTATTTGGTGTTGATAACATTTAAAGGCAAATGACTAACTGGGAAACATTCATGAAAAATTTAGGAGATATCAACCAATGTTCACACACCTTGAGAGAATAAAAACAAAGTTTAAACCCAATAGAAAAATGGTCAAAATAATACAGACAGTAATTCTGAGGAAAAGAAATGTAAATGTCCAATAAATATATAAAAATATTCAGCTCCACCAATAATCCAAGAAATACACATTTAAAAAAATAAAATATTTCCCATCCTATGACTGCTCCTTCAGTACTTGGAAAATGTAAAACACGAAAATTGGTACAACTTATATGGAAAAAATATGTCATTATATTCAAAGGACTATGACAATTCTTATTTTATCATCTATTAATTTTGTATCTGAAGACTCATTCTGAAGCAACAATCAGATACGTGTTCAACTTATGATACTTCATAAGATAATTTTAATGTAAATAAAATAACTAACTACCTAACAATAGAGAAAATATTGTAAATGGTGATATATCCACACCATTAAATTAGACACTAAATCATGAATAAACCAAAAAAAGAACATTGCTGTTGAGTCAATTTTAACTCATAGTGACCTCATATGACAGAAGTGTACTACCGCATAGATCTTCCAAGACTGACAACTTTGCAGAATTGGATAGTGAAGTCTTTCTTCTGTAGAGTAGCTGGTAGACTCAAATCACTGATCTTTTGACTAGTGTCCGAGTCCTTAGCCATTGTAACACCAGGGCTCCTAAATCATGAGCACAAAGAAGGGGCGAGTCCCTGAAGAAGGACATCATTCTTGATAAGGCAGAGGGTGACTGAAAAAGAGGAAGACGCTCAATGAAATGGACTGACACAATGACTGCAACAATGGACTCAAACATAGAAACAATTATAAGAGAATTGTGGGACCCAGTAGTCTGTTTCATTATGTCACACATAGGGTGGATGTACGCTGGAACCAACTCAACAGCACCTGACAACAACAACACTACATGTACAAATAAGTGTGGAAGAGCACAACACGAGCTAGAAGAACAATATCATGGTATGAGGTACTCATGTAACACAACTGTCTGATACAAAAGTTATTTTGTTCCTTCATTTATTGGGTGGAGAGTAGGACTGATTAAATTCTCCAATAGCACTTTTTCTTTAACATTTTAGAGACACTCTAGTATAAAAGGAAACCTTTGTTGTATAGTGGGCCAAGTGCTGTGCCTGCTAACCAAAAGGTAGCAGTTCAAATCCTCCAGGCACTCACTGGAAACTCTATGGGGCAGTTCTACTCTGACCTCCAGGGTCACTATGAGTCAGACTCGACTCAACTGCAATTTTTTTTTTTTTTGGTAGTATAATCAATGTGAAGCCTTATAATTTTGCTTTCTACTTCATTATTATATGGTACATTTAATGGTATAAGGAGTTCTGGAAGAGTTCCAGAAAACTGACACATCAGCTGGATGAAAAGTATCAGAAATTGTTCACAGTTTGTATAAGTTGTTAATATTAACAATGAAAAGCTTAACAATAGAGGGTAAATGGACATTACTGCCTTAAACAGACATCTGAAGCCTTAGTGTTTGCAGCATAAATGAACCCAAAATGGTTAAATTTCAATGGTCGGTTGATTTAATGTTATTGAAACCAAGATCGTCTCTTGTTTGTGAGCAGACTGCAACATTAACATGTATTTATGACATTTCATAACTATTTACAGTTCAGTGTTCATTTTTTAACACCGGAAACAGCTTTATTTATTTATTTATTTTGAGATAGATAAATAACTACAGAAGAAAGAAACTGGGCTCCCTGTTATGCTTTTGTTGCATCTTGCATTCCTTTGATTGCTTTTTGTATGCTTAAACTTAACTGACTTCAAAAAATAAAAAACAGCCAAAAAAACTTTGGAAAGTTTAGGATCAGTCCTTTTCTATTCAATTCATGTAAGCATGGTCCACATTCAGCCATATTCTTTCCAGTCCTTTCCACCTTCTTTAGCCTTAACTTTTTGAATTTCCCCCTTGGCAGAAATTCACTGCTGGGCCACCTCAGCTGTGGTTTTCTCTGTTTCTTCCTCAACCTTCTGACTGAAGGTGGGAAATCCTTATTGTCCCAGGTACCACTAATTCAGAGTCTCAACCCCTGGGGGCTTCTGATGGGCTTAGTCATTATCTTCTCCTTTCCTGTGCCTTTTGCATTCTCCTCACATCCCTGTTCAGTATTCTCACTCACACTCGATAAATACCTGTCAATGTCTCTCTACCTTTGTGAAAGAGAAAGCAGACTCCTACCTGAGGGCCTCCCTCAATATTTTTGACTCCCCCCTACCCACTCTGGTTTTTATTAAACAAAAAAACAAAAACCCATTATACCAGACTGAGATGGTCAGTGTTCAGCCATTTGAAGAGAGCGTATGATCAGGTACCGACGGTACTGAAGGAAGAAGGAGGAGTTGCATTGAAGGCAATGGCAAAGAAAAACAATGCTCCAGGAACTGAAGGAATATCAACTGAGGTGTTTCAACAAACATATGCAGCTTGGGAAGTACTCACTTATTTATGCTAAGAAATGTGTAGTACAGCTACTTGGCAAGCTGATTGGAAGAGACCCATACATGCCTGTTTCCAAGAAAGTGATCCAACTGAATGTGGAAATTATTGAACAATATCATTAATACCACATGCAAGCACAATTTTGCTAAAGGCTATTCAAAAGCGATTGCAACAGTATAATGACAAGGAACTGACAGAAATTGAAGCCGGATTCTCATGAAGATGCAAAACCAGAGATATCACTGCTGTTGCCAGATAGATCTTGGCTGAGAACGGAGAATACCAGAAAGATATTTGCCTGTGTTTCATTGGCTGTACAAAGGCATTCAACTGTGTGGATCATAACAAATTATGGCTAACATTGCAGACAATGCGAATTCCAGAACATTCAATTGTACTCTTAAGGAATCTGTACACGAATCAACAGGCAGCCATGAGAACAGAATAAGGTGACATTGCATGGTTCAAAGTCAGAACGGTATGTGTCATGGTTATGACCTTTCACCATATCTTTTCAATCTGTATGCTGAGCAAGTAATCTGAGAAGTTGAACTATATGAAGAAGAATGAGGCATCAGGATTGAAGAAGACTCATTAACAACCTGCGTTATGCAGATGACACAAACCTGCTTGCTGAAAGTGAAGAGGATTTGAAACCCCTATTGATGAAGATCAAAAACCACAGCTTTCAGTATGGATAGCATCTCAAAATCAAGAAAACAAAAATCCTCACAACTGGACCAGTAAGAGATGCTCCGATAAATGGAGAAAGGACTGAGGATTTCCTTTTACTCGGTTCCATTATTAACACCCATGGAAGCAACAGTCGAGAAATTAAAAGACACATTTTGTTGAGAAAATGATGCCTTTAAAGTGTTGAAAAGTAAGGATATCACTTTGAAGACTAAGGTGTGTCAGGCCCATGCCATGGTATTTTCAATCATATCACCTGAATGTGAAAGCTGGAAGACGAATACGGAATAGGGAAGAAGAATTGATGCCTTTAACTGTGGTGCTGGAGAGCAATACTGTACGTACCAAGGACTGCCAAAAGAAAGAAAGATCAGTTCTGAAGGCAGTACAACTAGAATGTTCCATGTAAGCTAAGAAGGTAAGACTGCATCTTACATACTTTGGTCATGCTGTTAGGAGGGATCAGTCCCTGGAGAAGGACATTATGCTTGGTGGAGTAGAGGGTGAAAAAGACCCTCAGTGAAATAGATTGACACGGTGGCTGCAACAATGGGCTTAAGCATAAAAACAATTGTGGGCATGGTGCAACACCAGGTAGTGTTTCATTCTGTTGTGCGTAAGGTCACTATGAGTCAGAACTGACTCGAAGCAACCTAACAACAACTCTGGTTTTGGACTAAAAAGAAACCTCAAAGTCACTGCCATCAAGCCAGTGCTGACTCGTAGCAACCCCACAGGACACAGTAGAACTGCCCCATAGAGTTTCCAAGGAGCACCTGATGATTCCAACTGCCAGCATTTCAATTAGCAGCTACAATAGACCCAGCTGAAATCAAAAGTATCATAACAGACTACTACAAAAGACTTTACTGTAACATATTTTAAAATCTAGAGGAAATGGACAAATTTCTAGATTTCTATCACCTACCAAAATTGTTGCAAAGAGAAGTAGACCAACTCAATAAATCCATCACGAAGGAAGAGATTGAAAAAGTCGTCAAAAACTACCAACCAAAAAACTCCTGTCTCAGATGGCTTCACTGCAGAATTCTACCAAGGTTTAAGAGTTAACTCCAATATTACTAAGAATAGTTTACAGCATAGAAAAGGATGGAATATTCCTAAATTCACTCCATGAAGCCATCATAACCCTGATACCAAAGCCAGGGAAAGATCCCACACACAAAAAAGGAAAACTACAGACCAATATCCCTCAGGAAATTAGATGCAAAAATCTTCAATAAAATCCTAGCTAACAGAATTCAATAGCATATCAAAAAAATAATTCACCATGATTGCATTGGATTCATTCCAGGGATGCAAGTCTGGTTCAACATCAGAAAAACAGTTAATGTGAACAACCACATAAATAGCACAAAGGATAAGAATCATCTGATTTTTTCAATTGATGCAAAAAGGCATTAAACAAAGCCCAAAACCACTCATGCTAAAAACTCTCAGCAACATGGGATAGAGGAGAAATTCCTCAACACAATAAGTGGCATCTACGCATAGTCAACCGCCTACTTCATCATGAATGGTGAGAGACTGAAGGAATTTCCCTTGGGAATATGAACTAGACAAAGATGTCTACTCCCACCACTTCTATTCAACTTTGTACTAGAAGTTCTGGTCAGAGCAATTAGATAAGACAAAGAAATAAAAGGCATTCACATTGGCAAAGAAGAAGTAAAAATCTCCCTATTCACAGATAATATGATTGTATATGCAGAGAATCCTAAAGAATCTGTAAATAACTAGTGGAATGAATAGAGGAGTTCAGGAAACTATCAGGATACAAGACAGACACAAGTAAATCAGTGGGATTCGTTTATACCAACAAAGAGTTCATCAAAGAAGAAATCACTAAAACAATCCCATTTACTATAGCCCCCAAGAAGGTACAATACCTAGATTCAATATTAGAGAAAAAAGGGACATGTACTGAGAGAACTACAAGACCTCACTGCAAGAAACCAAGAGACTTAATAAATGGAGAAACCTACCCTGCTCATGGATGGGAAGACTTAACATTGTGAAAATATCTATTTTACCTAATGCAATCTACATATACAATGAAATCTCAATACAAATTCCAATATCATTTTTCAGTGAGGGAGAAACAAATCACCAACTTTGTAAAGGGGAGAAACCTGGATAAGGAAAGCACTACTTAAGAAGAGGAACGCGGGGGGAAACCTCACACTACCTGACCTTGGAACCTATTACACCGCCACAGTAGTCAGAACAGCCTGGTACTGGTACAAAAAGAGGCATATAGACCAATGGAACAGAACTGAGACCCCAGAAATACCACCATCCTCTTACAAAAAGTTGACATTCGACAAAGGCCCTAAGATCATAAACTTGGGTAAAAACAGTCTCTTTAACAATGGTTTTGGCAAAATTGGATATCCCTCTGCAAAAAAACTGAAACAAGACCCATATCTTATTCCTTACACAAAAACTAATTCAAGATAGATCAAAGACCTAAGTATCAAACCTAAAATGATAAAGATCTTGCAAGAAATAATAAGGTCAATCATGGAAGTTCTAATACAGAGTTTAGACAGACTTCAAAATCTGACAGATGAATCACGATCAACAGAAGAGAAAATGCATGAATGGGATCCACTAAGAATCACACATTTGCTCATCCAAAGACTTTATCAAAAGAGTTAAAAGACCACCTACAGAATGGGGAAAAAATATTTGGCAACTACTTGTCGGACCATTATCTGATGTCCATAGTCTACAAAGTACTTCAAAATATCGACAAGGAAAAGGTAAATAACCCAACTAAACGATGGACAAAGCAGTTGGGCAGACACTTCACCAAAGAGGACATTTAGGCATACAAAAGTCACATGAAGAAATTCTCATGATCATTAGCTAATCAGAGAAATTCAAATCAAAACTACATTGAGATATCATCTCACACCAATACGGTTGGCCATGATTAAAAAAAAAAACACAAAGCAACAAGTGCTGGAGAGACTGTGGAGAGATCAGAACTCTCCCACACTCCTGGTGGGATTTCAAAATGGTACAAACTCTTCAGACGGCAATCTGCTGCTTCCTTAAAAATCTCGAAATAGATATACCATTTGGTCCAGTAATCCCACTGCTTAGAATTTATCCTACAGAACCAAAGCATGTCACACGAATGGACACATGTACACGAATATTTATTGCAGCATTGTCCCCCATAGCAAAAAGATGGAATCATCGTAGATGCCCATCAACCGCTGAATGGATAAACAAACTATGGAACACTATGCAGTGATAAAAAACAATGCTGAATTTAGGAAACATCTCATAAACTGGTTTCACCTGGAAGACATTATGCTGAGTGAAATCAGTTAGCAACAAAAGGACAAGTATTGTATGAGATCTCTGTTATAAACACTTAAAAATAGACTTATGTACAGAAGAAAATACTCTGACAGCTATAAGAGCAGAGAGGCGGGATGAGAGTTGATCATAGATTAGATAGTTGATAGAGATTAGAAATTTTGTTCATTTACTGTATCCTCAGGATTTAGAGTTGTGTCTGACATACAGTGAGCTCTGACTTAATGTCATATTTGCTAAATGAATAATTATCATTCCTAAAAATATACTTTTAATTTTTTAAAATACTTATTACACATTAATCATTTTAGCATCTTTCAGGTATAGTTTAGTGATATCTATTACACCAACAGGTTGTATAGATTTACCCTTAATTTGTGACAAGTTTTCCATCATCATAAACAGAAACTTAGTGCTTGTACAAAGAAATGGCTTTTTTTCCCCCTTTCCCATCTATTTCTAGTAATCCCCAATAAAACTGTATCTCTATGGCTTGGCATATACTTACATATTCTTGTCATTTTATATAAGTGAGACCATACAGTATTTGTCTTTTTGTGATTGATTTTTTCACTCAGCATAATATCTTCAAAGTTCATTCATGCAGCATGCTTCAGGACTTCATTTCTCTTTCTGGTCTTGTGGTATTCTTTTGCACATATGTGTCACTTTTTGTTCATACATTCACTCATTGTTGAACATTTTGACTGTTTCCACCTTTAGACCATTCTGAATAGTGTTGCAATAAACATTGGTGCACTGCCTTGTGGTTTCCTGGGTATATACCTAGGAGTGAAATAGCTGGGTCATATGGTAGTTTAATTTTCAGTCCTTTGAGAAACTTGCACAGTCTTTTCCACAGCAGCATATACCATTCTTCAATCCCACCCGCAATGGATGAAGGTTTCCAGTTTTCCGCACATCCTTGCCAACACTTGTTACTTTCCGTTTGTTTTTATATTGGCCATTCTAGTGGGAATGAAGTGGAACGTCATTGGGGTTTTGATTTGCTTCTGTCTGATGGCTAAAGATGTTGAGTATCTTTTCATATGTTTACTAGACATTTGAATATTCTCTCTAGAGAAATGTTTATCCAGGTCCTTTGCCCATTTTTGATTGGGATGTTTGTCTTTCTCTTGTTAAGTCAGAAGAGAACTTTACATATTTTGCAAATTAGAGCTTCCTTTGTCTCACAGCTGCTCAAAACTTTCTCCCAGTCTGTAGGTTACCTTTTCCCTTTGTTGACAGACACGTTTGCTAGAATCTTTAATTCTGATGAGATAACATATCTGTTTGGTCTTTTGTTGCACATGTGTGCCTTTGGTGTCATATCTACCAATCCATTGTGGAGAACTAGGTCTTAAAGTTGTACCCTAACATTTTCATCTAAGAGTCTGATGTTTTCAGGTCATACATTTAGGTCTTTGATCTATCTCGAGTTAATTTTTTTATATAGTGTAAGGTACTGGTTTATTTTCATTCTTTTTCATGTGGAAATCTTGTTCTCCCAGCTGATCTTACTTACATAAAATGACAATATTAGACACATGTAACTGATTTCTGAGGTCTTGAGCTGACTTGATGGTCTGGAGGACTGTGATCTTTACATGGGAGCTCTGACATCACTCTAGCGGTTAGGGTTGGAGGAAGAAATACTACTAATGTAATTGAAATAGAATCGAATAAATAGAGTTACGTTGTACTTGATCTTTACCTTTGTGTCAGAGAAGTGAGACTTGGCTTTTCAAGCAGGTATTATAAATATGACCTAGGGCTCTCATTATTTTGGCAGCTGCCCTAGCTAGAAAAACAAAAGATACTGCCATTGAGCTGATTCTGACTGATGACAACAGTTATAGGTCAGGGTAGAATTGCTCCACCAAGTTTCCAAGGAGGGCCTGACAGATGTGAACTGCTGCCCTTTTGGTTAACAGCCAAGCTCTTAGCCACTGCAACACCAGAATTTCTGCCCTAGCTATAGACCCGAACAAAAACTGTTCCTCTTGGGGAACAATTTCTTTTGCTAGTTTTTGAAACTTGCCTTTTTCTCACTGTTGAGGTCTTACTTAGAATATCTTCACCTTCTCCAATTATTCCATCTAAATAGGTTCTCACCACACCACCAGTGCACTTCTTCAGTTTTCCAGTTTTTCGTGGAGTTGGCTGCCATTTGTAATTTTAGGGTATAAATTCTTTAATGGTCTAATTCAGAGTCCAGGGTATAGGTAACAGACAATGAATATCTGATGAGTGAATAAATCACAATACATTTTTATCCTAGTCTTTTTTTGAGAGTTGTGTAATTTCATCAAGATATCTCTTCATCACGGTATCTCTGCCCTCCTTAAGTAAGAATATTTTTGCCAATAAATGGAGCTAGCTCTAGGCACTAGGGGTCATGGTTTCTGACACTTCTTCTGCCTCTCTATGCCAGGAATTTCACTGCTGAAGAATGTTTGTCATTATGCCAAGGAAGACTCTGTGCGTGCAGAATTTATAAGCCTAAACCATCTTCAAAAGTTCTTAGAAGTGCATGGAAACAGAACATTTAGAAAAATATGCTGTTTCTCAAATGAAGCCTCTGTTAAAGAAAATGATGGTTATAAAAATCTATTGGCCATGCCTTAAGAGCAGACTCACCACTCAGTTCCTTGTGTTTTGCCAGGAGCTGAGGGAGTGTTGAAACACTCATCTATGCCCTACAATGGCTTAAAAGCTGGCTGGAGAAGTCGAGACTGACATCCTTGAAATCTACTGAGAATATAAGTCGACATAAATTATGGGCTAAACTGTGCTTCACAGGAGAGTACTAAAGTTCCAGAATGTCCTACCAGAGAACATCACGGAAGGCTACAGGCTTCCCGCGGAGGACCGGGCTTCTGGGAGAGCTAGAACTTGGGAGGTGAACTTGGGAGGAGGGTGAAGCTCAAGGGCGCGCCCTCTGCTGGCCAGAGGCTGAGCTATTGAATCACGTCAGAAAGGCAGGCAATGAAGGAACTTGGCTTTGAGCTGAGCAGTAAGCGGCAGGAAGCTTCTCAGCCGCTAAGAGTGTGAGCGAGGCTAGAGGCCCGGCAAACAGTATATCATGTTACAAGGAGCGACTGCAAAAGCCTGTAACCATAGGCTACATCACAACATGTTTGCTGCCTCCTGCATTCCCCAGAAGAAAGCAAAAAGAAGCCAACACAACCACAATAGCGGCAATAATGCAAAGCAAAAAATTTTCCACCCACAGCACTGGCAGCAGTAGAGATTCTTGCCTTCTGCCAAACAAACCTTAAGGACAAGCTTTTACGACAACGGGTTGGGCTAAACAATTACTGTTTCCCATAAAGGACCAGAGATTGAAAACAAATACAGCAGGACTCGGAAGCATGCCTACGAGCGTGCGTGCTTGTGTGTGTGTATTTGTAGTGTGTGTGAGTGTGTAGTATGTGCATGTGATGGGTGTTTGTATGATGTGTGTCCATGTGGTATGTGTGTACATGTGTAGTGCATGTACAAGTGTGCAGTATGTTCATATGTGATGTGCCACTGTGTGTGTGTGTGTGCATGTGTATGTGGTTTATGTCCATGTGTTATATGTGTGGTATGTACACGCGTGGGTGAGTGTGGTGTATGCACTTGTCGTGTTGGTGGTGTGTGGTATCCATGTGTGTATTTGTTGGGCAGTGATATTTGTGATTGTGTGGGGTGTGGGTAGTGTGTGTGATAGTGCATGCACAGCAGTGTACCTAAATTCCCTTCCCCTCCTCGTACTTGCTCGGGCATCCTCAGTTCTCCGTTCTCTCACAGACTTGAAGAAGCCCCTAGATCCCCTTTCAACTGCCAGTAGCAGCAGGAATCCCTCTGGTGCCTGGGCCTCCTTGTTGCAGGACCTTCCCTCCCCACTGGCCAGTGGGCGGGAGGGAAGACCCACCCTGGAGGTGGCTGGAAAACCAAGGCAGTGACTTTGATGGATGGCATTGCACAGGAGACTCGGCGTTGCCAGATTAGAGAAGCTGCAGCTCCCCTCTCATGCCGCCATCCGGGGGTTGTTCAGATGAGATAATTTTTCTCATTAACCTTGATAACTCTCTGCTGATATACGGATCTGTTTGCAGTAATAGAGAACTTTTTTAAAACACCCTTTCGTTCTTCTACACCTTACCAGGCGGAGAGCTAGAAGCTGGGTAGCGGCCTGCTCTGTGCTAGCTACTGAGCTCTCCCCACGCCAAATTGCCAGGCTGACCTGGAAAGTGAAACTCACTGGGTCCTTGTCTTCGAAACCCTGAATTTTTCTTAGCCGTAAGTCTCTCAGCAAATATCAGGTAAATGTTGGAGTGAGTATGCAGTTTTATGAGACCAGTAGGTGGGAAGGCGGCTGCTGGGCTCCCATTCCCACTTCACTGCCTTTAAAACCAGTTGTAATCCTAGTCAGCTCTGCAGCAACCAGGTGTGTCAGCTGGAACTGGGCTCCAGAGGACTTCCAGGGGCTGATTTTTTCAGAAGTAGATGGCCAAGCATTTCTTCCAAGGCTCCTCTCAGCTGACTGTACCTCAAACCATCCAGTAAGTGAGCTTGTTAACTGTTTGCACAGCCCAAGGACTCCTCTCCACTTTTGTTGTCATGGTTAGGAGTCATCAGGTCAGTTCCTGTTCGTAGTAAGCCTATGTACAACAGGATGAAACCCTTCTCGATCCTGCCCCATCCTCATAATCAGTGCCTTGTCTGAGCCCACTACGGCAGCACTGTTGTCAGTCTATCTAGTTAAGGTCTTCCTCTTTTCCACTCACTCCCTGCTTTACCAAGAATGATATCCTTCTGCAGGGACCGGTACCTCCGGATAACATGTCTGAAGTAAGAGAAATGTTTTGCCACCCTCCCTGCTAACGAACATTCTGATTGTACTTCTTCCAGCATAGATTTACTCACTCTCTGGCAGTCCATAATACGAGGTATGACAATTAAGTTTGTGAGCTGATCCTAGAAAAAGTGCTGTATTACCTCATTGCTGAATATCACTATGGTCACCTTTGAAGTACTCCCCGTGGGAAGCCGTGCAGTGCTGTCAGTGTCTAGCCCACTCTTCAAAGCAATTTTGGGACTTTTATCCTGGACTATCCCTTCAGAGCTATTATCGTATGGGGCCTGACAATTACATTTGAGAACTCATCTTAAAAAAAGTGCTTTGAAGGGTAGACTAGATGCTGGCATAAATGCATAGCTTCCCAAGGGTAGCAGTTCAAAGGTGACTGTAGTGATATTCAGCAGTGAGGTATGTGGCACTTTTCAGGGATGAGTTCACAAACTTTACTGTAGACCTCCTATACTCAATATTTTTTGCCAGCATCATTCAAGTGCATCAATTCTTTTCTCTTTTTTAAAAATTTTCATGTGGTTTAAATACAAGCTTACAGTCATATCAATTTGCCATATAACACCAGAAAGTTTCACCACATTCTACTCTGCTCTTCCCTTTCTCTCCCCTGTCCTGTGACAACACACTCCCCCTTTTCATCCAGAACTTCCTATGTCCATTTGACCAAGATCTGCCCCCCACCCCCATCCTCTTGCGTCCAGCTATGAGATTCTTGGACAGCCCCATGTACATTTTAAGTCCAAAAGTTTGTCCATCACCAGCCTCATTCCATGTTTTGTATAGTGCAGTTCAATCTTTATCTGGAGAGTTGGTTTTGGTGCTGAATGCGACTTGGGGTTAGAGAGTTGAGGGGATAACTTTCCCATGCGATCTTGCAGAGTGACACACCATCAGGTATGATCATTTGGTAGAGTTCTAGTTCTGCCCTCTAGCCCTGCTCCTGCCATGTCAGGGTCTCCATATCATGCACCCCATCCTGTGTTGGTCCTGTGTTGAAGGAACTCTGGTTCACATGGCCCCGTCCATATAGTGAGCTCATATTTTCCTCCTGTCCTTGACGTCCTCCACTTACCTGTGGTCCAGGTGGACTGGGATGAATTGATACCACTTAGATTGCAGCTTGCTGGCCTTTAAGACCCCAGACATTACTCACCCAAGTGATATGCAGAATATTTTCTTTAGAGAAAAATGTGAAAAAAAAAAACAAAAAAAAAATCTTGGGTATGTCAGTTAGTCTGGATATCCCCTGAAAGTGTAGTCTCCTAACCTCTGACCCTGTTGTTCTGACCTTCCAAAGAGTTGGGCCACATTTAGGAAACAGTCTAGTTTTGATGTAGTGCATTTGTGGGTGCCTCTTTTTAGTGCATGCTGTCACATTGGCTTTTGGCTTTGGTCACATACTACACCCAGCTGAATCCTAACCACTGTCTAATTTGGAGAAATCTTCCTCCCTACCCATGCGTGTAACCATCAAAGATTGATTTCTTCTGTGCTTAAATATTTTGTTGTTTCGTTATAACAGTGGTCTCATACAATGTTTGTCCTACTGCACCAGGCTAATTTCCCTCAGCATAATGTCCTTCAGATGGTCCCACTTTATCAGGTATTTCCTTAAATCATCATTGTTCCTTATCATTGCACAGTATTCCATTGTGTGAATATACCGTAGTTTGTTTAACCGTTTGTCTTTTGATGGGCATCTACGATGCTTCCATCTTTTTTGCTATTGTGGAGAGAGTTGCAATAAACATTGGCATGCATGTGTCTGTCGATGGCACTCGGCTGGCTGGCACGTATCTGTTTGCATGGTGGCCCTTATTTCTCTGGGAAGTATTCCAAGAAGTGGGATCACTGAATAGTAAGGTTTTTCTTTTTTCCTAGTTTTTAAGACAGTGCCAAATTGATTTTCATGGTGATTGCACCATTTTACACTCCCACTAACCATGTAGAAGAGTTCCAATATCTCCACATCATCTCCAGCATTTATTATTTTGTGTATTTTTTTAAATTATTATTATTATTGCCCATCTTGTTGGGCTGACATGGCATTTAATTGTAGCTTTGATTTGGATTTCTCTGATGGCTACTGATCATGAGCAATTTCCTCATGTATCTGCTGGTATCCAGTGTATCTTCCTTGGTGAAGTACTTATTCATGTCCTTTGCCCATTTTTTAATTGAGTTGTTTGTCTTTTTCTTGTTGAGATTTTTCAATATCTTGTAGATTAGAGAGATTAGAAATCAAACAGAAGCCAAAAATTCTTTCCAGCTCTGTAGGTAACCTTCTTATTCTTTTGATGGAGGCTTTGGATGAATGTATTTGATTTTTAAGAGTTCCCAATTGTTTATTTTCATTTCTGGAGTTTGAGGGTCACTGGAGATTTTTTTTGTAGATTGTTAGTGATATGGATTAGGACTTTTCAGTGTTTGCCCAATTTTTTCTTTTGAGATCTTTATTGTTTTAGCTTTTATGTTTAGATCTTTGATCAATTTTAAGTTAGTTTTTGTGCATGGTGTGATATAAGGGTCTTGTTTCATTTTTTGCAGATGGATATCTGGTTTTCAAGAAACACTGTTTCTTGAAGAGACTATCTTGGCCCCAGTTCACAGCCTTTGGACCTTTATCAAATATCGGTTGCTTGTAGGTGAATGATACTACATTTGGATTCTCAATTCTGTTGCATTGGCCTATGTGTCTCTTTTTGTGCCACTACCAGATTGACTTGACTACTGTGGCAGTGTATTAGGTTTTAGGGTCACGTAGAGTGAGGCTTCCCACTTTGTTCTTCTTTAATGTTTTACTTATCCACGGCTTCCTCTATTTCTGTATGAAGTTGGTGATGTGTTTCTCTATCTCATTAAAAAATGTCATTGGGATTTGCATTGGGATTGCATTGTATGTATATATCACTTTGGGTAGTACAGTCATTTTCATAAGGTTAAATCTTCCTATCCAAGGGCAAGGTAGATTTCTCCACTTACACAAGTCACTTTTAGTTTCTTATAGTAGGATCTTCTAGTTTTCTTTGTATGGGTCTTTTACATATCTGGTTAGATAGATTTATTCCTAGGTATTTTATCATTTAAGGGGCTATAGTAAATGATAATAATTTCAAGATTTCCTCTTTGATTGTCTCTTTGTTGCTGTAAAGGAGTCCAGCTGATTTATGCATGTTTGTCTGGAAACCTTGGTGGTGTAGTGGGTTAAGTGCTACATACATCTGCTAACCAAAATGTTGGCAGTTCAAATCCACCAGGTGCTCCTTAGAAACTCTATGGGGCAGTTCAACTCTGACCTCTAGGGTTGCTGTGAGTCTGGATCTGACTCGATGGCAGTGGGATTTTGGTTTTACCTGGTATCTTGATATTTTGTTGAAGCAATCCTTCTGTTCTTCAGTTGTTTTTATGCATTGTTCAGCTTTGAAATGCATATCTGAAAAGACCATTGCTGGAGTCAGGGGCACTTCACTCCTCAAAGTAATGTCTTTGCTTTTCAACACTCTAAACAGGTCTTTTGCAGCAGATCTGGATACTACTGTATCCATAAGCATTGATTGTGTACTAAAGTCCTATGAAATCCTGATGACTCAAATATTTATCAGGATGTTGCATATTGGTCTAGTTGTGAGTATTTTTGTTTTCTTTATGTTGAGGTGTAATCCATATTAAAGGCACCACCTTTAGTCTATGGCAAAAGCCATTGGCCTCATTATTTCAGAAACTCTGGCTTCTGCCTGATCTGTTTCTTGAGCTGGAACATGGCATGGCAAATTCATAACTCTCATCTGGGAGTATCTTCCTCAGCACATTTTCTCTTCTTCCCTTCCCTCACGAAAACGAATTTTTGCACTGCTTACATACTCTTCTCCCAGTGTTTATCATGGTGAATTTTAACTATTGTTGAAGTCTGTCCCCTTTGTTGGCAGTGGGCACATTACGAACATAGCCTGTCATTTCCAACTTTGTTTCCCTGGTGACACCGCAGTACTCAGCACATAGTATGTGCGTGATGAATGTTTGTAGAGTTTTGATATGAATTACAAAACTATAAAATGGTTAAGAATTTTTAAATTTTCATGGTGTTCCAGTTTTCTGGGAGGTTATCAGCATAGGTTGCATTTAGGAACCAATATATATATCCAGTCCTCATACATATCCACCCAGGCACTGAACTTCTGGAGTATCTTCCCAGAGCTTTGCACGGTGGAAAGATGCCAGGGAAAGTCAATACATTAAACCTCCTAGTCCATTACCATGCATAATCACAAAAATAGGACCCATGGATTTAATAGATTTAGAAGATTGTGTTTAATAAATATTTTAATTAAAAACAAACAAACAGTGCAGTACAACTATATTGTATATGAGGAAGGTGAAGTATTTGTTGCTTGAAATGCTAAATCACCATAGACCAAAGGCAAAGTGATCCAGTAGTGGACAAAAATGAAATGATGGCCATCTTTCCATTTTTTCAGTGTACCTTTGTGAATTTGCAAAGAAACTAATTCAGAAATTATGTTAAAATTTTAAAGTCAAGCCCTTTCTTCATGAATATGATGCTCAGGCAGAAGCTCTCCTTGACTCCCAGTGCCCCACGCCACAACACACACATGTATACCAAACATATTCTCAGTCCTCTTGACCAGGCAGGAGCCATTCAACAACCTTTTGCTCATAAACTGACACTCCATTTTGCAAAGATGTCGTGTTCCTTGCAAGTATGATGGCTCTCAAAAATTTTTAATTAGACCACCAAAAACATTGTTTGGGGACATAGAGGCAGAGTTGGGACTAGACTTTGAAGAACTGTCCAGGCATTCTCCTCTCTGAGGAATGTGGGGAGGGACAACTGGCAGTTGCTGTAAGGTTGGCATCAGTGTTGCTATTTAAGGGAAAAACTCAGAAGATGAATGACGATCTCCCTTTCAAAAAGAGTTTTTAATTTTCAGACTTAAGAGTACCTCAGAATCACTGGAAGGCTTGTTTAAACACAGATTGCTGCATCCTGCTTCCAGTTTTTGCTTCTGTGGGTCTGAGGTGGGTCCTGTGAATTTGTATTTCTAACAGGCTTCCAGTTGCTGATGCTTCTAGTCCAGAACTCCACACTGAGGGCCACTGTTCTTTCTGAATGAACCTGATCTCAGGAAAATCCTGGGTTACCTTAGAAATACTGGAGTGAGGGGAGAACCCAATGGGTGTCATTTAATTTACAGAAAATATGAAGCTGTAGAGGGTCTTATAAACCAATTAGTCCAACATTCTCTTTTATAAATAATGAAACAGAGATCAAGTAAGGGGGTGGCATTATTTTAAAAATAAACAGCTTGATGTTACGTTACCAAACCAAACCAAACCAAATCCATTGCCACTGAGCCAAATCTGACTCATAGCAACCCTGTAGGACAGAATTGAACTGTTCCACAGAGTTTCCAAAAAAAGCCAGGTGAATTCAAACTACTGACCTTTTAATGAGTAGCCATAGCACTTAACCACCATGCCACCATGGTTTCCAGTGTTATCCTGAGAAGGACACACAATCACAAGTCTAAATGACATCACTGAAGTAATTGTTTCAGCTAACTAAGGCTGTTATAAATATCCCAGTGATTTACAAAACGGAATTAAGAAGTGGAATACTTGTTCTTTATCCCTGAGTTCAATATGAGGATAGTTGCATTCAAGATGTGCTACATAAGAATGGTTCCTTCTTACTATGTGCCAGATATTCTACCAGATCCTGGGAACGTAGTGTCTGTTATGCTGTCAACTCATTCTTCTAGGAGTCTGGCAAATTCCAGCCATAGCTAGTGGTCCTTATTTTCTCCTCTCACCACATTTTGCTCAACCTCTCTGAGCTTCAGATGGGACAAGACTTTAATAAGATCAGATAAGGATTTAATAAAATGAGATAATGAGACTACTTTTGTTAAAACAACACGTGGATGGTTTTTGACCTCCTCTAACCCTGCAAGAATAAAGGAGAACCAAGATCAACAGTGTAAGACTTACTCCCACGACAGGCAGGCTAGATGACCCCACTCTCTCTGCCGTGTTTACTAATAATGACACCAACTGTACCTCTCACAGCACTCTCAGCCCCCCTGTTGGGTTCCGTGAGTCAATGTAATGGCCCCACAGGCTATATTCACGATTATGTAGTTTATTACATAAGTAACTGTTAAAAAATTCAGGTTTTTGAACATTCAAGATACAGTTCTGCCATCAGGACAGCCTCTCCCTAACTGTTTTCTTAGACATGCTTCTTCCTGGCTCGTGGCCTCTGCCCAAAGGCACTTAGCTGTTTCTTTCCCTGTTCTGGGAAGCTACAGTGCTATCTCTTGCTGATGAATCTCTGCCTTGGGGTCTCTCCTAGCACTGGTTGTCACTGTCTTCAGGTTTCCAGCTCTCTCTCTCTTTCAGACTTCTGCTTCAAGGGCCTTCTCAGCACAGTGATCCCGAGTCCAAAGGAGGTACTACGTCCTCCTGGCTGTTCTTTCCTGGTGGTGATAGTAGCCTCCTCTTTGCTCTGGAATTGCCTCTTTCTTAATGCAAAACTGACCAGTCTCCTTGAGGAGGTGTAGTTACCCTACATCCCACCCCATCCAGTCACCTGGATGGGGGTAATGAGACCACTCCTAGAGATACCTTACCAAAGTAAGTAATCACACCGCAGCTGTGCCTCGCTGATACATTGCTTTTGGAAATGTAAAATGACACAACTGGAAAAGACTTCAACAGTTTCTTATAAAAATACCCTTGCAATTACTATATGATTTACCACTCACACTCTTGAGCATTTATCCTAGAAAAAATACTTTAAAAAAATCATGCAAAAAAAAAAAAAAAAAAAAAAGAACTGTACACAGGTGTTCATGGAAGCAGATTATTTGTAACAGCCAAAAACTTGAATCTTGAATCAGCCCAGATGTTCTTCAATGGAAGGATGTTTAAACAGCCTGTATACCCAGATGATGGAATATTATTCAGTAGTAAAAAGAAACAGGTTGCAAACATGAATCTCAAGGGAATTATACTGAGTGGGGGGGAGGGGAACCCACAAGTTTACACAATGTATCATTCCATATATATGCAACATCCTTGAAATGACAAAATTATAAAAACTGAGAATATACTCTGAAAATATCTGTTAAAAGATAGATCTATTTCCTAAGGCTGCAACCTAAAGAATTCCAGTTCTAGTACACTGGATTTGTTTGCAGAAATCATAAGAAACTTAAGAGCCCTGACCATGGTGTAAAATGTATTTAAAGTAATGAACCTTCAAAAAGACTTTAGCATATAATAACACTCCGAAAATTTTATCAGAAACTTAAGCCCATGGTGGCAAAGGACAGGGTATAAAAGTGACAGCTATGATATAATGGATTAAGGTAAAGATAGTTGGCGTACAAGCTGCCATCCGAGGACACAGCAAATGGTCCCAACTCAGCAGGAACGGATGCTCACCGAGGACCAAAATGACACGCGGTAAAGACAACCCAGAAGACAGAGAGACCCACAAGAGTGGGTGCCTACATCGACTCGGGACCAGAAGAACCGGATGGTGCCCAGCTACCACCAGTGATAGCCACGATGGAGCTCAGAGAGGAGTCTCACTGGCAACACAAGAATAAAAAGGGGTGTATCATGAGATCTCCACTAAAAGACCTCAATTGATGGTCCAGTGGTTTTGGGGTTCCTCTGAGAGCAAGGCCCCCAGCCCTGATGCTGCCCTTTCCCATAAATTATAACAAAGATCCACTCTTCGGACAGGAATGGATTGGACTTGGCAATGCAGAGTGACCATATATTGGAAGCACTTTATGATTCTATGTATCTACAGGATATCATCTTGCTGACCTCTGGCTGGAGTAAGGGGAGTGGACGGAGAGCAGGGAAAAGGAGGCTGTTGGGAGGATGAGACATGTATGGAGCAGAGAGGAATAGTGTGCTGTCACCGGACAGGGAGAGCAGTGGAAGCTGCATATAGGTGGGCATGTAAGTTTATATGTGAATGTACATTCTCACTCAGCCATGTTAAGTAAAAATTTTTTAAAAATTAAAAAAAAAAAGATAGTTGGCATAAAAGAATAGAAAGTCACATTACACTTTACTTAAAACAAATAAAATCTATAATATTTCTGAATAAATGGCTTAGGCCGGATTGGAGAATATAGGCCTCTAAGTAAGCCAGCATGAATGTGACCCAACAACCCCCCAAATCAAAACCTACAACTGGAAGATATTATATACATGGAGGGTTTTTTGCCTCTGTGATGCTTGATCGGGAACTTGACATCTCATCAAGTTGTAAATAATGAAGGAAACTTGAAAGTGGGCAAATGGAATTGTAGCAAGTTTGTGTGGAAACTGCAATTCACTAAAAATGGTTTATTTTATTGATAATTTATTCAAATCACCCAGACTGGCACAGAATGGGAACTATGGAAACCTTTGCTAGAAGAAAAAGAAGGAGGGGGAGAAGGAGAGACTATTTTTAATTTTTTGACTGAATCTATGTAACTAAAAAGAAGGACATTTCAGTAAGTAAAAGACAATTTCTTAACTCACTTTGCCCCCTTGAAAACTAACCTATCAATTAACAAGTTAGAATAACTTCAGATCTCCATAATTATGAAAGGCATAAATTGGTATGGTTTCTTAGAATGGATTTCTGTATCTCTGTCCATGCCTCAGCAAACTCTGGGTAAGGAAAGATGAAACATGATTTTAAAACTGACGTCATGCCCTTATCTAAGCATTTGACTAAAGGAGTAACAATGGGCCGTGATGATTGAATAGGCATGACAGTTCACCCAAGGGGTGATCAATGGATTCTAGCTCAGAGTATAGTTTGACTGATGGAAGATAAGTTTCATTCAAGCTAATGGGGAACTTGGGTTGGACTCATGTTATTAGAGAATGAAAAAAGGATAAGTATTCCTAAGTGATAAAAAAAAAAAAATAATCTCTTCTCTTTGGCCAGTCCATCCTTTTAACCTGTCTCTGGTTTTCAATAACGTAGAAGTTTGCATTTTCGAATCGTCTTTTTTCTGTTTAGATTCTTATCCATGTTCTTTGTTAGCATTACTTCATGTGTTTTCTCAAAAAGGGCTAGAAATTGCCTTCTTTCCTCCAGGAGAGAGTAACTGAGTGTTATAAAGGATTTCTGCCAAATGCATGGAGTTGCAGATAAGTAATCTCATCCTTCACTCATGATAAATAAGCTATTAAAAATCCAGAAAGAAAGGAAACAGTTGGAAGGTCTGAAATACAGAGACAATGCTGTGGAAACCTCATTTGTTAGACCACAAGTCTTTCCCATTGTTTAGCCACAGTGCTGGTTTCTTCTCTATTTATATTTTTTTGTTTGGGGATTTTTCTCTTCCTCGAGCTGAAATGCTTTGTGTAGGAGGCTGAAAAGCTGCCAGGACTAGTCCATCTGGCTGGCCAAGTGGATTGGGCTCACTGGAGCTCTGCCAGATGAATACTAGTAGAAAGTTTAATTTCTAGACTGTTGAGCTTTCCAGTTTTGTCTTAGCTTAGTGGAAACCATGTTTCTGTTTTCCAGAAACCCCTTCAATTGGCATAAATGTTGTCAGTTAGTCCGCTATACTCTCAGCCCCATTCTCTAGAAATCACATCACGCTCAAGAGTGCAACCTCTCCTCTCTGTCAAGTCAAAAACGGGTGAATGAACTAGATGAAAAGATTGATGCCAAGTGAAAAATCACTACATTATATTTGATTACATTTGTCTGACCTTGAATGATCTTAGGAGCCAGAGTAGTCATTTCAGTTAAGCAATTTAGTTTAAATTGCTTAATTAAGAAATAAAATTTCATGGAATTCCCTAGATTAATTTGCACTTATACTTAAGAGCATCAACATTTATAATCAATTTAAAGAGGAAATAGGCCTCGGGCATTTTATAGTTTGCAGTGAAATCTAATTGGATTCATTTGGGTTGAAATAGGAAATATAGAGAGATCTGATATATTTTTAATTTCCCACATCTTAAGGACAATAATGGGCATTTAATCTTTGTGAGGCACTGAGTTTTAGCCTTGAAATGGCAGAAACTGTGGATCTCAGGGATAAACTGGCTTGTTCCCTCTGCATTCTTATATTTCAGGGAAGGCATTCTGCAGGGCTAGATTTTTAGCAAGAGCCTGCAGGTGGGGTCAGACAATGTATCAGCAAACTACGTGATAAGTAACAGAGGAAAGTGCCCAGTATGCACAAAGGCCTGCGCTGCTTTGCATCTATATGTACTCTCTACCTAAACATTGCACTTCTCTCTTTCTCCTGATAAAAGATTTTAAATAAAAATTGCAGGATTCAATTTGAATGTCTGAGAAGATGGAGTCTGAGGTGATGGGGATGGATTCAAGATGGAACAACCTGAGGGATAGAGGAGTGCCGTCGAGTCAGGTCTGACTCACAGCGACCCTGGAGGTCAAAGTAGGACTACCCCATAGACTTTCCAAGGAGATCCTGGAGGATCTGAACTGCCAACCTTTTGGTTAGCAGATACAGCACAAGGGAAGGGGTCATAGGTAGGGAAAAAGCAAAGATGACCACCAGGTTTCTGTCTCAGGTGACAGGTAGAGTGACCACACATGAAAGTTCACCTGGGACTGTGCTAGTTTATACCCGCAGTACCATACTTTTATTTTCTAGTGTGTCCAATTTGGTAGATGCACTATATGGTCACTATCAGGTGTCTGAGTTCTCTAGAGGAGTAAAACCAGTGAAGTATGTATATATATACATATATATATATGTATATATATAAATAGAGAGAGTAATTTATTTCAAGGAAATGGCTCATGTAATTGTGAAGACCCTGGTCACATAGTAGTTAAGTGCTACAGCTGCTAACCAAAAGATCAGTAGTTCGAATCCACCATGTACACCTTGGGAAATGTATGGGGCAGTTCTACTCTGTCCTATAGTGTCAGTGTGAGTTGGAGTTGACTTGACTGCAGTGCGTTTGGTTTTCAACCTGGGCAAGTCCTGAATTCATGGATCAGGCAATGGGCTAAAATCTTCCGTTAGCTCATATGTTTACAGGGGATGAGAAACCCAAAACCTTCAGGTCAGGATGCAGGTCAGTGATACCTACTGGCTTCCAGGATTGTGGGAGCTGGCAAATCCAAGACAAGGGAACTGCAGGATTGAGAGAGGAGAGGGTAAATAAAAGGGAGTGAACGCTTTGAGGAGTCATCTACTTACACATTGGCAGCAGGCCACACCACTAAGGAAATGCCCTATTCAATTGACTGTTCACATCAGACTACATCACGAAGATGATTATGTTATATTGTATCATGGAAAAGCAATCAATCCAGCATCTGTCAAACCACTGAAAATCATAGCCTAACCAAGCTGACACATAACATTAACCATTATAGTCACCCTAGGGAAAGCGTGAATGGAAATCACAATAGAAATTCTAGGGAACAGAGAGGTTGAGAACAGGTTTGGGACTTACTATATGTGAAGTGTTGAAGCGGTTAAGTGTTCAGCTGCCAACAGAAACATCAGTGACTTGAACCCAGCAGCCTCCCTGAAGGAGATAGATGTGGTAGTCTGCTTCTGAAAAAGATTACAGGCTTAGAAACTCTATGGGGCAGTACTGTTCTGTCTTACAGAGTCGCTATGAGTCTGAATTGACTGAATAGCAATGGCTTGGGCGGAACAATTGTGTTTATTTACAACAAATTGTATTCACTCAGATCTCTCCTTCCAAATGAGGTTTCCCTAACCATCTGATTTAATCCTTCAACTGGTCTCTTTAACACATATTCAATACCCCATAAGTTGCTTTATTTTTCTTCAATCATACTACTGAACACTTTTTATCACACTGTGTGGAGTCTGCGGGTGGTACAAAAAAACTAATGTGTTCAGCAGCTAACCAAAAGGTTGGATGTTTATGTCCACCTAGTGGTCTGTCCACCCCGACATCTTTCAGTTTATTGCACTGGGCACGGAGGGGAAAGGCAGCTTGTGTGTTGCTGTGATGCTGGAGAGATGCCACAGGTATTTCAACTACCAGCAGAATCACCTGTGGTGGAAAGCTTCCAGACAAAGACAGACTATTTCTGGAAAAAAAAAAAAAAAAAAAAAACTGATCACTGAAAACTGTACGAATAACGATTAAGAACAAAAAACAAAACTGATACAGTCCCAAAAGATGAGCCACTCAGGTTATAAAACCAAAACACAAGCAAACAAACTTGTTGTCATCAAACAGCTTTCAACTCACAGTGACCCAATAAGATAGAATAAACTCCCGCATAGGGTTTTCAATGACATCCTGGAAGGTTTGAAAGGTGAACCTTTGATTAGCAGCTAAACTCTTAACCACTACGCTGCCAGCGTGTTCAAAATATGACTCGGGAAGACCTGCCTCCTCAAAGTAGAGTCTATCTTAATGATGTAAATGGAGTAAAGTTTCCAGGACTGTCATTTCCTGAGGTGGCAAGACTCAAGATGAGAAGAAACAATTACAAATATTCATCAATAATCAGAACATAGAATACACGAAGTACGAATCTAGGAAAACTGAAAGTTGTCGAAAATGAAATGAACCATGTACCAGCTGATATCCCGGTTATTAATGTGCTGAACTGGACTGATATTGGCCATCATGAATCAGATAATAAGGTCTACTATGCTGGGAATGACAAATTGAATAGGAATGGCATTACGTCCATAATCCAAAAGAACATTTCAAGATGTGTTCTGAATTACAGTGCTGTTAGTGATAGGATAATATCCATACATCTACAAAGAAGTTTAGTTATTACATACAGTATAGTTCAAATTATACATTAGTGGTCACTGCTGAAGAGGAGGAAACTGAAGATTTCTACCAACTTCTGAAGTCTGGAAGTGATTAAACTTGCAATCACAATGACTTGGTAATTACTGGAGATTGGAATTCAAAAGTCGGAAACCAGAATGAAGGATTAGTAGTTAGAAATTAAGGACTTGGTGATAGAAGTGACACCAGAGTTCACATGATAAAACTTTTTTGCAAGATCAGTGACTTATTCATTGCCAATACATTTTTTTCAACAACATAAATGGCAATTATACAAATGAATCTCACTGAATGGAAAATACAGGAATCAAACTGACTTTGTCTGTGGAAAAGTGACAATGGAGAAACTCAGTAGCATTACTCAGAACAAGGTCAGGGGATGACTGAAGCCCATTAAAGGCTCACATGCAAGTTAAAGTTATAGCTGAAGTAAATTAGAACAATTCTGTGAGAGCCAAAATATGACTTGAATATATTCTACCTGAACTTATAGACCATCTCAAGAATAGATTGGACAAGTTCAACACTAATAATGATCAAAGACCGCATGAGTTGTAGGTGGACATCAAGGATGTCATACACAAAGATAGCAAAAAAAATAAATAAAATTAATAAAAAGACAAAGAAGAATGAAAAAACAAAACGGATGTTTGAAGACACACTGAAACTTGAACTGAGAGTAGAGTAGCTAAAGCAAATGGGAAAAATGATGAGGTGAAAGAACTGAACAGAAGATTTCAAAGGGAGGCTACAGAAGATAAACTATTGTCGTGAAATGTGTAGAGTACTGGAGATAGAAAACCAAAAGAGAAAAATGTGCTTGATGTTTCTGAAGCTGAATGAACTGAAGAAAAAAATGTAAGCATTAGGTTGCAATCTTGAAGGATTGTATGGGTGAAATATTCAGTGGCATAGGATGCTTCTAGAGAAGACGGGTGGAACACACAGAATCACTGCATCAAAAGGAATTGTTTGATGTTTAACCATTTCAGAGGCAGCATACGAACAGAACCTGACAGCACTGAAGGAAGAAGTACAAACTGCACTGAAAGCAATGGTTAAAAATAAGATCCTAGGAATCAGTTACTATGGTCTGAGATGTTTCAGCAAACAGATGCAGTGCTGGAAGTGCTCACTCATCTATGCCAGGGAACTTGGAAGACAGCTACCTGGCCAGCTGACTCAAAGAGATCCATATTTATATCTATTCCCAAGAAGGGTGATGCAACCAAATATGGAAATTATCAAACAATATAATTAATAACACACAAAAGTAAAATTTTGCTGAACATGATTCAAAAAGCAGTTGCAGCAGTTCGTGTACAGGGAAACACCAGAATTTCAAGCTGAATTCCGAAAACAACATGGAAGGAATAGCATCGCTGATGTCAGATGGAGCATGGCTGAAAGCAAATACCAGAAAGATGCTTACCTATGTTTTATTGACTATGCAAAGACATTTGGCTGGATCATAACAAATTATGGTTAACATTGTGCAGAACAGAAATTCCAGAACATTTAATTGTACTCATAAAACAAACTGTACATACAAGTAGACCAAGAGGCAGTAATTCAAACAGAGAAAGGAAGTACTATGTCTTGAACTGAACTGTGTACCCCCAAAACTGTGTGTGGTTATTTGAGTAGGCCATGATTACCAGTATTGTGTGATGTTCTTACACGTGATAAATTCTGGGTGTATGATGTTAATGAAGGAGGATGGGAGGTGGTTATATTAGTAAGGCGGGACTCAACCTTCGAGATTATATTGTACCTTGAGGCAAGGAAAGCAGAGAGTTGGAGACTTCATACTACTGGGAAAGAATCAGTGCTGGGAACAGAGCGTGTCTTTTAGCCCCCAAATCCTTGCACTTCAGAAGCTCCTAGTCCAGGAAAAAATTGCTGATAAGGACACTTCTCCAGAACTAACAGAGAAAGACTTCCTCTGGAGCTGATGTCCTGAAATTGGACTTTTAGCCTACCTTTCTGTGAGAAAATAAATTTCTCTTTGTTAAAGCCATCTGCTTGTGGTATTTCTATTACAACACTGCTAGACTAAGACATAGCGCATGATTTAAAGCCAGGAAAGGTGTGTGTTAGGGTTGAGTCCTTTCTTCATCCTTATTGAATCTGTATGCTGAACAAAAAATCTAAGAAGCTGGACTAAATGAAGAAGAATGTGGTATCAGGACTGGAGAAATGCTCATTAACAACCTTTGACATGTAGATGACACATGTAGATTACTTTGGTTGTCAGAAGTGAGGACTTGAAACACTTATTGATGAAGATCAAAGACCACAGCCTTCAGTACGGGTTACACTTCAACATAAAGAAAGTGAAAGTCTTCACCACTGGATCAGTAAGGAACATCATAATAAACAGAGAAGAGACTGAATTTGTGAAGGATTTTATTTTACTTGGATCCACAGTCAGCATCCATGCAAGCAGCAGGGATACATCAAAGAATATACTGCATTGGGCAAGTCTGCTGCAAAAGACCTCTTTAAAGTGTTTAAAAACAAAGATGTCAATTTGAGGACTGAGTTCTGCCTGACCCAAGAAGCCATGATATTTTCATTCACTTCACATGCATGTGAAAGCTGTGTGGTGCATGAGGAAGATGGAAGAA
Source organism: Heterohyrax brucei (assembly GCA_028571685.1). Lineage (NCBI taxonomy): Eukaryota > Metazoa > Chordata > Mammalia > Hyracoidea > Procaviidae > Heterohyrax > Heterohyrax brucei. The sequence continues at coordinate 37,676,420 of CM053146.1, read as the reverse complement.
GAAATGACAACTTTGAGTTACAGTGTTAACAAAGAATATTGAACGTACCATGAACTGCCAAAAGAATAAACAAATTCGTCTTGGAAGAAGTACAGGCAGTGCTTCTTAGAAACAAGGACCACAAGACTTTGTCTCACGTGCTTCAGACATGTTATTGGGAAGAACTGTCTCCTGGAGAAGGATATCACGCTTGATGAAGACCCTCAATGAGATGGATTAGGTTGCAACATTTTACTCCAGTGTAGTAATGACCATGAGGATGCTGAGGTACTGGGCAGTGTATAGCTCTGTTGTACAGAGTGTGGCTATTAGATGGAACCGACTCTATGGTACCTAACAAGAAGAACAGAAGTTTATTGGAAGAAAGATCTGGCTATTTACTACTGAAAAAATCAGGCAATGAATATTCTATTGAGTACAGTTAGGATCTGGCCCATATGAGGTCACTATTAGTTGGTTTCACCATGAGCCAGGGTTGAGTAGACAGCAACTGTTTTGTTTTTTTCTTTTAATTTTTTAGTTATTATTATACTGTAAACTGAATTAATTCAGTGTTTTTACTAATCAATGTTCATTAACTGCTAGAATGGAAGCTCTTGAAGAGATCAAGACCTCTTCTATTCATAAATGTATTCCAAGTACGTACAGCAATGCCTTTTATTTCACAAGTGTCTTAATTAGTACTGTCATAACAGAAATACCACAAGTTGATGACTTTAGCAAATAGAAACTTATTCTCTTGCATTCTATGAGGCTAGAAGTCTAAAATCACCCTTGACTTTGGTTGTTAAAAGTGAGGGCTTCAAACACTTACTGGTGAAGATCAAACATCACAGCCTGCAATATGGAATACATTTCAACATAAAGAAAATGAAAATCTTCTCAAGTGGACCAGTAAGCAACATCATGATAAATGGAGAAAAGACTGAAGTTGTGAAGGATGTTATTTTACTTGAATCAATGGTCAACACTCATAGAAATAGCAGTTGAGACATCAAAGGATGTCCAGGAGAAGGTTTTCTCTCTCTGTAGGCTCTGGGGAAAGGTCCTTGTCATCAGTTTTCATCTAGTCAAGGAACTTCTCGGCAGTGGAACCTTGGATCTGAATGGTGCACTATGCTCCTGGTGCTTCTTTCTCAGTGGTATGAGGTCCCTATGTCTGTCTCTGCCCACTTCTCTCTTTTATATCTCTGATGAGATTGATTTAAAACATGATATAATCTTGTAGATTGAGTCCTGCCTTATTAACACAATTGCCTCTAATCTCACCTATTTAACATCATAGCCAGCCAAAATTTAACATCATAGAGGCAGAATTTATAACACAGAGGAAAAGCACATTAGATGACAAAATGATGAACTATCACACAATGCCAGGAATTATGGCTTAGCAAACTTGACACACATTTTGGGGGAACTGAATTCAATCTATAACAGCAGATGAACTTGAATATTTGTTGAAAGAATGAAAGCATGAACTCGACAAAAGTATATTGAGTGCCTACTATGTTCCAGGACGTCCAGTAGGAAGTGAATCATGTGATTCTGAAGTTTAAGAAAGTCTGAACTAGAGTTTGAGAAATGTGGATCAGAAGTAACAGCAAACCACGTTTGAAGCTATGACATGATTATTATATCCCTCAGTGAAAATATTTTAAATGAGATGAGAACAGGACTCAGGACAAAGCTTAGAAAATAGTGGCAACTAGGTGAAGATGTCAGAGGAGAAATTCGGATGGAAAATGAGTAGACTTTTTTTTTTTTTTTTTGATCTACAACTTTCTTTTTTGTTTCTTATCTCACTCAAAGTGAACTCAACAGGCCAGCTCCACTAGCCGAAGAATTTTTATGTAAATTTCGTCTTTGCCTGTTAGAAACATTCAGATTAGAGTCTAGATGTCTGATATACATAACTGTAGTTGAGTATAGAGGTTTTTTGTGTTGTTTTGTGGTGTACACAATTACCCATTAGCTACATGCTGAAAAACATGGAGTAGTTCTTGACAAAATGATATATAAGCTCTTATGTAAAAATTGTCTTACTAGAAAAGGCTGATATTGTTAGAACAGCCTGATATGCTGTTAAGTCTCTACTGGTATCATGTCTCCTTATAAATCTTCTTCCTCTTTCAGACTTGGAGCATATTTCATAGGCTTGACTGATTCAAGGCATAAAGTCTAGTTGCATAATATCGTGTCGATTCTGACTCATAGCAACCCTATAGCACAGAGTAGAGCTGCTTCCACAAATTTTCCAAGGAATGCCTGGTAGATCGAATTGCCAACCTTTTGGTTAGCTGCTGTAGCACTTAACCACTATGCCACCAGTGTTAGGAAGATGCTACCTTAAAAAAAAAAAAAAAGAAAAAAAAGAGCCACCCAAGCCAAGTGCCGTCGAAGAGGGAGTTGTCAAAAGTTTGAGATAATTCAGATTATCTCAAGGGCACAACCCCTTCCTGGTTTTGTATTCTTGGTGGTAGGAGCTCCCCCTGTCTCTCTACTCACGTCTCTCTTTTATATGTCAAAAGAGATGGATTTAAAACACCACCTAGTATTGTGAACTCAGTCCTGCCTTATTAACATAATTGCTTCTAATTCCATCTTATTAGCTTCGTAGACGTAGAATTTACAAGACGTGGTGAAATCACATCAGATGACAAAATAGTGGATAATCAAACAGTACTGAGAATCATTACCTAAATAAGTTGACAGGTACTTTGGGGGACAAAATTTAATCCATGACATGGGGGGAGTAAAAGTCCTTTCATGTAGAAGTATATCTATATGGGAGAAGAGAGGAAACACTGGTGGCTTAGTGGCTCCTCCACTGGATCCTGAGCTCTAAAGTTTGGAGCGCCACAGGATTGCGTCCTTTAGTCTTTTATTTTCTTTATAAAACTCGTTTCTGAGGTGGTCTCATGGTAATGTCACATATACCAACCAAAAAACCAAACCCAGTACCGTTAAGTCAATTCTGACTCATAGTGACCCTATAGGTCAGAGAGGAACTGTCCCATAGAGTTTCTAAGGAGCACCTGGAGAATTTGAGCTGCTGACCTTTTGGTTAGCTGAGTTGCACTTAACCACTGTGCCAGCATTTCTAAGGTGATGACTCCTCAGCGCTTTCCCATTTGCCTTTGTTCTGGTAAACTGAGGCGTTTAAAATTAATATATCAAAAAATAAGCAGTCCTTTGCTTTCACTTCCAACCCTAACCCAATTCTTTCTGCTATTTTTCTGCCTAACAATAAACAGCTCAATTCACCTATGAGCTGAGGCAAAAATTTAGTTGACCCACTTAATATAGTTTCTCTTTCAATCTACTACCAAAGTTGTATTTGTGCTGTCTGCTACACGAGTCCTATTTCTTTCCTGCATAATGAGATATCCCCTTAATTGGCATGCCTGATCCTTACCTCAGACTTATAAGGTTATTATCATCAGCATCACTATTTTACAGATGAGAAACCAGAGGCAGAGAAAAATTAAAGTACTCGAGATCAAGGCCATAGACAAAATATTCAGTTTATCTCACAGTTGAGCCCAGAGGATGAGTCCTTCATCTCCATTTAGTTATGTTAGGTTCATTACATTCATTTCTCTAGCTATTCTTTTCACACCTTCTTTTTTACCCACTGAGAGTTAACTATCCTTTCTGCTTTCTTCAACAATCGTTATCTTATTTTTCTCTTTTTGCATCTCTTATTTATTTCTATCTTTCTCTTTAGATCTGTGAGAAAGAATGGCAAATATCCCTGCAAAGCTGACAGCCTGAAAATGGAGCTATTAGTGAGTTGTCTTTAATGCACTTTCTCTATGAGATGAGCAAAGCCTTGGACCACCGTGAAAACTGAAACACGGTAAAATTTTTCCTCCAATAATTCTATTTTGTCTTTTCCCTTTTCCTTCTTTCAAGGTCTGTAACTACTTAAAGCCATCACTTTGTTCCAATAATGTTTATTCATTTAGTTGGTCATTGTTCATTTATTCAAAAATATTTGTTGTGAGCCTGCTTTGTGCTAGACATTGAGCTAGATGCTAGGAGTATAATGGACAATATAAGTACAGCCCTGCCTTTATGGGAAGCACAGTCTGGAGAAGGAGACAGACTAATAGGCTATTACAAATGGTAGGTGAATGTAACTCTTCATGTCACATACAACAGTGACCTGGTGTGCTATTGCACAGAGAGCTCTTGATGAATCCTTCTTGGATTATCTACAACTGATGGAAAGACCCGAAGGAAATCAAAGCTTCATTGAAATAAGTAAATCTCTAATAATAAAACTTCAGTTAATATGTTGCCATGGACAATGAACAAAGAAGATAGAAGAAGATTTGATGCCTCTTAATTGTGATGTGGGAAAAGAATGTTGAATGCACCACTGACCAAAGAACAAACAGATCTGTTCTGGAAGAAGTACAGCCAGAGTGCTCCTTGGAAGCAAAGATGGAAAGACTGCATCTTACATACTTTGGACATTTTTTTCAGGAAGGATCTGTCCCTGGAGAAGGACATCATGCTTGGTAGAGAGGAGAGTCAATGAAAAAGAGGAAGACCCTCGACCAGATGGATTGACACAGTGGTTAGCAGTGGTAGCTCTTAACCACTACACCGTCAGGGTTTTCTCCATGTGTGTAGTCACTGTTTATGTTGTTGAAAGAATGTATTTGCAATAAAATGTCACTAGTCTTGTAACTGCAATCGCGGATCCTTGCTACCTGTCGGCAAAGTCAGTACTGAGACAGGAGGTGAGGTGATTGAGAACATTTATTGAGTGCCGACACACAAGGGGGAAGGGGGAATCAGCTCTTCCAAAGCTTATCTGCCTGTATAGGCTAAGTCTGGAGATAATATAGGTGATTAAGGCAGGGAGATGCTGGTTAATATTTTTCCTGGTCCATGCAAGTAATTCTTTTGATGTTTCAACAATAGTGTTTATGGAGGCTTTGCATGGCTCCAACAAGTCAAGGCTTGATAATTATCCAAACTACCTGGTGATTCAGTTCAATGGTATTAGACAATAACTGAAAGGGGATAGACAGAACAATTAATCAATGCTCCTAAGTGGAAAGAATAGCCGTGTGACTTAAGACCACTACTGCTTGTGGTAAGATGGTGTCAGTCTGACCAAGGGCCTCCAAATAGAACAATTAATCAAGCCGTGTGACTTACGACCAGTACATGGTAAACTCTTATGGATGGGGGAGAAGTGAGTTCTCAGGAGTTAATATTTATAACAGGGCTGTCTTAACTACTGTTCCTAGCAAGACGAAGTTGGGCTGGCCAAGGGACTTCCTTTCAGTCTTGCAAAATTCTATCGTACGATCTCCAGTATTGTTTCTATAACCAAGGCCATTATTTTCTAACTGCCAGTCCTTCTTTGTTACTGACGTGTGCATGTCAATCATCTTGAATAATGAGAACATCTTGATTGCGTATTTGTTTAATTTCAGACCTTAGAAGTCAATAAAAATCTTCAATTTCTTCATCTTTGGCCTTAGAGTTGGTGCATACATTTAAATAAGCGTCAGATTATCTGGTCTACCTTGTAGGCATATGGATGTTGTTCTATCACTGACAGCATTATACTTCAGGATAGACCTTGAAATGTTCTTTTAGACTATAAATGTGATGCTATTCCTCTTCAATTTGGGCTTAAGCATAAAAATGATCATGGACATGGCACAACAACAATAATATGTTGCTAAGCATGCAAAAAATATTTAAAGCAAAGGCTCTGACTGGGACTCCTAACATTCCACTATGCAGTTAGCTCTTACTCTCCCTGAAAGCGTTACTTTGATATTCCTTGATTGCTATTGAACAGTTGAGGTATATTTTCAACTTCATACCCCAAAGTGACCCCTTTCCTCCTTTCCTAAATATAATTTCAATTCAACATGAATCTGTTTTACATTCTAAAGATGAAATGGACTTCTTGGCTGGATAAGCAAAAAAGAATCTAAAATTGGAGAAATAAGAGGCTTTTTCATTAAAGGTTGAGACATTTATATATTGAAATGTGAAAATTAGATTAAACTAAGTTAATTAACTTAAAATTTAACATGGAATGTGGTGATTTAAATTCAATGGAACTGAGTATTGAACTTTCAGCTGCATATTAGAATCACCCAGTGATCTCTTTAAGAATGATGAAGCTCAAATTCCACCCTAGACCAATTAAATACGCATGCTTGGGATTTGGACAGTGGAATTTTTTTTCTTTCCAGTCATATCTCCTCAGAAGATTAAATTATGCATCCAGTGTGAAAAATAAAATGAAATGAAAAACCCACAAAAATAGAGATAGGGAGTACCAGAGACTAAAGATGAACCCTGAAAGCTCAGTCAGATTTTTATGTATGAGTGAGTAAAAAAGGCAGCCTGGCAGGAGACTAGAGTGTGAACAAATGGGCCCAGACTGGGAGTGTGAGGAGATGGTCTGAACTAAATTGATGCTTCTGGTTTAGGAAGTAGAAGGTAGGGCTGGTTTGGGAGTGCAACAATTCTTCCATCACAAACACCCTTGCTTTGAATTCTAATTTCATTCACGGAAGTTTCCTTGGATAGATTTTTGGGAGCAATAAATATTTTGTTTCCAGGGAATGTATGTTTTAAGACATTTCTTTTGGTGATAAATAGCAATAAGGGAAAAAAGGAATTCAGACTTTTTTAAAAAGTAAAAATATATTCTTGGCCAAGAGATATTTTCCAATGGGTCTTTGAGGAAAGAAAACAATGAAAGAGTTAAACAAGATGCTAAACCTGAAGTCACAGTTAAATGCCCACAGACGTCCAGCAGATAGAGTAAATGGATGTAAAACTATGGAGAATGGGATGACCTGTGAAGCTCTCCTTATTTACTTAACTCAGAAAGTTTGCTGGTCAAAGTGGTAGTTTTCCAAAGAGAACTCTGTGAGATCGTAATGGAAAGTGAAAATTAAAAATATAGTTTTTGTGTTACTAATTTAAGACATTTCAATCATAGTGGATATTATCTTTGTTATTCTATATTGTTTTTCCCCAGCATCTACCCGTTTGTCATACTGTGGAGACTTGCATGTTGCTGGAATGCTGGAATCTGTGCTCCTAGTATTCAAATACTGACAAGGTCACTTATGGTGAACAAATTTCAGCAGAGTTTTTAGGCTATGTCTGACTAGGAAGAAAGACCTGGCAGTCTACTTCTGAGAAAAATTAATTTTATGCATAGAAGCATTACATTGTCTGACATAGTACCGGATGATAAGATCTTCAGACTTAAAGTCACTCAATATGTAACTAGGGAAGAGCTGTGTCCTCAAAGTACAGTTGACTTTAATGATGCACATGTAGTCAGCCTTTAAAGACATTTGTTTGCTGATGTGGCGTGACCCAAAATGAGAACAAACAGCTGCAAACATTAATTAACAAAAGGAAAGTGAAATGTGCAAATTATGAAGTTAAGAAAATTGGAAATAATTAAAATATAATGGAACATATAAAGGTTAATATTCTTGACATTGGTAAACCGAAATGGACTGGTATTGGCCATTTTGTATCAGACAATCGTATAGTCTACTATGCTTGGAATGACAAATTGGAGAAGAATAGCATCAGGTTCATAGTCTGAAAGAACATTTCAAGATCTATCCTGTAGCACAATGCTGTCACTCATAGAATAATATCCATATGCCTACAAGGTAAATCAGTTAATATGACTTTTATTTTAATGTTTGTACCAACTACTAAGGCCAAAGACAAAGAAATTGAAGATTTTTATCAACTTCTGAGGTCTGAAATTGACCAAATATGCAATCGAGACACTCTGATAATTCAAGATAATTGATGTGCACAAGTCAGAAACAAAGAAGGCCATGGTGATAGAAACAATACTGGAGCTTGTGTGATAGGATTTTGCAAGAATAATGACTTTTTATTGTGAATATCTTTTTTCAACAACATACACAGTGACTATACATGTGGAAAAAACCCTGATGGTGTAGTGGTTAAGAGCTACAGATGCTAACCAGAAGGTCGCTAGTTCAAATCCGCCAGGCACTCATTGGAAATTGTATAGGGCAGTTCTACTGTGTCCCCAGAGTCTCTGAGAAGCAGAATTGACTTGATGACAAGAGAATGGTTTTTTTATACATATAGATCTCTCCAGATGGCATACACAGGAATCAATCAATTACTTCTGTGGGAGGATAAGATGGAAAATTCCACTATCTTTAGTCACAGCAAAGCCAGGCGTCTACTGTGGAACACCCGCTCAACTGCAAGTTCAAGTTGAAATGGAAGAAAATCAGAATAAGTCTACAAGAACCAAAGTACAACCTTGAATGTATCCCACTTGAATTTGTGACTATCTCAAGAATAAACGTGAAGCAGTGAACACTAATGAAAATAGACAAAGGGACATCAGGCCTGAAGAAAGCAAAATTTCACTGAAAAGACGTGGAAGAAACAAAGCACAAACTGTGGTCAGAATAGACTCTGAAATTTACTCTTGAATGTCAAGCAGTTAAGGCAAAAAGAAGAAATGATGACATCAAAGAGCAGAACATAAGATCTCAAAGGGCAGCTTGAGAAGACAAAGTATTATAATGAAATATGGAAAGACCTAGAGATAGAAAATGAAAAGTGGAGAACATGGTCAGCATTTCTTAAGCTGAAAGAACTGAAGAACAAATTCAAGCCTAAAGTTGCAGTATTGAAGAATTCTACAAGGAAAATAGTAAACAACACAGAAAACATCAAAAGAAGATGGAAAGAATACAGTCACTATAACAAAAAGAATTAGTCAATGTTCAACCATTCAGGAGATAGTATATGATCAAGAATCGATGTACTGAAGGAAGAAGTCCAAGCTGCACTGAAAGCATTGGCAAAAAAGAAGGCTCCAGGAGTTGATGGATTACTAACTGAGATGTTTCCACAAACAGATAGATGCAACTCTGGAAACACTCATCATCTATGCCAGGAAATTCGGAAGATAGCTACCTGGCCAACCAACTGAAACAGATCTGTATTTGTGTCTTTTCCAAAGAAAGGTGAACCAACTGACTGGGGTGATTATCAAATAATATCAATTCATATCACACACAAGTAAAATTTTATTGAAGAAATCATTCAAAAAGTGGTTGCAGTAATACATCAATAAGGAACTGCCAGAAATTTAAGCAGATTCAGAAGAGGACTCAGAACAATTGTTATCATGACTAATATCAGATGGATCCTTGCTAGAAGCACAGAATACCAGAGAGATGTTTACCTGTGTTTTAGAGACTGTGCAAAAGCATTCAACTGTCTGAATCATAACAAATTATGGATCATATTGCAAAGAATATGAATTTCAGTACAAGTTAATTGCGCACATGAGGAACCAGTATTTAGAGCAAGAGGCAGTTGTTTGAACAGAAAAAGAGAGTACTGAGTGGTTTAAAGTCAGGAAAGATGTGAGTCATGGCTGTGTTCTCATATGATACTTATTCAATCTAAATGCCAAACAATTTCAGAAGCTGGACTATATGAGGAAACTCTGGTTACATAGTGGTTAAGTGCTCAGTCTGCTAATCAAAAAAATCAGGCATTCAAATCCACCAGGCACTCCTTGGAAACTCTATGGGCCAGTTCTACTTTGTCCTACAGGGTCGTTATGAGTTGGAATTGACTCAGTAGCAGTGGATTTGGGCTTGGTAAGGGACTAGATGAAGAAGAATGTCGCATCAGAGTTAAGAGATGACTCATTGTCTTAGCCATTCAGAGCTACTGTAACAGAAATATCACAAGAGCAATTTTTTCATTTTACCTTGTGAAAGCGTACAATCCAAATCAATTCTGAAAACCCACCAATCTATGGCTCCTTCTGCTCTCCTTGGCCTATGACAGCACACTTCTTTCCATTTTATACTTGTCGTATACTTTCAGCAAACTCCTGCTCCCTCCTTCCCACCCTCTTCTCTCCCATCTAGAAAGACACCAGTAGGACAGCTTGCTATCCATGCAAAGAACCATAAAGTACACACACCATATGGTCACATTGTGTCCCCAAGTCTAGTCTAGTTTTGTCTGAAGAGTTGACCTCAGTATGTTTTCTAGACAGAGGAGGCAACAGCTCTAGGGGCCATGCTCCCAGGGGATCCCCCTGGCTGTCAACCATCAGCTGTTGTCTTTTAGTGGAATTCTTGAGATAGACCCCTTTTCCTTATGTTGCCACAGGGACTCAACATTGTGTGACACATCACGGCTGTCTTTGTTGGTAGCCAGGCACTATCTGGTTCTTCTGGTCACATATTGATACAGTCTCTTATTCACATGAATCCTTTTGCCTCTTGGGCTCTTTTTTCCTTGTGTCTTTGGTGTTCTTGGTGATCATCTGTTCCCGATGAATTGGGATCATTTGGTGTACCTCAGATGACAGCTTGCCAGCTTTTAAGACCCCAGATGTCACTCACCAATTTGGAGTGCAGAAGATGCTCTTAGAATAGGCTAATTATACCAGTTGACCTCAATGTCCCCCAAGAACATGGTCCCCAGACCCTGCTTCTGCTACTTCATTCTTGCAATATTAGGTTGAGATTAGAAGAGCTTTCAGTTTATAGTGAAGTCCAATTAAGTTGATCTACTTTCTGCTATGTGCTGTCTCTGCTTTCACCTAAACAAATTTCTATCAACTGTCTAATCTATGACCATCTTCCTCCCCCTCCCCACACATGTAGCAGTCAAAGAGTCTTTTTATTTGTATATAAGTCTATTTTTAAGTCTTTGTAGCAGGGGTCTTATACAATATTTGTCCTTTTGCTGTTGACTGATTTCCCTCAGCACAGTGACTTCCAGTTGAAACCAGATTACAGGATGCTTCCTAAAATCATCATTGTTCTTTATCACTGCATAGTGTTCCACTGAGTATATGTACCATAGTTTGTTTATTCGTTCATCTGTTGATGGGTATCTAGGTTGGTTCCATCTTTTTACCATTGTGGACTGTGCTGCATAAACATTTGTGTGCATATTCTGTTTGTGTGACAGACTTTGTTTCTGCAGGATAAATCCTGAGAAGCAGGATTGCTGGATCAAATGGTGTATCCATTTCCAGCTTTTTATAAAGTGCCAGATGGCTTTCCAAAGAAATTGTACCATTTTGCAATCCCACCAGCAGTATAGGAGAGTTCTGATCTCTCCACAACCTCTCAAGCATTGGTTGTTTTGTGTTTTTTGGATTATGGCCAAAACTTGTTGGGGTGTGACTGCATCTCAATGTAATTTTGATTTCTATTTATCTGATAGCTGATGACTGTGAGCATTTCCCCATGTGTCTTTTGGCTGCCTAGATGACCTCTGGTTAAAAAGAGTAATTTTATTCTGTCATAGTTCAGAAGTGCTAACCGTCCCAATTCAAGGCATTAGCTCCAAGGGAAGTCTTTCCAGATTGGCTCTGGAGAAAGGTCCTTGTCTTCGTTCTCCCTGGACTGGGAGCTTCTGAGGTTCAGGGACCCCCAGGTCCTTTCCAAAGAGGATGTGCTCTGCTCCTGGCAGTGTTTCTTGCTGATATGAGATCCCCAACTCTCTGCTTGCTTCTCTTTTCTTTATATCCCAAAAGATTGCCTCAAGGCACAACACAGTCTTACAGACTAAGTATTGTCATCAACACAACCGCTGCGCATCCTCTCTAACTTCATTGAGGGAAATTTACAGCATATAGGAACATCACACAATACCAGAAATCATGCCCTAGCCAAATTGTTACAAATTTTGGGGGTGAGATACAATTTCACCCATGACACTTAGTAACAACCTACAAAATGCAGATAATACATACTTGGGGTGAAAGTTAAGTGAACCTGAGGCACTTAATGATAAAGACCACAGACCTCAACAGTCTTAAGTATGGACAATACCTCAACATAAAGAAAACAAAAATCCTCATAAGTGAACCAATATGCAACACCCTGATAAATAGGAAAAATATTGAAGTTGCCAAGGATTTCATTTTACTAGGATCCATAATCAATGCCCATGTAAGCAGCAGTCAAAAAATTAAACAATACACTGCACTGAACAAATGTCTGTTGCAAAAGATCTCTTTAAGGTGCTAAAAAGCACAGACGTCAATTAAGGGCTAGTGTGCACCTGACCCAGGGTGTGTTTTCAGTCATCTCGTATGCATGTGAAAGCTAGACAATGAATAAGGCAGACTAAAAGAGTGATGCCTTTGAATTATGCTGTTGGCAAAGAATACTGCATATACCATGGAACTGCCAGAAGAATGTACAAATCTGACTGGGAACAAACACAGCCAGAATGCTCCTTAGAAGCAAGAGGAATGAGACGTCATCTCACTTATCTGGATATGTGATCCAGAGCCTACAGCCCCTGCAGAAGGACGTCGTGTTAATAAAGCAGACGGTGAGCAAAACAGAGGAAGACCCTCAGTGAGACGGATTGACACGGTAGCTGCAACCATGGGCTCAAAGACAGCAACGATTGTGAGTGTCCCTTAGGACAGGGCAGTGTTTCATCCTGTTGTACAGACAGTTGGAAGCAACTTTATGGCACCCAACAACAACCACCGTACCCATCTAGATTCACCAGCTGGTGTCCAGGAAGTCTACATTCTTTACACCAGTCTTCCATCCTTAAGTGTAAACATGAAATTTTTAATCTTAAAGTATTAGAATTGAATCTCCAAGAAAAAAAAAAAAAAATGAGACCCAAAAAGTTTTTGGATCTTGGCTGATAAGAATAGAAGCTGACACATAATAGAAGCTACCTGCCATTTCTTGAGATCTTGCTGTTTTTCATCCCTTTTGCGTACCATCTCTAAATGATTCCAAAAACCAGTTTACATATGAAGAAATCGAAAGGTGTTAAAGTACTTTCTTGTAGCTGCAGTGTAGGTAAGTGGAATGTGGGGATTTAAAACCAAATTTGTTTAATTCTGAAGTTCATCTTCCCTCTGTTAAACTTGGTCACTTCTTGGGAATCTAGGTCTCTTTGTTACCAGACAAAGCAGTTAAGCCTAGCTTCATCTGATGAGACATTAATCAAAGATTATTAGAAGATATAGAAAGACAACTGCCCAGATTGTGGAGGAGTCCTTATGCATATGCATGTATGAGTGAGGATGCAGACATGTACATGCATATGCAGAAACACACGTATGATCCGTTTATGAGATATGTAATAAAAGCTGGACGCTGTCTCTAATACTCCTGTACAGAATTATCTTCTTATTTTCATGTTTTGGCATTTATTTGAAGTCTTTTTTTATTGTCTCCATGTGCAGACTTTCATCAGCATGTATAAAAGATGCCTGTTGGAAAGTCCATGGTGCTGGGCCAGCTTGAGCGATTTTGAATCTGGCTTAGACTTTGCCTCCTTGTAGCGTCATCAGTCTGGAGTCATGGAGTCTGAGATCTCTGGCCATTTCTCTGTAAGACAGACAGTAGAAATTTAGAAGTGCCAAAGGGCCATGCAATGAGGCACAGTGCATACTTATAAGGCAAACGGAACACAGTTTTTGAGATTTTAAGAACAGAAGGTGCAGACAGACACAATAGTCTTTCAGTCTCACTTGGGTGAGCCAGGGCCCATTGTTGGCTGAATGCTCACTACCGGGATGTGTGTGCAGTGAGAACACGTGCAGAGGCTTGGTAGGCTTTGCTTGGGCAGATGTCTTCAAAGAGAGGGAAGCATTACTCATGACACTTGAACTAAGTTGACACCATTGCCATCATCCTTGGAAAGCAATTTGTGGGCAGAGATCTAGGCTGTTTATAAAAATGACATGAAACACAGCTTCAGCCTCACTGGACTTCATAGGGATGGATGAAAAGGAAGATTACAGGAGCTAAAGCTTTTGTTTAAACAGAAATTACAAACTATTTAGTTCAGATCAAGTCATCCCAAAGCTTAACTGTTAAAACTTGCCCCCTTTCTCTGCTTTGTGATGAATTTTGCTCTTAAATTTAATGCCTGAATGTGAAGAGGAAGATGAGGCTTTATTTGGAATTCCCACAAGTAATACTGTAGATCTCTCTCCCTTCTATTTGTATGTATTCAAGAAGCATGAGGATTAATAGAGATTCTAATCTATTGCATGACATTAGTTGTTCCAGTAATGAGGGCAAGTACTTTCTAATACTTAAATATGAAAACGTAATCACAAAGCGGGAAAATGAATGCAATGAGAGTAACACTTACTGTTTATAAAGGTATTATTTCTGTGTTGGAAATTGTCCAAAATACAGACTGCTCATATTGGGAAGTAAAGAATATAGGTTTAAAAATACTTAATCTATTTTCTCCTCTAGTACCAAATTGAATTGACTGCATGGCTGACCCAGAGGCTGTGAAAGCCTATATACCCAAGGAGTGATTTTAAAATATGAATTCACCAAAACTCAACCACTTTGTCAGCTATTTGTAGGACTGGGTTTTGATCAGTTAGGGATCACCTCTGATCTTTTCCATGCCAATGAGCTTTTCTGCTTCAGTGAGTCTTCACTTGTCTTTGAGAATTAAAATCTGAAGTAAAATGGCAGATTTCCAAAGGAACCACATAAAAAGTTAGATGTGTGGCTTATGAACTCATTCACTAATATAACAGTGATGCATGCAGCATTTATTATATGCTAGACTCTATTCAGAACCCTGAAAATCCAGTGACAGAGAAGTCAAAGCATATATGAGAATATACTTTCAGATCAAGGTGAGACATTAAAGGGGATAAAACATAGGAAATACAAATCAGGGAAGCTATTTTAGAATGTATTGTCAGTGTAGGCTTTTCTGAAGTGATATTTGAGCAGAGATCTGGAGATGTGACGGAACAAGCTACGTGATGATCTGACAAATAGTGTTCACTAGGCAGGGAGATAGCAGCTGAAAGGTCTTGAGGTACAGGACAGCATCGCAGGAACCTCCAGGAGGCCAGTATAGCTGAAACAGAGACAGTGAGGGGAAGTACAGTAGGAGTCAAGGCTGGAGAGCAACAGAAACCAGTTTCACCCAATCTGGTAGTCCATAGTGGCTCTCTTGGCCATCTAGTGCTGGTCTTACAGAAATACCACAAGTAGATGGCTTTAACAAACAGAAGTTTATTCTCTCACATTCTAGAAAGTTAGAAGTCTGAATTCAGGGCACCAGCTCCTAGGGAAAACTTTCTTTCTGTGTCAGTTCTGAAAAAAAGTCCTTGTGAACAATCTGATCTAGAAGCTTCTCAATTATCTCTTTTATATCTCAAAATAGACTGATTCAAGATACAACGTAATAACTCAAGATATAACTTAATTCTGTAGACTGAGTCCTGCCGTATTATCATAACTACCTCTAGTCTTGCCTCATTAACATCATAGAGTTTAGGGTTTTCAACACATAGGATAATTACATCAGATTATAAAAAGGTGGACAGCCACACAATAATAGAAATCGTGACCTAGCCAAGTTGAAACACACACTTTTGGGAGGCACAATTCAATCCATACAGTCATCATGAGTCAAAATCAACTCAATGGGAACAGGTTTGGTTTTTGGTTCTGGTAATCTGTGGTAAGAAGCTGGGCTATTACTCTACATGTGAAGACAAACATTTAAAAAGTATTGCAGGAGAAGCAACACAATCTAATTTATGGCTTTCAAAAGCTGTCATGGGGTAAGAGTGGACACAGGGAAGCCAGGTGGTAGAGCATGAAGGAGATAGTATCTCAGATAAATGTGATATTGAGGAAGTGAAGTGATGACATCTGGGTTTTCTGTTGGATGTGTAGATGATGGAGTGAGAGAAAAATCTAGACGAAATGAAAGGAGACATTTAGAATTAATCGTGCAGGATGCAACAAAAATGAGAATTGAAATACTCAGGGATTCTAAAATAGAGAAAAAAAGTAGTCACTTATACAAAAAAAAAAAAATTCAACCTCATCCCACTGCTTTAATGTCATTCTGCACAGAAATAATTCCTTCACTTCCAAGAGGAAAGAATCTACTTCCAATATAATTTAGTTGAATTCTATAGCTCTAAGTAACAGTACCTTGTGGAGAGTCTTATAGGTTGGTCACTGTTAAATATTCCTTTTTTTTTTTTTTCCTTTTCATTGAAACATAAACGGTGCTTTTTGTGGAGAAAAGAGTTAATTTAATCATAAGCAGACTTTTAACCCTCTGAATATTCTAAGGGTCACTAGCAGAGTTTCACCTTGTAGAGTCAGACATGTCATGAAAAATAGAAGAAGATTTAGGATTTCTTTGCATAGATGCTAATTGAGCCTTAGGAAGTGAATGAATATTGGTGATTAGGTAAGGACAATTAGTGAAGAAACAGCTTCGGGGTGGAAGCATGGAGTATAAACAAGGTGTTAAAGGTTTTGATTTCCCCAAGCTACTACTATCACTGCTATCTACTCAGAGCTGAGTCTGGCTCCAGGGAGAAATCTGGGTGGTAAACACTAATTGTCTGTCCATCAGCATGCAGATGTTAGGTAACACAATAGGACTTGAAGATTATTTCGGGCTACAGAGAGAGAATAAGGCCAAGATCTAAGAATGGGAACAGGACATTCAGAAAAGGATAAAGGAAAAGAAGCTAGGAAGGGCCTTAGAAACAGGACTAAAAAGAATAAAGTTAAGAAAGTGTTCCAAGGCCTACTGAGTGGTTGAGTCGTATAAGGACATTGAACTGACCGATAGATTTAGTGAAATAAAAGTGTAGGTGACATGGATGAGAGTCATCCATGAGGGAAAAAAAACCTGAGTATAGAACTGAAAAGAAAAGAGAAAGTGAAGAAGTACAGACTGAATGTAAGTGATACATTCCATAGTCATGTCTAAACATAGCAGAGAAAAATTGAAAATACCAGAAAGGGTGTAGGATTAAGAGATGTTTTTATGCCGTGCTTATATGCTCTATTGGTCAGGATAGGCTAGGTTATGCTAATATAACAAATTAACCCCTATGTTCCAGTGAATTAACACAATGAAAGCTTATTACTCATTGATAGACATGTGTCCAAGGAGGGTCAGCTGGAGGGTCTGTACCTTTTAGGTAATCAGAGGCCTAAGCTAACTGAGGCTCCCCTGCACCACTCCCCAGTATGCAGCCTCCTCAATTGCCACAACAGGAAAAGATAAAGACTAGGTTTTTACTCCCTCAGCCCGCAGTGGTGCATATTAAATTACTCAGAACTAATCACATAACTTGCTTAATTACAAAGGGCACAGGAAATGTAGGATAGCAAATGGAATCTTTAATGAACATCACTGCCTTTCCCACGTAAGCCATTGGGAATGCACCAGTGGAGGGAGTAAATTTCATGTTAGAGTCAAATCCCTGAGCAAGCCAGAGGGAATGGGAATCAGTGCTCTATATTTTCAGAGAGACAGTTTCCAGTAGCCCCATAGGAATAAGGATGTTTTATCCACTGTGTCAAGAAAGGAGGTGAGGCATGTGGGTTCTGATACATGGAGGTGGGAGAATTCATGATGGAAAGATGAAAGCATTCTCTTCTAAATATTTTCTTGGGAAAATAAAAACCAAGGTCATTAATTAAGAATGAAAAGGGGGAGTGTTTCCTGCAGATTTTAAGAGAAACAAACCCAAAGCCACTGCTGTTGAGATGGTTCTGACTCATACTGACCCTGTAGGTCAGAGTAGAACTGCCCATAGAGTTTTCAAGAAATGCCTGGCAAATCTGAACAGCCAACATTTTTGTTAGCAGATATAACACTTTAAAACTATGCCACCAGGGTTTGCACAGATTTTAAGAGAGAAAGAGTGTAAATGACGATCTCTAACAGTAGGAAGACAAGTTTGCTAGGAAACTGAGCTAAGGTGACAGAAGCAGTGTCCTGAACTGCTTACTCTGCAAGGACCATGCACCAGGCTGCTTGTAATCAAATCTAGGTTGTATGGTTTATGAATGTATGACTTTGGGTAGCTTACTTAACATTGAAATGTCTCAGTTTCCTTATCAGTAAATTTGGAGTAAGAGTAGTACTTATGTCATGGGATCGCTTGGAAAGTTAAAACAGCCTAGCAAGTTGAAGTATCAGCTTGTTACTGTTAGGACTGCCTGACAGTGGGGTAACTTCAACTTTATGGTCACACAATTGACATGATACCAGTTAGTGCTTGTCATGGGTTGAATTGTGTCCCCCCAAAAATATGTGCAGCTGTGTGGCTGGGACATGATTCCCAGTATCTTGTGACTGTTCTCCATTGTGTGGTTTCACTAAACTGTATGTTAAAGGATTCGGGTAGGGCTGTAAATTCCTGCATAAGATTACTCCCTGCCCCTGCTGTTCCCTGGAGTATGGCTTGCCCCACCCTTAATCCTTTCAGCCTGCAAGAGATAAAAGGAAAGAGAAACAAGGAGAATTGGGAACCTTGTTACCATCAAGAAAGCAGACCGGGAGAAGAGCGCGTCCTTGAGACCTGAGGTTCCTGAGCCAAGACGCTCCCTGGACAAAGACTGATGCAATAATTCTGGACTTTCCTCCAGAGCCAACAAGGGGGAAAGCCTTTCCCTGGAGTGGACACCCTGAATATGGACTCGCAACCTACTGGACTGTGTAAGAATAAACCTTCCTTTGTTAAAGCCATCCACTCTGTGGTATTTCTGTTAGAGCAGCCCTAGCTGACTAAAACAGTGCTGCTATGTGTTTTCTCTCTTGCCAAATTCAACTGCTCAGTTGCTAGGAAGCAGGTGCAGAATGGGCAGAGAACTAAACTCAATTAAGTTAAACTAAATCTGTGTGAGAGGTGGCATTTTGTCTAACATGTTAGAGCCAGGTAATCTTGCTCTCCAAAGTATGAAGTGGCTTATTATCACATTGCTTATTTCTTATCCCGAATCCTGTTTTCCTATTTTCTATGACTCATATCAAAATTCACAAGGTGAAGCTTTGAAAGAGCTCTTCAGAATATTCAGTAGGTTAGAATTCCCTTTTAGATTAAATGGAAACCCTGATAGCATACTGGTTAAGTGCTATGGCTGTTAACCAAAAGATCAATAGTTCGAATCCACCAGGCCCCTCTTGGGAACTCGATGGGACAGTTCTACTCTGTCCAATAGCATTTCTATGAATAGAAATTGACTTCATGGCAGTTTCTACAAGAAAACCGCCATTTATGATTCCATTTATGTTCTAAATGAAACACGTGACAGTCACCAACCTACAAGACCCTTTATGAAGAACAATGATATAGAGCCAGAAGAATTCAACTAAATTATATTCAAAGCAGATTCTTTCCTCTTGGAAATGAAAGAAATTATTCCTGTGAGAAATAAAATTATACTATTGGGAAAAGGTCATCACGGATTGAATCATGTTCCCCCAAAAAGCAGTGTAGAAATTTGACAAGACCCTGATTTCTGGCATTGCGTATGCTGTAAACCTTGCTTCTGTGATGTTAAGATAGAAGGACGGGCAGCAGTTGAGTTGGTGGGGCGAGACTTAGTGTGCAGGGTTGTACTGTGGCCTGAGCAGCCTCTCAGTACATAAAAGAAAGGGAGGCAAGCAGAGAGTGGGGGATCTCAAACCATTAAGAAAGAAGTGCCACGAGCTGAGTGCATCTTTTTGGAAAGGACTCCAGGGTCCCTCTACCTCTGAAGCTCTGAGTTTAGGTGAAGACTGATGACAAGGATCTCCTCCAGAGCCAACAGATTGCTGTTACCCTGAACTTGGAATTTTAGCTCGCTGGACTGTAATTAAAAAATAAAATAAAATAAAAATCTCTTTTTAAAGCCATTCACTTGTGGTATCTCTGTTGTGCAAGCAATAGATGACTAAGACAGATGATGACGTCATTTTTCACATAGATGAATACTTTTTTTTCTGTAAGAGTCCTTAAGTATTTGAACCTTGATCTTTAGTGGAAAACAGAATGTGAAGTGTCTGTACTTCAGCCAGATCTGCTTACACACAGATTTCTGAGCGGCTGATGATCTGAAGCAAATGTCACCAGGAAAAGACGAATCATTCTAATGAGACTGAGTGAGCAGGCCATACTGTGTACAACATAATGAAACATTGACCAGTCCTAGGCCAGTAACACTGTCATTGCTGTGTTGCATCCCATTGTTGCAGTCACTGTGACCATCAATCTCATTGAGGGTCTTCTTCTGTTTGGCTGACCTTTTGCTTTACCAAGAATGATGTCCTTCCCCAAAGACTGGTCCCCCTGATGACATGTCCAAAGTATGTGAGATGAAGTTTTGCCATTCTCACTTCCAAGGAACGTTCTGGCTGTACTTCTTCCAAGACAGATTCATATATTATCATATCATTAGGGAACAGAAGAAGAAATATATATACATACATTTAAAAGAAAATACTTTAGAGGATTCTGAGAAAATTGGCTTTATTGCCTTTCATTTCATTTATGGTTTAAAACTAGATGTTTTTTATCATTAAGATGAGAAACGTAACCTTTGTCATGAAGAAGAATCATCTATATAATTAATTTTGTTTGGCAAGTGGGAAAGCAAAATGGCTATATGGTTTTAAATGAAAATGGATGGTATGTTTGGGTAGTCTTCCTCAAAAGATAGTTCACGTAGTATGCAGAACATAATATAGTGGTCTCAGAAAGCCATCAAAGATCTAGGTTCTTTGGAAGCTCATATGCCAGACGAATTTGTACTTATAATAATTTTAACATTTTGGAATGCACTATCGAGGTGGTCTGTGTCATAAATAAAATTTCTTTGGATGCAGAAGGGGCTGTGACACATTTTAAGAGACAAGAATCATCCTCATAAACAAGGAAAATGAAAACATTGTAAGAGACTCTTGTAATTGTCAATTTTAAGGGTCCTGCCTTATATATTTTTCTCATGCTTATAATTTAATTATTAGAGTGTAATTTACACACATTGAAATGCACAGATCTTAAGTATATAGTTCTATCAGTTTTGCAAATGCATATACTTCTTTGACATCCATATGAGGATATAGAATATTTCCACTACCCCAAAATTCCCTGAGGGTTCTTCCCCAGCAACTTATTTCCAGTTTAGGAACTTTTATGAATAAAAGTGTTGTGAATATTGCTATACATTCTGGTGGACATACACATTTGTCCCTGTTGGGTATATGCCCAGGAGTGCAATTGCTAAATCGTAGAATATATGTCTGTTGAGGTATAGTAGGTACTTGCAAACGTTTTCTTTCCCACAAAGTAGACGAATTTACAGGTCTCCCATATATAAAAGAGTTTTAGTTGCCCTATATCCTTGCCACTACTTAGTATTGTTCGTCTTTTAAATTTTAAGCATTTTGTTGCATATGTAATGGTAAATCATTGTGGTTTCAATTTGTATTTTTTTCTAGTAACTAATGATTTCAACAATTTTCCATAGGTTTATCAAGCATTTTTTATATCATCTCTTAGAAAGAGGAAACCCTGGTGATGTAGTAGTTAAGTGCTATAGCTGTTAACCAAAAGGTTGGCAGTTCAGATGTACCAGCCACTCCTCAGAAATTTCATGGGGCAGCTCTACTCGGTCCTACAGGGTCCCTACGAGTCAGGATTGACTCAGTGGCAATGGGTTTCTTATGAAGAGTCTACTTATCACAGTGCACTTTAAATGCCTATTCTCTTATATATAATTACATCCTAACAACTAGTCTGTGAGTGCTCTAAAGGTAGCGATGCTTTAATGAATCTTTCTATTTTGAATGCTAAACACACCACTGAAGCATACTGCAGATTCTAAAATACATTGGCTTGAATGAAATAAGGGTAATTGTTGACTAGCTCCTCCTGTGTACCAGGTGTTTTTCTTACATCACCTCAATTAATCTTCATGCCAATCCCAGTTATAGATAAGAAAGGTGAATCTTAACCTCAAGTGCTTGCCATGGACACAGAGCCAAAGAGGGATTTGAACTGTTTTACCCAAAATCAAGACTTTCTGATTACAGAACTATTTTTCTTATGTCTTCCAACTCACCACAATAACTACAGATTAAAAAGAGTTCTTCCATTGTATTTTCTCATCATCTGTTTGCTGCACATGATGGTGAAAAATGCTGTACCTTACTTCCTTTCTTTTCTCTGAGCATGTAACTAAACGTATATTTCACAGACCCCTTAAACATAAGTGAGGTCACGAGACTGACCAAACTATGGTAATGGAATGTAATTTGAAGTTTTTACGTCACTTCTAGGTCTTGCCCTCCAAATGTCACATGTACTACCTTCCACTCAGTTTCTGTGGCACACTCAGAGTCCACATGTTGAAGATGGAGGCATCGTAATATTTAAGAAGCATAGCTTCTTGACTGAATAGAACAGTATCTCCTGCCTCCTCCATCCCTAATCACATTGGTCTGTCATGAATGAGATCCTAAGGTTTGTTGTAACAATGTAATCTACTACTGTCTCTCAGTATTGTTGATGCAGATATGGACAGCTATTAAACCTAGAGAACTTTAGTATAGTAAAGAAAGAATTGTAACATTATATGACAAAAAGTATAATAAAATTATAAGCCAAGTTCTATGGCAAATAATGAAGGCAGAACAATTCTGCCTTGTATATTTAGGAAGTATGTCACTGAGGAGATATTACTTTACCTGGATGGCAGATACAATGAAAGTGATATGTGACTCAGCTTGTAGAAACAAGATGAGGAAATGTATGCCAAACTACAGAGCATGACGTGATCCTGGACAATTGTGAAGTTCTATGCGTCTAGAGTGAATGCAGCATTAGGAAGAATGGCTAAGAGTCTTAGGAGTTTTAATGAGCTTTGAGCAGCTGCCTCTTATGAATCGTAGGAGGGAAAAGCTAGAAGCAAGGAGGTTATTTCAGAGAATTGCAATAGTTGAGATTAAAAATAATGAGGAGGAGAACAAAGACCTTGTCACTAGGAATAAAGAAGGGCAGATACTTAAGTTAATACTCTTATGGAGGCAAAAAGAATGATATTTAAGCTATTTCTTTAGTTGAGTGACATTGAAATATCAGCAAGCACTACATAAATCAAGTCTAAATGAATCTTTGGTATTTGAAGTTTTATTCACAATCCACATTTCTTTTTTAAATGTCATTTTTCCTTTCTACATCTTTCCAGAACTTCTAGAATTCTTATGCTACTTAACATCCATAACATTATGTCAACAAAATCATGAAGTTATAACTCTATAATTGTAAATCCCATACATACCCTTCTGCTTGTTAGTTCCTGTGTTTTCTGTTTTAAAGGGAAGACTAGCAGCTGAACAATTATTGAGTGCCTATGATGTTTTAGCATGGCAATAAGCACTGATGATAGAAGTATAAAACTCTGTCTCGGCCTTTAAAGGATTGCTAGTCTAGTAAGGAAATGCTGGTGGCACAGAGGTTAAGTGCTGCAGCTGCTAATTAAAAGACTGGCAATTCAAAGCTACCAGGTACTTCTTGGAAACTCTGTGGGGCAGCTCAGGTTTGTTCTAAATGGTGGCTATGAGTTGGAATCAACTTGGCAGTGGCTTTATTTGTTTTAGTCTGGTATGGCAGGGAGAAAGTAGATTTAGAAGGATAAGATAACAATAGCAATGATACAATACAGTTTAAAAACTACCAAAATGAGGTATTACAAGAGTTCAAAGTGCTGAGATGATTGAAATTAGTGATGTAAGTGATTATGTACAGTATGTGAAAACCATAGTATTGTGTTTCAATATGACGATGATGGTGATGGAGGACAAGGTCACTTTAATATTTATGTCATATTAATTATAACCTACCACTAGTGTTTTTTCTTTCTTTCTCCTTCCCCCGAGCCATGCCCATGTTATGGGTAGAAGGTCAAGCAGGTTATTCTGTCATAAGCATGTCTGGCCTCCTGCATTAATGAGTCAAACCATGGATTTTGTAATAACAGTAAAATCTGTTAGCCAAAATTGATTTATGTTTGTTTTGCTTTTTCAGAGGATTAAAAGTAATTTTATAAAACCTATCTGAATTTATACAATAAAGTGAACACTTTGGGAAAAATATCACCTAGGATTAAGGCAGGAGTTTGCCAGCATCAGGGTAGGAGACACCCAACAGCTCAGCAAAAAGAATGAAAGAGCAGTTTCTCCTCTGCCCCGAAAATACACTTACAAACCGAATCACAAGTGTAGGGGGCAGAGTACGTGATGAGAGGAGGTGGAAGAAAGGGGGAAAAAAAGTGATAAGCAGGTTTGTAGCTCTGTTTTTAGAGGATTAAATAAGGTTGATACCAGAAACATCATGAGGTAAATTCCCCAAAGGAGTAAAAGTTTGGCAGAAAATCAGAAACAGGTATTTAGAAATGAGCATAATTTCTTTAACAATCACAACAAAACCCTAAATTCTTTAGCTGGGAAATGAATTTGGAAAGAATATAATAGATGCATTCATTCATTAAATCATTCTCCAAACACACACTGAATGCCTTTTATAGACCAGCCTGTGCTAGGTCTTGGTATAAAAAAGCTCAGATAGTATAGTCTCCTTCAAGGAGTTTTCATTCCTGTAGACTGATTCACAGGGAAAGAGAAACAGACAGTAAACCTATGCTGAAAGCATTGTGAAAAGATGCAGGGGCTGCTAAGGATGTGTGGAGAAAGTCCTTGTCTGCCTAAGGCAATCCAGAGAAATTTCCCCAGGGAGAAACAGTCTTGAACTGGGGTTTACAGAATGAGCAGACATTCGCCAAGAGAAAATTATGGGGATAGGCATTTAAAACAAAAGAAAGAAAGAGACACAGATCAAGCATCAATAATAACTGATGCAGGTTAAGATTCACTGATGGATGCTAAAACTATGGCAAACACTTAACCTCTTTTTATTGGTTTCCTCAGTGATAAAATGAGATAATGATAGAATCTATTTACAGTGTTACTGTAACTACTAGCCAAAAACTGCACTGCTCCTAGGTAACCCTGTTGAGCAGTTCATTCCATCCTCCAGGCTCACTATAAGTCAGAATCAACTCAGGCACATCATGTTTGGTTTGGGTTTCTGAGCATTACACGAATTCACAGGAAGTGCTTAGAAAAATACTTTATCGGCATTTGTTATTATTCCTTTATCATATCTATCAATTTGGACAGAAGTGGGGCAATGGAGGAGACAGATACTTACTATTAGGTCCTCCACAAAACCCAGTCACCAGTACTGGGTGGCATATACACTGATGTCATGATACTGGCTGGCTTCAGTTGAATGGTGAGATAGACAAGAACCAATGATTATAATATAGTGTCTGAGGCGTTATGATCAAGATGTATGCTATGGGACTTGGAGATGAGCACAGCTGATGATCAAAAGGTTATTACCCCATGGCAAATTGTGAATTGGCCCAACCCCAGAGCTAAGCCTTCATTCCAATTATCCTTCTCCAGTTTTGTGCCACACAAGGATCTGTACATTAGCACCACTTTCCCACGGCCCTCTTGGAGCTGTATGTTTGAGCATTAACTTCAGATTCAAGAGCAGTTGGCAGAACAAGCACCCAGGGCCCCCATTTATACAACCTGCCAAGCTATCATCTGAGGACTTAAACATCACTGAATATATAACAAGGCGGAGATGGTTGTGCTTATCAGAAAGGAAAGGATGTTGTGTACCAGATGAGGTTTGTAGGGCCAAGCAATGAAAGCAGGCTCAGGGTGATTAAGCAGAAAAGGAGTTTATTCAAAAGATACTTAGCAGATCACAGAATCATTGAAAGCAAGCTAAAGACTGAGTATTAAGGGACAAGAAATGAAAACAGCGTGGTGAGAAAGCTGCAGCTGCTGTCACTGCACGCTAGATGACAAGTTTGCACCACGGCCACTTGTGCAGGAGTGACTCACCTCGCAGGCTGTGTACAGGTGAATCAGGGCAGTTTTCAGAGAAAACAAAGCATTTCCAAAAGCTGTGACAATTGATGTTTGTACTAGTTCCACATGTATAATACAAAGGCAGCATCAGAAAACACACTGACTTTCTCTAAAGCAACTTCTCTGTATAAGAGTCTGAGCATGAAGACTGTTGTGCCTGAAATCCTGTAAAAGCATCTACCAGTGAACATAATACTGGAAGAACTTAGGTAGGAAAGGGAAGCCTCTGTGTGCCTCAAGACAGGTGTGCTGGGCCACACACAGTGCTTACCTTACTTGAAAGCTTTTTGTGACAGTTCTATTCGATAGTATGTGAATCCTTTTGCAGTGTGGTGTGGAAACCATGCTATGGGGACAGCTTTTCCTCCTGGTTTCCTACAGGAGCCCTGGTAGCACAATGGTTAAGAGCTCAGCAGCTAACCGAAAGGTCTGTGATTCAAGTCCACCAGCTGCTCCTTGGAAACACTGCAGAGCAGTTCTACTCTGTCCTGCAGGGTTGCTGTAAGTCAGAATCAGCTTGAGGGCAAAAGATTTTGTTTTGTTTTCAGTTCCTACATACTAATAGCCAATATTGTGGATTTACCCTAAAATGTCTATCTATACTTATGAACCTTGTCAGTGCTTCGCTGTTGGCTTTCTAAAATAATCTGATCAACAAAACTTCTCCATATCTAAACAGTGTTGCCTTCACTGATGCTCCTTTTTCCTCAGGAAAGCAACTTAAGAAATCCTGCAGCTACCACAAATCTTAAGGCTAGGAATTTCTGCCAGAATCTTGAAAACAAAACAAAACCTGAGTTCTGTGCAGTGCTTGCTTTCTCACACTGCCCACACCCTGTCACAGATTTGCAGAAGTACATCCAGTTAATGGATTCTAAGCCACATGCCTGAATTCCAGCTGTAAGAAAGCTGGCAAATCAGCTATCTGGTTTCTTCCTTGGGGTTGTGTTGGAAGGGTTTTAGCATCCAGGAAACATGACATATATCTAGTATCCAAGAAAAGCCTTGGAAGAGGGCTGAGATCTTTTACAGACGTGGTCAGTAAATACCTTGTAAGATTGTTTTCTTTCTGTTGCAAAGTTATAAATCTATCTATCAACCTATAGAGGGAGATATATACAAGGTGAAGCAATTGCATGATGGGTCATCTTAATTCAACATTCTTCTGCAGAGTGGTCTTCCTGTCCTCCAAATTTGGAACATACACCGCCACCAGTAAGCATTACATTGACTCCAGCTCATGATGACCGCATGCATGCCAGAGTAAAACTCTGCTCCACTGAGTTTCCAGTGGAAGACTTTTTAGAAGTAGATAACCAGGTCTTTCTCATGAGGTACCTTTGGGTGAACTCAAATGAGCAACTAAGCTTGTTATCTGTTTGTGCCACTCAAAGACTCTTGAATATATGCACACAATTGTTTTGAAGGTCTATTGAGTTACCAGCTTACCTGAGTTACCTATGTGTTTTGCTAATTAGTGGTATGCCTTGATAAAGACATCCCTTCTTGAGTACAGCACCAAGAATTCTCTTGTTCAAATATAAATGTGTATCAGGTACAGTCTGAGAATCAAACACTTTTGAAATCTAAACTAAATCTTCTACTAGATTCTTTTTCTCATCAGACCCCAAACCAACAATGGACTCAGATATTCTTCAACCGTCTCATTATTTTTTGTCCCTACAAGTATCATGAATTCAGATCATAATGCCTGAAATGCCTTCATTTTGGCTCTGCAGTCATAGATAAGCCACTTTGGTCAATTTTTTTTTTTCCTAAAATGGGAAGCATCAATAGTATCAAGTAACCACTCAGTCAATATTAGCTATTGTTACCTTTGTTTTTCCTTTATGTCTCTCACTCTTCAAATTCTACCCATCCTCCCAGTCAAAATGAAATTCAACCTCTCCTAGAGAGATCTATACCCTTATCTCACTGCTGACATCATTGTGCTTTGTTCTTCTATCACAATTCTCATGACACCTTCTCAGACTGGCTTGCATTAGAGTCATAGATTAGCTGTTTCTAACTCGACTGCACTTGGCTGGGATCAGCTGTTTCCACGGTCATCGCTTCCATGTTGACATTGGTAGAGGCCAGAGTCTGCTTCATCTTTGGGGTCCCACACATGTAGGTCAGTTGATTACATAGTTGCATTCACTAAATATTTGCTTAATCAAATGAAGTGTTAACTTTTATCTCATACACCTAAACCCACTGCCATTGAGTCAGTTCTGACTCATAGTGACTCTATAGGTCAGAGTAGAAGTGTTACATTCAGTTTCCAAGGAGCACCTGGTGGATATGAACTGCTGGCCTTTTGGTTAGCAGATGTAACACTTAACTAGTACACCACACAGGTTTTCCTCTCATACACCTAATCTTTGTTAATTAAGCATACAGAATAACAGACTTTAATAGATACTGAGTTATACTTTCATATAACTTACTTCTACAGGGGTTTCTATCACCATGAACTTCTTGGGTGTAGAAGTTCCCTTAAAACAATACATGAAACTATCCTTGATGAAGTCCGGGGAGGAGGAGGAATGTGAATGGTTGACAAGCTTGGCTGCTAACTGAAAGGTTGGAGGTTTGAATTCACCCAGAGTCACCCCTGAAGAAAGGCTTGATGGTCTATTTCCAAAATGAGCCACTGAAAATACTGTGGCGCACAGTTCTACTCTGACATAGATAAGTCTGCCATGGATTTGAAATCAACTCAATAGCAGTTGAACACCAGACATGGATTGAAATGTGTGTGGCAACTGGGCTGGGCCATGATTCCCACTACTGTGTGGTTGTTCTCCATTTTATGACTGTAATTTTATGTTAAAGAGGACTAGGGTGGGATTGTAACACTTTTACCCAGGTCACATTCCTAACCCAGTCTAAGGGAGATTCCCTGGTGTGTGGCCTGCATTACCTTTTATTTCTCATTAGATAAAAAGACAGACAAACAACCAGAGAGCTAGGGACCTCGTACGACCAAGAAAGCACCACCGGGAGCAGAGTGTGTTCTTTGATCCTGAGATTCCTGTGGCTGAGAAATTCCTCAACCAGGGGAGTATTGACACGTAAGCCCTTCCTCCAGAGCCAAGAGAAAGAGAAAATATTCCCCTTAAACTGACGCCCTGAATTTAAACTGAGGCAATCAGTTTCCCTGTGGTTAAAGCCATCCAGTTGTCTTACTTCGGTTATAGCAGCACTAAATGTCTAAGACAGTACTTCCCACCTTTTTAATCTTTTTATTGTGATCAAATGAAATTTTACAATCGAAGTCAATTTACAATCCATACGAAACCCCAAGTGACCGCCTCTCTGCAACTCCATCGCTCTCTCCACCCCGTGACAGTCCATTCTTCTTTTTCACTCCGCACTTCCAGTATTCACTCAACAAACACCTGACCCAACCTCTCTACCCTCTCTTCTCCCACCTAAAAAAAACCCAGTAGGATAGCTTCATATATATTCTAGACCATAAAGTACATATACCACATGCATCACTCTGTGTCCCCAAGTCCAGGCATTTTTTTCTCTGTCTGAAGTGCTGGCCCCAGCATTGGCTTCCACCCTGGGCTAGCATCAGGTCTAAGGGTCGTGTTCTCAGGGGACCCTCCACGTTGTCAGACCTTCAATTCTGGTCTTTTAACAGAGTTCTTGGTTTGCATACCTTTCCTTCTTGTGCTATATCAGGGACTCTACACTGTGTCCCCTGTCAAGGCTGTCTTTGGTGGTGGCTGCACACCATCTGGTTCTCCTGGACACATGCTGATGTAGCCCCCCAGCAATACAGGTCCTTCTGTCCACTGGGCTCATTTTTCTTCATGTCTTTGATGTTCTCCATTGTCATCTGTTCCAGATGGATTGGCACCAGTTGATGTTCCTCAGATGGCAGCTTGCTGGATTTATTTATTTATTTTTATTTGTTGTTATTAAGTGAAAGTGTACAATCCAAAATAAATACACATGTCCAAGCTTGCTGGATTTTAAGACGCCACTAATGTGGGGTGCAGAAGACTCTCTTAGAAAAGGACTAGTTACCCCAATTGACCTGCATGTCCCCTGAAAGCATGGTCCCCAGATTCCAGTCCCTGCTACTCTGTATTTGAATTGTTGAATCAAGCTTAGAAAGCCTTTTAGCTGATAGTACAGTCCAGTTATGCTGACGTGCCTTCTACAGCATGCTGCCACTCCTTTCACCTAACCCAATTCTTATGAACTATCTGATCTATAAATAACCATCACCCTCCTTCCTTCCTCACTCTTGTAGCTATCAAAGAGTATTTTTTTCTGTATGTAAGTCCTTACAAGGGATGCCAGATCCTTATAATAATGGTCTCATACAGTATTTATCCCTTTGCAACCGACAGATTTCACTAAGGATGATGTCTTCCAGTTGATTCCAAGTTATAAAATGTTTCATAAAATCATCATTGTTCTTTATAATTGCATAGTTTTGTTCCCTGTATATATGCACTGTAGTTTGTTTATCCATTCTTCTGTTGGTGGGTAACTAGGTTGATTCCATCTCTTTGCTATGGTGGACAGTGCTACAATAAACATTCATGTGCATGTACCTGTTCGTGTGACAGCCCTTATTTCTGTAAGATATATTCCAAGCAGTGGGATTGTTGCATCCCATGGTATTTCTATTTCTAGCTTTTTAAGAAAGCACCAAATTGCTTTTCAAAGGGATTGTATCATATTACATTCCCACGAGCATAGTAGAAGAGTTCCAATCTCTCTACCGCCTCTCCAACATTTGCTGTTTTGTGGTTTGGGGATTACCACTAACCTTGTTGGGGTGAGATGGTATCTCATTGTAGTTTTGATATGGATTTGTCTAACGGCTGATGCTGATTAACATTTCGACATGTGTCTTTTGGCTGCTTGGATGTCTTCTTTGGAGAAGTGTCTGTCATATCCATAGTCAATTTTTTAATTGTGTTATTTGTCTTTTTCTTGTTGATATTTTGCAGTACGTTTTAGGTTATGGAAATTAGACTGCGATCAGATATGTGACCACCAAATATTTTTTCCCAGTCTGTAGGCAATCTGTTTACTCTCTTAATAAATTCTTTGGATGAGCACAAGTGTCTACGTTTTAGTAGTTCTCATGTATTTATTTCCTCTTTTTCTGTTTTTACATTGCTAGTAAGATTTCATAGCCTTTTAAAGCCATGTATTAGAACTTCCAGTGTTGTCCCTGTTTTTTCTTCCATACTTTTTATCATTTTAGATTTGATATTCAGGTCTTTGACCCATTTTGAGTTAGTTTTTGTGTAAGATGTGAAGTATGGGTCTTTTTTTTCATTTTTTTGCAGATAGTTATCCAAGTTTGCCAGCACCATTTGTTAAAGAGACTGTTTTTCCCCCAGTTCAAGGCACTTGGGCATTTGCCAAATGTCAGCCATTTGTAGGTGGGTGATGTGATTTCTGGATTCTTTTTTCTGTTCCATTTGTCTATATGCCTGTGGTTTTTGTACCAGTATCAGGCTGTCTTGACTACTGTGCCAGTGTAGTAGGTTCTGAGGTCTGGTAGTGTGAAGCCTCCCGCTGTGACCCTCTTCTTTTTATATGAGATTTCTTCCATTTCCAAAGTTTGTGATTTGTTTCTCCATCTCATTAAAAAATTACATTGGAATTTGTATTGGGGTTACATTGTATGTATAGATCGCTTTGGGTAGAACAGACATTTTCACAGTGTTAAGCCTACCTATCCACGACCAAGGTAGCTTTCCCCACTTACATAAGTCTCTTATAGTTTCTTGCAGTAGGATCTTGAAATGTTCTCTTTATAGGTCTCTTACCTCACTGGTTACATTTATCTCTAGGTATTTGATCTTTTGGGGGGCTCTTGTAAATGGTATTGATTTGGTGATTTCCTCTGTGATGATTTCATTGTTGGTACAAAGGAATCCTACTGATTTTATGTTTATTTTGCTGAACTCTTCTATTAGTTCCGGTAATGTATTTATGGATTCTCTAGGGTTTTCTGTATATAAGAATATATCATCTGCAGATGTGGATACTTTACTTCTTGTTTAACAGTGCGGATGCCCTTTATTTCTTTATCTTGCCTGACTCCTCTGGCTAGAACCACCAGAACAACGTTGAACCTAAGTGGTTACAATAGGCATCTTGTCTGGTTCCTGTTTGCAGGGGGAATTCTTTCAGTAAGACAGTATTCTTGAAAGTCAGTTGAGAGAAAGTCTGTGAGCAAGAAGAGAAGTACAATGACCATGTTGCAGAGATTAGAAGGAAACTTTCCTGATCTTCAGAGAGGAATGACAATAAACTAGGTGGTCTTACTCTGGGCAACAAGTAGGTTGCACCTTGGTTGACTTAGTGACAGAAAGTAGAGTCCTCTTCAACCTCTTCTTCCCTTGAATGATCATTGATAGAAAATGGTATAACAAGGACCAGGAATCTTGGCTACTGTCAACAAAATTTAGTGATGCTGTTTGATAGTGAAAAGCCATCAGTTACAAAAACTCCAGCAGACTGATTAGAAAGCCAGCCTCTCTTTCTTTGGGTGGAAGAGTCAAGGAAAGCAGATGGGCAGCACTTTTCTAAGCTTCCTCTAGGAGCTTGACCTAGTTTTATTTTAATTTGGGGAAATAAAATGGGTCATCAAGCTTATATCCTGAAATACAATTTTCAGATTATAATTTTGATTTCACTGTTATTGGAAGTTAACCATATGTGCCAACACAAATGGAAAGGACATAGGAATGAGCATGAAGCTGTGACGGGAAAACTTCTGACAATATAAAATATAAACGTTAAAAAAAATCACTGTTCCCATGAGTTGATTCCAACTTGTAGCAGTTCTGTAGGGCAGAACAGAGTTGCCACATAGAGTTTCCAAGGCGCAGCTGGTGAATTTGAACTGCAAACCTTTTGATTAGCAGCCAAGTTCTTAACAACTGTACCATCAGGGCTTCAAAACTATAAGCAGAGTTTATTTTAAATGTTCACAGATAGCATCAGCCCTCCTTTAGAATAAGTTCTACATGCTATTCCTCCTTTCACTCTCTTGCACAATCTATTTGAGTGGAGGGTCAGAGAATATCTGACCTAGAAGGAACTTGGAAAATGTCCAGTCCTTTCATATGGCAGAGAAATAGCCCGAAGCCCACTGAGGGAGTGATTTCTTACAAAGCTTACACAGGGAGTAAATAGAAGAAGTAGGACTTGAATCAGATAGATCTTGTTTTCCCAGCACACAGCCCTGCTCAAAAACTACCTACAGAACAGAACATAATAAGAAAACATAGAATATACCCAAGACATAGCATCCTTTGCTTTCCTCCTGAGCTTCAAGTATACTTTCTTTCTACTAGATCTCTACTTTCCCAAAATTATTATGTTATGATTTTTAACAATCATATTGGGAAACAGAATTCCAGTGTTGATTATTATACATAAGTGTGGCTATTTGTAAATATTTTACTATATCTGTATCTATAAACAAACTCAGGTATTTGGACTAATCTTTTCTTTGTTACAGTCCTCCCTAACCCCAGTCTAAAAATATATGCTGATAAAAAACGTGCTCTGACTTTTATATAGGTTTCCAACACCTTTCATTTTCTCGCTTTAACTGCGGACATCTGTGGGTCCAGCTTTGGCTTTGTTCCTAATTGCTATATTATTAACTTGCTTTTTTTCTGTTCTTGGCCATTTAGCCTATGTGGACTTGTTTCCTCCATCCCGGTGATCATGATTTGGGCAGTGGGATAGCTGAAACAACCTTATTCAGACTCAATAGACAACCTTGTTCAATGTCAATTATCTCATTTGACAAAACTAGCCCCAGACACCTCTGGAGGCATTCCTTCTGAGTCCTAGTCCATTATTTAATGAAGTTTTCAAATTAACAACTACAAGTCCATATGGCTTAGGCATGAGAGTCCTGTGAGCTCCTATTCATCCAATTTTGGTGGCATAGCCTAAGTCTGAGCTGCCTTCTATAAAATTATATCTATTTTTCAGGTTACGTTTGGAAGCTTGGTTTGAGGGAAATTTACTGAATAACCCAAGGTCTACATATTTCATTAGGTGATACTGGTTGATAACTCGGTTTTATTTACCTAAATTAGAAACCATATGTGACTCCTTGTTACCAATAGGTCTGCAAAGTCCTAATTAATTCTTTTAATGGTTTTCACTTCTAACCACTTATGAGTACTGATCACCACCCATCTGCCAGTGTATCATACTGTGGTGGCTTGCATGTTGAAATGATGCTGGAAGCTATGCTGTCAGTGTTTGCAACCCAGCAGGGTCACCCGTGGTTTCAGTGGAGCTTCCAGACTCAAACAGCTTCAGAAAGAAAGCTTGGATATATACTTCCAAATACTAGCCAATGTAAACTTTATGCATCGGAAAAGAACACTATCCATCTTGCTTACTTTGGACACATCTTTAGGAGGGGATGAATTACTAGAGCAGGCCATCATGTTCGACAAAATAGAAGGCCAGCTAGGGTGAGGAAGGCCGTTGATGGGAAGGATTGGCATAACAGCCTCACTGATGGATTCTAACATGCTAGAAATGGTAAGGATGACACAGGACATTTTGTCCTCTTGTATGTAAGGTCACCGTGAGTTGGAGTTGACTTGCTGGCAGCTATCTATCTATCTGTCCGTCTATCTATCTAATCTACCTATTGATCAGTTAGAACCGTGGAGAACAGGGCCTCAGAAGGGACCCTACACTTGGGATCATCCTCAGCCGTTGCTGCCTCCAAACATAACACTTAATCTTTGAACTGTTTTTTTTTTTTTTTAAGCGAAGTCTGATGGACAATAGAATGTGCACTTTTGCGTAAAGGATGCATAGAAGAAAGGAAAAAACTTTATGTTTTAGTAACTTTTTCTTGCATTATGACTGAGTGAAAATGTATGTTCCCGTATAAATTTACACGCCCACCTATGTGCAGCTTCCACTGCTCTCCCTGCCCGGTGACTGCACACTATTCCTCTCTGCTCCATACATGTCTCATTCTCCCAACAGTCTCCTTTCCCCTCCTCTCCACCCACTCTCCTTCCTCCAGCCAGAGGTCAGCAGGGTGATATCCTACAGATGTATAGAACCATAAAGTGCATCCAATATATGGTCACTCTGCATCGCCAAGTCCAATCCACTCATGTCCGAAAAGTGGAACTTTGTTATGATTTACTAACTTTAATGAAACTTTTTCCCCTGTTTTTTGAACAAGAAGTATCACATAGTGAGAGTGTAACGTGTATCACAGAAACCTCACTTCAGCTTGGCCATTTATACTGACATCTGGTCCTATCACTTTTGCACTTGGCTTATGTTCAACTCAAAGCATTGCTTCACTGACTAAGGTTTATTTTGTCTCACTTTTAATAATAATTATTTAAATTACTTATTAAGAACTCACTCTGTGTCACACATTGCATGAAACAACCCATACTATTCATGTAATTACATGAAACTTCTCTCTGTTAAGTATTTTTACTACTCCCATTTTCTAGGTGAGGAAATTGAATCTTTGGATTAAATAGCTTGTCCAAAGTCACATACAAAGTGTTGGAGACAGAATTTAAATCCTGGTCAGCTAATACCAGAGCTAATAACCTAGAATTATGAGTAGAAATGAGAAATATATATTTAAAAAAGTTCATCTCAAGAATATGATCCAAATATTACATTTTATAAATGAAGTCCATGAGTTAATCAGTAGTATTCTAACTTCTTATTGATTTGACTTTTCAAAGATATCCATATTATATTTAAGCTCATAGTTTACAAAATCTCATCTTAACAAGGTGTCAGTAGGTGGTTAACAGACAGTGTCTATCTGGCTTCTCTCATTTTATTTTACTAAAAATGAGGACTATTTGAGTAAACTGTTGGCCTGCTTAAGGTTCATAGGCTACTATTACACCTTTATTCACTTAAACATTTCAGCTTCCGGAGGTTGCCTCTCTTTATGAAAAAAATGTGTTGTTGTTGTTGTTAGGTGCTGTTGATACGGTTCTGACTCATAGCTACCCTGTGAATAACAGAATGAAACTTTGTCCACTATAGTTTTTATGCTCAAGCTCGTTGTTACAGACACTGTGTGACTCCATCTCATCAAGGGTCTTCCTCTTTTTCACTGACCCTCCACTCTACCAAGCATGATGTCCTTCTCCAGGGACTGATCCTTCCTGACAACCTGTCCAAAGTGTGTGAAATGCAGTCTTGCCTTCTTTGCTTCCAAGGAGCACTCTGGTTGTACTTCTTCCAGAACAGATCTGTTTGTGCTCTTGACGGTCTATGGTACATTCAACATTCTTCTCCAACACCACAATTCAAAGACATAAATTCTTCTGTATTCTTTGTTCATTGTCCAGTTTTCGTATGCATATGATGCGACTGAGGATATGATGGCTTGGGGTAGGCACACTTTAGTCTTCAGCGTGACATCTTTACTTTTCAAAACTTTAAAGCGATCCTTTGCAGCAGATTTTCCCAATGCTACGCATCTTTTGATTTCTTGACTACAGTAGTCAAGGAAAAACGTGAAGTAAGTTCAAAATCTGGAGAACTTAATTCCAGAACTGGATTTCAAAAACGCACACATAGTCTTCATGTTTTCACTACAGGACCTACTAAAAGACTTTGCTGCAAGGCAATCTGTCCTCTGACTGCCACTGATTGTTCTATGTGGTATTTTAGTTCATAGTCAGTCTGTGAGTTCTTGTATTTATTTTTTTTACTTTTTTTCTTATCTTTACCCACTGCTATTAAGTCCAAATCAAAACATTACATAATTTATAGAATACCAGTCAAATGAAACCATGAGAAGGTGGCAACTGAGATAATGTTTAGATCTTATGAAACCAAACCCCAAACTCAAATCAAGTTCACAGTGACCCTATAGGTAGAGTAGAACTGCCCCCATAGGGTTTCTAAAGCTGAAATCTTCAAGGACACAGACTGCCACAACTTATCTCAGTGAAACAGCTGATGGGTTCAAACTACCAGTCTTTCAACTAACAGTGAGTTCTTAATCACAGCAACACCAAGGCTCCTTAGAGTTTATGCAAAGTGTTTAATATGCTGCCTAGGATCTATCATATTGCTGTCACTCTGCTGTCCAGGGCAGAGTAGAGATTCTTCACTTCTTGCAGTTACTGGACTGTGCAACCCTACGTAGAATACGTAGTCTGCTTTTGATAACGATTCAAAAAATTTGGTCTTTTTTCCCTTATGAATTTTGTTTTGAGAAATGCAAAACACAATTATTTTCAGAACAATGATTTTTCTTATAGGCCTCTGTTCTGTCTCTCATCAGCTTTCCTAGAACATACACCCAGGCTTAGCGTTAAGGAGGAGGAATGTGACAGCGACAGAAGACTGCAGAGGATAAATAACTCCCTCCAGGAGTACGCAAGAGCCCTAATCTACCCATTATGTCATCGTTTGTTACTTCCTGGTCTTTTGATTAGTGCCAGAATTAACATGTGAGATGGTATCTCATTGTAGTTTTGATTTGCATTTCTCTAATGGTTAGTCAACTGGAAAACCTGATGGCATTGTCATTAAAAGTTCAGCTGCTACCAAAATGTCAGCAGTTTTAATTTACCAAGTGCCCCTTGGAAATCCTATGGGGAGGTTCTACTCCATCCTATAGAGTCACTAGGAGTCAGAATCAACCCTATGGCAATGGATTTGATTCGCCTTTTTTTTTTGAATGGCTAGTAATTGTACATATTTCCTCATATGTGCTTTAGCTCCCTGAATGCTGTCTTTAGTGAAGTGTCCTTATCCTTTTGCCTATTTCACTTGGATTATTTGTCTTTTCATTGTTGAGATGTTGAAGTATTTGTAGATTTTAGAGATTAAACCTTTGTCTGTAATGTAGCCAAAGGTTTTTTTTCCCCCAATCTGTAGGCTCTCTTTTTACTCTCTTGATGAAGTCTTTTGTTCATCTGTTACACATTTAAATGTTTAATTTTTAGGAGCTCCTGGTTACCTAGTTTCTCTTCTGGTGATTTTGCACTTTTCTTACAGCTTATATGCCATTTAAGTCATGTATTAAGGCCCTAGCCTTGTCCTTATTTTTTGTTCCATGATTTTTATCACTTTAAGTTTTATATCTAGGTCTTTGATCCATTTGGAGTTAGTTTTGAGTATGATGTGAGATTCTTTGTTCATCTTTTTTTTTTTTTAACACATTCATATCCAGTTATGCCAGTACCATTCGTTAAAGTGACTGTTTTTTCCTTGTTTAGTGGACTTTGGCCTTTTGTCAAATATCATCTGCCAATATGGTTGGATTTACATCTCTGTTCTCAATTCTATTCCGTTAATCTACGTGCCTGTCGTACTTTGTAGTACCAGGTTATTTGACAACGTTGGCTGTTTCTAAGAGTTTGTGAAGCCTCCCACTTTGTCAGACTCGACAGCACTTGTCTTTTGGCCCACTTTGTCAAGTACATTCTTGAACCACATCCCTTGATACCGATTCCCAGACACTGCTCAATATTTTCGGCTCCTCTTCACAATCTTCTTAACTTGTCCAACTAGCCATCCTTGACCTCTCTCTTCCGTACATATTTACGTATAATTTATTAGCAAATTACGACAGGTCTGGGTTCACTATGTGAGTCTTTGGGTGGCACACAACAGGTCTGGGTCCAATATAGGAGTCTCTGGGTGGCACAAAACATTAAGCACTCAACTACCAGACAAAATGTTGGCAATTTGAACCCAGCTAGAGGCACTTAAGCAAACAGCCCTGGCAATCTGCTTTCAAAGGATCATAGCCTTGAAAACTTTATGGAGCAGTTCAGCTCTGCATTCACTGGGTTGCCACAAGTTAGAATTGATTGGATAGTCTAACAACAACAGCTGAAGATCTATCCTCACAATGCCTACCAGCTGTTGCAATCTGTTGTCATGGTTCACCTGGACCACTACAATAGCCGTTGGTTTGTTCTCCCTGTTTTTACCCTACCTTCTAGAGGAGATTTTCCTAATAATCTTCCAGTGATTTCCCATCTCAGGGGAAGTTGCCCAGTTTTCCTGTCCCTTCCTAGCTTCTTAACTTTGCTTTTGGGCAAATGCTGCCCTTTTGGTCTCATATAGTTAATTGTTCTGAGAATTATGTCCCTCTTGGGTGTTAGTGTTCATTTTATAGGTCTGTCTTTCATGTGGCTGAAAGGTGATCCCTGGGAGTGGCTTCAGTTCCAAGTCTGAAGGGTGTCTAAGAGCCACAGCCTTGGGAATTCCACCAGTCTTTATCAGGCCGAAAGTCTGGTTGGTTGGTTGTTTTTATGATTTTGAATTCTGTTTGCCCTTTTTCCACACCCATCGAGTATCTTGTATTGTGATCCTGATCAGAGCAGTCAGTAGTGGTAGCTGGGCTCTGTCTAATTCTTCTGGTCTCAAATTAGTGGAGGCTGTGGTTCACATGCTTTCATTAGCCCTTTGGACTAATTGTTTCCTTGAATCTTCAGTTTTCTTCACTTTCCTTTACTCTGAACGGAAGACACTGATAGCTGTACCTCTCAGGTGTCCACTCATAGGCTTTTAGGATCCCAGTCGCTACTTACCAATGCAGGATACAGTACAGTGCCTTTATGGCCTATGTTATACTAATTTACACGGATACTTCCTGAGTCTATGGTCTCTAGCACCCAAGCCCAGTATCTTATTACCAGGAGTGTTTGGTTGTGGCTCAGAGGTTCTCATTACTGCACACATTGCGTGCTGTATCATACCCATGAGTATATATATACATGAGCATGTACAAATATATACGTAGGAATATCTTATATGTGCACATGATTGTACTCCCATGAAACCCCGTCCGCTGTTCAGCTTACGTAGCTGCCTATGTATCTACTCATATATTATCGTTTATGACTACTGTTGTTGCAGGATTATATATATAATAATATTTACCATCATAGCCTTTTACTCTTACGTCCCTTTCATTGTCTTCCTTTTTCTTGGTTGTATTGTGCTGACTTTTCCCATATTGTGTATTTTCTTCCCCTCCACGAGTGTTAGTATGTACCTACCATTTAGTGATTCTCCCTTCCCATTCTGCACTTTGTTTCCACAAGATCTCATCTCCTAGGATTTTAAATATCATCTATTGCTAATGGTACTAAACTTGTTTTCTCACCAAGCACTATATTCTGAGCTTATGTTTTCATTAACAATCTCAATACAATATGTGACAATTGAATATGAAACTTACTTAGGCTGGAGTGTCACCTCCTGCAGAAAATAGTTCTATTGCCTAACTTGGAAAGCTAGGAATCTGTTTCCTTGTTTTCTACATTCAATTCAATTATCAAGACTTGACCATTCTGTGGTGTTGTCAGAACATACATCGTGTGTTTATTGCCTTCTTTCCATCTCCTTTGGCAAATCTAGGCCACTGTCATCTTCCCATCTGAAGCTTTCTAACAGTCACCTTAATGGTCTTTCTGCTTCTATTCTTGTCTCATTTTAATCTATTCTCTACGGTCTTCAGTATAATTGTGCCACTTGTCTGAAACATTTCAAGTGACCCTCATCATAATTAGTTTATAAAGTCCATCATGACCTGGTCTCTGCCTGTTTCCTTTGCATTGTATCTCATACCTCTTCTTCCTATTTATCTTCCTTCTATGTACATATCTACAGTTATATATATTCATATTTACTAAGCACCTAGCATATGTCTTGTAGTAGTCATTTAATCTATGTTGTCATATTATTTTCACATTTTGTATGAAAAACAAGAATTTATGTTCCTTAATTTTAGATAAGGAAGCTAAATGCTAAATTCTAAGGAAATTAATCTTGGCACTGAAATCACATTTTTTAAATGAATAAGCATCTAAAGAATGAATAAATTTCCCCAGGAACTGGACACTGTAGAGATTGTCTACTACACAGAGAGAACCGGGATGCTAGACATCTAATTTTTTTTTTTAAAGGTACTGCAATACAAATAATTTTTTAAAACTCATATTACATTTTGGAAGTTTGTGTTATCATACATTATAACCAAAAGTCTGAGTCTCAGCCATGAAACAGTTTATTGCCTTACTAAGTAGATAAGACTTATATACATTGGAACGCATAGAGAAGAGTTTAGTGTGTGGCACTTTAGATCATTGGGAGAATAATTGTAGAAAGCCCTCTTGCTTTCTGCTGAGGAAAGAAAAAAATAAAAGATTCCCTAACCTGGTCAACCTGATCAACCAACTAACCAATGGAGCCTCATAAGCTGTAGACAGATTTCGTACATCTTACATGAAATTCACTCATACTTCAGCCAGTGTACATAGTCAACAAGATTGTGTCAAATATGAACCTATGAGACAGTTCCTAGCAAGAGAAATCTTCTCTGACATTACGTCCACCTCCATCTGTGCAATTCCGTGTTCCACTTACTTCCCTACCCTTTAACCTGTTTTGTTTCTTTCCTCATACTACCTCATATATGTTTATTCACTTGTTGTCTGGTTATGTTTGTTTATTCTCTAGCTTCCCTGAATAGATGTAAGCTTCAAGAGAGTAGGACTTTGAATTTGCTGTTTGTCCCTGGTCTGGGGTGACAGACACTAGCATTCAGCAGACAACAAATAATTATGTGACTAACTACAGAGGTGAATAGAATGCATTTTTAAACTGAGGGACCCAAGGATTAGGATGTCCATCGTAAAAATTCTCTAGTTTTATCTTTTCTTGACTGGAAAACAACACTTAGCTCTCCTCTCTCAACTTCCGGGATTGGCCTCCCTAACCTTTTAGCAAATTTCATGATAAAGAAACTACAGCCCATCCACCCACAGGGAACATGAGCAGAGGTACAGGCTAGGTCCTCTTCAGAGGCTCTCTGTGACATACCATGTGGCTCGGTGCCCTGGGCCTCAGTGCCTACACTGCTGGCTCCAACTCAAAGGATCTCTAGCTACTGTCTAAATATTCTATTTACGAGGATTGATCCAGACAACCCTCCAGAACCCAAGAGGCCCAGCACTGCCTCTGCTCAGCTGTAACAAAGCACCCAAAAGCTACTACAGGTTTCACTAAATTACAAAGCAAATGTCAGGCTTCCTTTGCATTATCAGACAGATATCTTACATGGACTCTTTATTGGGTTTTTGTATATGGAAGAGTTCTTAATAGGATGAAAGGGAGTCTTGCTAGGTGCAGATGAGTGCCGCTCCGACTATTTAAAGGCACATTTAATTAAACTGGATTCATTGCCTGCATGGGGCAAGTTAAATGAAAACTAAATAGATGGAGTATGATTACATATTATTAAGAAGGGAGACTGCTCTGGAGACCAAATTCTTTTAACACAACATTAAGCTGAGCTCATTTCATATGCGCAGTTTAGCGCCGGCCTGTAAGGAGAATGTGTTTTGAGAAAATCAGCAGAATGGTTATGAGCTCTAAACAGCTTTTAATAAAATGCAATGTTTCAGGGAAGAAGCAGCTTCTAAGTCTCACTTAAATATGCTAATTAAAGAAAATGGAGCTTTCCACCGATTCCAGGTTCTCTTTGTTCCCCCCCCATCTTTTATGTTCACCTCACCCGAGCTAGTTCTACTTGACTTTATAAATGCCCGGGAATGCTCCAGATTCCTTGTAGAAAAGATATTTGGACTTCTTAAGGGTTGAAAAAGAAAAAAAAAAAAAGAACAAACAATAAAAACAATACATGTCTGTCAGATTGATGACTGAATTCAAATTAGCTCTCTGTGTCTAGGTGTCCACATGTGAAATAACTGCCAGGTGACATCCAGACATTTTAGAACAAATGGGTCTTACCAAGTGTGGCCATGACAATTAAAAGAGTTGTCATCTGTTACATCTCTATACTGGGGCAGATGTTTTATAGACATCACCTAATTTGATCACTGTGATCCCCTGCAAAACACGCACTGGTATCCCCATGCCACAGAAATTGAAAGAACAA
The DNA here is from genome assembly GCA_028571685.1 of Heterohyrax brucei. Taxonomy (NCBI): domain Eukaryota; kingdom Metazoa; phylum Chordata; class Mammalia; order Hyracoidea; family Procaviidae; genus Heterohyrax; species Heterohyrax brucei. The sequence continues at coordinate 37,633,636 of CM053146.1, read as the reverse complement.
GACAACTTGCTCAGGGCCACACACATTGTTAGTGAGGTTCTTAGAATTCAAACTTATGTCTAGGACTGACCCCAAATCTGTACTCCCTCACTGGCAACATCTGCGCTTCACTTCTGCTGCTTCCTAGTACTGAGCCAATGTCATGTGTAAGACACACCCACCTACCCACTTCTGTCTTCCTGGCAGGTGACGCCCTTTGAGAGCTGTGCTGTATCTGGCAAGTATAACTGGAGAAAACTAAATGAAACCAAACCAAATTCATTGCCACCAAGTCAATTCTGATTCATGGCGACCTTATCGGACAAAGTTGAACTACTCCACAGGGTTTCCAAGGAATGGTTGGTGGATTCCAGCTAGAGATGTGGTCAAAACTGGCAGTAAGGCAGCTTCTACCTCGGGTACTTGTGGGCACTCAACCATTGTTTTAGACTATGAAGATACATCAAATGTAATGTTTAAAGGAGGACCATCTCTCATTTATATGATTATGAATTTTACTGTCTCACATAGATTTGTATCAAGGCAAGATACCAATCGTATTGGCCATTCAACCATCTAGCCCCTTATCTTTAGAAGCAATATCAAGTCCCAAGTCCAATATGGCCCTGATTCTGGCCAAGATAACAAAAAACAAACACAGTAGAAGCAGCAGTAGGGTGAACAACGAGCCAGACTCTAGTTTATAGGAAGCAATTTATTTATTTATTTATTTATTTACCTATTATAGTCCTAAAATACATCTTTTGACAAAAAATGAAATCAAGGCTCAAGAAGCTACATAGATTTCCTAAAAATTCATAAGTAGTGAATGATGCAACTTAAATTAGTGCACCTGTCATTGAACACCAAGCTTTGTGCTCTTATCAAGTAGTCTTCACTGTTAAAACAGTTGGAATAGTAGTCAGTGCCCTGTTCAGGTATTAATAACATGGTAAACAGTAAGTTGATTTTCTGAAATAATAAAAGTTATTTTTACTTATATAAAGATATGGCTATAATTTCAGAGGCGCATAGATGTTTCAGGAATAGATGTATAGGTACTCTTATTTCTAGTCCTTCCAGTTGCTGTTGTCTGCCATTAAGTCAAATCTGACTCATAAACACCCTATAGAACACTGTAGAACCCATAGGGGAATCACCAGATTTTTTTTCTCTTGTGGAGTTACTGGTAGGTGTGAACCACTGTACTTTTTGTTAGCAGCACTTTAACCATTTCACAACCAGGATTCCTCCTAATCCTTACTAATTAGATCCTTATTTCTATTTTGGAGAGAAAGACAGTATACTTGAATGGGTTAAGAATGGAGCTTCCATGTGAGCTCCTGACTTCCTGTCCTCCAAACATGTAATCACGAACAAGTTAAGCTGGAAGCAAGCCATTCTCATCAATGTGCTGTATCAGAAAATCAGGCCAGGACTGAGTCAGAGCTTCCCTTGAAAGAGCTATAGTGGCAGGCTTGATCCACCACATGTCCTTGTCGCATAGTACCCCAGGAATCTGAATCACATTGCTGGACTAAAGGCATCATCCAATCAATAAGAGCTTCTGTTTTTGCAGAGAAAATCTTATAGCTCTTTGATTTGTACCCTACAAAATACTCAACCCACAAGATCTGAGTGTAGCCTTACGAAATTCTTATGACAGAGCCCTGTTATTTTCCTGTGAATGGGCCTGTAAGTTGAAATATAATGATTTAGTTTTCAAATGGTTACAGAATCAGAAGAAGGAGACTGGGATTGGGGAGCATACATCTGGAGATCTACCTTGAGAAACGGCAAGTCTTGCTTGAACCCTTCTCTAAATTCAGATGTGGATATAGGAAGTGAAGAGGCTGCTGCTCTTTAAAGAGACTCAAGAACTAAACCTTTGGTAGCTGAAGTGATGTAGAAAACTACTTCTATTCCCTTGAGCACAGATTGCTTTGAATCTAATGTATTCAGTAAAGTTACTTCTTGAAAAATATATGATACACAGAAGTGTGATGGCACCCGTCTTATAGCATGCACTTTCCACTTCCTGTGGGGAGTTGGTGTCTACCTTCTCAGAAAGTTTTGCCAGGATGAGATAGCATTCAACACAAAAGAAAATGCCTATTTGGGAAGGAATTGGCAGTAAAGCAATTTTACATCCCTTCTAGGAACACAGGTAACCACTTCTGTGTCTTTGCAATGGTTTATCATTATCCCTGAAATGCTTGATGACTTACATTTAAAAAAGAAATATCTACTTGTTATTCTATAACAGGCCTAACACCTCCTATCTATAAATCTGTCTGTCTTTCCTGACATTCTTTACTTAAGGTGTCCATTGGGTCTTGGGCATGGCTCTAACATTTATCATATTATTTTGATACTAACAATAATGTTTATTACAATAATAGATAATACATTTTGAACTTATTATTGTCAGTTCAGAGGCATATCTCTCAACTTGGTGGACAGAATAGGAACCTTGTCTTCTCACCTATGTATTTCAAGAGCCAGATACAGCATCTGTCACACCATAAAGACTCAAAAACAGCTTTTCAGTGAAAAAAAAAAATCCCTTACTAGGTCAGTTCTCTCAGCATCAACCATGGAGCTTACCAGTTTGAAAACATCATATTGGCCACCATGAATTCACTGTCTAAATACCCAAGGTCCAGTGTCTGGTGAGTTACAGGTATTCTCATAGATGAGGAAACTGATCTTTTCAGGTATTGTGAGCTTCTCCAGGATTAAACAGCTGGCAAGTGGTAAAGCAATGCCTTAATTGCAGTTTTGTTTGATTCCAAAGTTTTTGTATTTATCACTGTATCTTATTCATCCATTCATTCATTCTATGCATACTTAATGGGGGCCCCTTCGTTTTGACAGTAGAGCTGAATATGTAGGCTTTCTGGAGACTGTCCTTGAGTGTCCCTGACTTCCTCCAGCTCACAGAATGGTGGCGGAAACCTCCCAAGACATCAACAAGTAAGGCGATTAATATGATCCAGTATGACGGGAGTTCTTATATTGAATTTACTAGTACTTTTCCTCTACAGAATACAAAGCTCTGAGTCCATATGCAGTAAGATCATAAAGAGATTCTTGTTTCACTAATTTTTCCCCTACTGAAACAGTCCCACTCCTTTTATAACATTCTCAGTCTTGGCAGAAGATCAAATTAAATAGGTAATGAAAGTACTGTTCATTATCTCAGGTCTGCTCACCTATCTCCTGCTTTAATTGCTAGCTTTCTGGAGCAAAAAAAAAAAAAAAAAAAAAAAAAATCTTTCCAAACTGCATGCTCTGCACTTTTTCCTTCTTTATAGTATCATCAGATTTGAAAATAGACATACACCACAGCAGAGTTGCTGGAAGTATGATAGAAGCCCAGTAGGAGATATTTGCATATTTATGAAAATAGTTTACCTTCTGCTATGACAATAACAAATGTTCACAGTCTCAGCAGTTTGTTCACAGTGTTTGAGGGAAGAACCAGGAGCATATTAGCAATTTAAGGAGGACTGTTCAGGGATGGCCGTAGCATCATTTCATTTTTCTTAGAGTCGTTACTCTGAGTCTTTTGGAAAAAATTTCTCATGCTAATAATGACTTTTTCTGGCCACGATAATCAGAAAGTTTTAGAGTCTTCTCTAAAATATGTCAAGATTTAGGTCAAATTTTGCCGGGCTTTGTCTAACATGTCTATATTCATGGTTTATATTCAACAAATACAGTATTTGCCTTTTGCGGGGGTAGTGACTTATGACTGAAATATCAATGCTGTTAGAAAAAAGTTTTCTAAAGGTCTTTTTAAATATCTGTCTGAAGATGTTAAGCAAAGAAGAATACAAAGAGGAATCACTAGTAGTTAATTTGTAACCTTTTTTAAAGAAGAAGATCAAGATTCCAGAAAAAGTTTTCAAAGATAGGAGACTGGCCATGGCAGGGACACTAGGGCTACGCCAGCCAACAACGTTTGTGTTAAGCTTGTTCCAGCTACTGCACCAGTTTATTGTAATGTTGACATAGACTAAAGGTAAATGAGTCCTGTGTAAAAGAGATGGAATGGTACATTACAAAGAGTAAAGGTTTTGAGGTTAAATTAACTGACATACAAATTCCATCTCTGTTACTTACTTGGAGTAATCTTTGGTAAAAACTTAACCTTTTTGAGCCCCAGTTTCATCAGCTGTAATACGAGGATTTGTCAATTAGTGCTCATCAAGTCAGCTCTGATTCATGGTGACCTTACATATAATAGAATTAAATGTTTCACTGTCCATCTTCATGATCGTTGATATGTTTGAGTCCATTGTTACAGCTATTGTATTGATCCAAAATGGTGAAAGCCATTCGTATCTTACATAATTCTATAACTTTGAATTGACAAAGAAATCTGATCTGGTTCTGGACTCACAGTGCTCAAAAATGCTAGCAGATGTTCAACATTTTCCCTTTCTTGCACTGTGTGTTCCATCCTTTGTTGTATTATGGTTACTGTAGAGTTAAAAGTCTGTGATGAGTTGTATTAGTTTCCCCAGACTGCCATATCAAATTACTATAAATACAGTGTCCTAAAACTACAGAAATTTATTCTTTCACAATTCTCAAGGTGAGAATGCTGAAATCAAGGGGTTGCCAAGGCTGTGCTCCACCTGAAGACTGTAGGGGATAATCCTTTCTTGCCTCTCCCAGCTTCTAGTAGCTCCAAGTGTTGCTTCCCTGTGGCTGCATCACTCCTGTCTTTGTTTCTACCTTCACATGGCTGTTTCTTCCTTTCTGTTTTAAGGACAGTTGAGTAGAATGGTACCTAACTAAAGGCATCTCTGGGAAGATTAAAAGAGAATTGTGAGATTTTTGAACTTAGTCTTCATAAGAAGAATCTATTACCTTGTATGTTTGTACAAGGTTTAATAATTTCAGAATGACTATCCCTGGTCCCTTTGTTGTTGTTGCTGTTGGTAGTTGCCATCAAGTCAGCTCTAACTCATGATGACCTGATGTTTAACAGAAAGAAATGTTGACTGGTTCTGGATTGTCATCATGATTATCAGTAGACTGGAGTCCATTGTTGAGGCTATTACATAGTACATAGGATTTTCATTGTTTACTTTTTAGAAGTAGATTACCACGCCTTTCTAGTCCATATTAGTCTGGCAGCTGTGCTGAATTCTGTCCACTATGGATAACCCAGCCGGTATTTGAAATACAAATAGCATAGCTTCCATCATCACACCATAGTATGACAAGGTGATGGATAGGGGCTGATACATTTTACTGAGAAGGTTTTGGTTCCAGCATGATAATTTTTGCTTGTTTCACCTGTATCTTTGGATGCCCTGTCTTTCCATTAACTTTGTTGCCTAACAAGTTATCTATTTGACTGAATGCTGAAAATTTGAAATGAAAAAAATATCATTTCTGGTCTTCTCTCTTTAAATAAATGCAGGAAAACCCGTGGTATTCTCTTTTGCTTGCCTTTAATAGTAAACCAGTATAGATACAACTTCTGACACCCTTAAATGCTTCTTTGAGATCACTCAACTAGTTTGCATGGATGACCTCTGCTTGAACTCATTTCTCTGGAAATAAAAGTTTAGTGCACTACTAATTCAACTTAGAAAGTAATTGGAAGACTTCAGCAAATGAGGAAAATTCTCATTTTATAGGGACTGAGGACTTAATTCAAATGAAAAAGACTTCATTGATGACATGAGTTAATTGTGCAGTTAACATGAAATAACCTTACCTGGCATTACAAAGACTCTAAAAGTATCAGTTTTCAGGTATCAATGATTAAAAGATTTCTTGAATAGGAAATCACGTTTCTTGAATTTTTCTTTGTTTCTGCATATTAAAGAAGTCAGTCAGTGGTCATTGAAGTGACTTATACTTACCATAATGCCATATAGTAGAACTCTTCTATAATCTCCAAATCTAGAGATTAAAATAGGGTTTATTCAGAGTACAATATACTATACTGTCTCTTTTGCTGAATTCTTATCTCCTGTTTGTAAATTTTGGAGGTCTCAATCTTGGAGTGATTTATCTAATTATACATCTTCTCGGTGATACTAGCCATTCCTCTGGCTGGCAATACTATTCATAAGCTCTTGATTCCAAAATATTTTTTCTTTATGAGGCTGAGTTGCATACTGTCTTAGTTATCTAGTGCTGTTATAACAGAAATACCATTAGTAGATGGCTTCAATAAACAGAAATTTATTTTCCCTCAGTCTAGTAAACTAGAAGTCCAAATTCAGGGCATCAGCTCATGAGTAATTCTTTTCCTCTTTTTCAGTTCTGGAGGGAAGTCTTTGTCTTCAATCTTCCCCTGGAATAGGAGTTTCTCAGAACAGGAACCCTGCGACCAAAGGACTTGCTCTGCTTCCAACACTGCTTTCTTGGTGATATGAAGTCTTCATTTCTCTCTGATTGCCTCTCTTTTGTATCTCCAAAGAGTATAACTTAAGACATAATCTCATCCTGTAGATTGAATCCTCCCTCATCAACACAACTGCCACTAATCCCAGTTTATTAATATCATAGAGATAGGATTTATGACACACAGGAAAAGCACATCAGATAACAAAATGGTAGACCATCACACAACAGTAGGAATTATGGCCTAACCAAATTGATACACACATTTTAGGGGGACACAATTCAGTCCATGATGCACGCCAAACTTTTTATTTAGCCATAAGGCACCATTTGTTCAAAGGTTCAAAATGAACACTGACTAGATAGCTGATGTTTGGTAGAGTGGAGGGTCAACCCAAAACAGGAAGACCCTCAACACGATGGGTTGCCACAGTGGCTGCAACAATGGGCTTATACATAAAAACAATTGTGAGCATGGTGCAAGACCAGACAGTGTTTCATTCTGCTGTGCATAGAGTCGCTATGAGTTGGAACCAACTCAAAAGCACCTAATAACAACAACAGCAGATAGAAGGTAAGCAGTAACTTTGGTGAAGTTAGGGACAGTATACAGTACTAGAGAATCAATACAACTTAATCAGGGTGAAGTCTCCGAAGCTTCACAAACACATCAGAATTCCATGAGAAACCTAGCTGCTGGGCTGAGGGCTTGGGACTATAGTCTTAGAAGACATCTGGCTTATATATAATATAATATATTATATATTATTGTATATATAATATATAGTTACATATATATTATATATATGTAATTATATAATATAGTATATCAAGAAACTGTTCTACATTTGACTGTGATGAGTAGTAACTGAGGTCTTAAAGGCCTGTTAGCAGCAGCCATCAGAGACACATCCACTGGTCCCACCCCTTCTGGAGCAAAGGATAATGAAGACACCGAGGAAAGATCAGTCCAAAAGACTAATGGACCACGACTACCATGACCTCCACCAGACTGAGCCCAGAACAACTAGACGGCACCTGGTTACCACTTCCAAGTGCTCTCACAGGGATCACAATAGAGGGCCCAAGACAAAGTATGAGAAACATTTAGAATAAAATTCAAATTCACATGTATACATTAAAAAACTAGGATTACTGATCCGACAAAGACTGATCTGACTGATCTGACAAAGAAACCACCAGAGTAGGACCCACTGACATCCTTCTATCTCAGTACTGAAGTCACTCCTGAGGTTCACCCTTCAGCCAAAGATTAGAAAGATGTATAAAGGCAACCATAATATATGTGAGGGACATGCTTCATAATTCAATTACAGATACGAGACTAATGGGCACACCAGGCCAAAAGTAAAGATGAGAAGGCAGGAAGGGACAAGAAAACCAGACAAATGGAGATGGGAACCTGGGGTGGAGAAGGAGCATGTTGACACATCATGAGTCTGGCAACCCATGTCACAAAACAATTTGTATATTAATTTTTTTAATGAGAAATTATTTTTCTCTGTAAAATTTACACATAAATCATGATAAAAAGAAAAAATTAATTTCTCCTTTAGATTAGATTGTCTAGAATCAGAACCAAGGATTCTCAAGTGATTTCTTGATCTTATTATTGCACAACAGAATGAAAGGTTCACCAGTCCTGGGCCATCTTCATTATTTGTATTTGCAAGTCCATTGTTGCCACCACTATTTTGAGTGCTCTTAACCCAAAAGGTTTATCTTCTAGCACTATGTTACATAATACTCTATTGTGATTAATGGATTCTGTTTTGTTTTTACTAATTTTTGAGTGTAGATCACCAGGCCTTTCTTCCTAGTTTGTCTTAGTCTGGAAGCTCCATTAAAACCCATTTACCATGAGTGATCCTACTGGTATTTGAAATAACAAAAGCATAGCTTAAAACATCATAGCAACATGCAAGCCAACTGCCTTAGTTATCTTGTGCTGATACAACAGAAATAACCACAAGTGGATTTAATAAAGCAAAATCTATTCTCTTGCAATGTGGAAGGCTAGTGATTTGAATTCATGGCACCACCTCCAGGGAAAGAGTTTCTATTCCTGCAGTCTCTTGGAGAAGGTCCTTGCCATCAGTCGTCCCTGCTCATGGAGCTTCTCACTAGAAGGAACCCTGGTCCAAAGGAGACGCTATGCTCCTGGTGCTTTTCTCTTGGTGTTGGGAGGTGTCTCTGTCTGTTCACTTCTCTCTTTTCTGTTTCAAGAGATTGACTTAACATGCAACCTAATCTTATAGATTGAGTCTCACCTCATTAACATAACTGTCTTGAATCCTATCTCATTATTATCACAGAGGTAGGATTTACAACACATAGAACAATTACATTGGAAAACAAAATGCTAGACAGTCACACAATAATGGAAATCAAGGCCTAGTCAAGTTGATACTTATTTTAGGAGGACACAATTCAATCCATGATGAAACCACAATATAGAACAAACTGACTGATGGGTGGTAGCTACCCACTGTTACCAGCCAGATGTCATCCTCATAGAAGCTAAAGTTGTTTACTTATTTACAACACAAAGCTGATGTGCTTCCAATCCTTTAATGGCTTCTTATCACCTTTATAGTAAATTTTAAACTCAAGACCATGGCCTAAAACGGTACTGCAAGATTGGACCGTGCCTCTAATGCCAACCCCCTCACGGGATTCTCTTCCTCTGATACACGGTACTTCTGACTGTACTTTTTGGTTGTTTCCTAAATCATTAAAAAAAACTTCGGCCTCATGACCTTTACACTTGATGGTTCCTCTGGTGAAAATTCTCCTGGAAAATCTCTTTTTCTTTTGTTGGCTCTTTCTCAGGACTCAGGTATCAGGCTCAACAGCACTTGCTTGACAGAGGCCGCTTTTAACATGTTTAACTCATTGTAGCACTCAACACAATCTTCAGGGCTTTTTGTTTTCTAAAAGCAAGACTATGCAGAGAGTTGGGTGTTGTGTATGAAAGCAAAACTTTCCTATTAAGATAATCCCATGGCCTCATCAATTCTTCTCAGGTGTTAACATTTCAATCTTGTGTATCATGTATACTTTAATTTCTTTGACCTAGACCACTGAAAGCTTTTCTGCTCCCCTAGCCTAGGTTTGCCTCTGGCTGGAAAAACAGCATTGTACAAGGAAGGCATAATCAATGTCTTTACTATTCCTCTTATCTTACCTTTCTTTTCTTCCTTTTTCATTCCTTTCCCAATGTCTAGACTCCCTTTGTCTTCTTCAAAGTTGGAACAAGGGCCAAGAGGGGAGAGACAGATTAGGTACTACTTCACTTGGGTAACTGTAACCTGACAGGGTCTTCTAGGTACCGCAGGACTGAATGCTGATTCTTTCACAACTGGGGAACACTCCATCTGCAGTTCTGCAGCATAGCTAATAACTCAAATGTTGGCTGTTTACAACTCTTTTTCCTGGCTTCTTGTGGCTGACTCCCCCAGTGAGTGAGTGGTGGGATCACCTCACCTATTCAAGCAATACCCTTTCAAGATCTTCTCTTAAGATCCTAGTACCCTAGTACACGTCCTTTTTGCAGAGTCTACACCTGGAGCAAAGAAAATGACCCCACTTTGCACTGCCAAGCTACTAAGGTGAAAGATCTTTCAACAAAGCTTAGCACCAAAAATTACTCAAGGTTATATGGAGTCTTTTTTCAGACATGAATAATGATATCAGACCCTGTGCCTTCTAAAGTTCTGAGAATTTACATCAAATTCTTCATGTGATTCTCTTAGGTTTCTTTCATTAGCTTAAGATGAAAATGAAACCATCTTCTCTCTCGTGCCCCAAGCTGCTGACTGACAACACTATCGAGCATTCCCTACTCCCAAGCCTCCCTCGATTCCCTGTCTTTACAGCCAGTAGTTCAGTGTTGACAATAGACGGCAGAACGAGTTCCACTCAGTCCCTTTGCACAGCCAGCATGAATATTTAACCCTCAGACTCAGAATGTGGAAGGGGGATACCTCACACCTACTGTTCTCAGTGTTAGGGCCCTAAACTCCCAGATGGGAAGAACTCCACTTAGCACTCTCTTATTTTCCCTCTTTTGCCTGTAACTCTCACTGGAAATATGCTTTGAAAGCCAGCATCTTGTCCATTTGGTTCTCTGTTGACTCTTCAATGCCTAGCCCAGTTCCTACACAAAGTGCTCAGTTAAGTATTTGTTGAATAAAGTAATAGTGTTTTGTCCATAAACTTTTTTCTGACTTAATTCCTTTACCTATAAAATTTGTTGAAAATGTGACTCTTGGGTGACAAAAGGAAAATCATGTAGCATACGGAGGAAAGAAATGGAGATCAATGTTTAGATTATAATTTTTATTTAGGCTTTGAAGGGTCACCCGATCAGATCAGTATCAGAAGCTTACAACGCTTCTTGGATCTTTTGTTTAAAACGTAATACTGAAGTCGTTTAGTACTTGCATTTGTCTCAGTTCTTGGTAAATCCTTCCCAAGTTATTCATTTTCACACTTATCAACATCAGTTGCTGTGCAGTTGATTGGGTTTTCAATGGCTCATTTTTCAGAAGTAGATCACCAGGCTTTTCTTCTAAGGTCTCTCTGAGTGAACTTGAACCTCTGACCTTTTGATGAACAGTGAGCACATTAAACAGTTGCAACACCAAGAATTCTGCTCTACTCATATTGTTCCTGGAAGAACTCTTAGATATAAAGTGACCTGTATAATCCTGAAAAATACCCAAGGAGGCCCTTCTTCCCAACAGCCAGGCATCTATCTTATCAATACTGCTCTGCTTCAGTTACTCTTGCCTCCCTCTCAGGAGTCCAGAGAGCTGCAGTACCTAATACTGTCTCTGTTTACATCAATCAGGAAACAAAAAAAAAAAAAAAAAAAAGGAAGGAAGGAAACAGTTAACTGGAAAGATGTCTCCATTATTGGTGATCAATACATTATTATTACAAGCCAAATGCCGCCAAGTTGTCGCCATGAGTCGGATTGTTATTATAAGGATTGATATTATTATGCCATATTAGCAAACAACTATGCCAGAGTCTTTTATGTACCGCAACCACTTTACTTAGTCAATGTTCATTGTTTCTTAAAATAAATTTGAAAATATTTTCAAGGTTGGACTTAGCAGATTCTGAGAGTCCACATCAAACTTCCTATGCAAAAACTGGTGAAAGGAAGCACTGTCTGTCAAGAAGAATTCAGAGTTCCATTTAAATGGTTCAGCCAGGTGATGAGGCTGCATTTTACTTTTCTGACACGCTCCTTGGACAATGACTTTTCTAGGGTCAGTGCAAGTGAAAATGCTACGACAAGACCCTTAGAAAACAGTCAGGAGGAAGAAAATGAGTAGGTAGAAAATCTAAGAAATTGCGGGGGAAAGAAAATGATCTTTTCATAGGCAAAGAAGCAAGGTACAGTTCTGAATTATTTTTCTGGTTTCTTCTAAAACTAGTATAACAGATAGGAAGACTTAAGGAAAGAGTTGTTTCAAAGAACATCTGTAGAGAATTTTACCAATATTTTTACACAGATAATGTGTACCTTCTATATTTGTTTGCTAAGTGTGCCCTGCCCTGAAGAGGAATCGATGCCTTTGAATTGCGGTGGTAAGGAGGAATATTGACTATACCATGGACTATCAGCAGAATAAACAAATCTGTCTTGAAAGACGTACAGCCAGAATGCTTCTTGAAAGTGAAGATGGTGAGACTTTGTCTCATGTACTTTGGACATGGTTTCAGGAGGGACCAGTCCCTAAAGAAGGAAATCATGTTTGGTGAAGCAGAGAGTGCTGAAAGACAGAAAGCTCCTCAGCAAGCTGAATTAACACAGTGGCTGCAGTGACGATCTCAAACACAGCTGTCACTGTGAGTATGGTGTAGGACTGGACAGTGTTTCATTCTGTTGTGCACGAGGTCACTGTGAGTCAGAACTTACTTCCTGGCACCTGCTAACAATAACCCACTGTCATTCAGTTGATTCTGACTCATAGGGACTCTATGCTGCAGTCCCAGACTTAAGTACAAGAATAGTCCATTCTTCACTGAAAAAGTATTTGGTAACTGATATAACATCTTTCGGGACTGTAGGGAGTTTTCAGATCTTATTGGTAAGAAAAGTTTTCCTTTATACTTGAATCATACTACTTTTCTACCTTCCACCTCTATAATCTACTAGATTACCTAATCATGTGACAATACATGCATTCATGTGACTATTGCTCAACTTATTGGATCCAAGGGTAGGAGAGTACCAGTAAACACTAGGGTTTATCTATATAGATAGCACCTTTTGCTTTCACAGTAAGATTTGTGGCAATCATCCTTCTAACACATTAGCAGAGAGCATCTCTCTGGGGTCTAATTGCCTGGACCTGTATCCTGGTTCTACTCAATACCTCTAACAGCTACCTCTATGGCAAATCTGTGCAGATTGGAAAAGGACACCTATTTCATAAAATTCTTTGCTTCTATATGGCAGAAAAGGGCTTAACATTGATTTTATTAGTGTAAGACATTTTATGACCATCTTCTAGAAAATAGTCATATTAAACACAGGCAGTCTCTGGGTTGTATATGAGTTCCATTCCTAAGTCTGTCTGTTAGTCAAATTTGTATGTAAATCAGAAAAGTTAAGAATAATTTGCATCTAACATCAGAGTTAGTCTCTTAGTATGTAGCATATAGTGAACATTTTTATGCATAAAAGCATTAAATAAACACATCCAGATATACTAAAATATCTGTAACATAGAAATAATAATGTTTTGATGTGCTTCTCAAAGTAGCATGCATTTTCTGGTATAATCTGTCTATGTATCTTGAATTTTTAATATATTACAGGTTTTATGGGAGCTGGTTTGTAACTGTGGCTTGTATGTATGTTCTGTAATCATAATCCAGTGGACTGCTTGTATAACAATCTACCATGTCGATTAATGGGCTCAACATACAGCTTTTGCAGTATACAAGGTGTAAAACCACCTCAGGTCTGCTGTTTTTTTCTAATCTATATGTCAGTCAGTCAATCACTGCTGTCGAGTCGATTCCAACTCATAGTGACCCTATAATCAGAGTAGGACTGCCTTGTACAGTTTCCAAGGAGCACCTGGTGGATTTGAACTGTCATCCTTTCGGTTAGCACATATAGCACTTAACTACTATGCCAGCAGGGGTTCCAAAATCTGTATGAGCCTGTACAACTATTTAGCACTTTCCTGCTTCTGTAAAATGTAACCAACAATAAGGCTATGGAAATTAAATTAATGTACATAAGTACTTAGACTGGTGTCTTGATGTCTTAGTACCACTGTAATAGAAGGAAACACTGGTGGAATAGTGGTTAAGTGTTATCTCTGCTAACCAAAAGCTTAGCCGTTCAAATAGAAATACCACAACTGAGTGACTTTAAAGACATTTATTTTCTAACAGGTTAGAAGGCTAGAAGTCTAAATTTAGGGCGTGACTCCATGGGGAATGTCCTTCTTTTTCTCCTTCAGCTTCTAGTAGCTGCTTATTTATGGAATATCTAGGCCTGTAAATTCATCTGCCTCCATCATCACCAGGTAGTATCTTAGGCTGGGCTGTCTAGAGAAGCAAAACAAGAAAAACACATCAACATAGGTAAGGAGAGATTTATATCTAGAAAATGCTCATGTAGTTGTAGAGTCTGGAACATCCCAAGTCTGTGGGTTACTATAGAGGTTGTTCTGATTCACACAACTGTAGAAGCTGGCAAACCCAAGATCAGCATATCAGACAGGAAGGCTCTTTCTCACAGGCTGTGAAGATCAACAAATCCCAAGATCAATGAATCCCAAGACCAGCAGACAAGACAGTCTGTTAGCTACCAGTTTAAGTCCCAAAGACTAGAACCAGCTGCTGGATCCAGAGCAAGCAAAAGCCCATGAGTCTTGCCAGACAGTCCACTGATATTTGATGTAGGCCAAATGCCCAAGTAAATTCCTTTTCAACTGATTGGCTACTCACAGTAGATCCCATTGTGGAGGTGATCATTTTATATTAGACACCCTGGTGAAAGTAACAACATCATCATATGACTGCTAAACCACACCATTAGTGTCATATCACTGAGAATAGTGGCCCAGCCAAGTTGATAATCTTAATGATCACAGGTAGCATCTGTCTTCCTCTATTTCCTTCTTGCTTTTGTCTCTACTCTTTTTCATAACTCAGAAGGGATTGGTTTAAGACATACTCCATATTAGTATGTGCTCATTAGCGTAAAAAAGAAAGCCCTAATCCCAAATGCTGTTACATCCACAGGTACAGGCATTAGGACTCCAACATATATTCTAGGGGCATAATATTCAATCCAAACAACTGGCAAATAGGAAGCATTTAGTAAATACTAACCCTTTATCATTATGTAGGCTCACTATGAGTCAGAATTGACTTGACTGCACTCTTTTTGTTTCCATTATCATTATTACTGATGAATAAATTGACCTAGATTAAGCAGCTTCCCTAATACTATCCAGCTACTGAAAGATTGGAGAGGGGGGAACTGAAGAAAAAATTGAAGTCTTAAGTGAAGGAGTCTGCAAGGAAAATATTAAGCTACTCACACAGCATGAAAGAAGATGGAAGGAATACACAGAGTAATTACACTAGAAAGAACTTGTCAATATTCAGCTATCTAAAGAGGTAGCATATGATCAGGAATTGTTGTTACGGAAGGAAGAGTTACAGCTGCATTGAAAGCATTGGTGAAAAACAAGCCTCCAGGAATTGAGAAGTTTCAACAAATGGATGTAGTGCTGAAAGTGTTCGCTCATCTATGCCAGGAAATTTAGAGGGCAGCTACCCAGCCAACTAACTGGAAGAGATATGTATTTATGCCTATTCCTAAAAAAGGTGGTCCAACTGGATGCAGAAGTTACTGAACAGTATCAATAATATCACATGGAAGGAAATTTTTGCTCAAGATCATTCAAAAGCAACTGCTACTGTATATTGACAGGGAACTTCTAGAAATTCAAGATGGATTCAGAAGAGGATGTGGAATCACTAATATCACTGCTGATATAAGATGTATCTTGGCTGGAAGCTTTCCTGTGTTTCATTGACTATGCAAAGGCAATTGATTCTGTGGATCATAACAAATTATGGCTTACATTGCAGAGAATGGGAATTCCAGAACACTTAATTGTGCTCTTAAGGAATCTGTACATGGATCAAGAGGTACGTTTGTGAACAGAACAAGGGACAATGCATGCTTTAAAGTCAAGAATGGTATGTGTCAGTGCTGTATCCTTTCACTATATCTTTTCAATTTGTATGCCTAACACATAATCTGAGAAGCTGAACAATAGGAAGAAGAATGAGGCATCAGGAGTGGAGGAAGATTAATTAACAACCTGTGGTTATGCAGATAACATGACCCTGCTTGCTGGAAGTGAAGAGAATTTTATTATTATTATTAATTGAAAGTATACAATCCAACTCAATTTTGCATGCCCCCCTCTCTGCAATTCAATCTTCTCTCTTCACTCTGTGACAGCACACTTCTCCTTTTCACTCTTCTAGAATCCTTTTAACCAACACTTGTCCCCTCCTCTTCACCCTCAAATCTCCACTCTAGAAAGAAACCAGTAGGACAGTCACCTATAAATGTATCAAACCATAAAGTATGCACACGACATGCTCACTCTGTATCTCCAAGTTCAGTCCATTCGTTGTTGGAAGCATTGACCTCAGTACTGGTTTCAGATCTAGGTCAGCAGCAAGTCTACAAGCCACGTTCCTAGAGGACCCTGCAGGACGTCAGGCCATCAATTCTGATCTTTTAGTAGAGTTCTTGATCTGCACACCTGTTTTTCTTTTGTTACGTCAAAACTCTACTTTTGCCCCCTATTGAGGCTGTCTTTGGTGGTGGCCAGGCACCATCTGGTTCTTCTGGTCTCTTGCTTATACAGTCTCCCATTCACATGGGTCCTTCTGTCTCCTGTGCTTGTTTTTCCTTGTGTCTTTGATGTTCTTCATTATCATCTGTTCCAAAAGGCTCTGGAACTAATCAGTGTTCCTCAGATGGAAACTTGCTGGCTTTTAAGGCCCCAGAAGTCACTCATGAATAAAAGGTGTGGAAGAGTCTCTTGTGAAAGACTAGTTATGCCAATAGACCTGAATATCCCCTGAAAACATGGTCTCCAGACTCCTCTCCCTGCTGCTCTATCCTTTGAAATGTTGGGCTGACTTCAGAAAACCTTTTAGTTAATGGTATAGTCCAGTTGTGCTGACCCACCTTCTGCGGAGTGTCGTCACGCTCTCCACCTAACCAAGTTCCTATCAACTGTCTAACTCTGGTGGTATAGTGGAGAAGTGCTCCGTCTGCTAATCATGAGATTCGCAGCCAAACACTCCTTGGAAACCCTACAGGGAAGTTCTACCCTGACGTATACAGTTTCTACGTGTCAGAACTGACTCCACAGCAGTGGTTTTATCTAATCCATGAACAGCCCTCTTCTTCCCTCCCCACCCTTGTAGTTGCCAAAGAGTCTTTTCTTCTGTGTATAAATCCTTTTTTAAGTTCTTATAATCATGGTCTCATACAATACTTGTCCTTTTGTAGCTGACCGATTTCACTCAGCATAATGTCTTCTAGTTGAAACCAGGGTGGGAGATGCTTCCTAAAATTATCATTGTTTTTCATCATTGCAAAGTGCTCCATTGTGTATGTGTACCCTAGTTTGTTTATCCATTTGTCTGTTGATGGGCACTTACATTAATTCCATCTTTTTGCTATTGTGTGAAGTGCTGCAATAAACAGTCATGAGTACGGATCTGTTCATGTGACAGCCTTTACTTCTGTAGGACACATTCCAAGCAGTGGGATTCCCGGATCATTTGGTATTTCTGTTTTTACCTTTTTTAAAAAAAGTGCCAAATTGCTTTACAAAGAGATTGTACCATTTTGCATTCCTATCAGCAGCATAGGAGAGTTTCAATCTCACTGCAGCCTCTCCAGCATTTGTTGTTTTGTGTTTTTTAGTTTATCACCAATCTCATTGGGCTGAAATGGTGTCTCACTATAGTTTTGATTTGGATTTCTCTAATAACTAACAATTGCAAGCATTTCGTCATGTGTGTTTTGGATGCCTGGATGTCTTCTTAGGTGAAATGTCTGTCCATTTCCTTTGTCCATTATTTAATTGGGTTATTTGTCCTTTTCTTGTTGATATTTTGTAGTATTATGTAGATTATGGAAATTAGGTGTGGATCCAACACATAATATAACAAATACTTTTTCCCCTTGTGTAGGCAGTCTTTTAACCCTGTTAGTAAAGTATACTGCTGAGTGTGTTTGATTCTTATCTGTTTCCATTTACCTATTTTCTCTGCTGTTGTTTGCACACTGTTGCTGAGATTTTGCAGTCTAAGCCAGGTGTTAGACTTCCAGTGTTGTCCCTATTTTTTCTTCCATAATCTTTACTGTTTTAGATTTGATGTTTAGGTTTCCTATCCATTTTCATTTAGTTTTTGTGTAAGGTACAAGGTATGGGTCTTGTTTCAGTTTTTTGCAGATGGATATCCAAGTTTGCCAACACCATTTGTTGAAGACACTGTTTTGACCCCAGTTTACAATCTTAGGACCTTTGTCGAATACAAGCCATTTATAAGAGGATGGTGATATTTCTGAGTTCTCTAGTCTGTTCCATTGGTCTGTATATCTGTTTTTGTTTGTTTGTTTTTTACCAGTACCAGGCTGTTTTGGCTACTGTGGCAGTGTAATAGTTTCTAAGGTCAGGTAGTGTGAGGCCTCCAACTGGGTTCCTCTTCAGTAGTGTCATTTGGACTTTTTCCCCTTTCCAAGCAAAGTTGTTGATTTGCTTCTCCATCTCCTTAAAATAGGACATTAGAATTTGTATTAGAATTGCATTGTAAATGTAGATCACTCTGGGAATAATAGACATTTTTGATGAAGTTAAGTCTTCTTATCTGTGAGCAAGGTGGGTTTCTCCCCTTATGTATGTCTCTTTTGGTCTCTTGCATAGGGTCTTATAATTTTCTCTGTATAGGCCTCTTGCATCTCTGGTTAGATTTGTTCCTAAGTATTTTATCTTCATGGGGGCTACTGTGAATGTTATCAATATAGTGATTTCCTCTTTCATGATCTCTTTCATGGTGTAAAGGAATCCTGCTAATTTATTTATGTTTATCTTATATCCTGATCCTTTGCTGAACTCTTCTATTAGTTCCAGCAGTTTATTTACATACTCTTTGGGTTTTTTGTGTCTACAATCGTATCATCTATCAACAGGGATACTTTTACTTCTTCTTTACCAATGTGGATGGCCTTTATTTCTTTGTCTTGTCTGATTGCTCTGGCCAGAATCTTTCACACAATTTTGAATAGAAGTAGTGACAGTGGGCATCCTTGTCTGGTTTCTATTCTCATGGGGAATTCTT
This sequence comes from Heterohyrax brucei, assembly GCA_028571685.1. NCBI lineage: Eukaryota > Metazoa > Chordata > Mammalia > Hyracoidea > Procaviidae > Heterohyrax > Heterohyrax brucei. The sequence continues at coordinate 37,614,835 of CM053146.1, read as the reverse complement.
TCAGTCTCTTTCCATTGAGGATGATGTTGGCAGTTGGCATTGTGTAGATGTTCCTTATTGTGTTGAGGAATTTCCCTTCTATTACTGTTTAGCTGAGAGTTTTTAACATGAATCCATGTTGGACTTTGTCAAATGCCTCTCTGCATCAATTGATAAAAATCAAATTATTCTTAGCCTTTGTTTATGTATGTGGTTGATGACATTAATTGTTTTTCTGATACTGAATCAACCCTGCATGCTTGGTATGAATCCTACTTGGTTATGAATTCTTTTTGGATATGTTGTTGAATTCTGTTTGCTAGGATTTTGTTGATGATTTTTGTATTGAGGTTCATGAGTGATATTGGTCTACAATTTTCTTTTTTTGGGGTATCATTTCCTGGCTTTGGTGTCAGCATTATGCTGGCTTCATAGAATGAATTTGGGAATGTTCCATTCTTTTCTATATTGTGAAATAGCTTCAGTAGTATTGGAATTAACTCATCTCTAACAGTTTGGTAAAATTGTCCAGTGAAGCCATCTGGGCCAGGACTTTTTTGATTGGTAGCTTTTTGATTATGTTTTTAAGCTCTTCTTTGTAATAAATTTGTCGTTGTTCTACTTCTGTTTATGATAATTTTGGTACATTATGTAAATCTAGAAATTTTATCTATTCCCTCTAGGTTTTCAAAACTGTTAGAGTACAATTTTTCAAAGTATTCTGTTATGATACTTTTAATTTTGGTTGAGTCTGTTGTGACATTTCCCATCTCATTTCTTATTGAAGTGAAGAGAATTTGAAACACTTACTGATGCAGATCAAAGATCATAGTCTTCAGTATGGATTGTACTTCAACATCAAGAAAACAAAAATCTTAATGACTGGACCAGTAAACAACACCATGGTAAATTGAGAAAAGTCTGAGGTTGTCAAAGATTTTATTTTACTTGATTCCATAATCAAGTAAATGACTCAGAGAGCATCAAAAGAAGATGGAGTCATTATACCAGAAAAAACTAGTTGATGTTCAGCCATTTGCAGATGTAGCATATGATCAGGAACCAGCAGTACTGAAGGAAGAAGTCACAGCTGCATTGGCGGCATTGGCGAAAAAAAAAAACAGAAAAAATGCTCCTGGAATTGATGGAATGTTGATTGAAATATTTCAACAAACAGATGCAGTGCTGGAAGTACTGCCTATGTCCAGAAATTTGGAGGACAGCTGCCTGGCCTACAGACTGGAAGAGATCCATATTTCTGCCCATTCTAAAGAAAGATAATCAAACTGAATGTGGAAATTACTGAACAATATCATTGATATCACAGGCAAGTAAAATTCTGCTCAAGATCATTCAAATCAGACTACAACAATATACTGATAAGGAACTGCCAGAAATTCAAGGTGGGTTCAGAGGAGGATGTGGAACCAGGGAGATTATTGCTGATGTCAGATGAATCTTGGCTGAAAGCAAAGAATACCTGCAAGATGTTTACTTGTGTTTTACCAACTACTCAAAAGCATTCAACTATGTGGATCATACTAAACTATACCTAACATTGTGGAGAATGGGAATTCCAGAACACCTAATTGTGCTCTTAAGGAATCTGTCTATGGATCAAGAGGTAGTTGTGCAAACAAGAACAAGGGGACACTGCATGGTTTAAAGTCAGGAAAGGCGTGCATCAGGGTTGTATCTTTTCACCACACCTTTTTAATCTGTGTGCCGAGAAAATAATCCGAGAAGCTGTATTATACAAAGAAGAACATGGCATCAGGATTGGAGGACAACTCATTAACAACCTGAGTTATGCAGACAACACCACCTTACTTGCTGGAAATGAAGAAGATTCAAGGCATTTACTGATGAAGATGAAGGACCACAGCCTTCAGTATGGATTGCACCTCAACATCAGGAAAACAAAAATCCTCACAACTGGACCAGTAAGCAACATTGTCATAAATGGAGAAAGGATTGAGGTTGTCAAAGATTTCATTCTACTTGGGTCCACAATAAATGCCCTTGAAAGCAGCAGTCAAGAAATCAAAAGCCACATTGCACTGGGAAAATCTGCTGCAAAGGGCATCTTCAAAGTATTTAAAAGTAAAGATGTCACCTTGAAGACTAAAATGTGCCTGACCCAAGCCACGGTATTTCAGTCGCATCATATGCATGTGAAGGCTGGACTATGAACAAAGAAGATGGAAGAATTGATGCCTTTGAATTGTGGTGTTGGAGAAGAATGTTGAATGTACGATAGACCACTAAGAGAACAAACAGATCTGTTCTGGAAGAAGTACAACCAGAGTGCTCCTTGGAAGCAAAGATGGCAAGAATATGTCTTACATACTTCAGACATGTTGTCAGGAAAGATCAGTCCTTGAAGAAGGACATCATACTTGGTAGAGTGGTGGGTCAGCAAAAAAGAGGAAGACCTTTGACAAGATGGATCAACACAGTGGCAGCAACAATGGGCTTAAGCATAAAAACAATTGTGGACATCGTGCAAGACCAGGCAGTGTTTCATCCTGTCATTCACAGGCTCATTATGAGTTGGAATGAACTCAATGGCACCTTACAACAACAACCACAATCAACACCCGTGGAAGCAGCAATCAAGAAACCGAAAGACACATTACATTTAGAAAATCTGCTGCAAAAGACCTCTTTAAAGTATTGAAAAATAAAGGTGTCACCTTGAAGTTTAAGGTGCACCTGACCCAAACCATGGTATTTTCAGTTGTATTATATGCATGTCAAAGCTGCAAATTGAATAAGGAAGGCAGAAGAAAAATCAATGCCTTTGAATTGTGGTATTGGAGAAGAATATTGAATGTACCATGGACTGCCAAAAGAATAAACATATCTGTTCTGGGAGAAGTACAATCAGAGTGTTCCTTGGAAGCAAAGATGGTAAAGCTGTATACGTACTTTGGAGAAGGACATCATGACTGGTAGAACAGAGGTCAGTGAAAACAGGGAAGATCCTCAACAGGAAATGTTGACACAGTGACTGCAACAATAGCCTTAAGCATAAAAGCAACTATGGGCATGGTGCAGGACTAGGCAAGGTTTAGTTCTATTGCTCGTAGGGTCACTGTGAGTTGAAACTGACTTGAAGGCCTAACAACAACAACCATGAGAACAAGAAGGAAGTGAGAATGGGCATAGACAGGAAAAGAAGAGGCCAAGACTGAGTCCTTGACACTTCAACATTAAATGACCAGGGAAATGGATTACTGCTAGAAAAGAAGCACTAGAAGTAATGGCAAAGGAGATGTGAGTCAAAACAGGGAAGTAGTGTGTCCTGAAAGTCAAATGAAGAAACAGATTTCAAAATAGACTGTGTCAAATGCACTAATAAATGGAATAAAGAGAGAATTGAGGGCTTACCATTGGGTTTAGCCATCAGAAAGTCATCAACGATCCTGACAAGAGCAATATTAGTAGAGTCGAGAGGATAAAACATGCAGTAGACTTGTGGGAATCAGAAAGGAGAAAAATTAATGACAGTGAATACAGAAAATGTTTTCCATAAGTCTTCTTGTAAAAGATAAGAAAGAAAGAAATGGTAACTGCAGAAGGAAGCTAGAGGAGAAAAGCAGTAAATTATTATGCTGATCTGAAAGATTTACTAGGGAAAAAAATGTTGATTTGGGTAAAAGGGAATAATTGCTACCATATTGCCTTTGAGCAGACTGGAGGAAGTGGCACAAGTGGTGGGCTGGCATTAGCTAGGAACATGGACAGTGCGTCCACAGCACGGGGACACAGGCAGAGCATAAGCACAGATGCAGGTAGGTGAACAGACATTGTGAAAGTTTGCAAAAGTTCTCTTCCAGCTGTTTCTATTTTCTCATTAAAATTGGAAGCTGGGATAAGAAAGATACAGGGGGAGACATTGGAATTTTCATGAATGAACTGAGGTTATAAAACAGCGCACAGGTAGAGTGAGAAGGAAATGAATATGCAAATATAAATTCCAGTTAGCATTCAGAGCCCATTTGAGATTAGTGGTCATGAATTGAAAGTAGAATCATCGATCATAGTTTTATGCCTTCATTCAGTCATGTTCATTGCATAGTTGCATGCATGGGGTAGGCAGAGTTGAATTTAACCTTGGAAACTGCATAGGGCAGTTCTACTTTTTCCTATAGGATCACTATGACTCAGAATTGACAGCAACAGACTTGGTTTGGTCTTTGGTGGTTTTAGCTATAATGAAACTAGAAAAGGACAAAACAGTCATGAATATATGCAAAGGAGTGATGATAATTATTAGCCATAGAATTCAGGCTGGAAAAAAATGCAACAAAGATACTACTGTCAATTCTAATTCATAGCAACTCTAATAAAAAAACAGAAAAACAAACCCATCATTGTCAAGTTGATTCCAATCTATAGCAACCCTAAAGGACAGGGTAGAACTGTCCATGGGGTTTCCAAGGATCACCTGGTGGATCGGAACTGTCATCTGTTTCATTAGCAGCTATAATCTTGACCACCATGCAACCAGGATTTCCAGCAACCGTATAGGACAGAGTATATCCACCCTGCAGTTTTTCCAAGGAGTGGCTGGTGAATTTTCACTGCTGACCTTTTGGTCAGTAGAGGAGTTCTTGTGCAACCAGGGCTCTTTAGGCTGTGTAAGAAGAATAGTGACATACAGGTAGTGGGATAGATTGTAGTTCTTGTTAGGATCAAAACAGGTTGGAGTGGGAATGCTAGGAGTGATCTGGAAAGGGAGAAGCCAGAGAACATGATGCTTAAAACAAAGATATAAAAGGAATGTAAGACAAGCCATGATGTATGGTATATTTATAGGAATAAATGATGGAGAAACAGCAGAGGATAGGACCATAGGACAGATATTAGAAGGATCATTCTTTGGACATTGAAATCATCAAGAATCTGGAGTGGTATATACAGCGCAATGAGTTGTATATGTGTAATTCGGGAAATGTGTTTCCCCCTTGAAAATCTGTTGTTAGTATTTGCTGTTTGCTTTCTGCAAATGCTAATAATGGCTTTTACTTCGCCAGCACTATATGAGTAAGTGTCTCATGAATCTGGTTCAATCACAGATGAATGTAGCATTCATAGAATAGTTGATGCCGTAGATGTGTGTGCCTCATTTCTAGTAGTTTAACTGCTGCCCAGAAGTTTGGGGCACAGTCAGGCTGTTTGTACAATACAGACAAACAGAAGTATAGAAGAGAGTGGCAGTGAGCTAGGATCAAAAAAAACTTAAAAAATTGAGGGAAAGTGACCCAAACACGAGTAGATAACAGTAAGAAGGAAAGCTACTGTGCGAAATACCCTTATGATCTGAGATTCAAAGCTGAGCATTTTTATAGAGAAAGGAGAGAGAGTGGGCTGAAAGGGGCAATGAGGAGGAACGAGCATCACCATGTTACAAGCCAAGTACGGAAGAAAAGTCTACAGGGGAAGTTGTGTTCCTCAAGAGACCAGATTCTAGAAATTGAAGAAGTAGAGGCTATAGATGACTTTAATTGCAACAGATGAACAATCTTAGAAGCCACAATAACAGGAGTTAAAGGAGTTAGAAGATGTGACCAGAAAATGATCTCATGGGGTTTGACAATAGGGAGTGAGAGACTTCTTGTGTGGCTTTCTTTTGTTAAAACTTTAAGTTTCTTTATCTACTGACTACTAGTCTGTCCAACTACAGCGAGACTTACTTCTTTTCATGGGGCAAAGTGTATAACATGAATGCCTATGTAACGGGTTGTGCTTAAGAGAGAATCTTCACCATGCTGAAATTGGTTGGAAAAAGAGGTTTAGTGCAAGATGGTAAGATCTCCACGTGTTATCAGAAACTTGTATGAAAGTGGGAATTATAGAATAGAAAATGCCGGATTTGAAATCAAGCATGTACTGTGAAGGGGAATACTTCTTCCACTGTCATACCAAGAACAAGATGCCATGACCTGGTACCAGTAACAGAGATTTTAAGACTGAGGGGTGGTGGGAAGAAGAAACATACATAGATTTTGAGGGAGTGATAGATATATATTCTGAAAATTACAAAAGGAAAACTATTATTTATTCTTATGTAAATTGAACTTATTTTTTTGTTGTTGTTGCTTTTAACCAGATTCCACTTGATCATGGAAAATATAATCCAGTCACTCTGGGGAAAATATAGATGATGAAGAGATCATATCCCACCATTCCTCTGTCACTTCATTGTACTGTGGTGGCTTGCATGTTGCTGTCATGCAGAAAACTACGCAGCCATTATTTCAAACACCAGCAGGGTGGCCCATGGTAGACAGGCTATAGCAGAGCTTCCAGATGAGGAAAAAGAACTGCTGGTCTAATTGGAAAAGAGTTGCCCAGTTAAAACCTTATGAATAACAGCAGAACATTGTTTTTTGTGAACACTGGTGTATTGCCAGAAGAGGAGCCCCTCAGGTTAGAAAACACTCAAAATCCAACACAATGGCTGCAACAACAGACTTAACCATAGTGACAATTGTGAAGATGGCACAGGGCAGAGCAGGGTTTTGTTCTGTTGTACACACGGTCACTAGGAGTCGGAACCAACTCAGTGACACCTAACAACAACAACAAAGGATTATGTAGTCATTTCAAGTTAAAGCTCAAGTTCAAGATAGTTGTTTGTTTCTATCCTTCTCACTACAGTCAACACCATAGGTTTAGGGCTAGGTAAGCTCTAGCTTTGTTGGTGAGAAATACTACTGCTTACATGCGGTCTATACTGCTGATGGGAACAAGGTCTCTGTCATCAGTGCAACATAATCATGGCATCCACTCCACTCTCAGAGGCTTCCAGTCTCCTGCCCAAGCTGTCCTCCATGGCTGCATCCTCTCCTCATAAGTGTGGTCGTGTTTCAGCCCTTTCACCAAACACATGCAGGTTTCAGTGGGTCTAGGAGTCTATGTGATGTGTTCTTAAACCATGCATGAGCTATGAGGAACTTGGAGTGTGTAGACTGTCCTGTAAGGCCCTCTCCAGTTTTACATTCATTGTTATGTGCCATCAATTTCTTTCCAGTTCATAGTGATCCTATAGGACAGAGTGAAATGGCCACATAGTATTTTCTAGGCTATAATCTTTAAGGGGGAAACCCTGACGGTGCAGTGGTTAAGTGCTACGTCTGCCAACCACATGATCAGCAGTCAGAATCTGCCAGGCACTCCCCGGAAACTATGGAGCAGTTCTACTCTATCCTATAGGTCACTATGAGTTGGAATTGACTCAGCAGCAGAGGGTTTGGTTTTTGGTTTGTAACACTTAAGGGAGTAGTTTATTAGGACATTTCTCCTATGGAATTGTAAGGCTCTATCTGCCGACCTCACTGTTATCAGCTGAATGCTTTGACTGTTGTTTCACCAAGGCACCTTCTTTAGAAACTTAAAGAGAAAAAAGGAAGCCAAACCTGTTGCCATCTAGTCAATTCTCATAAGACAGAGTAGAATTGCCCCATAGGGTTTGCAAGGTTATAATCTTTACAGAGTAAGCAGCTGAGCACTTGAACCATTCACCACCATGGCTCCTTCTTACAAGCTTAGCCATGTTGTATTAGAAGGGACAGTTTTATTGTGTGGCAGCTACACCTGACTGCACAAAGATCTCTCCATGAAGTTTGCTGTCTTCTTGGTTTTGTCCAGAATGGAAGAGCCAGACACACTCTATTCACAGTTTCTCAAACTTCAAATGGATTTGTGTATGTTTGTTACTCATATTTGGAGTAGACTTGAGTGTCAATATCCTTCCTTCTGGTCCTCAACAATAAGCAAGAATTCTCTCTTATGTCTACTCTTATGTCTAACACGGTTGTTTCTCTGAAAACCCTCCTCCAGATTCTGCGTTCAAACCATCTTTAGCTCATGTGGACATGGAAACTTGACTAGGACAGGGAAGGGGAAACACCAGTAAATTCATATGCCTTATCCCATGGGTCCACTACCCAACTTTCATACTGTGGTGGCTTACATATTGCTCTGATGCTGGAAGCTAAGCCTCTAGGATTTCAAATATTATGGTAGACTGGTTTCAGTGGAGCTTCCAGACTAAGACAGGCTAGGAAGGATTTGATGGACTAATTCTGAAAATTAGTCAATGAGAACCTTAGGGATACGAGAAAATGTTGTTTGATAAGGTGCTGAAAGATGAGTCTCTAGGCTGGAAGTCACTCTACAACAGCAGTAACAACAGACTCAAACACACCAACGGTCATGAAGCTGGCACAGGTTCAGGCAACATTTCTTTATGTTATACATAATGTCAACAATGACTTGGAGCCAGTGTGATATCAACTATCAAAAACACCCCCGGGGTAAAGCACTAAATATCCTTGTTCTTTGGTTCTGCATGAGAAAAAAATCTTAGAAGATACCGTTGGGTAAGACATACATACGGTCAGTTTTTATCCCCAGCGCACCAAGTCTGTTTTTATTTTAAGAAAAGCCTCAATTGATACAGAAAATAATATACATGAAATAAACTCTTCAAAATAAAAGTGCTATAGGAATAAAACCTTTTAAAAAAAATTCTTGAGAACAAGAGTGGTAGAATGAGCAGATGGCTCATCATGCCTTCTTTGTCTTCCAGGTTGGTTCCAAATGGCAAATTATTGTCCAGACAAATATTTGGAATCAAAATAGTCTTGCTCAGTTTGCTTAGCCTATCTCAGTATGCTGAGGACTATGCAAGTCATGTTCACCATTATAAAAGGACATAAAATTTGATAGGAAAAAAAAAATCTGTGATTTATTAGAGCATGAGGATGGAGTTTGGAAAGAAAGTAAGTGAAGGAACAGACATCCATCACCAAATGGCAAAGATGCTAACAGAAGGAGAAAAGAAGCTGAGTGCACTCTGGAGTTTGAATTTGAGAAGACAGAACTTTTGTCTATGTATAAACACACAAGATGCATTTGGTTGCTGTAGAAGCCAGAAACGTTTTCAGAAGAAAAGTCAGTCTTGCATTACAGATTTTGTTCTAAATCAGTGAAAAAGAATAGCATGTTAATTTTGATATAACCAATCCTCTTTAGGAGAAAACAGTTTAATTTTATTTATTTTTTGCTTTAAGTTAAATATCAAATTAGTTTATTTTGGAACAGAGCTTGAGAACAAAATTAAAACAAAAATGATACATGTCTGAAGAGTGTTGATCAGATTACTTGAATGGAAAAAGAAAACAAGAAAAAGTTTTGGAGCATAGTTCAGTGAAGTGTGAACTCATTTTAGGAGGGTATGGAATGATGCTCTCAAAGCTCTGATTTATTACTTGGCCTTTAATAAAGATAAAATAATAGGGCTGAATAGAGGATAGAAATGAACCCTGTTGTCTAGTGGGCAAGTGCTTTACTGCTAACCAAAAAGTTGGCAGTACAAAGCTACCAGCCACTCCACGAGAAAAAGATTGGCAGAAAGGACCTAGATACAGATGGTAGTGCCTAGGGCATTTAGTGTTAAATTTGTGAGTGCTCTCTCACAGGTAGTGAAGGCAACTGTGATGGCTAAAAAAACCTACTCATTGGCGCCTAGTATTAAGTGGTACCCAGGGCACACAAACAGCATCTAGGGTTTGGCCCTACCTGCTACATGTTAGTTACACCTCTATTGGCAGTGTGCTTCCGTAAAAAGTATAGCCTTGGAAACTCTATGGGGAGTTCCACTCTGTCCTATATGATCGCCATGAATTGGAGTGGACTTGATGGCAATGGGTTTGGGGTTTTGGACAGAGGTTAAAAGGAGCCCTGGTGGCATAGTAGTTAAGCGCTAACCAAAATCAAACCCACTGCCATCAAGTCTATTCCAACTGATATAGACCCTATATGACACAGTGCTCCCTAAAGTTTCAAAGGAGCACCTGCTGGATTCTAACTGCAGACTTTTAGGTTAGCAGGTGTAGCTCTTAACCACTACACCATCAGGGTTTCCATAGTCAAGTGCTAGGCTGCTGTTAACCTGAAGGTCAGCAGTTCAAACCCACCAGTTGTGGAGAAAGACAAGGCAATCTGCTTTCTTAAACATTACAGCCTTGGAAACCCAATGGGGCAATTCTACTCTGTAGGGTTGTTTTGCATTTAAATTGACTCAGTGACAACAGATTTAGTTCTGGTTTTATGGAGAACAGAGGGCATGGCACAAACTGTGCAGTCAGAGTCCCAGCTATGCCATTTAAAGGCTACTTATTGCTAAGCAAGTCTTAACCTGCCTTAAGCATCCCAGGTGATGCAAGCAGTTTGCACCTGGCTACTAACCTAAAGGTTAGTGGTTTAAACCCACCAAGTGGCATTGCAGAAGAAAGGCCTAGAAATCTGCTTACATAAAGATTACAGCCAATAAATCACTACGGAGCAGTTGTACTCTGCACACAGGGGATTTCCATACTTAGAACTGACTCCAGGCCAACAGATTTGTGTTTTAAATATATCTTAGGTTTCAAAACTTGCCTAAGTATCAGTTTTCTCCTTTGCAAAATGGAAATATTAAAATCTACTCATGATGTGAAGAAAAAATTCAAGCCTTGATTTGCAATAGTGAAGGGTTCTACAGGGAAAATTTTAAATGACTCAGGAACCATCAAACGAAGATGGAAGGAAAACAGAGTCATCATACTAGAAAGAACTGACTGATGTTCAACCATCTGAAGAGGCAGCATATGATCAGAACCAGTGGTACCAAAGGAAGGAGTCAAAGCTGCTTTGAAGACATTGGCAAAACACAAGGCTCCAGGAATTGATAGAATATCAATTGAGATATTTCAACAAATGGATGCAGATCTGGAAGTGCTTACCCATTTATGATAAGAAGTTTGGAGGACAGCTACAAGGCCAAACAACGGGAAGAGATCCATATGTTTGCCTATTCCCAAGAACAATGATCCAACAGAATGCAGAAATTACCAAACATATAATTAATATCACAGGCAAGTAAAATTTTGCTAAAGATAATTCAAAAGCAACTGAGTATATTCCCTGGGTATATTAACAGGGAACTGCCAGAAATTCAAGATGGATTCAGAAGAGGATGTGGAACTAGGGATATCATTGTTGATGTCAGATGTAACTCGGTTGAAAGCATAGAATACCAGAAAGATGTTTATTTGTGTTTCATTGACTATGCAAAGGCATTCAGCTGTGTGGATCATAATAAATTATGACTAATGCAGAGAATGTGAATTCCAGAACACTTAATTGTGCTCTTAAGGAATTTGTACATAGGTCAACAGACAGTTGTAAGAACAGAACAAGGTGACACTGCATGGTTTAAAGTCAGGAAAGATATGTGTCAGGGTTGTGTACTTTCACCATATCTTTTCAATCTATATGCTGAGGAAATAATTCAAAAAGCTGGACTATAAGAAGAATGAGGCATCAGAATTGATGCCTTGAGGAAGACTCATTAACAGCCTGTGTTATATATACAGGTGACACGAAGCTGATTGCTGAAAGTAAAGAGGATTTGAAACACACAGATCAAAGACCATAGCCTTCAGTATGCACCTCAACATTAAAAAAAATCAAACAAACAAGAAAAAAACTTCACAACGGGACTAGTAAGCAACATCATGATAAGTGGAGAAAGGGTTGAGGTTGTCAAGGGTTTCATGTTACTTTGATTCTACAATCAACACCAATGGAAGCAGCAGTTAAAAAATCAAAAGACACATTGCATTGGGAACATCTGTTGCAAAGGACCTCTTTAAAAGCCAGCCAAGTGTCGTCGAGTCAGATTTCTTTAAGTATTGAAAAGTAAAGATGTCACATTGAAGACTAAGGTGCGCCATGGTATTTTCAATTGCATCATAGGTGGTCTAACTCTTAGGTCTACAAACTTAATTGATCTAAGTGCTACATACCTCATTGCTGAGTATCACTATGGTCACCTTTAAAGCACCCCTCTTCATAAGCTATGCACCTGTGCCAGCACCCTTCAAAGCAGTTTTGGAACTCTATTTCTGGAATGGCTATCAGAGCTGTCATTGTATTATTGTTGATGTCCTGAATGGTATCAAACTGTTGTCCTTTCAATATTTCCTTTATCTTTGGGTAAAGACACTGCCACATGTCAATGTGAACACAACTGTGAGACACTGATATACCAAAGTTATGAAACGTTACCAAGTTGTTTGTACAGTACTGTCAATGTAAGTGCACAGTGGCAAGTTTGCAAACTTATCAGGCCTCGTATGCATGTGAAAGGTGAAAAATGAATAAGGAAGACAGAAGAACAATTAATGCCTTTGAATCGTGATGTTGGAGAAGAATATTGAATGTGCCATAGATTGCCAAAAGAACAAACAGATCTGTTCTAGAAGAAGCACAACCAGAGTGCTCCTCTGGAAGCAAAGATGGTGAGAATACATCTTACATATACTTTGGACATGTTGTCAGGAGGAACCAGTCCCTGGAGAAAGATATCATGCTTGGTAGAGTTGAGGGTTGGTGAAAAACGGGAAAACCCTTAATGAGATGATAGATTGACATAGTGGCTGTAATGATGGGTTTAAGCATAAAAAAGATTGTGGGCATGGTATAAGACTACACAGTGTTTCATTTTGTTGTACAGAGGATCAGTATGAGTCAGAACCAACTCAACAGCACCTAATAACAACAACTCATGAGGTGTAGGATTGCAATGACATACTTATTAAATTGCTTACCATAGTGCTTGAGAACATGTATTTAGGCTACAGTACCTGTTTCCTCCCATAAATTTACTATACTAAGGATTGGACAGTTATCTCCTAAATTTTTAGCCTTTCCTTTCAGTTTTGGGAGCAAATTCAATAAAAGGGCACAGTTGCTCAATTTCCTCCACTTAATGATTGAGTAAAATGGAAGATTCAGTGTCCTGTTAGAAAGTGCCTAGGAGGACCTAGTTCTAAGAGTTTATTTGAAATAAAAGTAGATTTATTCTTTCTGGCCACGTTATGAGCAATTGGTACATTCTAGCTCCAATTTTGCCCTAATCATTGTTAGAAGTTGGGCAAGTATATATTAGTTCACTCCACTCCACTCTAAGTTTCTGGTAATTCATAGAATGTAAATTTGTTACTCTCTTTATTTTGATAGTCAAAGAAGCCCTAGTTCCATATAGGTTAAGCACTCAGCTGTTTGCTGAAAGGTTGGCTGTTTGAAACCACCCCTCACTTCTGCAGGAAAAGGGTGTGGCAATCTGCTGCTGTAAAGATTACAGCTAAGAAAACCCTGTATGGGCAGTTCTGCTCTGTTACATGGGGTCTTTGAGTTGGAATCTTTGTTGATGGCACCAAACAGTAGCAACATGTTGTCAGGTATCCTAGAAAAGTTCACTGTGTTCTGGAGGGAAGTTTCTAAAAAAAATGATGAACCTGATCCTGCTCCAAGGTGTCCTCTCCATGAATTGTTTCCTTAATCCTCTAGTAAGAAGTAATTGCTTTACATTCCCTCAGCTAGTTTATGCAGTTAATTTTGTAATTATGTCAGATTTAGTCTTGTATTAAATTTATTTTCTTCTTTGTCAGTCCTCTTTAGATTCAACAACCACTTTAAGAGCTAGAATTTGCTTTCTCCACTGTTTGCTTTTCCATTGTACCCAGCATCCACTCTAGCACGCAAACAGGACCAAAGCTTACCTGTAGCTATTGAGCCAATTCTGATTCATGAAAACCTTGGGTGCATTGGAATAGGTGTGTCATAGAGTACCCTATGCTTGATTTTTCAGAAGTAGATTACCAACCATTTCTTTCAAGTTGCCCCTGGGTGAATTTCAATAACCCAGCTTCTGGTACAAAGCTGAATACGTTCATCATTTGCACTACCCAGGGACTACTCAACCAAAGATACCAGAAAAACCAAACCCATTGCTGTCAGCTTGATTCTGATTGACAGTGACTCTACAGGTAAGAGGAAACCCTGGTGGCACAGTGGTTAAGTGCTATGTCTGCTAACCAAAAGATCAGCAGTTCAAACCTACTAGACACTCCTTGGAAACTCTATGGAGCAGTCCTATAGAGTCACTGTGAGTCCGAATACACTTGATAGCAGTCGTTTTTTTGGTTTTTGCAGGTCAGAGTAGAACAATCCCAAAGTGTTTCCAAGGGGCAGCTGGTAGATTCATACTACTAGCCTTGGGTTAGCCGCCGAAGCTCACCATAGATCTTAATCAGTGCAACACCAGGGCTTCAGAACCAAAGATAAAAAACAAAACAACCAAACCTACTGCCACTAAGTCAATTCCAAATCACATCAACCCTATAGGACTGAGTAAAACGGCCTCATAGGGTTTCCAAGGAGCTGTTATTTCCCAGGATTCAAAGTGCTGACCTTTTCATTAAGAGCCATAGTGCTTAACCACTAAGCCATCAGGGTTTCCAGAACCAAGATTAGGCCTTATCAATCGATCATCCTCTACTGAACCCTGAAACTTGAGCGTTTGGGTGACTAATAATACCTATGGAAATATATACCCTTAATTTGGTGGTAGATTTTTCAAATATCAGTAATAAGTTAACACCTCATTTTGTGGTAAGTAAGAAAGATTAAGGAGTTTGCAACCACCCCAATCAAGAAATGCAGAAAACCCTTCTGGTTCTGCTGCCTGCTAGCCCCTAGACTAAGAAATACCACACACTGGCAAAGATAATCTTCAAATCAAAAGCATATGTGTTTACACAGTTGTGATTTTTTTTTCCAATTTATATTTGCTTCTGAAATCCTTCTATTTCTTCACAGTAACACTTTTTATTGTTTCAAGTGAATTCTCATTTTTAAATTATTGATCTGAAGTGGAGGTGGGAGGGGGCTTCACTTGAAAAGAAAAATCACTTACCACATGTCTTGCTTGGATGCCTGACATTTCAGTTTCGTTGTTGCTCTTTTAAAAATTAAATAATGTCAGCTTAATGCACAAAACTAGAACTGTTGCAAGCTTTGATTTAGAAATAGCCATCAGTATTCTGGGCCAGATTTCGACATTTATTTCTCAGGGGGAAATGATTATGTCTCAGAGATCCCTTCAACACAATTGTATGCAAGTTAGCAGACCTCTGTTCTTTGTGATTGGAAAATGTAAATCGTAGTTAAGAAATTGTTTCAAAAAGAATTTTGAGCTGAGTCTGTGAACACAGAATGCAGCTCACTGCAGATTCTGATAGTTGAGCTACAACTCACTGAAAGTCAGGGTTGAAAATGGAAGCACTGACGAACCTTCAAGCCAGGGCAGCACAAATGGTGCCTTGATAATTTATAGTCTACAGGCAGCTCCTGGGTTTATTATCACAATGACAAATGTACTGTCATTGTTAATAGGATATTTCCCAGCAAGGACTTCTTGTTATGCAAGCCAGGTTCAGTATGTCATGCAGCATGATAGCAATAAAGTCTACAAGAATTTGTAATGAACTTCAATTACTAATAGATTATGGTTAATGGGAAATATGTGCAGTAAAGATATGGGTTTTTATATGTGCCTTCTGGTATTCTACAAGGCAGTGATTTATGCGACAATTTATGCTAACATTTTCCACTATGAAAAGCCCCAGTTTGGAAGAAAGCCTCTTCATCCATGACAAATACTTAAGATAATTTTGTACATAATATAAATGAAAGTATAAAATTAGATATTAATCTATTTAATTCTAGCATTTTTATTTTTATTGAAAATGGAAAATTTTCTCCCTCCTGAACAGTGTTGGTGAGTAAAAATTCCTACTATAAAACAATAGTAAGAGATACATTGATGCCTTTGAGTTAAATGCAACATCTTGCATGCTAATTTATTTGTTTAACTTCCTGCTGTAATTAAAGGCTGAATTAAGATTTGCTATGTACTGGTGTCTTGGTTATGTAACTATTATTTAAATTAGGAAGACCTACAAGTGTTCATGTTAAATTAAGATGGATTTGTGATCCTCATCATGCTTCCACTAGCTATAGAGACTGACAGCTGTAATATAAATGTGGAAGGGTGCCTATAAATGGTACATGGCATGGAAATACACACACACACACGCACACACACACATATCATATATACCTACATACCTACATACCCATTTATAAAAACTGAAAAATGCTGAATACAATCAATCAAATGCAGACAAAACTGTATCTTCAATAAAAATCAAACCACATAAAAATGAAACAAGATATCAAAAGATTTAAATTATAATGAATTTAAATTTTTGAAAATAGAACGGGCATAATCTTGGGAACTCACTGAAAATAGTTTTACATCTATGAAATGTGTGTGTGCATGTGTTTGTAAATGCATACAATAATTTACAAAAATCTTGGTTTTTAAACTCAGAAAATATGTTTTTAATGCTCTTCTTTTTTCTTCTAGTTACTGAATTTATTTTTAAATAGGCTATATAACATCACTATGAGTTGGAATCAACTTGACAGCACAACAATGTATATTTTACAGAGTCCTGATGACATAGTAGTTAAGAGCTTCGCTACTAACCAAAAGGTCAGCAGTTTAAACCCACCAAGTGATCCCTGAAAACCCCATGGAGCAGTTCTACTCTGTCGTATAAGATCACTATGAGTTGGAATTGACTTGATGGTAATGGGTTATACATCTTACAAATAATAAATAGGGATGTACTAAACACCTACGGCTCATTACTGTCCTTAGTTGAATGAAGTTTAACCATGCTCTCAAAATCAATGAAAAACCTTAGGGTCTAAAACATAAACACCCGGACTTTGAGGGAAACTATTCTGAAAAGAGGCAGCTATACTACTCTTTAACTTTCACTGTGTGTGAGTATATTTAAGCTTATCTAGGCCTTAGTGTTTTCATTTGAAAACCAGGAATAATTAGCAAAGACTAATTTTTCAGTATATCATGGACTGCCAAGAGAATGAACAAATCCATCTTGGAAGAAGAACAGCAAAATGCTTCTTAGAAGGCAAAAAGCAAAATTTCATCTCAAGTACTTTGGACATGTTAACAGAAGGGACTATTCACTGGAGAAGAACACAGGGCTTGGTGAGGTAGCGGATCAGTGAAAAAGGAGGACCTTCAACAAGATGCAATGACAGGGGCTACAACAGTAGTTCAGACATATCAGCACTTGTGAGAATGGTACAGGACCAGGTAGTGTTTTCATCTATTGTGTGTAGGATCACTATAAGTCAGAGCTAACTTGATGGCACTTAACATAATAACAGTAAACTTGTTGTAAAAAGTAAATAACATGTTCAGCATTTTGTGAAGTACCTGCTGTGTAGTAAGTGCTCGATCCATTCTAGATAGCCACTAAATATTATTATTATTTGCAGCATTTAAAGAAAAACTGGCCTAGATAGATAAATAAACGAGTCAATATCTCTTCAATTATCACTATTATCATTATTACCATTATTCTTTGCAAGCCTCAATGTTTATTAGGTTTTTCTAGGCTCTGGTGAGCCTCAAGAATCACCTGGTTAGAGGGATGTGAAACATCTATCCAAAGAAAACCACAAAACACTACTGTAAGAGAATGAGAGCTCTACATAAATAGAAAAATATACCATGCTCATGCATAAGTAGAATCAACATTGTGAAAATGTGAATTCTACTCAAAGCAATGCACAAATGCAATGCAATCTGGATCCAAATACCAACAACGTTCTTCAGAGAGATGGCAAAACTCATCTTTAACTTTACATGGAAAGAGAAGAGGCCCTGGATAAGTAGGACACTACTGAAAATGAAAAATACAGTAGATAGACTCATGCTACCTGACCTCAAAACCTACCTGTCTTAGGCTGAGTTCTCTAGGGAAGCAAAACCAGTAATGTGTATAGATATATGTAGACAAAGATTTATATATAAAGGAAACAGATAAGCATTCTAGAGGCTGAAATGTCCCAAGTCCTTTACTGGAACACAAGGGTCATGTAGCTGTGGAAACTGGTGAACACAAGGTTGGTGGGTCAGAGAGTAGAGTTCCAGCTGACAGGCTATGAATGTTGGTGAACCCCAAGATGGCAGGCGAGACTGCAAGGTTTCAAGTTCTCTGCTGATTCACGCAGCTGCAGGGGCTGATGAATTAAAGATTGGCAGGTCAGGATACAGGACTCTCATGTGCAGGTTGTGAAGACTGATGAATCTGAAGAACTGTTAACTCAAGTTCCAAGAACAAGATGTAAGAAGACAAGAGAGCAGCAGCTATGAGATCTATAACAAGCCAAAACTTTGGCGAAGTAATCAGACAGAAAGTAGAAGGCAGGAGGCAGAGAGATGAAGACTGAGGGCACAATGAGCTACCACAAGCCCTGTCCCTGCCACTTTATATAGCTGCCAAAACACTAGGAATTACAGCCCAGTCAAGTTGACACACAGTCTTAACCATCACAGTCCCATACAGTTGCAGTAGTCAAAATAGCCCAGTTCTGGTATAACAACAGATGCGTTGACCAATGGAACAGAATTGAAAATCTAGATGTAAATCCATCCACCATTACCTTATCTTCAACAACTACCCAAAGACCATCAAATGGGGACAAGAGTCTTTTTCAACAAATGGTGTCAAAATTGTATAACCATCTACAAGAAAAAGGAAAAAAGAAAGAAAGAAAAAAAGAAGATCTGGCCTATACCTCACATAAGATGCCACAACTAATTCAAAATAAATCAAGGACCCAAATATAAAATTAAAAACTATGACAATCATAGAAAAAAGACAGGATCAACACTACAGGCCCTAATGCACATGGCATTAAAAACATGCAAGCCATAACTATGATACACAGGCTCCAGAAGATAAGCCAGATAACTGAGATCTTCTAAAACATAAACACTAAAGTCATCAAAGCCAAGCCAAGTGCCGTCGAGTCGGATGTCATCAAAAGACTTCACCAAAAGAGTAGAAAGAAAACCTGTAGAATGGAGTAAAAGAATTGGCTATGGCAAATCTGACAAAGGTCCAATCCTTATAATCTACACAAAAATCTAACACCCTTACAAAAAAAAAAAGACAATATACAGTTAAAAAATGAGCAAAAGAAATGAACTGACACTTCATCAAAGACAATCAGTTGGCTAACAGAATATGAGGACATGCCCCTGATCACTAGCCATTAGAGAAAAACAAATTAGAAAAAACCCACAGTGGGATAGAATCTCACTCCAGCATTACTGGGGGTCCGCGGGGAGGAACAGAAAATAACTAAGTTGGAAAGGCTGCAGGGAGGTTGGAGCCCTTATGCACTGCTGGTGGGAATGCAACCATTTTGGGAAACAGCAGATATCTTCCTTGGAAAGCTAGAAATAGAAATAACCGGTTGATCTAGTAATCCCACTTCTAAAAATATATCCTAGAGAAATAAGAGCTGTCACACAAATAGACGCACAAACTCATGTTCACTGCAGCATTGTTCACAACAGCGAAATGATGGGAACAACCTAGATGAGCATCAACAAATGAATGAACGAGCAGACGACGATGCACACATACAAGGGAGCACTTGGCAATGATGGAGAGCAGTTATGAATATGCAAAGCATCCCACAGCATGGATAAATTTGGACGATATCATGCCGAATGAAATAAGTCAATCACAAAAGAACAAATGTGAGACCACTACTATAAAAATTCATGAAAATGTTTACACACAAAAAGGAATGCTCTTTGATGGTTATGAGGAAGGGGAGGAGAGGGGATGAAAGAACACTAAGTAGACAGTAGCTAAGTGTAAACTTGAAGTTTCCCCACAATACTGGGGAAGCTAGAGCAACTTGTAGAAGCCAAGGTCATAGGCACTTCCAAACTCCCTGCAGGAATTGCTAGGCTGAGAGCCATGGGGACTATGGTGTAAGAAAACATATAGCTCAATTGGTATAACATAGTTTATAAAGTAAATGTTCTACATTTTATTTCAATGAGAAGCATTTGGAGTCTTAAAAGCTTGTGAGTAGTCATTTAAGATACTCCAGGGGTCTCGTTCCTTAGGAAGGAAGGGAGAATGAAGAAATCCAAAGACATAAGGGAAAGATCAATTCAAAAAACTAATGGACCGTGACTACCACAGCCTCCACCAGACTGAGTCCAGCTCAAATGGATGTTGCCCAGCTACCACTGCCAACTGCTTTGATGGGGACCATAATAGATGGTCCCAGATGACAGAGCTGAACAATGGAGAACAAATTCTAACTCAAACCCATACAACAAATAAGACCTGTATAACTAGTCTGACAGAGACTAAAGAAACCCCGATAGTGACCCCCAGACATCCTTTTAGCTCAGTAATGAAGTTAGTCCTGAGGTTCACACTTTAGTCAAAGATCAGCCAGCCCATAAAACAAAACGAGACTAAGGGACATACCAGCCTAGAGGCAAGGACTAGAAGGCAGGAGGGGACAGGAAAGTTGCGAACAGGGAACTCAAGGTCTAGAAGGGGAGAGTGTTACGTCAGGAGGCTGGTAACCACTGTCATAAAACAACGTGTATTAATTGTTTAATAAGAAGCTAGATGCATGTCTTCATCTAAAGTATAATAATAATAATAACAATGGCTTTAAGCACTGTACTCTTTTGTCCAGCCACAACATCAACACAAAAGATTAGATAGGAACTTGGAGGGGGGTATGAATTTATGTTAAGAGGGAGGAACAACTGGGAAAGCAGGGTGAGAATGGTTGCACAACTCAAAGAATGTAATCAGTGTCACTGAACTATATAGATTTTTTTTAATTGGTATATGTTATGCTGTGTATTCTCAACAACAACAACTATATATATATATATATGTTTAAGAAAAAAGAAAGATCATCTGGTTAATTGTAAAAAGAGATTTCTGGGCCTCATCTCTGATTCAGACCTGGGATGGAACACAGAAGTTTGTACTTTTAACAAGCCTCCCAGGCGATTCCTCTGTACAGAGAAACTTAAAAAACAGTGCAGAGGCACAATTTACAGAATTTGTTGATGTTTATATCTCAGTTGTTTGTTCAAACAACTAAATACCATGATAAATCACTCCATCATCTAGTAAGTGACTATTTGACACCATGCAGTTTAAACATCTAGAATTCAATTCATTGAGAAAATGGTATGCATCTCATCTTTTGACCTCATTTGAAATTTTTTTTCCTCCAAAATAGTCCACTAGTGCTCCTAGACCTGATGCAATCTGTGTTATATTTTTCAAAACTCATCACATCATTTTCACATGTTCCTTTTGCACTCCTTTATAGATTAGGAAGATCTTTAAAAACATGGGATAGACTTGGGGCAGACTGGGGCACAGTTTCAGCTGCTGTTGCTCCAAATAAATTAACATTTGTGTATACAAGGTAGAACGTCGTTTCTGTCTCACACAAGAGTCAGAGAGCAGATAGTCTATGACTATGATAACTCAGCTCCATCAGTTGACCTAGGAACCCAGCTCCTTCTATTTTGTGGCTCTACATTTCCTAGGGTGTTGCCATGACTAAACAGTTGGAGACAGCCCATTGACACAGTCACACTTCAGCTGTTCAAAAAGAAAGACAGTAGAACACATCATACCTATATCTTTTTTCAGTATGTCCCACAGTTGTGTTACTTCTTCTAAACATACTGCTTGGCTAGAATTTAGTCACAGGACTCCAAGGGAGTAAATGTAGTCTTTATCTGAGCAGTCATGTATCTAGTTAAGAATTAGATATTTTGTTATTATTAAAAATAGGGAGAATTGCTGTTGGGGAAAGTGGCAGGCTGTGCCACATGACCTCTAATATTCTGGCCAGTTGAAGCTACACTGACCTTACGATTTACCTTTACAAAGTCTCTTATGCTCAAAAATTTGTATCTATACAAGGTCACAGTAATAGATCAATTCACCAAGACTGTCTTTGAAATAGTCGAGAGGCCACAGAACAGTCAAATGGAAGTTGTATTTTGAAGGCAACACACTGTTGGACCAAAGTTTATGAAGTTAAACAAGTGGTCACTCCATAACACAGTCACCAGTGAGATCAGTTCACAGGAAATCAAATGAGAATTCTGAAGCTAGGAGATAATTTCTCTACCAACAATGAAGAGTCAGGAGTGAAAGGAAGAGATACTCACAGTCAACAGCAGAGGCTGTAAGGTGAATTACTTAAAGACTGTAGTCACTGAGGATAGTCTGTGTGGGCGGAATTACAACGCCACCAGATGTGACAACACGGGGAAGTCATGTGATCAGTTTAGACCTTAGTTTCCTTCTTTGTGGAACTGGGATAAAAAGAGTAACCAACTCATAGGCTTGTTATGAGGATTAAATAATGTACGTAAAACAGAACACAGTGCTTGACATGTAGTTGTTAAGAGCTGTCATGTTGGTTCTGCTGTAGGTAATATTACGCACTGCAGAACTAAATCTTGCCCAGTTTTGTGCCATCCTCATAATTGTTTCTATATTTGAGCCTATTGTTGAAGCCACTGTGCCAGTCCATCTCTTTGAAAGTGTTCCTCTTTCTCCCTGACCTTCTATATATACCAAAAAACCAAACCCACTGCCATCAAGTCGATTCTGACTCATAGCAACCCTATAGGATAGAGTAGAACTGCTCCATAGAGTTTCCAAGGAGTCTCTGACAGATTCAAACTGCTGACCTTTTGGTTAGCTGACATAGCACTTAACCACTATGCCACCAGGGTTACTCTTCTACATATAGCTAGCACTAAATAAAATGAATGTACAGGTACTAAAATTCTTTCAAGTCTGTTTTATTCAGCAAATAATTTTCTTCCACAATCAGTCATTTTTCAATTTGGAAAGCTATAAATTAGAGAAATCAAAGGAAACAGCTAAACCTGGGGTTCAATATTTGCTCCCCTCTTTCTAAGAGCACGGAGATGGAAAACCCATAGCTTGCCAAACTTAACCAACCAAAATCTATCCCATGAGGTTTCTCCTGAAGCAGGTAAGTCCTGGATAGTTCCCTCGGTCCATTTTCTAGGTATCTTTTATGCATAGTGAGATCAGTCTTTGGAGGGTAATAACTACTAAAAATAATAATCACAAGAATTGTTAAGCATCTCTCATTGAAAGATACTGTGGTGTAGATTAAGTCTCTCACAAAACCTGCAGGACAGCAGCAAAACCTTGATAAATAACACAAGGATGCAATGTAATTGTGCTGATAATAAGTATCATGGAAAAACATCCTCTTCTACAAAACCCTGGGATTTACAGCCAGTCTTCCTGTCTGGAAAACACCAGCAAACTAACTCATGAAACTAATACTTTAGCAAATATAGGAAAAAGAATTGCACTATAGAAATGAAATTAACATGAAATTATTTAGATGTAGAACATAAATAGAGGTACTGACATTTGCTTGGGTCTTCTGTTTGAAGTATGTTCGAAGAACTCACCAGACTTGGACTGCAGTGGATGGCTCTTGTGATTTACATCAACAGTTTCTACCCTCAGCAGGTTGTTTGCAAAGTCCTTCAAGTATCGTTAAGACAAATCAGGAAATACAGACAATTCTTCATGAGAAGAATATGATCATAGGAAGATATTCCTTATACAGAATGTCCACAATGTGTCATTGCAGACTCTAGAACAGCATGCCACTGAATTTATTAATCCATTGCTACTGAGATTAAGGCAATTTGACATAGAGCACTAATGAATTTTTGGCACGTTTGGAAATTGTGACTGCCATTGCACAGGGAGCCTCTTAAATCAACCCCTTTTACGGCCATTACCTCTCCGTGGTGTATATCACATTGAAAAATGTGTGGCATGATCCGTGGCTCTAACTATCCTACATTAGTTGATCCTGTGCCATGAATGTCTGTTGCGCAGTGCATGAATCACAGGAGAACTAGAATGTGGTTGACAGAAAACTTAAACATAAAATTGCTGATAGAAATAGAGAGGGAGAAATAAAGGCAGAAGTCAAGGCAACTGAGTGGGAGAACTCAAATGTTTGTGTCTAATGAAGTCTAGTATTTAAAATGAGGACTTGGTGGAGAAGACCTGAGTTTATTTCCAAGCCGATGTACCACATGCAGAGCCACCATCAATGAAAGTTTGTGTGTGGATGAAATCGAGCAAGCTGCAGAAAGCAGAGTTTCAGGACCAACATGGACAAGGAAGTAAGGCCTGGCGTTCTAACCAAATATCAGCTTACGAAATCCCTATGATTGACAATGGGTGGATCTGCAACCGATCACGTGAACGGTGCAGGACCACGCAGCACTTAGATCTGCTGTGCCTGGGGTCACCCTGAACTGAGGACTGATGCAACAGCTGCTAATGACACCATCACCATTAACAACACCAACACCAACTGTTTGAAAGAATACCTTTTAATCATCAAGGAGGTAATTTTTTATACTACCTTTCACTATCGACTCGACGGCACTTGGCTTTTTTGGCTTCACGATCTGATTGTGTCTTTCTGTAATCAGATAGTCTTCAGTTTGCTGATGGTCATTTGGGCACAAAGGAGATTTAGTTCTATGAGATCTTACTCTTTAAGACATGCTGCAACTAAGATGAGAGGACTATAAATGCAACTGACAGGAAAAATACAGTGTGGAGTCAGAAGGTATAGAGACTAGCTTCCTGTTACAAACATATTTTGAGAGCTGGGATAGATTATTTAGCTGACTATCTCCATTTCTCATTGTCATGGATTGAACAGTGTCCCCCCAAAAATGTATGTGTTGATTTGACTTGGTTTGGAGTTCCATTATGGTGCCCTTCCTCCCATGTGTTGTGAATCCTGCCTCTGTGATATTGATGATGGAGAATGCCTTGCAGTTGTGTTAGTGAGGCAGGATTCAAGCTTGTGGAATATAATGGAGAGAAGTGAGCTGAGGAAGTTGGGAACCTTACACCACCGAGAGAGAAGCACCGAGAGCAGAGCACATCCTTTGGACCCGAGGTTCCTGTGCCGAGATGCTCTCACTGGATGTGGACTCAGCCTACTTGATTGTGGTGATTTCTTATTCTGAATGGACTTGTATCTTGTTAATGGATTTGTGGCTTACTGGACTGTGACAATAAAAGCTTCTCCTCATGAAACTTTCCACTCATGGTATTTTCTGTTAGAGCAGTACCCGGTGACTGAGACACTCATCTATAAAATAGGCATAATAATTACTGACCTTCCCAACTCATTAAGTAAGAATCAAAGGAAATCTTACATGTATTTCTATGCAGGACATTTAAGAGCCAAGAGGCAGACACAAGGATGCCTCAAGAGAGGATATTTGTTTTCAGGATATATAGATATGGATCAGAAATAGCAAATAACCCTTAGTTGAGACAGCCAAAGCTGATCTCCTGTTCAAAGGTCACAGTGTCTTACGCTGCTCGTATTGCTTCTCTCTACAAGTAAGCTCTACTCCTCTCCTTCAAACTGTGGCATCCCAGTGAGCCCATCCCACACATGACCCACATTGGCCATCCTGGACTTGAATCTACTTCACGACCTTTCATCTCAGCTTCTATATAGATCTTGGCTGAAAGCAGGGAATACCAGGTAAATATTTACCTGTGTTTTATTGACTATGCAAAGACAATTGACTGTGTGGATCATAAAAAATTAATGATAACATTGCAATGAATGGGAACTCCAGTACTCCTAATTGTGATCATGTAGAACCTATATATATAGATCAAGAATCATTCTTTTGAACAGAACAAGGGGCTACTGTGTGGTTAAATTCAGGAAACATGTGAATCGAGATTATAGCCTTTCACTGTACCTATTCAATCTATTTGCTGAGCAAATATCCCAAGAAACAGAGTACATGAAGAATGGGGTGTCAGGATTTGTGGAAGACTTGTTAACAATCTACAATATGCTGATAACATAAACTTGCTTGCTAAATGAGAAGAGAACTTGAAGAACTTATCAATGAAGATCAAAGACTACACAGACTTCAGTATGGATTACAGCTCAAAATAAAGAAAACAAAACTCCTCACAACTGGACCAATAAGCAACATCATGAATGGAGAAAATATTGACATCAAAGATTTGATTTTACTCAGATCTCTAATCAACGCCCATTGAAGCAGCAGTCAGGAAATCAAATTATGTGTTGTATTAGGTAACTCTTCTGCAAAAATCTCTTAAAAGTGTTTAGAAAAAAAAAAGATGTCACTTAGAGGACTAAGATGCACCTGAGGTGTTGTCAATAGTCTCATATACATGGGGAAGCTGAACGATGAATGAGGAAAATGAAGGAAAAAATCATATCTTTGAATTATGATATTGGCTGAGAATACTGAATATACCATGGACTGCCAGAAGAATGAACAAACATGTCTTGGAGGAGATGTGGCCAAAATGTTCATTAGAATAAGGGATGACAAGACTTTGTCTCATGTACTTTTAGGTGTGTAATCAAGAGGGACCAATCCCTGGAGAAGGACATCATGCATGATCTCAAAAGAGAAGACTCTCAGTGAGGTGGAATGATGCAGTGGCTACAAGGATGGGTTGGTTCCAGCATAGCCAAGATTATGAGGATAGCACAGGACAGGGCAGTGCTTCATTCTGTTCTGAGTGAGGACTGACTCAAGAGCACCTAAAAACAGCAATCTGTTTTTGTTTTCTTCATGGTGTTTATCACTCTCTGACATGCATTTGCTTCTTGTCTGTCTTGCCCAATGAAAATCAAGTCAGCGAGCTCAGAAACCTTCTTTTCCCATGATCACAATAAAGTGCAACTTGGCAAAGCTATAATCATGCAAGGTGGAAACTTGTCAGAGAACAAAACTCAAATGTTTTTCACTAAATATAATTGATAGAAATCAGGTGAGTACACTCTGTCAAATGTGGAAAACTTGTGAAACCTGGAAAAAAAACCAAGAAAGTCCCATTGAGTATCAGCTCCTGAAATTTTCACTTTAATATGATGCATATAGCGGGTATTCAGTAATTATTTTTTGAATGCATATTTCATGAGTCGGATCTGACTCGACGGCACTTGGCTAGCTATTTCATGAATGAGTGAATGAATGCTGAATTGCCCCCAATATATAATTTCAAATTTAAATACAAAAAATTTAATGGACCCCTTTCATGTTTTTCAAGAGACTACTTCTGTTAGCTTCAGGCTAGCCTATGAATTGCCTTTCCAACATCAGGTGCCCATCAGTTGGTCTAAGCAGAAAATGTTGAGATGGGGTAATTTCACATGGAACACAGGACATGGCACAAGCTTGGAGCTCCAGGAGATAAGGCAGGCAGATCCCCTAAGGCTGGTCTGAATTGGCCCAGACTGATGGTATCTTGGTCTTGAAGTATCAGTTCAGCTTTGTTAGAGAAAGGCCATATATCCTTGGCTGGAAATCTGAAAGTCAGGCATTAAATTGATGTTTTTTTGATATTAGCCCTTGGCCTCAGTCATAACTTTACTTAATCTAAAATTTTCATATGCTGTGCACTTTACATTTAGTATTTTTGTAGTCAACTAATAATAATCATAGCTAATATTTTTAGTGTTCTTTATATGCATAGCAGGTTATAAGCACAATCATATAAGTTAATTTCTAGAATCCTTGCAACCATCCTCTGAGGCAGGTACAAACATCATCTCCGTTTTGCAGATGAGGAATGTGAGATTGGAGAGAAAATAGACTGCCTGAGATCACAGAAGAGTAACCGACAGGCCCAGAATTTGTGTGTCCCTAGATGGAGCTCAGTGGCTAGCCAAAAGGTTGGTTGGTTGACGCTACACACAGGTACCTAGGAAGAAAAGATGGTAATCTAATTCTGAAAAAACAGTCACTGGAAACCTTATGAGAGAAACACAGGTCTACTCTGACACCACCTCCCCGGCAGCTGGCTGGCTGAGTCTGGTACTGCAAGTCCTTCTAACAAGGTCATAGCATCCATTTGTTTGACTGTGGGGCTTAACAAGGAGTCTTTATTTTTTTATATATAACATTCTGGTGATACAAACACATAAAAATATGCTTTTAAAATGGTAAAAAGTGTACATTTAACATATATTTACCTCTAGTTTCACAGAATAAAACTCTAATATTCTCTACATCTTTTGCTTCTCTTTTTATGAACATGTATGCAAAATTTTTATGTTTATTTACTTTTCCCAGATTGGCAGAGTTTTCAGTACTATCTTCCACTTCATGTTTTGTTTGGATTTTGGCAGTACTTCCTGAAAACAAATGCAAAAATTGTGCTACACACTCTTCTAAATAAGTTAAGAGTACAAAAGTACTAAGGGCAAAGGCTGGTTTTCTTGAACTGTGCCTAAAATAAGAATGTAAACACATACAGTATAAGACAGAAGCTTGAGAAAGAAATAATTCATGAATACCCTTAGCACATGCCACACACAGGGGACCATGGTAACCACCAAGAGATGTACAGAGGTATGTAAGACAGGATTCCAAATCTATGTTGTCTTGTTTTCTGAACCATTAGAATAAACTTTAAAAGTCAATAGTGGCTACTTCAAATCCTTCATAGTATTTACAGAACAGGCAGAAGCCAATAGTTCTAAGTTTCCTACCACTAACTGGTATTCACATGTACTTTTCACTTTAAAAAAAGAATTATTCATTCCCAATACATTAAATGGAAGCAAGTGATAATTTTTATTTATCCTTGTCTTTTGCAGTTGGGATTCCCAAAACTGAGAAAATGGCCATGTTTATAAGATTACTGAGCTATGAATTGTCATCCATTTTTATCATTAAATAGGATGTTAGTTCTAATTTTGTTCTGCTCGTGTGCTTTTTGAAAAGTTCATAATTTGCTCCACACAGCCTTGATTTCCATCCTTTTGGTGAAGTTGTTCAAGGTCATCATGGCCCCATATCCATCAATCATACATGCTTCATGGATTTCCATTGTCAGTAGTATATATCAGTATGATGAATGGTTCAGGGTTCATATTCAGGAATCTGATTGGAGAACTGTCATTACATTTGTTGTAACTTATAATTCAAAAAGCATTGATGAAGTTGTCCAAGAAAAGAGAGTAATATATGCCAGTTTCACTTATTATGAGCAACAAAGCTTGGTAACTTGTTAGCATAAATAGGCTCTGTACTCCAGTGTACTCCCTGGGGATCATCTAGGGGATTAGAGAGGAGAATTAACTCTTTAAGTGGTTATACAGCAGATTGGGTGGTAGCCCTGTGATATGAGTAATTGTTGTACTGTGCTTGTGCTAGAGACTTCATGAACAGAATACTCATGATTTATTCAGCCAGCTTTACAGTTCTGCTGTAACAGGTAGTAATAACGGTTTATGTATTTAAAAAAATAATTATTTACTTATTTAAAGCCAAGACAAGTACCATCGAGAGATGTCTTTTCTGATAAAGGAGACTTCTTGGTTAAAAACACTCAGCTGTTAATGGAAAGGTTGATGATTCCCTATACGTCAATTCTACTCTAGAGGGTCACTGTAATTCAGAATCTACTCAAAGGGAATGAGTTTTTGTTTTTGTTTGTAGTTTCTTACAAAAGGAGCCCTGGTAGCACAACACTTCCGTGCTTGGTTACTAAGTGAACGGCTAGCAGTTCAAACCCAACCAATGGCTTCTCAGTAGAAAATATTAGGCAAACTTCTTCCATAAAGATTATACCCTAGAAAACAGAAAACCCTGTTGGGCAGTTCTACACTGTCACATGGGGTTACTAAAAATGGAAATCACCTCAACAACACCTAAAAAGAATAACATTTTCTTACAAGAATAATATTGTTATTTTTGCTTTTGGCTGTCTTGGAGTAACCACTAGACTCCTGCTGACACCGAACAAAATGGATCCAACTGCTGTGAACCACAAGGTTTTCACTGACACATTTTTTTGAAAGTAGATTACCAGGCCTTTGTTCTTAATCTGTCTTAATCTGGAAGCTCAACTGAAATCTGTTCATCATCACAGCAACACACAACTGTCAGGTGAGTGGTCACTGCACTTGAGGTGTATTGGCCAGGAACTGAACTGGGTCTACCACATGACAGGCAAGAATTCTGAACAACCATTGCCCCTGTAAGAAGGACAGATATCTATTATTTTAAAGAAAAAAAGTAAAGAATTTCACCTGAAATTCTACTGCCTAGAGATAATTCTTGGTCTTGAAGTAGAAATATACAAACAGGCCAACATAATGAACTACAGACTCAATGTTTTAAAAATTAAGTAAATGTGAAAGGAGTATTTTTTGAAGAGTAAATATGAAGGCAACCACAAAGGAAATTAACCATCCTACACATCAAAATAAAAATCACAGAAAACATGAAGTCTCAGCAAATACAAAAGCAACAATGAAAATGAAAAAAAAAGAAAAACACATAAAGACAAACAACACAGGACAGAAAATTAAAGAGAAGAAACTGTCAACAAACTCAAAAAAAGGCATCAAAATAACATCACTAAACTCATACCTATCAATAATTTATGCTGACTGTAAATTGATTAAAGGTACTAATAGAGAGATAGAGAGTATCAGAATGGATAAAACAGCATGATCTGTCAATATGCTGCCTACAAGAGACACACCTTAGACTTAGATACAAACTAAACCACAAAAGACAGAAAAAATATATAAAGTAAACAACATTCAAAAAACAGCAGGAGTGGCAATATTAATTTTTGATAAAATAAGTTCTCAGGTCAAATCCACCAAATGGATACAGACACAGTGCAATGATTAAAAGGTGAATACACTAGAAGAACATAAGCATATTAAACATTTGCACACACAACAATAGGGCTCTTTAATATACAACACAAACTCTGACAGCAGTGAAAAGAGAAGCAGACAGCTCCATAATAATAGTGGGAGACTTCAACACATTACTTTCAGTGAAAGGCAGAATATGGAGAAATAAGCTCAATAAAGATGTGAAAGATCTATAAGGCCACAATCAACCAACTTGACCTCATACACATATACAGAACCTCCACCCAACAGCAGATGAGTGTACTTTCTTTTCCAACATACACGAAATATTCTCCAGTATATATCACATATTAAGCTATAAAGCAAGCCTTAACAAAATCCATATCATAGAAGTATTCCAAAGCATGTTTTCAGACCATAAAGCCATAAAAGTGGAAAACAATAACAGAAAAAAGAAGTAAAAAATAATCAAACACACAGAAACTGAACAATATCTTGCTCAAAAACTACTGGGTTATACAGGAAATCAAGGATGAAAAAAGAAATTCACAAAATCAAATCAGAATGAAAATACATCCTAACAGAACCTTTGGGGTACAGCAAAAGCAGTACCCAGAGGTCAATTTATTTCAATAAATGTGCACATCCCATCGCCATGAGTTGGATTTGACTTGATGGCACTTGGCTTTGGCTGGCACACATCCCAAAAGAAGAAAAGGTTCCAGTCAAAGCATTAACCCTACAATTCAAAACAAGTAGAAAGAAAGCAGCAAAAGAAGTCCTCAGGCACCAGAAGAAATCAAATAATAAAAGTGGAGCAGAATTAAGTGAATTAAAGAATAGACAAAATGACTGACAGAGTTAATGAGAGCAAACACTTGGTCTTTGAAAAGATCAACAAAATTGATAAACAATTTGCCAAAAAGAAAAGACAAAGAAAGGAAAAGAAAAACAGGAGAGGATGCAAATAACCTGAAATAGAAATGAGATGGGTAACATCACAACAGCTCCTGATGAAGTTGTAAGAAATCATAACAGAATACTATGAAAAACTGTACTCTAACAAATCTGAAAACCTAAAGGAAACAAATTTATAGAAACACACTACCTACCTAAACTAACACAGAGGTAGAAAACTTAAGTAAACCCATAACAAAGAAGAAATTGAAAACATAAGTAAAATACTCCCTACCAAACAAAAAAAAAGAAAAGAAAAAGAAATCCTGGTCCTGACGGCTCCACTAGAGAATTCTACCAAACTTTCAGAAAAAGTTAAAACCACTATTACTAAAGTCATTTCAGAGTGTAGAAAACGATGGAATATTCTCAAACTCATTCTATGAAGCCAGAATAACTCTGATACTAACATTAGGCAAAAAGAAAGAAAGAAGTGAGGGTGGAGAGAGAGGAAGGAAGGAAGGGAGGAAAAAAGAAAGGAAGGAGAAAAAAGAAGAAAGGAGGGAAAGGGAAAGAAAGAAATTACAGACCAATAGTCCTCTTGAACTTATACGGAAAAACCAAAAATCCTCAACAAAATTCTAGCATATCCAGCAATGCATTAAAAAAATAATTCAAGATGACTAGGTAGGATTCATATGAGTGATGCAGGGATGGTTCAACATTAGAAAAAAAATTAACATAATCTATGAGTTAATAACAACAGACAAGAACCACATTATCAACTGATACGGAAAAGGCATTTGGCAAAGTCAAACCCCCACTCATAATAAAAGTTTTCAGCAAAACAGGAATAGAAGAGAAATCCTCAACATAACAGAGGGCATTGCAACAAAGCCAACAGCCAACATCATCCTAAATAGAGACAGTCTGAAAGTATTCACAATGAGCAAAGGAACCAGAGTAGGATGCCCTTTGTTGCCACTTTTGTTCACCCTCAACTCTGGTGGTGCTAGCCAGAGCAATCAGGCAATTAAAAAAGAAATAAACAGCATCCAAATTGATAGGAAAGAAGTAAAAGCATCTCTACTTGCAGATGATATGATCTTATAAACAGAAAATCTTACAGAAGCCACACATACACATACACATGCATACAAAATGACTGGAAATAATAGAAGAGTTCAACAAAGTATCACAATACAAGACAAATGTACAAAAATCAGTTGAACACTTCAACATCAAAAAGAGAACATCAAAGAGGAAATCACTGAATCAATGCCATTTACAATAGCCCTAAGATAAAATATTTCAGAATAAATCTAACCAGAGTTGAAAGAGACATGTACAAAGCAACCTACAAGACACTGTTGCAAGAAAACAAAAGCCAGCCAAGTGCCGTCAAGTTGGATCCGACTCATGGCAACCCTAGCGTCGCCAGAAAACAAAAGAGATACCTACGTAAGTAGAGAAACTTACCTTGCTTGTTGATAAAGTAGACTCAACATTGTGAAAACGTTTCTTCTACCCAAAGCAATCTATAGTTACAAGGCAATCTTGATCCAAATTTCAACAAAATAGTCTGATATTTGTACAGAAAAGATACACAGACCAAAGGAACAGAATTAAGAATCCAGGCATAGAATGCTTCACCTGTGGGCAGCTGATATTTGACAGAAGTCCAAAGTCCAGGAATTGAGGAAAAGCCTGTCTCTTTAACAAATGCTGCTGGCATAACTGTATATCCATCAGTAAATGAAGTGAAACAAGATGCATATTTCATACCATGCACAAAAACTAACTCAAAACAGATCAGAGAACTAAATATAAAATCTAAAATGTTAATTGATAGATCATGGTAAAAAAACAGACACAATGCTGGGAGCCCAAATACATGGCACAAAAACTACAAAAAAAAAAAAAAAAAAAAAAATTTACTAA